>CM055125.1:214801425-215401425 GCA_029206835.1 Rana muscosa | reverse complement strand
GGTCACTATGCAAAAAATGGTTGCCTCTACATGTTTGCCTCTACACCACAAACGTGGCTTCTTCTGGAGCTTTTGTAGGACCTTTATTTTAAAACATTACCACCTTTCAAAATGGTCACGGTTCCAAATAATCCCCAAGACCCACCAAGAGGTCCAATGGGGAACGTCTGTGCCACAAAAGTGAGGGAAGAACAATTGCCCTACAGCAGGGGTGCCCAACCTTTTGAAGAGCAAGGGCCACTTAAGCGACTTGGTAACCGGTCGCGGGCCACAGCGGGCGGATTGCAGGTCTGTGTCTACTCTGTATATGCAGAGCGGACACGGACACAGCCCACTCTATACTTTTTTTCCGGATTGGATTGGAGGTAAGACACAAGTCGGTTTACATCTGCCACTCCTGAGAGGTGAATGGAGGGTCCAATTGGGTCGGACTGACCTTGTGAAAGGGGCCCAAGGCTGCTTTCACACAGATGAGCTGCAGTTTACCCGCACAGCGGGTGCAGCGCAGTGTACCTTTGGCTTTCCTGCACTTTGCAATAGACTTCCATTATAGTCTGAAGGTTTGGTGAACTTTCAGAAAGCTCATCAAACTCGCAGGTAATAACAGAAGTCTATGGCTCAGTGCAGGTAACCCGCAGGTGCACTGGTCTGAACCGGAGGATCAGTTTAAAAAGCAGCCCAGAAACTACTTGCAGAACTGATATGCCCATAAATACAATGTGATTTTAGTAATACAAACTGACCTTTAATAACAGTATTCTATTCCATCCCAGAGAAGGAGGCCGCGGGCCACATCAGAGGGCTCCGCGGGCCACATGTGGCACCCCTGCCCTAGATTCACACCTGTTATTTCAAGAAGTTTAGCAAACTGATTGATCAATCTTCAAATCTTTTTCCATATGCAGACTTCATCTAGTGATGGCAAATTTCAAGGTACTTGTGCCATCTGAGCACTTCCTTCTTTCAATTTGCCACTGTTCCTTAGCTCAGTATCAAAAATCACACCATATAACCAGGGAGGATCAAAAATTTTAATTGATCTATCCCAAGAGATTTACCCTTTTGAATTAGTATTCAGCCTCACTGGCAACAGGGTGAATGCCCACAGCTGTGGGATAGATCAATTAAAATTTTTGATCTTCCCTGGTTATATGGTGTCATTTTTGATACTGAACAGTGGCAACAGTGCTTCTCCAGGCTCTCTCGTGCCATCGGGGGCCCAGAGAAAGAATCGGCCACCGCCGGGTGACTACCAGAGATTTCCGGTCATCTCTATGACCCTCGGAGGCCCGAGAGCAACGTTATGACGTCACGTCCGGGCCACGATTGTAAACAAAGCCACGATCTGGTAAGCATGGGATCGTGATTTTTTTTTCTCGATCTCATGCTTTCCAGCCTGGAGGAGAGATGTGGGGTCTTATTGACCCTGCATGTCTCCATAAAGAGCACCTGTCACAAATGATTCCTATTACAAGGGATATTTACAGTCCTTGTAATAGGAATAAAAGTGATCAAAAAAAAATGTAAGTGTCAAAATAAAAAAATAAAGTAAAGAAAAAAAAAATTAAACGCCCCTGTCCCCGGTAGCTCGCGCTCAGAAGTGAACGCACACGCAAGTCCCGCCCACATATTTTTATACGCTGTTCAAACCATACATGTGAGGTATTGTCGCGTGCGTTAAAGCGTGAGCAACAATTCTAGCACTAGACCTCCTCTGTAACTCTAAACTGGTAACCTGAAAAAAAAATTAAGCGTCGCCTATGGAGATTTTTAAGTACCGAAGTTTGGCCCATCCCATGAGTTTGCGCAATTTTAAAGCGTGACATGTTGGGTATCTATTTACTTGGCGTAATATCTTTCACATTATATAAAAAAATTGGGCTAACTTTACTGTTTTGTTATTTTTTAATTCATAAAAGAGTTTTTTTTCCCCAAAAAAACGCGTTTGAAAAATTGTGGAGCAAATACTGTGTGAGATAAAAAGTTGCAACGACCGCCATTTTATTCCCAAGGGTGTCTGCTAAAAAAATCTATATAATGTTTGGGGGTTCTGAGTAATTTTCTAGCAAACAAATTATGATTTTTACATGTAGGAGAGGAGTACCAGAATAGGCCGGTATGGAAGTGGTTAAATTAATTTAACTTAAAGTGGTTCTATAGCCAAAATGATTTTTTTATTTTACATGAATGCATTCTCTGCATCAAGGCAAGAAACACCCCGCTATCGCTTCTACCCCTCCCCCCCTTTCCCCCGGCCCTAAACACTTACCTACTTTTTGCCACCACTCCAGCCCTGTTCTGTCGTAGCAGGGCTCCTTTCGATTCCTGGTCTCACCGGAGACACTGAGAGCAGCAGGAGCCCTACACCTCAAACACCTGTGAGGAGGGTGTGGGGGCATGGCTTACTGGCGCTGTGTCTGTCTATGGATGCATACAGCCTGGTTCAGAAGCACACTCGCATGGGTGCCCACTGCCCCCATAGCACACTACTTGCTAAGGGGGCACTTGGAGGAAGAAGGAGCGGACAGCATCAGCGGGGGACTGCTAAAGAGGAGGGGAAATATTGTTCCTGTACATTTAAAAAAAATACCCTTTAATAGCACCTTTTTTTTTCTCAAAAAGGATGTTTATTGACACATATATTAAATAAATGTTTACATACATATGTGTAGCGGGTGGTTATATTTAGGGGAGGCATCTGAGTGATGACTGGCTCAGATGCAGCAATTGTTAGGGTTCATGGACCAATTTATGCCAGTGGAGGCTATCAATGGTGTCCAGTTCCCTGCAGCCTATAGGTGGTGCTGTCGCCATAGGCCGGGGTTGAACCACCATTGGAGGTCTGTGCCTTTTTGTCCTCTCTCAGCAGTGGTACAGCGGGGCGGGGAACCTGCTGTGCATGCTGGGATGGGGGATAAAAGGGGCGGAAATCTTCCGCTCGAGGTCCATGCCCAGGCACCTTCAGCCTGGGTGTGAGTGCTGGTGATCTCTGGGTGCCCTCGGCCCAGATACGGAGCTGCGATTCCACCCCAGACACCTTTGGTCTGGGGTGAGGTACTCTCTGGAGGCCTGGGGCCCAGTACCTTTGACTGTTTCCCGCAAGGGATGGAGGATTCCTAGGGTGTCCTCCGGTGTTGGACACCCGAATCTAGGGCGAGGGGGACCAGAGAAGTGACCTTCCCGGAGATCCAGCGCAGCATTGGCTGGTGACGGTGGAGGCCTCTGGTGACCGTCCGGATGGATGACTCGCCTGACAGGGGCCGCATCTCAAGAAGGTAGTCTGCGTTCTTATGGTCGGTGGCAGCGACCCAACTAAAACCCAGGTCGATGGCAGAGGCCTCAAGTCTAATTCACCCGGTCGGTGGCAGCGACCACCCTCACGGTCGGTGGCAGCGACCGTGCGCCAAGCCTGTTTGCGCACCCTGAAACAGGAGAGTAACAAGTTCATGTTTGTGCCTGGACCTTCCTCTTCACCTTGTCTGTTCGTTGTCTAACCAGTCTGCTCTAAAAGGACTATTTATTGCTCTAAAATAATAAATAAGTGTTGGACTTTCAATGGTGTGGAACTTGGCTGTCTGGGAGTTAAAGGTCATTCTCGAGGGAAGTTTTGGCTCTGGACAGGGGCACAGGCCTGAAGGTAATTGGTTATAGCTCACACCTCTACACACAAGAGGATACGAGCTGGTGGTGCGTCACACTCTCCTCCCTGGTCCCCTAGACGAGAGCCATTGACATTGACAGAGAAGGAGGGAGTGAGAGGTGAGGTCGCTACTGTAACGGCACCCCAAGTATGAAAGGGGTTAACGCCGTTTAGGGTATTCCCTCTCTGGACACACATCCACTGCCAATCCTCCACAGTCAGGCGACCGCTTCCCATAGGATTAATCCTTCCAAACATACGAGACAAACACTCTGTATGAAGTTTCCAACTGGACTGACAATCTTTAATGACAAACTCCCAGTTTTATACACACAGAGAGGAGGTTCTTACATTCTCCTCAGACAATACACCTTTGACCAGACCTAATTTACATGAGCTAATTAACTACAGTGATGACTCAGACACATGACCTTTAGGCTAGCCTCACTGTCTCCCAATACACATCTGACATCTTAGCAGACACAGGTGGGGGCTGGATGTGGTGACATTAGCATCTAACAGTATGTGTCCCAACATCATGAAGGAGTCAATTTTCAGTTAACCTGTTGAGTTCATAATCAAACAGTAAATAGTTCTTTACAGATATCCTGGGGAATATTGTGGAAAAATATCACTGTCCCATTTTAAAGCAATCCAAGACATATTCTTAATGTCCATTATTTCTTTCTCGTACATCACGGGACACAGAGCGACATAGTCATTACTAATGGGTTATATAGATACCGTCAGGTGCTGGCACTGGCAACTTCCAAAACCGGAAGTACCCTCCCCTATATAAGCCCCTCCCATCCGGGAGCACCTCAGTTTTTTGCCAGTGTCTAAGGTGTTGGCCAAGAAGAAACATGTGTTTTTCACTGAGCTTGTGTACAGGTTCTTTTGGGCCTCAGTAAGCTATTCCGGATCCGACCAAAAAAGCTTCATAGCTAAACGGTCGGTACCCGGGCCTTGCAGAGAAGAGCAAGGTTTTGCCTGTAATGCTTCTCTTAGGAGAGCTGGACCCTGGGATCCAGAGCTCTGGTCATACCCACGACCAAGATGTTTTCTGTGCAGGGTGCTATACAGGTCCAGGGGAGTGGAATCCTTGGGAACCCGGTCCCTGAAGGTTTGATTACAATGCCTGCCGTGATAGGTGAAGTTTGGGCTTTTGTGGACCAAACAAAGTCCTGCGGCGGGGAACAGGTAAGTGGGGGCCCCCAGGAACTTGGTTCTATTGGGGGACCCCCAAGCCTAATTTGTCTTTCTGTCTGTTACCTAATGGTATTCCCGCAAAATTCTGTGCATGCCTGTAACTACTAAAAAAATGTAATAATTTTTAATGGTGGTCAAGAAAAAAAAAAAAAAATTTTTTTATATATATATATTTAATATATTAGACTGCGGTACCTGTGTTTGTCCACTAGAGGCCGCTGTGGAATGTTTTCTTGTCATGTGGACTAGCTTCTTCTCAGCAGAGCAAAGTCCAGGCAGATGGTGAGTTCTCTTATAGGAAACTGCTTCCTCTGCCATGTTGCAGTGCTCGTCCATCCCCCGGCCTGCGGCAAAGAGGGGCCCTGGCTCCTGTCCCTTGTTACCATATTTGAAATTAGCGCCGAAGGCGCACGTGCCCGCGCGCGGGCGCGTGCACGCGCCTCTATATATAGAGGTGAGCCGGGAAAGGGGGCGGAGCCTGGGGGATGACGCTCTGTGCGCGCCGCAGCGCTTCTGCGCATGTGCGGGCGTCCCAGCAGTTTAAAAAAAAAAACACAATATTGTAGTGAGCTGGCTATGAAGTACAGAGACAGAGCTGGCAACATTTAAAGGCATACAGCAAGCGGTTGATACAGGCATCCCCTAGAAAGGCACATTAGTAGACACCAACTGTGATATAGCAGCAATTGTGCTAGACTATTCTCAGTAAAAGTGGTGTATTACGGCTGGAATACCTCAGCTTTAGGCTTAGGAATATGCCGTCCAGAAGCTCCGGAACTGAATCTTCCAGGAAGCGAAGGGGGTCTCATCGGGCTCGGAGTTGGGCATACTCCTGCTGCACCAGTCTCCCCTGAAGTTCAGAGGTAAGTGACCGTAGAGACCCCGCAGGGGTACTTGGTACTGTGGCTGTCCTCAGTCACCTGCTCCTGTGTATGTAACAGAGGAGGTTTTTTCCTCAGCTCTGGGAGGATTAGACAGAGATTGTCAACATTTATCGCTGCCTCCCTGTCAGGGAAAGCACGCCCGATCTCCGTCTCCTCCTTCAGAATGCCTGTTAGCAGAGCAACAGTCCCATACAGGGATCGACCTGCCTGAAGGGGATCAGGATAAGGTTGATTCTGTTATAGAGGAATCAACAGTGGGGGAACCTTTTCTCAGCATCTCAAGCTGAAAGATTATGGGTTCAGTCTCTGACTAACATGGTCCGATCAGCATTTAAAAATGCACCTTGCGGAACCATCAACCACTACTGTATCCTCGTTGGGGTCGCTAGAAGCCCCCAGACTGTTTGTTCTTTTCCACTTCACCCTTTACTGAAAGGGCTCATTTACCAGGATTGGGAACGTCCTGAGAAAATATTTATTCCCCCAAGAGATTTCCGGTGGTCTATCCCATGGAGGATAAGTTCATCAAAAAAAAAAAAAAAAAAATGGAAGGTCCCTACAATGGACGCAGCCATCTCTTGTATGTATAAATCACTGACATGTCCAGTGGATAATGTCCAAATGTTCAAGAACCCAATAGATAAAAGATTGGAGTCCTTATGAAAATCTGCTTGGTGATACAACCAGCAGTAGCAGCTATTGGGGTCTGCTAAGCAGTGAACGATCAGTTGAAACAGGTCTTGAGGGACTTGACAGATCAGCAGGCTTTGCCCTAGCTGATCTACCTAGAGCCTTAGGCTTTGCGGTTGACGCCATAGAGGATTCAGTCCATCAGGCCTCCCGCCTTACGCTGTCTATAGTACATATGCGTAGGCTCCTATGGCTCAAAAACTGGTCTGCTGAAGCTCCCTGTAAAGAATGGCTGGTTAGCGTCCCATTTCATGGTGAACGCTTATTCAGGGAAAACCTGGACAAATATATCCAGAAAATTTCCAGCGGTAAAAATACGCTCTTGCCGGTTAAAAGCAGAGTTAGAGGTCCCTCTTTAAGAGGCCTGCTTCTCCAGTCCCTGGGGCATCGGCTGTGTAACAGTTCCGACGGCCTCCTCGGTCAAATCCCGGGGGTAAAAAACAGGGACAGTAGCAGGGTAATGAGAAACCCTGGGTCAGGGGAGGTACAAAACCTCCCCCAAAGTTAAATTCATGAAGCCCCCACTCAGTCGGGTGGGGGGAGGACTCCAGTTGTTCGCAAGAGACCTGGCGGGACACGATCAAGACAGATAGGTGCTCTCGGCAGTAGGTTTGGGATACAGTTTGGAGTTAAAAGACTCTCCTCCTTCCCATTTTTGAGGTCAAACGTGCCAAGGGATCCCCGGAAGAGAGAGTCCCTCCTGTTGGCACTAGAACAACTATTGCTCCAAGGAGTAATTATGGAGGTTCCCCTGGAAGAATGAGGGTTCGGGTTTTACTCAAACCTCTTTACAGTCCCGAAGCAAACGCGGACGGGAGGCCCATATTAATTCTAAAAGGGCTATACAAATTCCTGTATATCAGGACTTTCCGATGGAGTCGATCCGATCGGTGGCCACTGCCCTACAAGGGGAGGATTGGTTAGCCACGATCGACATCAAAGATGCTTATTTGCACATTCCCATCTTTCCAGTCCACCAAAAATTTCTACGCTTTGCAGTAGAAGGGCGCCATTTTCAGTTCAGAGCCTTACCCTTCGGTTTGGCCACAGCACCACGAGTGTTTACAAAAATTCTGGCCCTTTATTGGCCAATCTAAGAACACGAGGTGTAACGATAATGGCATATCTAGACGACTTGTTGCTGATAGACCACTCAGTGGAAAAACTAGAAGTGGTTGTTCACGAGACAATCAAGTATCTGGAATATCACGGTTGGATTATCAACCGAGACAAGTCAGCCCTAAAACCAGTCAAAAGTCTGGAATACTTGGGGCTAAGGCTGGATTCAGACCAGAGAAAAAATTTCTTGCCTCAAGAAAAGGGGTCGTCTTTGAGAGATTTGATCCACTTAGTGGGCTCAAAAAGACAGCCATCCATACGCCTGTGCATGAGGCTGCTGGGAAAGATGGTGGCATCATTCGAAGCAGTACCCTACGGTCAATTCCATTCAAGGAAGTTGCAAAGGGCCATACTGTCAGCCTGGAACAAAAAAGTTCAGGCTCTGGACTTACCAATGTCCTTGTCCCCTTCCGTTTTCAGGAGCCTCCGCTGGTGGTTGGTTCCCCAGAATCTGGAAAGAGGGAAATCCTTCAGTCCGATTTCCTGGAAGGTGGTCACTACAGATGCCAGCCTTGTAGGCTGGGGAGCAGTACTGGAGCAATGGTCTCTCCAGGGCAAGTGGTCAGAAGCAGAAAAGGCCCTGCCCATCAATCTCTTAGAGATACGAGCAGCCCGGTATGCCCTAGTAGCATGGACATCCAAACTCCAAGGGTCCCCTGTCAGAGTTCAATCAGACAATGCCACAGCAGTGGCATATATCAATCGTCAGGGGGGCACCAGGAGTCGTGCAGCCCAAAGGGAAGTAAATTACATCCTGAGATGGGCAGAAAAATATGTCCCAGCCATATCTGCGGTATTCATTCCAGGAGTGGAGAATTGGAAGGCGGACTTTCTAAGTCGCCAACAATTATGCCCAGGGGAATGGTCCCTTCATCCCGAGGTTTTCCGGACAATATGTCAGCGGTGGGGAACACCGGATGTAGATCTGCTAGCATCCAGATTCAACACAAAAGTGGACAGGTTTGTCTCTTGGACAAGGGATCCCCTAGCTTGCGGCTCGGATGCCCTAGTGTTCCCTTGGGATCAGTTCAAGCTGATATATGCATTCCCACCGCCACAATTGTTACCTCGATTACTCCGCAGAATCAGGGTAGAAAAGAAACCAGTGATTCTGGTGGCTCCAGCGTGGCCCCGAAGAGCATGGTACGCGGAGATTGTAAAAATGTCTGTGGGGAGTCCTTGGACCCTCCCACATCGTCCGGACCTGCTTTCGCAGGGACCGATATACCACCCTTCCTTACCAGCCCTAGGTTTGACGGCCTGGCTATTGAAGCCCATATTCTAAAAAAGAGAGGGCTCTCTAATGCTGTGGTGTCTACCATGATCAATGCCAGGAAACCGGTATCCAGGCAGATCTACTATAGAATCTGGAAGGCGTACATCGCCTGGTGTGAGGCCAGAAAATGGCATCCACGTAAATACGTAATAGGTAGGATTCTGGACTTCCTACAATGGGCTGTAGATAGGAAGCTTGCCTTGAGTACTATCAAGGGTCAGATTTCGGCCTTGTCAATATTTTTTCAAAGGCCCTTGGCTTCGCATTCACTAGTCAAAGCCTTTATACAAGGAGTGATGCGTATTAGTCCTCCGGTTAATATTCCCATATGTCCATGGGATCTAAACTTGGTTCTGTCAGTTCTACAGAAACAACCATTTGAACCATTACAGCATATTTCCTTGGTGCTTCTCACCAGGAAATTGATTTTTCTAGTAGCCATTTGTTCGGCTAAAAGAGTGTCGGAATTAGCAGCTATGTCCTGTAAGGAGCCATATCTGGTTATCCATAAGGACAGAGTAGTGTTACGTCCTCATCCAGCCTTTCTTCCTAAGGTGGTATCGAGGTTTCATTTGAACCAAGATGTGGTTCTTCCTTCTTTTTTCCCCAAGCCTACTTCGGTAGAGGAAAAGTTATTGCATTCTTTGGATGTAGTAAGAGCAGTTAAAGCTTATCTAAAAGCCACTGCTCAGATTCGCAGAACGGATACTTTGTTTATTCTGCCGGAAGGCCCCAGAAGGGGTCAGGCAGCGTCAAAATCTACTTTAGCCAAGTGGATTCAACAGGTCATAATACAAGCCTATGGCTTGAGAAGTAGACCGCCTCCGTTCAAAGTTAGGGCGCACTCCACGAGAGCAGTTGGAACTTCATGGGCAGTGCATCACCAGGCCTCCCTGGCTCAAATCTGTAAGGCCGCAACATGGTCTTCAGTACACACGTTTACTAGGTTCTACCAGGTGGACGTTAGAAGTCAGGAGGATGTCGCCTTTGGGCGCAGTGTGTTGCAGGCCGCAAAAGATCCTCATGTCTGATAGCGCTCAGCTTATATATGGTGTATCCCCCCCCTCATTTGGCATTGCTTTAGGACATCCCATTAGTAATGACTATGTCGCTCTGTGTCCCGTGATGTACGAGAAAGAAAATAGGATTTTTATAACAGCTTACCTGTAAAATCCTTTTCTTAGGAGTACATCACGGGACACAGAGCTCCCGCCCCTCTTTGGGGACACTTATTGCTTTGCTACAAAACTGAGGTGCTCCCGGATGGGAGGGGCTTATATAGGGGAGGGTACTTCCGGTTTTGGAAGTTGCCAGTGCCAGCACCTGACGGTATCTATATAACCCATTAGTAATGACTATGTCGCTCTGTGTCCCGTGATGTACTCCTAAGAAAAGGATTTTACAGGTAAGCTGTTATAAAAATCCTATTTTTCTTGCTCACCCTGTGCTCAAAGTGACCCCTGTCACAGCTACATATGCAAAAAGCAAACAGTCATTCCATTGAACATTGGAACAATAAAAACTTGAAAATAATAAAAGTCTCTCTCATTCCATAAACCAACATTCAGTAAGTATATGACAAAACAGGTCTCAATAGCGTTCCCCTAGACAGAACCAGATAATGGTCTGTTTATTATACATTTATACCTCTCTCCCATGACCTTCTAACACGCAGCTTAAAGAAGCAGCCTGTCCATCACCAATTCAAGCGGGGACAACCCTGGGGTATTCAACCAAGGAGCCCATAACAGTTCAAATTTCCCCTGGCGGCCTCTATGTTGATATATATATTACTCCAAACGCAAAGTGGATCCCATCTGAGCTATCCATTCACTTAACCTAGGAGGCTCAATTGCCTTCCAATGGTGGAGGATACGTTTACAGGCCTGGAAAAGGGCTCTACCAATGGCTTTTTTCGGGTTATCTTCAAGTGGTAGATCATCCACAATACCGAAGATACAGACTTTAGGGTCTTGTGGAACCTCGACTAGGAATACCTCATTTAGGGTTTTAAGAACCCCCCTCCAATAGAGGTGCAATTTGGGGCACCGCCAGAGAAAGTGGATAAGGTCTCCTTGGTCTTTAATAGCACCTTAACTTTAAACTGATGGCCTGTAGGGGATTTTATAATGCTGCCTATTGAAAATGTGGGGTACTGAAGTTTTTTATTTTTTATTTTAATGCTTGACATGGGTATTATATTGTGTGCACCAATACTAAAATTGCATTTTTCATTTCAAGTCTGCTTCACGTGAAGGCATTAAACCAAATAACAACCCAGAGATTTCAAAACTATTTCCACCTGAAAGGAAGGAGGAGATCTTTACGCTGAAGATGTATGCACAGATGGACAGAGCATGTGACTCCTTCATCCTCAAATCGGGAGGACCAAGCTTTGTTGACCGTAGGCATGAACTCCGAATTGCAGATGAGTTTGGCTATGTGCCCAGGTAAAAACAGGAATAACATTTATTTACTGACACACACTGGTTAACATAAAATGACTGACATGCACTGACCTACACTAACAGAGTACATCCACATGTACATACACTGACTGGTCCATGCTTTAGCGCAGGGTTGCTCAACCTTTTAAAGAGCGGGGGCCACTTAAGTGACTTGGTAAATGGTCGCGGGCCACAATGAGCAGAGCAGGTGGACGGCAGCCCACTCTACTCTATAGAGCCCACTCAAGTCTTTTTTTTAGCGGATTGTATTGGAGGTGGGCGTTTGTAAACAGATACAAGTCCATTTACATCTGCCACTCCTTAAAGGTGAATGGAGGGTCCGATTGGGTCAGACTGACCATATGAAAGGGGCCTAAGGCTGCTTTCACACCGATGCACTGTTTACCTGCACTGTGGGTTCACCTGTGGCTTTCCTGCAGGTTAGATGCACTTTGCCATAGACTTCTATTATATCCTATAGGCGTGATGCACTTTCTGAATGCTCACCAAACTCGCAGGTAATAGAAGTCTATGGCTCAATGCAGGTAACCCACAGGTGCACTGCACCTGCGGATCAGTTTGAAGACAGCCCAGTAACTACTGCAGAACATATGCCCATATATACACTGTGATTTTAGTAATAAACTTACCTTTAATAACAGTATTCTATTCTATTCCATCCCAGAGCAGGAGGTCGCGGGCCACATCAGAGGACACCGCGGGCCACATGTGGCCCCCGGGCCACTGGTTGGGCACCCCTGCTTTAGCGAGATGCACACAGACAGACAACCAAATTAGGAGAGAGTAGAGCGCACACACAGGTTATAGGATGAGGCCTACTACAAACATACATCCAACATTAGAAAAATGATGACTAGCATCCAGTAGGGTAGCTTAGTGTAGTTTAGTGTAGGTCCTGCCCTAGAAGAATCTACCTTGCCGTGGTGGGCAGGCTTGGAATCTCTTGGTCAAAAGTGTGTCAGCGAATGGGCGAGAGGATCACTAGATCTTCACTTCTGGCCAATTGATTTTACCAAAGGACTCTTGGTTTATTCAGAGTATATATAGTTGAAAAAGGAAAAAATGTGTATAGGTATGTGTATACTTTCATAAACGCACAATAAAAATGTGGTATATATACATTTGAATTGCTTCCTCTTTTACTTAATCCTTTCATGACCGGGGGTCATTACCACTTGGATGCACAGACCTAATTTTCAAGGCTGGAAGGGGCTCTATGGCTACTTCTTCCACTTCTGTGTGTAGGGATGTGTAATAGGTGTTTATGTATTTACATGTGTCCTAACCATGTATATATGTGTAGCGGGGTCTTCAGATTTAGTGGGATACACCTGGGGGTAGTGTGACCCAGGTGTGTAGTTATGTCAGGGTTAAGACCCCTTTTTGTTATTCGTGGAGGATTGGGGGATGTAATATTCTCCTTTGCCTGTAGGTGGCGGAGTACCTACAGGCTTCAGGTAGAATCGCCACCACAGTGCTACCCTTCTTTGTCCCTTCCTGGAGATGGTGCGGCTGGGGCGGGGAACCCGCCGTGGTATCGACGGGAGGAGATAAAAGGGGGAGACGCCCTCGCCACGAGGTCTTCGGGGATCATCTCTTCACGCACCCAGGCACCTTCAGCCTGGGTGCGGGCGGTTCAAGGTTCCGGCCTAGGCGCCCTAGGCCTGGCCGGAATGAAGCTGGGATTCCATCCCAGGCACCTTCAGCCTGGGATGAGGTACTATTGAGGAGGCCTGGGGCCCAGTGACTCCGACTGGGTCCCGCAAGGGTGAAGCGATTCCAGGGTGCTCCTTGCGAGGAGACCCGCATCTGAGGTGAGGAGGCTGGGGAGGTCACCCGTTCGAAGACCCGGTGTAGTGTCAACCCGGTGACGGATGGGCCTTCGGTAACTCCCTTGGAGGACGTCTTCCCCTGATAGGGGCTGCAACGCAACGGAGGTATTCATGTCTAGACTCCTGCAACCCTTGGTCATAGCACAGGGGGTGTAGGGACCCAGATCAGTATAGTGCCTCGACCTGCTCATCCCACCGTATCCTGCCATCGCATTGCCTGTATGTGGAGATACGAAATAAACCTAATAGTTGGACTGTGATCGGTGTATGGACTCTTAATGGGAGCCAAGGGTGGTTTGGTGGTTTCTGCACAACAGACTCGGTACATGCCCAAGACACACCGGCCCGAGGAAACATCAAGTATTGGCCTTCACCTCACCCACAGTTATGGGGAGGACATGGGCCGTAGCGCACCTCACTCTGTCGCGTGACATACCCCTAGCCAACCAGACGGCGGGGTGAGGAGGCCGCTACACGTGGGGGCTCGTCCGGGATGGTGTGTGTCTTAACGATGGAACTGAGAACGTCTGTGTTTGAACTTTGCTGCCCGGAGGAGTTCCGAGCAGGTCGGCCATGTGATTGGCCAAAGTGCATCCCTGCTCGGAGTTGTGGACATGACCCTAAGTCGGGAAAGGCCCACGTGGAGGAGCGTAAAAAGGGAGAGGTCCAGCCGTGTGAAGTACTACATGTGGGGACTGTTAATGCACTGTGCCACGAGGCACCCCATGACTGCGCAATTCGTGGGCGGAGGCTGGTGGAAGCCCGCAAAAACGTGCAAGTCGTGGGAGGAGTCTGGCCACGTGTGGAGATACACGTGGAGAATCCGGCGCATGGTCAGCGCGTGATGGAACAGCAAGTGGTCGGGATGGCCTCAAGCTCCCCGTGGATGCCGGTACCTTACCCCACGAAAATGACTGCATTTGCTGCTCCTCTGACAGACACGGGGATAAGACTTAGGCCCCGAGGACAGTTGGCTCTGTATTCATGCAGAGACACGGAGGCCCTCGGTGTGATCTGTCCCGGATGCTCGGGACTGGTCGTCCAACTAAAGCCGTTCGGGCGATGTGAAGCGTGCAAAGAGTTTCTTTTTGAGGTCGAATCATCCACAGTAAGGCCCCGGGCCCTTCGCCTCAACTGCATCACAGGAACCGCCACTCCGGAGGGAGAGATCCAGGCCTTCGCGGAGGTCCCTGTACGCGCTGACCAGGGCGATGTGACTGCCCAACCAGAGACTGAGAGAGAAAAATCCGAGGACACTGCTTCGGTCACCACAGATTCCCTGCTGCCACCCCCGAAGAGGAAAGTCGGCCTGGTACAGGCATCCTATGGTCGTGGTCGAGCTTCACCCCGCCGCTTGCCTGGCCTAGATGGCGCCGGTAGAGAAGAGAGTCCCGGACATCCCAGTTCTTCAGAAGGTCCAGGTGAGCTAGGGACTGGGACTGTGGTGTTGGTTGGAGGTGTCGGGAGTCCACAACCGGTGGAGCCCGCAAGGGAGGGTAGCCTTCCGTCTACTAGAGACTACCTTCCCGCCGAGATGTATGACACCTCCGACCTGGAGTCATTGTCAGACTGTGGTGATGACGGAGAAATAGATGAACTGTTTCACCGGAAGGGCTGGGACAGACGCCCACTACCTGTTGTGACAGCAGGAAGGTAAAGTCACCTGGTTGCATCCAGGGGGGTAGATATATTTCGCCCAGATTCAGGCTTTACGCCGACTTATACAGCTAGGTGGAGAGTTGTATAAGCCCAGCTGAGACTAGTGGGCTCATTGATGACTCATACCTCTAGGGAGAGGGCTGGGCGTCGTGCAGACAGGGAGTTGATGAGGCCAGCTGAAGCTTGTCAGCTCATTTAGGCCTCTATAAAAAACTCCCAGATTCATTAGGTGTTAGCTCATGCCTGGAAGCAGACCTGTGTGGACTGTCTAGGGAGAGTGAACCCCTGTGCGGTGAGAGAAAGCCTGTGTGGCTATATATTTGCTTGGACATTTAAAACCAGGGACTTAGGGACTGGGACAGCACTAGGCTGATCCCAGTTGTTAGTTAGGAAACCTGTATGTTTAGTCAGAGGTCAAGTTGACCAGGATTTATTTTGTTTATGTTTTTTTTTGCCTTGCTGTGTTTTTGTCACTGTAAATAGAAAATAAACCGCACCTTTTTGATTTTGAAAACCACAACCTCCGTCTGCTGGGCCTGTTTTTGGGTGGGGAGCCCATCCCGGGGGTCACACACACCCGCTGCCGAGCTAACCCCCTCACACTGTGCTGTGTAAACCGCAGGATTCCCCCATGTCCATAGAAGACAGTACGCTCCGGGCACAGGCCCCGGAGTTCCCGAGGAAATCTAGTCCTCCGACCGACCTTCCATTTTCAACCACATCACCCGCCCCGATAGTGGGGACGCAGCGTGCTTCGTTGCGGGCACCAAAGGCAAAGCAACTCGAGATGGTGAAGGTACCTCGGCACCCGGAGGCCATTGTACAGCCAGGAGAAGGCGAGCGAGATGTGATGCCACCTCTAGCCAGATTGCAGAGACTTTTCTCCCAGAGAGTCGCCCGTGAGTATGGGTGGGAGTACCCCTACTTGCCCCGGGACTTATTGTATGAAGTCGAGGTTTTGCGACAAAGGTGGTACGACGAGTTTGTATGGGAAAAGCTCAAAGTGCCTCATGCCCGGCGATACCTGTCATGTTCGCCGCCTGTATCTAAAAAGTTTAGAGACTGCAGAGCTGATTGGAGACTGGGGCGCCATATTCATGCCGATAAGGTGCTCATCTGCAGGAAAGAAGGAGGGGATGTCGAATATTCGGTGGAAATGTTTGACAAGCACCTGAAGCCCCTGTTTTTGCCGGATCCAAGGTTTTACTTGTAGGAGAAGTGAGCTCCTATTCTGTTGCTGTTGAACTTTCTGGAAGGAACATTCCCAGACGCTCAGAACTGCGCCCTACTTTTGTTTTGATTTGGGCTTTTCTTTCACTCACTGGAGACTTGGGAGCTGTTGTTTTTTTTCTCCCTCTTCTTCATGTGCCAAAGGCAGAGACTCTGGGGGTAAAAGTTAGTGTAGAAAAGCAGGAAGAAGGAAGATCTCGGCAAGTGTCATGACCGCGGCGCTGTCACCAGGTGGCAGTGTTGCGCAACGAATGTTTGAAAATTTTACACATGCATCACTTTGCTTATTGGAGTGAGTGGGTCTCTCGGCCGACAGACCTATTCATTTCAAGTCAACACAGATTGTTAGGATGTTGTCTTTGTTTCCCTTTTGCAGGAGATTCATCGGTCAAGACTACTGAGAGTGGGGTGGTTCTTAGACAGCGATGGGAGGGATTGTACATGTGTACAGAATAGATGTTTTATGCAAAAGTTTATCGTTTTATATTTTTCCTTTCCCTTTCGAGCAGGTCTTGGCACACTTAGTATTCGCAAATTTAGGGGGCAGCCTCAGGGGCTTGCTCCATGTTACCCCTCCTTGGGAGACATGGGTGTGCACCTGACACTGGGGACCAGCGTCAAATCACCAGGGGGAGTGTGTAGCGGGGTCTTCAGATTTAGTGGGATACACCTGGGGGTAGTTTGACCCAGGTGTGTAGTTATGTCAGGGTTAAGACCCCTTTTTGTTATTCGTGGAGGATTGGGGGATGTAATATTCTCCTTTGCCTGTGGGTGGCGGAGTACCTACAGGCTTCAGGTAGAATCGCCACCACAGTGCTACCCTTCTTTGTCCCTTCCTGGAGATGGTGTGGCTGGGGCGGGGAACCCGCCGTGGTATCGACGGGAGGAGATAAAAGGGGGAGACGCCCTCGCCACGAGGTCTTCGGGGATCATCTCTTCACGCACCCAGGCACCTTCAGCCTGGGTGCGGGCGGTTCAAGGTTCCGGCCTAGGCGCCCTAGGCCTGGCCGGAATGAAGCTGGGATTCCATCCCAGGCACCTTCAGCCTGGGATGAGGTACTATTGAGGAGGCCTGGGGCCCAGTGACTCCGACTGGGTCCCGCAAGGGTGAAGCGATTCCAGGGTGCTCCTTGCGAGGAGACCCGCATCTGAGGTGAGGAGGCTGGGGAGGTCACCCGTTCGAAGACCCGGTGTAGTGTCAACCCGGTGACGGATGGGCCTTCGGTAACTCCCTTGGAGGACGTCTTCCCCTGATAGGGGCTGCAACGCAACGGAGGTATTCATGTCTAGACTCCTGCAACCCTTGGTCATAGCACAGGGGGTGTAGGGACCCAGATCAGTATAGTGCCTCGACCTGCTCATCCCACCGTATCCTGCCATCGCATTGCCTGTATGTGGAGATACGAAATAAACCTAATAGTTGGACTGTGATCGGTGTATGGACTCTGTTAATGGGAGCCAAGGGTGGTTTGGTGGTTTCTGCACAACAGACTCGGTACATGCCCAAGACACACCGGCCCGAGGAAACATCAAGTATTGGCCTTCACCTCATCCACAGTTATGGGGAGGACATGGGCCGTAGCGCACCTCACTCTGTCGCGTGACATACCCCTAGCCAACCAGACGGCGGGGTGAGGAGGCCGCTACATATGTATGTACTGACAAGCCCCTTATACATACCTCCCAAGTTTTTGAGATAGGAATGAGGGACACCTATCAGCAAAAGTATGCAGGCATAGGACACACCCCTTGCCACACCCCCCTTAAAGGATAATTGTACAAAAAACAAGATTAGTTAAACCCACAAGTGCTTTTTTACCACTACTATTCCTTTATATTGGCTTTTGGAATTTACAAATGCAACAATTTAAAAATCAGTTTAAAGTTTTAGGGCTGGAAAACACCTTTTGATAGATAAAAAGTGCATTTTATATACAACTCTATGGATCAGACCAAAATGAGGGACAAATGAGGAGGAATGAGGGACAGAGGAATATTGCTCCAAATCAGGGACAGTTCCTTTGAAATCAGGGACAGTTGTCTATGTCTTATGTGACAATAGTGACAAGGTCCTCTCAGTGGAGACATCAGGGGTCCTCTAGCTTCACCCCAAGAACAGGATATATGATTAAATCCTGTATTGAAACATTCCTCTTAACTAGGAAAATATATCAAGTTCTCAGGGAATTTTATATACATTTTTTATTAATTTTATATTCCTACACATTCCCCTTACAAAATATATAGGGAATTCTTTCCTGTTATCCAGGGCTAGAGGATCTGCTCTATTTAGAAGAAGTGTTTTTCTGCCCTCACAATCTATACTTTAGTAGCCTTTCTCTAGTCTCCAATATAATTGTAAAATTCTCAATTTTAAAATCTCTTGCTTCTTAAAGTGACTGTAAAGCTTTACATTTTTTTACATTAAAATAATACACGTTATACTTATCTGCTCTGTGTAATGGTTTTGCACAGAGCAGCCCCGATCCTCCTCTTCTCAGATCCCCTGCTCCTGGCTCCTCCCCTTGCCTGCTATGGGGCACTTGTGCGTGCTTGATCTGGAGCCTCACTGTCTTTGTCGATTGTGTAAAAAACTTCTGCACTTGGTGACTATTAACCACTTGCCGCCCACCCTAAAACAGATTGACGGCGGCAAAGTGGTTTCAAAATCCTGACTGGACGTCATATGACGTCCTCAGGATTTTGAGCCGCTGCGCGCCCCCGGGGGCGCGCATCGCTGCTGCGGGATGTCAGTCTGACACCCCGCAACACCAATCTAGGTAAAGAGTCTCCGACGGAGACTCTTTACCACGTGATCAGCCGTGTCCAATCACGGCTGATCACGATGTAAACAGGAAAAGCCGGTCATCGGCTTTTCCTCACTCGCGTCTGTCAGACGCGAGTAGAGGAGAGCCGATCGGCTGCTCCTCTGACAGGGGGGGTTTGTGCTGATCCATTATCAGCGCAGCCCCCCCCCGAGGATGCCCACACTGGACCACCAGTACAGTGCCACCTATCAGTGCCCATCCATGCCACCTATCAGTGCCCATCCATGCCGCCTATCCGTGCCCATCTGTGCTACCTATCTGTGCCCATCCGTGCCGCCTATCTGTGCCCATCCGTGCCGCCTATCTGTGCCCATCCGTGCCGCCTATCGTTGCCCATCCGTGCCCCCTATCGTTGCCCATCCGTGCCACCTCATCGGTGCCCATCAGTGCTGCCTTATCCGTGCCCGTCAGTGCAGCCCCATCAGTGCCCATCAGTGAAGGAGAAAACGTACTTATTTACAAAGTTTTGTAACTGAAACCCCCAAAAACTTTTTTTTTCAAAATTTTCGGTCTTTTTTAAAAAAAATTTGCAGAAAATAAAAATCGCAGAGGTGATCAAATACCACCAAAAGAAAGCTCTATTTGTGGGAACAAAATGATAAAAATTTAGTTTGGGTACAGTGTAGCATGACCGCGCAATTGTCATTCAAAGTGCAACAGCGCAGAAAGCTGAAAATTGGTCTGGGCAGGAAGGTGTATAAGTGCCCAGTATGGAAGTGGTTAAATGACACAGTGAAAAGAATTGTGACTCTCAGAGAAAGCAACACTCTAAAATGTGTTTAACCACTTCCATACAGGGCATTTATACACCCTTCCTGCGCAGACCAATTTTTAGCTTTCAGCGCACTTACACTTCGAATGACAATTACTCAGTCATGCTACATTGTATCCAAACTTTTTATCATTTTGTTCTCACAAACAGCTTTCTTTTGGTGGTATTTAATCACCGCTAGGTTTTTTATTTTTTGCAATATAAGCAAAAACAGAGAACATTTTGAAAAAAAAAAGACTTTTTTTAGTTTCTATCTTAAAATTTTGCAAAGAAATAATTTTTCTTCATAAATTTGGGCCAAAATGTATACTGCTACATATCTTTAGTAAAAATAACCCAAATTAGTGTATATTATTTGGTCTCTGTGAACGTTATAGAGTCTACAGGCTATGGTGCCAATCATTGAATATAGATCACACCTGATGTACTGACGGCCTATCTCATTTCTTGAGACCCTAACAAGCCAGGAAAGTACAAATACCCCCCAAATGACCTCTTTTTGGAAAGTAGACATTCCAAAATATTTAGTAAGAGGCATGGTGAATTTTTGGAAATTGTAATTTTTTTCCTACAATTCTTGGGAAAATTAAGAATTTTTTCTTTTTTTTTTTTCTTTTTACACAAACTTGTCATAATAATAAGTTAGTTCTCTCACACAGCACATGCATACTTACAATAACCCCAAAATACATTCTGTTGCTCCTCCTGAGTATGGCGATACCACATGTGTGAGACTTTTACACAGCCTGACCACATACAGAGGCCGAACATTGAAGTAGCACCTTCAGGCGTTCTAGGAGTATAAATTTCACACGCAAATTCCTGCCAACCTATCACATTGTTGAAGGCCCTTCATATTTCTAGCCCATAGCATGTACTGTACATACCAATTACAAACCAAAATACATTCTTCTGAGCAAAGAGTAAAGAAAAGATTACCTGTGGTTTTAGTAGTGCAGTGGTCCACAGAGGAGAGCATCGGTCCAGGTAGCAGGTGGATTTGGTCAGCAGCTGACACGTACCTTGGAGGTGAGCCTGACGTGCAGAGGGAGACCTCTCGTACAGCCCTGGTTCCCAGGTCACTGGAGTTGGGACAGTGGCCGAAGGAGCACAGTGAGGTATGAGTGCCTGTTAGGTTCTCCTGGACTAGATGAGAAGTCCGCTATGGACAGCTGAAGATGCAGGTCAGGTGATGCAGGCCAGCGGGTGCAGGTAGCTGGGGATGCGGCTGGAAGGTGCAGATCAGCTGATGCATGTAGCCGAGGATGCCGGTAGATACGGATACAAGCAGCAGGCAGGAGAAAGGTCAGACGAGCCAGGTCATGCACAGCGGATCAGATACAGGCAGAAGCGTCAGGCAGCGGAGGGTCAAGTTCAGGCTGGATCAGGCAACAGAGGATCAGGCAGACAGATGAGCAGGACTGGGTCTGGGAAGCCAAAGGTCAGGACTGGAGATAGCAGCAAGGTCAGGAAGCTGGGTCAGAGTAACAGCAGGTGCAAGTTCAGGATCAGGTCACTGGATAACTGCAGATCAGACAGCAAGAGTCTGGACAGGAGAAGCCCCTTTTAAAGGCCACTGAGCGCCAAGGCAGCGTCACCGCGCGCGCGATTGGCGCGCGCATGCGCAATGGAAAGCTTCTGTTTACACTTGGAAGCCTACTAGCGGGGATGTGCCTGAGCCTTGTTGTGGGTACCAGAGGCATACGTCCATGACAGCAGCAGCGAAAGGATTGTCCATGCAGCAGGCAGGAATACTGTCCATAGTACATGCAGCAGGCAGGAATACTGTCCATGGTACATGCAGCAGGCAGAGATATGGTTAGTACAGCCAGAGTATTGGTCCAGGCAGAAGGCAGGACCATCAAGTTTAGGGCTTCGGTCAGGAAAGAATGGGAACAGGGGTAGAGGCTTCTCCCACCCAAATCGCTTTGAAGCCTCTGGGCAACCAGACCCTGTTCTGGGAACACAGAAAACCAAAAACTGTTTTTCTCAACTCAGAACACTATTCTGGAGCCCCTCACATATGTGAGACCCCTGTGTAGCAGAATGAAAGATCAGTCCAAGGGGCAGGCAAAAACATGGTCAACAAGCCGAGGTCAGTGCAGGTAAAAAGGCAGAAATAGACGGTAGGCAGAGGCATAGTCGATACAGTCCAGGGTCAGTTCATGTGAAAGGCAGAAACATGGCGGATAAACATTGCAGACAGCAGGCAAAGGCATAGTCGATACAGTCCAGGGTCAGTTCACGTGAAAGGCAGAAACATGGCGGATAAACAATGCAGACGGCAGGTAGAGGCATAGTCGATAAACAGGCCAGGGTCAGTTGAGTTTAGGCAGCAGGGAAATAATCAGCACAGAAATTGAAACTTGAGAAGTGGCAGTCTTATAGAAATTTGGGCTAATAATTTTCGAGAGTGTGATATCGCTTGAAGCATTGTCCGATACATAGGCCAGGTTGGGAGGGACAGTCGGGACACTGGTAACTGGTGTCATTCCTAATTCCACTTTTGCTGCACACCCAACATCTTTTTTGGCGTCTTCTTCCGGTTGCTGATGGTGGAATATGGTCAAGAAAATGGCGCTCATGCAGTCTGTTGACACAATCGGAGCGAATGCTTTGTGGGGCAGAGCCTTGCTGATAGATTAGGTCAGTGACAATATTTTCGATAAATCTGATAAAGGGGATGGGCATTTCCGTTGATTTTCGATAAGTGACGTATGCATTATAAAGGGCCAAATGGAAGAAGTATATTGCAACTTTTTTGTACCAAAAGACAGACTTTCGTGTTGAAAGATAGGGCTGCATCATTTGATCGTTTAAATCCACCCCCCCCCATGAACTTATTTTATTCGTTGATACAGCAAGGCTTTTGAACGGTACCGCGTCTTCTGTGAAGTTCCACCGAGGTGTCATTGTGGATAGTGGACATGATGTAAACATCTTTCTTATCCCTCCACTTCACGGCCAACACTTCCTTGTTCCTCAGGCTTGCCAATTCCCCCCCTTGTAGCCTTGTGGTGACTAATCTCTGTGGAAAGCCTTTCCTGTTTTTTCTTGAAGTGCCACAGGCCAAAGTGTCCTTCAGGAATAGGTGGCGAAAAAGGGGCAAACTAGTGTAATAATTGTCCATGTATATATGATACCCCTTTTGGAGGAGTGGGAATGCCAACTCCCATACAATTTTCCCGCTTATTCCCATATACGATGGACACTCAGGGGGCTGGAGCTGGGAGTCTTTAGCCCTGTACACACAATAGGTTTAACCGATTAAAACAGTCCGATGGACTTTTTTCATCGGACAAACCGATCGTGTATGGGCCCCATCGGTCTTTTTTCCCATCGGTGTTTAAAAATAGAACATGTTTTAAATTTATCCGATGGGTAAAAAAACGATAGCAAATTACTATCGTCTGTGGGGAACTCCATCGGATAAAAAACCCACGCATGCTCAGAATCAAGTCGACGCATGCTCAGAAGCATTGAACTTCATTTTTTTCGGCTCATCGGAGTGTTTTACGTCACAGCGTTTGGAACGGTCGGACTGATGGTGTGTAGGCAAGACTGATGAAAGTCAGCTTCATCGGATTTCCGATGGAAAAATCCATCGGTTAAGAAACCATAGGAAATCCGATCGTGTGTACAGGGCTTCAGCCTTCGTACACACGAAAGACATTCACATATCCGGTGGAGCTCTCACAGAGCTTGTTGAGCTTCAAGCCGTACCTCGCCCTCTTACTGGGAATATACTGCTTGATTCCAAGCCGGCCTGTGAAATGGACCAGGGATTCGTCCACAGAGATGTTCTGTTCCGGGATGTAAAGTTTGGCAAACCTCTTATTGAAAAAATCTATTAGGGGGCGAATTTTAAACAATTTATCAAAGTCCGGATGATTTCGGGGGGGGGGGGGGCACTGCGAGTTGTCACTGAAATGCAGGAACCGCATGATCATGTCATAGCGGGACCTGGACATCACAGCTGAAAAAAATGGCATATGGATAATGGGCTTTTTAGACCAATATGAATGAAGTTCATTTTTTTTGTAAGCCCCATGTTCAGCGTAAGGCCTAAAAACAATCTAAGCTCCTCCATTGTTAGGGGTCTCCATTCAAAGGGGCGGGCATAGCATGAGTTGGGGTTGTTTTGTATATAATGACGGGCAAACAGATTTGTTTGGTCTAAGATGCTTTGAAGAAACTCATCAGGGAAAAATAAATTAAAAAAATTGATTTCAGTGAAACCTTCGGTGTTGGCCTGCACAGCTGACTGTGCTGTGAAAGGGGGGATTGTGGCTAACCCTGTGCTAGAAGGTAGCCACAATGGATTGGCCAAGCCATCTGGAAGATGGGTTTGGGCCCTACTTCCTCTGCATGGAATTCCAGAGCTTGTACTGGGCCTTTCCTCCTGGGGTCTAGCAGCGCTTGTACTGGGCCTCTCCTCCTGGGGTCTAGCGCCGTTGGCATTTGCTGATTGGCCATTGGGGTGTTTGGCGCTGCTGGTAGCTGCCTGGAGTTCAGACCGTCTTCTTTTTGGCCGGACTACTTCCTCCTCTGATTCGGATTTACTGATTTTGGGGAACTCGTATTGCGAACCAGAATCGGAATCAGAACTGTACTGGGGCGTTGAGAGCTCCCCGCTGCTCTCATCGCTCTGGGTTAGCAATTGGTATGCCTCTTCTGGGGTGTATAATCTTTTGGACATGGTGGCTGTATGACAGGGCTGCACGACAGGGACTAATTGGCTGTACGTCAGCTAGAAATTGGCTGCACGTTAGGCACTGCTGGGCTCACGGGACAGGCACACCTGATGGAGGTGACGGGCACACCTGATGGAGGTGACGGGCACACCTGATGGAGGTGTCGGGTACTCAGGTACTCCTGATGGAGGCGACAGGTACTCCTGATGGGGGTGATGGGTACTCGGGTACTCTTGATGGGGGGGTGACGGGTACTCGGGTACTCTTGATGGGGGGTGACGGGTACTCGGGTACTCTTGATGGGGGGTGGCGGGTACTCGGGTACTCTTGATGGGGGGTGGCGGGTACTCGGGTACTCGGGTACTTTTGATGGGGGGGTGTCAGGTACTTTTGATGGGGGGTGACAGGTACTCAGGTACTCTTGATGGGGGGGTGACAGGTACTCCGGTACTCTTGATGGGGGGGTGACAGGTACTCCGGTACTCTTGATGGGGGGGTGACAGGTACTCTTTATTTGAGGGGGGGCAATCTGGGCACAGTACTGACAGACACTGCAACTCACTGTTCTGATTTCTGCTTCTCACGCAGGATCGGTGTGTTAGGAGGAGAACCCAGAGACAGCCGTTAGTCCTCTGTTTACACTTGTGACCGGCTGTGATTGGACGAGCCTCGCCCCCGATCGCCGCGCTGCGCGCCCCCGGGGGCGCGCACGAGCGGCGTGCACGCCGGACCTATGCAAAGTAACCGGCTGTGATTGGAAACAGCCGGTCACGTGGTAAAGAGCCAGTTTTATTGGCTCTTTACCCTGATCTGGAATGGGCTGTGTCCCAGGGACACGCTTCGTCACCGATCGCCGCTCCGCCGGCCCCCAAAAGGGCTGGACGTCATATGACGTCCGCCCGGAGGGAGAAAGGGTTCATGCCGGCGTCTTTTTACAATGACACTGTATGGAAGGAGTTAAATACATCAACACCCAAAGAAATGTCACTATAGCTGGTTTGGTACGCTGTCTCTTTTAAATTGTTACATCGATATGAAAAGCTTAATTGACAATGACACAATGACAGTGGGACTAGGCCCTGCCCCCAGGCTATGCTCACAGCTTTTGACTAACAGCAGCTGGAGCCAATGGCTCCCAATGCTCTAAGCCAAGCCTGTGAGAGCAGGGAGAGGGGAGAAGAGCTGCTGCAGACGTGCATAGCGCTGGATCGAAATCGAGCTCAGTTGAGTATTAAAGGGGGGGCACTATTAAAAGGTTTTTACATTAATGCACTTTCATTTAAAAAAACTTCAATAGTACAATGGTAACCAATAACATTTTGCTTCTCAGGTTAACAACTCAGGTTATCTACTTTTGTCTATATCCTGTACAGTATGTCCTCGGTCTCTTTGTCATTCAACTTTTAGGCCCCTTTCACACTGAGGCGTATTTCAGTAGTTTTTTCGCTAAAAATAGCGCATAAATAACGCCTGAAATACTCCTGCCCCAGCATTCTCAATGTGAAAGCCCTGAGGGCTTTCACACTGAGGCGGTGTACTGGCAGGAGACAAAAAAATCTCCTGCAAGCCGCATCTTTGGAGCGGTGAAGGAGCGGTGTGTATACCGCTCCTTTACCGCTCCTTCCCATTGAAATCAATGGGACACTGCGGTAATACCGCCCGCAAACCGCGGCTATAGCCGCGGTTTGCGGGCAGTATTAACCCTTTTTCGGCCGCTAGCGGGGTTAAAACCGCTATCGGCCGAATATCGCGGTAAACACAACGGTATAGGGCGCTGAAAATCGTGCCGCTATACCGTCACCGCATATGCCCGCCCCAGTGTGAAAGGGGCCTTACCAGACAGGGGTCGAGCATTACAGACAGAAATATTTTTTCTATTTTCAATAGTGCTGTAGGAATAAAAGTAAAAAAATAGCCAGGGCTGAGCTTTTTACTCCTTTCACACTGAAGCATCAGAAATATTTCTGTTGGGCTTGACTTTTTTCTCAGATCACCTTTCTTTATTAGAAGGGACTTCTCCATCCTGGCTAGCATATATGGTTTGACTAAATGGGGTTCTGAACTAAGCTTTTCCTTAACCACTTGCCGACTGCCACATGTACATTTACGTCGGCAGAATGGCACGGCTGTGCAAATGGATGTACCCATACGTCTCTTTGAATCTGCCGCCGTGCGGGCGCACGCCCCCGCCGCATGCTCGGTGAGCATGCCTGCGATCATCTAATGCAGCGGCAGAACAGGGAGATGCCTATGTAAACAAGGCATTTCCCTGTTCTGCCTAGCAACATGGCAGGGATCTACTGCTCCCTGTGATCAGGAGCAGTGATTGCTGTCATGTCACTGGTAAACCTTTACGGTTTAGGAGATATTCCCCTTGCAATGAGCCGCTGACTGCACAGGGGATTCTCGGCTGAAGGCCCGGCAGATGCCGGGCATCGCGGCTCCAGCCACTCACAGTGCTGGAGCCGCGATACCCGGAAGACACGCCGAGGCAACATGTCATCTCCCTCGGCGTGGACCAGGACACCAACGATGGGGCACTATTCCGCACAATGTCACCAATGATGTTGCACTATTCGGCCCACTGACACCAGCAATAGGGTGCTATTCCATCCTCTAATACCAAAGATGCATTGTTTACTCCCACTGATGCCAGGATAATTTTTACTCTGGATGACCGTAGTTCGGTCCTCTTAAAGTCTGGAGGATATTAAACTGGCCCTTTGTTTAGAAAGATGAGTTTTTTTATCGTCTTTGTCCCAGTTTGGGACAATTCCCCTCGCATCCTGTCCATGTGATGAAATTAGTAATATGTGGCTGGAGTTACTGTGATAATGCCAGTTGCTGACCCTCCAGCTTTAGTGCTTTCTTAGCCAATGACACAAAGCAAAAGATCGCAAAAGTCAGAGTTAAAGTCCTAAGTTCCTAATTGCATACTGGTTCTGAGTCAGTGAAGAGGGTCCGCATGACAGCCAGGACGTTTGCATTTTTAGAAACAAATCTTTCAGGAAAGGTCTCCTTTAAATCCTGTGTCATCAGAAATTGGATGGAACACCAGGGCTGGTATCTTTCCAGCTCGTTGCCCATAAGCGTTCTTTGTCCACGCTGTTACTTTTCCTGGAACTGTGACCGGGTCATCATCCCCCAGTGTGAAATGCTTATCATGTTCTCCTAATTATGTCTTATTTCCTATAGCATTCAGACTCTTTCTTTTTTTCCTTTCTCAGTTCTTCTTAATCTAAATTGCAACCAATCAGAATCCAAATTGTACTTCTGCATAGGTTGCTGTGAGTTACTGCATTTAAAATAGTAGTGCTAAATGCTCTGCCTAGTACCTTGTTCTGCCCCCCCCCCCCCGTTCCCAAACACTTAACTGCAATCCTGCTTCACTGCCCTGAAGTCCCCCAATCTGTGCCAATATCCTGATCTTCTGGGTTCTACAGGCGGGTACTGCCAGCAGTAGAGCAATTGGCTCTTGCTGCCCTCAGTCAAATTACTGGAAAGAGGGAGCTGGGGCATGGCTTGCTGGCACTATTTGACACCCGCATATGAGAGAAGGTGCTTGCAACTTTTTTCAGGAAAAAAATTTAGATTCTAAAGTATAACTAAAGGAATTTTTTTGTTTTTGTTTTGGATAAAGTGGAGATGGATTAGAACACCTATCAGGGTTTTATTGCAGTCTGTGCTCTCAGTTGGAGATGAGGGACAGGGACTTTTGGAGGGGACTGCAGGGTAGCCTACCGACTATGCGCCCTGGCATTTGAGAGAGCTACTAGCATTCAGGAAGATGTTCTGTTATATAATGCAAGATGGCATGTTATTACCACATGGTCTCTGCCAACTTAAAAACTCAGTGAGAAGATGGATGTGAAAAGAAAGCTGGTTAAGGAGATTTGGACTACCCTGGGTCTACTTGAACTCTAGGGGAACTCTGCCGGACTGTCTGGGGTAGGTATTCCCTGACTAATCAGGACTTGTCTAGGTGACTAGTTGTTAATTAGCTTACTGGTTAATTAGATCGCTGTTAGCTGTTAATTAAATGTACTTAGGGCCGCTGATAAGGCAGTACACCAAATGATTTGGACCAGTGCAAAAAGCAAGGTTTATAAAGACATGGATGAGCGAGTTTAGAGAGAAGGAACTTGACTGGCCTGCACAGAGTTCTGACCTCAACCCGATAGAACAACTTTGGGATGACTGCGAGCCAGGCCTTTTAGTCCAACATCAGTATCTGACCTTACAAATGCGCTTATGGAAGAATGGTCAAAAATTCCCATAGACTTACTCCTTCCCAGAAGAGTTGAAGCTTTTATAGCTGCAAAGGGTGGGCCAACTCAATATTGAACCCTACGGACTAAGACTGGGATGCCATAATGTACATGTAAAGGCAGGCGTCCCAATACTTTTGACAATATAGAGTATATATGGAGGAATTGTTTACATATATACATGTAAGGATCCAATTGTTCAATGTGATGATCATTTTAACAAGAGCATGGCTTCTCTCATATGTTGATTGTACCATATCCAGTTAAATATGGACAAACTGATGAAAAAATCCTTTAGGAGCAAAAGATCATTTGAAACAATTGAATCTGTACATGTAAATTAAGCATTTACATGTAAGGTGAGCATTAGGAAGAGAAGCATTAAATGCTCTTTATTGAGTAAGTCTGGTCAACGTCTTTAGTAACAGTTATTTAGAAATACCCTTGTCTCTGCAAAGATTAACACTTGCTGAGGGAACATGGAAGAAACAGATCGGCTCTAGCTAGGACTTAAAGTGTTTGTTACCCTAGAAAAAAAAAAAAAGATCCTGTTCCCTTAAAGCATGTTATACAGCTTAGTACTTGTGCTGTGTAATCTGGCCCCCCGTATCACCTAAAAAACATTGCTGATCCTGCCTGGCTATACCCTTCCCCCTGTAAACTGACCACGGTTTATCATGGCTGCTGAGCCCTGACACCGTGGTCGGTTTACGTGCCTCCGTCATCCGCAGCCCTGCTCTGTCCTCCTCTTCCCCGCCCCCCCTCCCTGCCTGTCTGTTCTGTGTCAGTGCCCGCCCCCTCTCCTTCTGTTGCTATTATAACTAAAATAAAAACCTCCCATTCCCTCTGTAACATAACTATATGTGTCCCTGTGTCTGTGTTATGAGATATGCCAATTTGTACCTATATTGGAGCGTCTCCCGACGCTCACGTGACTCCTCAGGAGGGGGAGAGAAAAGAGAGCCGAGGAGTCCCGTGAGCACCAGGAGACATTCTGATATTGGTACAAATCAGCATATTTTTTTATATAACACAGGGACACATCGTTATGTTACAGAGGGGATGGTAGGTTTTTACTACCGGTATATTGGCTAAACAACCACTTTAAATAACTAGCACTAAACAGGAGGGGAGGACAGATGAAGATACCAAATAACATAATCACATGTTATAGTTATAGTGACCTTAAAGTGATACTAAAGCTTTGAATATAAAAAAAATAAAAACAGCAAACATGTCATACTTACCTCCACTGTGCAGCTCATTTTGCACAGAGAGGCCCCCGATCCTCGCCTTCTGGGGTCCCTCGGCGGCTGTCTCTGCTCCTCCCCACTTCTGATAACCCCCTCCTGGAAAGCGCTCTCCCAAGGGGGTTACCTTGCGGGCGCGCTCCCGAGTCCTGTATTCATCGTCCATAGCCGCCGACTACAGGACTCTGCCCCGCCCCCCGGCCCTTGCATCATTGGAGTTGATTGACAGCAGCGCGAGGCAATGGCTGCGCTGCTATCAATCTATCCAATGAAGAGCCGAGAGGACTGAGCAAAGGAAGAGCGCGTTCACGACGCGGGACTTTCCAGGGCTCAGGTAAGTAAAACAGGGGGGCTGGGGGGCCGGCAATCATCAGATGTTTTTTCACCTTAATGCATAGGATGCATTAAGGTGAAATAACATGAACCTTTATAACCCCTTTAAACCACCTCTACATGTTAGCATACATCAATAATACCCTGATGCAGTTAAATACAGAAAAAATACATATAGGTGGGACAAAAATATTATTCCGCAGACCACATTTCCAGTGTGACTTTAGAGCCCCATTAGCTGAAAAGATCTCCATGTGTGTCCTGTATCTGCATACTGAAGGGTGACAATTACTATTCATAAATGAACCGTCACACTTCCATTTTCACACACCTTAATGAGAGTAGCTGTGTCATAGAAAACAGCCCACAGACAGCACCCTTCATCCCGCCACATATACAAAGTTCAGTGTCATTAGCAGAGGCCAATCATTTCTGATACACATTCATCTGTATCTAGTAACACATTAACATCATTTACAATTCCATTGCAGGAGAGTGTTTCTGTGACAACAAGTACTTCTATATAAAGACTATTGATGAGTATTCTGCAGCAAGACAGTGGCTGGTATCTGTACATCGATAAACAACAAGGACTAAAATTATGTTAATTTTACTGTTATCGGACTTAACCATGGACCTTAAATGGGGTTGTAAAGCTTCGTGTTTTTTCACCTTAATGCACCCTATGCATTAACCGCTTGCCGACCGGCTCACGCTGATATACGTCGGCAGAATGGCACGTACAGGCAGATTACCGTACCTGTACGTCGCCTTTAAGAAGCGTCATTGTGGGAACACGCGCGAGCTTCGTGAGTGTGATCGCGGGTCCCGCGGACTCGATGTCCACGGGGATACCTGTGATCGTGTCACGGAGAGGAAGAACGGGGAAATGCTAATGTAAATAAGCATTTCCCCATTCTTCCTAGTGAGAGGACAGTGATCACAGCTCCCTGTAATCGTGAGCGGTGATCAGTGTCGTGTCACACACAGCCCATCCCCCCTATAGTTAGAACACATCCCTAGGACACACTTAACCCCTTCAGCGCCCCTCCTGGTTAACCCCTTCACTGCCAGTCACATTTACACAGTAATAACTGCATATTCATAGCACTGATCGCGGTGTAAATGGTCCCAAAATAGCGCAAAAAATGTCCGATGTGTCCGCCATAATGTCGCAGTCACGATAAAAATCGCTGATCGCCACCATTTCTAGTAAAAAAATAAAAAAAATAATAAAAATGCCATAAAACTATCCCCTATTTTGTAGACACTATAACTTTTGCGAAAAACCAATCAATAAACGCTTATTGCGATTTTTTTACCAAAAATATGTACAAGAATACGTATCGGCCTAAACCAGGGGTGTCCAAACTTTTTTCAAAGAGGGCCAGATTTGATGAAGTGAACATGCCTGAGGGCCGACCATTTTGCCTGACAATCTTTGAACCATTAAAATTCAGTCTATGTGTGTTTGTTCGAGCACTAATACACTGCCCAACAAGAATTATCTTGCCTTTGTGGCTGTGTGTGAGTAAAGAGATGAGCTCAGGTGTATTATTTGGATATACCGTATTTATTGGCGTATAACACGCACCTTCACTTTAAGAGGGAAGTTCAGGAAAAAAACTTAAATTTGAAATAAAGAACGGTGAAGCAATATTAGGATCAGTGCCTATCTGCAGCCTCACAAGTGCCCATCTGCAGACCCACCATTGCCAGGAATGCAGCACCCCCAATTGCCAGGAATGCAGCACCCCCAATTGCCAGGAATGCAACCCCACCATTGCTAGGAATGCAGCACCCCCCCACCATTGCCAGGAATGCAGAACCCACCATTGCCATCAGTGCAGCCTGATTGATGCCCATCCATCTGCAACCTTGGAGGGGACATGGAGGGGACAGGACGAGCGCCAAAGATTACCTACAGCAGAATCTCCTGTTTACACGGCAGCCTCCTTGATAGAAAGTCCTGTCTCCTTTGATGGACAGAACAGTCGTCCAATGGCAGCGCTGGAGACGGGACTTCCTATTACAGAGGCTGCCCATAAACAGGAAATTCTCCTCCCGCCTCCTCCCTGTCCCCTCCAAGGCAGCCAGCATATATATCTTTTGTGACTCCGGCGCTTGGAGATCGTCGGGGGCCACAAAATATATACATGTCCAAATAACCAGGCGGGCCACTTAAAACCAGAACACGGGCCACGATTGGCCCGTGGGCCGGACTTTGGACATGCCTGGCCTAAACTGAGGAAAGAATTTTTTTTTTTATATGTAGCACTACCCACGAAGGAGCTGCTGATTTAGTTACGGTCAGTACTCTGTTTGCAACCCCCTCAACTGTCTCAGACCCTCCCTTGGCACAACTGGTGTAACTAGCAATTGTAATACCCACTGAATGCTGGGAATACAATTCTGTATATGTATATATATATTACAATAACATGCAATAATATGGTTACCTTTCTTCTTCTTTGGTAGCAGTCCCTAAGAAACAAAGATACTTCCAACAAGATGTTTTGCTTAACCAAGGAGGGGTTCTTTACTTGGTATGAGAAAAAAAAGGCACAGTAACACACATATGCATACAGTTGACTCAGCAGGGCCCTGCAGGAGTCAATAAGGATAAAGACAAGAAAAAGGGGTTTCTAAAACAATGCTAAAATCTACTTATAATCTAATGAAACAAGTGTAATGCTCGCGAGCTCCCCCTAGCGGGCAATACCACCCGATGTCCCGTAGTGTTAGTTCCAGTCAGGCCTGACAATATCACTACACAAGTTCCTCAATGGTGGGAGTCTTCGCTAGCAACGTTGGTGCACGTTATACTTGTAATCCAAAGGGAATGAAGAAACAGCTAAACCTTCACAATGTTTATGGAAGTGAGCTTCCAGCCAGTATAACTCTATCTCAGTCTGCGTAGTAACCACGCGCTGCACTATGAACTGGAATACGTGTGGCACACTACTTTGCTGCTGATGGGCCTTCAAGAGTCAATGGGCCCAGAAACAGTTGTAGATTCTGGGAAGGTGCCCGCTCACCCAAACAGGCCTAGTCCACCTGAGTTTCCTTGCTGTTGGCACCTCGATCCGTGGCCTCTCAGCAACATGCAGTCTCCGGTCCCTCTCTCGGCAGCAGTAGATGTCAGCCGACGGACGACTCCGGTCTCTGGGAAGCGCAAGCTGGACACACAGAAAGTGATCACCCTCCTGGCTTGGTGATCCTCCACAAGGTTGTAGGCCCAGGCTTCAGGCCTAGTCCCTCCGGCAGCAGGCCTCACACCCACGTCTTGTAGAAGATCCCAAGAGGCCGAACAAAGCTCCTCCCCTCCCCTCCTTTAAGTAACCTCTCCCATAAAGATGTGCGGGGATCAATGCGCTCTGGGAGTACAACTGCACTGTGGGTACCATAGTCTATTATCTACTTATATCAATGGAGTCCCGTTCTTCTGGTACCGCAAGTTCCACAATGCATTTCTTCAAGGTTAATGACAGTCTTATATTACACCACAAACCGCCACCCCGCTACACACTCCCCCCACTTTAACTCTTTGGTCCCCAAAGACATCCAAAATCTTAGTTCTGTAACACATTTTAGACTCTAAAGCCGTGTACACACGATCGGTTTTACCAATGAAAACAGTCCTATGGACTGTTTTCATCGGACGAACCGATCGTGTATGGGCCCCATCGGTCTTTTTTCCATCGGTGTGAAAAAATAGAACATGTTTTAAATTTATCCGATGGGAAAAAAAACATTAGCAAAATCCGATCGTCTGTGTGGAAATCCATCGGATAAAAAACCCACGCATGCCCAGAATCAAGTCGACGCATGCTCAGAAGCATTGAACTTAATTTTTCTCGGCTCATCTGAGTATTTTACGTAACCGCGTTTGAAACGGTCCATTTTTTGGACTGATGGTGTGTGGGCAAGACTGATGGAAGACAGTTTCATCGGATTTCCGATGGAAAAAAACATCGGATTAGAATCCATAGGATATCCGATCGTGTGTACAGGGCTTAAGCGGTTGCATAAGACTGACAGAGGAGCCTCCCACCAATTGTCATATGATGGGGAGCTGTCCTGTCCACAGGCCAGTGGCGTCACTAGGGTTGGTGTCACCCGGTGCGAAAAAAAATGGTGTCACCCCCCCAACAACTATAGTACCCCCTCAGTACAGACCCCCCTCCACTAACTACAGACCCCACTCCCACAGTATAGATCCCTTCCCTCAGTACAAACCCGCTCCACTAAGTACAGACTCCCCGCCATCAATATAGACCCGCCTCCCTCAGTATGAACCTCCCCCTCAGTACAGACACCCCCACCTCAGTGCAGACCACTCCATCAGTACAGACACCCCCACCTCAGTGCAGACCCCCTCAGTTACAGACACCCCCCTCAGTTACAGACACCCCCCCTCAGTTACAGACACCCCCCTCGTACAGACCCCCCCTCGTACAGACCCCCCCTCGTACAGACCCCCCCTCAGTTACAGACCCCCCCTCAGTTACAGACCCCCCCTCGTTACAGACACCCCCTCAGTACAGACACCCCCTCAGTTGCAGACACCCCCTCAGTTACAGACACCCCCCTCAGTACCAGACCCCCTCAGTACAGACACCCCCTCAGTTACAGCCCCCCTTGTGCAAACTCCCCCTAGTGCAGACCCCAGCAGTACAGACACCCCCTCCCCCATCAGTAAAGATGCCCCCCTTACCTTACAGACCTCAGAACAGAGCGGCAGATACACACAGCGGTGTGTCTCTCGAGCGCGGGCTCCTCCTCCTCCTCTGTGGATGTAAACAGAGAGGAGGCAGAGGGGGCGGCGGCTTCCTTCCGTTCCGCTGAGGGACACAGCCGCAGCGTGAGCCTAAGGCACAGGGCAGCGGGTGATGTCAATGTGGTGCCGCTGCGCTACCCACGGGTGTCACCCCTCTGGTGGGTGTCACCCGGGTGCGGCCCACCCCCCCGCCCCTGGCTAGCAACGCTAGTGCCACAGGCTACTTTAACTGGAGTAGCCTGATCAGTTGTGCCAGGGGGTGAACTGGGGTTTCCTTCTACCAAACAGGCAGTGGAAGGACCAGGTACATCAGATGCTCTCCTAGCAGTGGAAAAAACTTCTTCAGAGCATTCACCCATTTGGTTATATGTCAGTCTCTTGGGAGGGTGAATGACTCTTTTCTGTCTCTGCTCTCTAGGAGTTGGTTCATCCAGGCCCCTAAATACTTCTGTTTCTCTGAATTCTTCTTCTGGTTCAGTCATGCTTAACCCTCTTACTACAGAAGTGTCCAGTTCAGTGTCAGAAAACAAGGGAGTCTCTTCGGGATCCCTCAATGGTGAAGAATACAGATCATCCCTTGCATCCTCGGTGGGCACACTGCGTGGCACAAATTCAGGAGCCTCTGGACGAAGAACTTCACTACTGACTGCTTCAGGGGGTGATGATGACCCAGCCATAGACTCTGGCTCTTGAGAGGGCCATAACCATTCAGATTCCATATCTTCCTCCTCAGAGAGTCTTCTCCTTCCAGATCCTGGTCTTCCGTATCAGTAAGAGTCGACTGAGACCTGGTAACTGGTCCAGACACTCTTGAGGATGCAGAGGGTTCCTGTGTCTCTGACATGGGAGGAAGGCGAACAGCTTCCAAAAGGGGCAACAGGTGGTTTCTATGCCAAGTCCTTACTGGGCCTACACTCCCCTCTGGCCTGATCTGGTATACCGGAAGATCTGGGAGTTTCTTGCAAACAACATACGGCTGGGGTCTCCAACGGTCAGCTAATTTGTGTCTTCCTGGAATTCCTAAGTTCCTCAGGAGCACCCTATCACCTGGCTGTTGTCATGGATATGCAGTAGTGTTTGTCTGTCAGCTTACCTTCCTTCCCATGTGTTCATCTTAGAGGCCTGAGCCCTTTCACCTGGCTTCCTTTATAATCTCCTCCCAGCCAGACTCCACCCCAGGCCCTATCACAGAACACTATATTAACCTGTGCACTGCAAGCCTGCTTGGCTGATCAACGTGTTTGTTAGGCATTGTGTGTTTGGGTTCCTGCCTGCCGTGTGCTACGTCTGTCTCTCTGTTACGTTATTGGCTTGTCCCCGACTATCCCTGTCTGCTCGTGACCCTTGACCTTCGGCTCGTTCTTCGTTATTCTTGTCTGCTTGTGGCCCCTGACCTTCAGCTTGTTATTCGGTTCTCTCTTATCGTGTGCTGCTGCTTCCCCTCTTTTCCCCTTATCCTACGGGGCGTGAGCTAGGAAACTCCAGGGGCCGCGACCTGGTCCCAGCCTGCAGCTAACATCCTCACCACTAGAGGCCCTGGAGAAGACCAGCTGGGTCTTAGACTCCGCGCCCTGGGGAATCTTGGCTCTAGCTTCCGTTTGGATCCCGGTTGTGCTCCTCTGGTCCCGCTTTCCACAACCACCCAGTTTCCTATCCGCAGAAGCCAGCCATAGGGTTCACTACCTCGCGGTGCACTCCTGTCCCCCTACGGTGTGCATCTGTCACCTGGCCACAGGTGACCCTGACAGTTTGATCAGCCATGAACCCGGCTGACATCCCGCTACCCGCGGATGATCCATTGCAGGGCATAGTTTGCAGACTTGAAACCCAGGAATCGAATCAGACTCAGGTGATGCGATTCCTCCAGGATCTGGCTTCTCGCTTCGAGCAGCTTCAGGCCTCCTTGGGAACCCTGAATCCGCAACCTCAAATACAATCAGCAGCTGCACCTATTGCACCAGTCGCAGCCACACACTCACTACAACTGCCAGCTCCGTCCCGTTTCTCTGGGGACTCCAAGGCTTGCAGGGGGTTCCTTAGCCAATGCACGATTCATTTTGAGCTCCAGCCCCAAAACTTCCTGTCTGATCGGGCTAAGGTAGCCTATATCATTTCCCTCCTCTCTGGTGAAGCTTTAGCCTGGGCAGCCCCTCTGTGGGAACTGAATGATCCAGTGGTTTCTAGCCTGTCTGGCTTCTTGAAACTTTTTCGGAATATCTTCGAAGAACCGGCTCGTGTCTCTTCAGCGGGCAGCGCCCTTTTACGTCTCCGCCAAGAGTCTGCTTCTGTGGGACAGTATGCCCTTCATTTCCGCATACTGTCGGCTGAGTTGAGCTGGAACAATGAGGCCTTAGTCGCAACCTTTTTGCATGGCCTGTCTGATAGAGTGAAGGATGAATTAGCAGGAAGAACCATCCCCACTGATCTGGCCGGCGTTATCTCCTCGTGTAACCAGATCGATATTCGCTTTCAGGAGAGGACCTTAGAAAAGCAACGCCAGCACTCCTTGGTTCTTAGTCAGCCTGAGCTCCCCTCTCTTCGACCCGTAGAGCATCTCCTACCAGCTGAGGAACCCATGCAGCTGGGTCGGACCAGGCTATCCCCCGAGGAACGTGCTAGGCGCAGAACTCTTGGTCTGTGTCTTTACTGTGGGGGCAAAGGTCATTTTCGTGACACTTGCTCTCTTTGTCCAGAAAAACGTTCGGGTCCACTTCATCTGGAAAGTGGAGTATTGGACCCAGAAATATCACCTTCCCCTTCCCGTCTTCTGCTTTCTGTGTTCCTTCATGTTGGTGCTTCTTCTCATTCGGTCTCAGCATATCTGGATTCCGGAGCCGCTGGTAATTTTATGGACTGGGAAATCGCATCGTCCATGAGACTTACTCTTTTGCCCCTCACCACACCATTGGTGGTCTTGGCGATTGATGGTACTGTTCTCCCAGGGGGACCTATCCGCTTCCAGACCCTCCCTGTTAAGATGTCGGTAGGGACACTCCACCAGGAGTGGATATCCTTCCTTATCTTACCCAAGGCCTCAACGCCTATAATTTTGGGTCTACCATGGTTACAGCTCCATTCTCCTCATGTGGACTGGATTACTGGACAGGTCCTGGCTTGGGGTCCCTCCTGTTCCTCGTCCTGCCTACCCAAGGTTGCCCCCTGTGAATCTGAGCCGGTCATTCATTCCAGGTTGCATAACCATTTACGTTTCTCTGTCCCTAACCACCCTTGGACGCACAGCCAGGCTAGCTTGTCTACAAGTCCTGCAGTCGCTACGTCTTGCGATGCGATTCAGGTAGTCGCTACACCTGACTCAGCTATTCACTCTGCCTCTGTACTAGTTATGCCAGTCCAGCCCATGCCCAGTGAGCCTCCTACTTTTTCTTGTTCGGGACATTCTGCTTGTCCTTCAGCTATTCAGTTTGACTCCGGCAACATGTCACCTTCTAACCAACCTGACTTCAGGGTTCCACTGACATCTGCCCAGTCTGATGGTCCTGTGCAAGATGACCAGTTCCCCTTTAAGGGTCTAGGGGACCCTCCTCAGATTCCTGTTGATCCTCTCATGCCCTTGCTTATTCCTAGAGAGCCTTTGGTCCTCAATAGATCTTCTTGTCATCTCCCTACCTCGTTTTCGGTCTCTGAGGATAATCTTAAGTACGAGGTTAGACAAGTTCTGGATTCTCGGCTCTGCAGAGGCATTCTTCAGTACCTTGTGCATTGGAGAGGTTTTGGTCCTGAGGAGGCGTCTTGGATCGCTGCATCTGATGTCGCTGCACCTCATCTGTTGAGAAGGTTTCATCAGAGATTTCCCTTTAAGCCTGGGCCCAGGCGTGGGAGGGCCCATAAGAGGGAGGGTACTGTCATGGATATGCAGTAGTGTTTGTCTGTCAGCTTACCTTCCTTCCCATGTGTTCATCTTAGAGGCCTGAGCCCTTTCACCTGGCTTCCTTTATAATCTCCTCCCAGCCAGACTCCACCCCAGGCCCTATCACAGAACACTATATTAACCTGTGCACTGCAAGCCTGCTTGGCTGATCAACGTGTTTGTTAGGCATTGTGTGTTTGGGTTCCTGCCTGCCGTGTGCTACGTCTGTCTCTCTGTTATGTTATTGGCTTGTCCCCGACTATCCCTGTCTGCTCGTGACCCTTGACCTTCGGCTCGTTCTTCGTTATTCTTGTCTGCTTGTGGCCCCTGACCTTCAGCTTGTTATTCGGTTCTCTCTTATCGTGTGCTGCTGCTTCCCCTCTTTTCCCCTTATCCTACGGGGCGTGAGCTAGGAAACTCCAGGGGCCGCGACCTGGTCCCAGCCTGCAGCTAACATCCTCACCACTAGAGGCCCTGGAGAAGACCAGCTGGGTCTTAGACTCCGCGCCCTGGGGAATCTTGGCTCTAGCTTCCGTTTGGATCCCGGTTGTGCTCCTCTGGTCCCGCTTTCCACAACCACCCAGTTTCCTATCCGCAGAAGCCAGCCATAGGGTTCACTACCTCGCGGTGCACTCCTGTCCCCCTACGGTGTGCATCTGTCACCTGGCCACAGGTGACCCTGACAGCTGTAGGTCCTGTATCCGAACCTTGAGGTCAAAGTTTCTCTTATTCCTTTGCCCTCTTTGGTCAGAGGTGGCTTGGGCCTGCTGATAGGCCAACTTCAAACTCTTCCTTAGTCGATCCACATACACCTTGTGGGATGTTGCTGAGGTGTGATAAGATGAAGTGCCAAAGGCCAAATCCACGGGTAGCCGAGCTTCCCTCCCAAACATCAGGCGATATGGGGAGTATCCAGTCGTATCACTAGTAGTGCTGTTGTAAGCAGCTACTTGTCACGGTCTGGAGTCAGGCTCAGAGGCCAGTAGCTATAGCAGCAGAGCAGGTATTCACACAGGTCACACTGGCTGATGACACGGGTTCACCTGAGGTGCGGGGTCTAAGCACTGACCGGTATTCACCAGGGCTCCTAAAGGTGGAGATGGGCTTTGCTGCATGTCAGTGCCAGGTCGCGGTCCTCAGATTAGCCCCACCAGGGGGTGAGCAAGCCAGGGTCCAGAAACAGATAATACAGGTAGGGATCAAACAGAAGCGTAGTCGGGGACGAGCCAAAAGTCGGTAACAGATAGTTGCAGGTTGGGATTCAGCAGAAGCGTAGTCGGGGACGAGCCAAAAGTCGGTAGTGAGTGGTAGCAAAGATGCGGTCGGCAGCAGTAGACAGGAGCAAGATATTGGCTGGTGAAGACACAATATTCTGGCAACCAGGAAGTGCAGGGACATGGCTTAAATCAGGAAGTTCATGGGAGGAGCAAAGGGTTCAAGGCTCAAGGCAAACCAGATTCAAGACAAGAAAGATCATTCAAGGAATTGTCTAATGAACTATCCAAGGAGCTGTCCAGCATTCCAGGTGGCTCAGCAAGTAGAGTCAACACCAGACACACCAGAGGTCCCAGGTTCAAGCCCAGGTATTAACAGTACTATAGCAGCCACATGCTTGCTCCAGTATGACTTCTGTTCTGAGTTCAAAGTTCCCAGCATATCCAAAAAAATCCGGTTGAACCGCTCAGGTTAAGCATCCCCCTGTGGGTGGTATGGGGTTGTTCTGGTCTTTTGGACGCCCAGTAGATCTAACAATTTCCTTATCAATCTGCTCTCAAAGTCTCTTCCTTGGTCCGAGTGAAGACGTTGTGGTAGACCATAATGCACAAAGAATCTTTCTACTAACACTTGGGCTACTGTTGAGGCCTTCTGATCCTTAGTGGGGAAAGCCTGGGCATATCTAGTAAAGTGATCTGTCACCACCAGGACATTCCCCTTTCCAGTCAAATCAGGCTCCAAGCAGAGGAAATCAATGCACACCAGATCCATGGGTCCTTGACTTTGTAGGTGGCCCATTGGGGTGGATTGACGTGGCAAGGTTTTCCTCTGAATACATCGGGCACAAGAGCGGCAGTACCCCTCAACTTCAGCCCGCATACAGGGCCAGTAGAATCTGTCTCTTACAAGATGAAAAGTTCTTTCGGGCCCCAAATGGCCATTATTGTCATGGAAGGCATTTAAGACCGCTTCCCTGTGCTTGGCGGGTAGACACAGCTGCCATTTTCCTTCCAGATCACCAGAAGAGGGGCCCCTTCGGTAGACCACCCCTTGGCGTATCTGCAACCGGTCCCATTCCTTGTGCAGTAGCCGGGCTCCTCTTGGAGAGTCTCCTAGAATTAATTCAGGGCGTTGGTCCTCCAAAGCCTCCAGTAATATTTTCCCCAAAGGGTCTTATAACTGATCCCTCCTCAAGTCCTTCTTGGATAACTTGGGCAAACCCTCTTCTGCAACCTGGGTCACATTACAGTAGCATCTGGGTACTCCGGCAGCTGAGACCCCAATTTTTTCGGCCCTTGATCCTCCCCTGGACTGGAGCTCTGTTCCCTGGTATAGGGCTCGCACTCCCTCTGGGGACAGTTGGGTCCACTCTCTCAGCAGATTGGGAGGGGCATGGGACCTTCTGGAAAGTGCATCCGCATCCCTGTTCCCTACTCCTGGCCAGTACTTCAGGCTGAATGTAAAGCTTGAGAGGGCAGCCAGCCACCAATATCCTGTGGCATCCAGTTTTGCGGTGGTTAGAAGATAGGTGAGTGGATTGTTATCCGTTTTGACCACAAATTCCGCCCCATATAAGTAGTCCTTCAGCTTATCCACCACTGCCCACTTTAAAGCCAGGAATTCCAGTTTGTGTGTGGGATAGTTCTTCTCAGCAAGTGTCAGACTCCTACTCACATAGGCAACGGGTCGTAGGTGACCGTCATGTTCCTGGTATAGTACCCCTCCTAGCCCGTCTCGGCTGGCGTCCACATGCAGCTGATAAGGTTTTGTAGTGTCCGCATAGGCCAATACAGGGGCAGTGGTCAGACTCTCTTTTAATTGATTAAAAGTTTCTTCACACTTGAAGGTCCACTGATCCTGTATGGACTCTCTGGATTTCCTAGGGCCCTGGGAAGGCTTTAATGGCCGGGCTGGCTCTACCTCATCCTCTTCTCCCTCATTCTTCAGAAGCTCGTTTAAGGGTCTGGCTATCTTGGCAAACCCCTCCACGAACCTCCTGTAATAGGAGCAGAATCCCAGGAACGACTGAAGCTCGGTCACATTGGTAGGCCTTGGCTAGGAAGTGACAGCCTCTAGCTTCTCCGGGTCTGTGGCTACTCCTTCCGCCGACACAATGTGAGCCAAGTAATGCACTAAGGACTGGTAAAACTGGCATTTCTCAGGGGAAAGTTTCAGGCCCTTATCATGTAACCTCTTCAGAACTTTCTCCAGCCTTTCTTCATGTTCCTCCAAAATCTTCGATGACATCATCCAAGTACACCAGCATTTCTATTAAGTTCATGTCTCCTACCATCCTCTCCATCAACCTTAGGAAAGTGGCAGGGGCTCCAGATAACCCCTGAGGCATCCGGTCGAACTCAAAGAACCCCACGGGGGTGATGAAGGCTGTCTTCTCCCTGTCCTCCGGGTGCATGGGGATTTGGTAGTAGCCACTCTTCAGATCCATCACGCTGAACCACTTGGCTCCAGACAGACTCTGCAACGCATCTTCTATGCGGGGGGTGGTATACTGATCTGGTATAGTTCTTCCATTCAATGTTCGGTAATCTATACACAGCCTCAGAGAGCCATTCTTTTTCCGGACCACCACTATAGGAGAAGCGTAGGGGCTTTGAGACTCCCGGATTATGCCTGTTTGTCTCAATTCAGATAGTTGTTCACGCAGGTCTTCCAGATATCCTAAGGGAAATCGTCGGACCCTCTCCCTGAATGGCTTATCCTCCTGCAAGCGAATCTTATGGGTGGCACTCTTTGCACATCCCACATCAAATTCGTCCTTCGAGAAGATCTTCTGCCATCGAGTCAGTTGGTCCCTGGCCCTTTTCCTCCAGGCCGGTGGGAGACTGGTGTCTTCTGCACGGAGTTTCTCCACTATGCCCCCCTTCAACCTTTTCCCGGTCTGAGGGGCTCACTAGGGTGGCTTGGTTCACCTGACCCAACAGCATCCTGGCTGGCATTCTCACTGGAGTGGTAGTAGTGTTCCTGACGCTCACTGACACCCTCCCTTGGTTCCTCTGTAAAGCCTTCAGCAAGACCACTTCGGGAATCACTTCTATTCCCCTGTCCTTCTCCTTTGGATCCGGTTCAAGGAGGACAAAAGGGCCTGGTTGTTCCCAGCTGAGCTTCACAGCTACTCTCAAGCAGGTCACCTCTCCTCGTTGTAACACTTTTCCCATTTTGTCCAGCTTCCAGATCTTCCCAACCCCCTCTTCTGGGGCCTTCCGCTCCAAAACTAGGCGCTGGCAGACTTGCTGTAACAAAGGGTGGACTCTGGTTGTCCAAGTATCCCGCTCTTCAACCAGAGGGGTTAACAGTCTTCTCAACAGATCGGTATTAGTCCCTATGATCAGTGAGCTCTTGTTGGCCCCAGGAGGTTGGGGGCAGACCACTGCCAAAGTGTCAAATGTCTCTGTTTCTCCCGCCACTGAAGGATCAAAAGGTGAGTCTGATCGGGATATATCCGTCATAGGGGAAGCTCTAGGTGCCAATGCCCCATATCTGTAAGTCTTTCAGCTTCTGTAGCGGTAGATGCCTAAGATGCTTATTATAGAAGTCCTGGTATAGGAGAGTTACTTGAGCTCCGGTGTCAAGGAGGGCCTTCGTGTAGATTCCCTCTACTTGGATGGAGATTATGGGAGAGGGTCCCACTAATTTGTCAGGTACCTTCTTAGGAGAGGCCTTATTGTTGGGTTTAGTAACTTGCACCTTTATTTCTGTCCTCTTCCGGCTTCTCTTGGACTTCAACCCTGATGAAGTCTGATGTGCATTGACTTCCCGCTCTCGGGCATTTTTAAATTTTGGGTGGGGGCTGCCATGTCAAACAGGAGTGTGCGGCAAAGGCCTGGGCTCCTGACATTGCCTCTTCATTTTGTGTTTGGAGTGAGCTGGTACTGATGGGCACCCGGTTGACTCCTTCACCGGGGCCCTCTGAAGTTTTCCGCCGTCTTGCAGGAAAGTGTAGCAAACTTTCTTTGGCTGGGACACAATTTTGCATGGTGCCTAGTTCCTCTGCAGTTATAGCAGACACCCTCACTCCTTGGGATCTTAGGTGGGGAAGCTGGTATCTCTTGGGCCGCCTTGGCTTCAGTTCCTCCTTCCATTTTTAATTCTGCAATACTGGTCATCATAAAGGATAACATCCCCATCACCTGCGCCATCTGAGACTTCAAGGTGTCCCTTTCTTGAGCCATGGCTGACCTAACCCCAACACATGAGATGGAGTTGGGTGAAGTTCCTGATGTCTGATCATCCAACAAGGCTTCTTCATCCCTCACTACTTTAATGAGGTCGGAGTAGCTTAGCGACATAACATCCTTCGAGGTCTTCAAATGGAGCCAGATGGGGTCAGAGCACAGGGCACCTCGCAGGATCTGTTTCATTCTTGCTTGGTCTGCCGTAGAGGGTTCCACTCCCTTCCTCAGCACAATTTGACACAACATCTTGTTCAGTCTCCTTACATATTCAGAGAAGCGTTCACCCGGTTGTTGAGAAGTGTGTTCGAATTGATATATGAGGTCAGCTACCTTTTACAGTTGTCCAAATTCCTCTTGCAGCATGACCAGGTAGTCATATGCTGTACAGGTGGCTTTACTGAATCTCAAGTTTTTAACAGCTTCTGCAGCAGCTCCCCGCAGACTCTCACATACACACTGCTTCTTCTGGGCCTCGGACAGTTCCCATCCTTCAAGAGCTTGCATAGCTTGCTCTATCCAAACGTCAAACTCTTCTTCACCCACTGTTTTCCTGAAAAGATTCTCAGCTTCCGATATCCAGCTTCGTCACACACTGTGTTATTTTTCTGGCACTTTGACACAAAGTTTACCAGAGCGTTAAGAAGTTCAGGCCCAATCATGGACAAGGGTTGCTGGGGGCTCACGGGTCCCTTGGCTCGCTCCCTCTGGGCAGGAGTAGAAGGGTCTCCTGCTGTAACTTTCGGGTGTACTAGGCAGAGTTTTGACTTCCCTCCTAGTGGGAAACTTTTTTTTTTTTTTTTTAAGTTTTCAGGTACTTCCCCTCTCCACTCCAATAGGGCATGAGTGCTATAGGCCCCTTGCTCTGTTCTGAGGGCAACCACCTGGGCTTTCCTGTGAGGGGATAATCTTCTCATGATGTCATCCACCCCCTTCTTGTCCCAATGTTCTCCGGGAAGCTCCACGACTACACTTGAGCTTGAAATGGCGCCCTCTCTTTCGCACCATTGGACTACGACAAAAGGGTCCATCTTGAGGTTGATTAATTGCAGATTACTGGATCCCGGACGAGCCCCCACGTGTAGCACTACCCCCGAAGGAGCTGCTGATTTAGTTTGAGTCAGTACTCTGTTTGCAACCCCCTCAACTGGCTCAGACCCTCCCTTGGCATAACTGGTGTAACTAGCAATTGTAATACCCACTGAATGCTGGGAATACAATTCTGCATATATATATATATATATATATATATATATATATATAAAAATATTACAATAACATGCAATAATATGGTTACCTTTCTTCTTTGGTAGCAGTCCCTAAGAAACAAAGATAATTCCAACAAGATGTTTTGCTTAACCAAGGAGGGGTACTTTACTTGGTATGAGAAAAAAAAAGGGACAGTAACACACATATGCATACAGTTGACTCAGCAGGGCCCTGCAGGAGTCAATAAGGATAAAGACAAGAAAAAGGGGTTTCTAAAACAATGCTAAAATCTACTTATAATCAAATGAAACAAGTGTAATGCTCGCAAGCTCCCCCTAGCGGACAATACCACCCGATGTCCCTTAGTGTTAGTTCCAGTCAGGCCTTACAATATCATTACACAAGTTCCTCAATGGTGGGAGTCTTCGCTAGCAACGTTGGTGCACGTTATACTTGTAATCCAAAAGGGAATGAAGAAACAGCTAAACCTTAACAATGTTTATGGAAGTGAGCTTCCAGACAGTATAACTCTATCTCAGTCTGCGTAGTAGCCACACACTGCACTATGTCCTGGAATACGTATGGCGCACTACTCTGCTGCTGGTGGGCCTTCAAGAGTCAATGGGCCTAAAAACAGTTGTAGAATCTGGGCAGGTGCCTGCTCACCCGAACAGGCCCAGTCCACCTGAGTTTCCTTGCTGCTGGCACCTCGATCAGTGGCCTCTCAGCAACATGCAGTCTCCGGTCCCTCTCTCGGCAGCAGTAGATGTCAGCCGACGGACGACTCCGGTCTCTGGGAAGCACAAGCTGGACACACAGAAAGTGATCACCCTCCTGGCTTGGTGATACTCCGCAAGGTTGTAGGCCCAGGCTTCAGGCCTAGTCCCTCCGGCAGCAGGCCTCACACCCACGTCTTGCAGGGAGGTGAAGATCCCAAGAGGCAGAACAAAGCTCCTCCCCTCCTTTAAGTAACATCTCCCATAAAGATGTGCGGGGATGCAATGCGCTCTGGGAGTACAACTGCACTGTGGATACCGAAGTCTATTATCTACTTATATCAATGGAGTCCCGTTCTCCACAATGCATTTCTTCAAGGTTAATGACAGTCTTATATTACACCACAAACCACCACCCCGCTACATATATTTTTGGGGATATTTATTATAGCAAAGAGTAAAAAATATTATATTTTTTTTCAAAATTGTCGCTCTTTTTTTGTTCATAGCGCAAAAAATAAAAACCGTAGAGGTGATCAAATACCACCAAAAGAAAGCTCTATTTGTGGGAAAAAAAGGATGTCAATTTTGTTTGGGAGCCACGTCGCACGACCGTGCAATTGTCAGTTAAAGTGACGCAGTGCCGAATCGCAAAAAGTGCTCTGGTCTTTGGCCAGCCAAATGGTCCAGGGCTGAAGTGGTTAAGGTGAAAAAACACCTGGCCCCCCCGAGCCCCGGTTTTACTTACCTGAGCCCTGAATCTCTGTGGGCACGATCCCGCGTTGCTTTCCCCCAGCTCTTCATTGGATAATTGATAGAAGCGCAGCCATTGGCTCCCGCTGCTGCCAATCAAATCAATGACGCGGCACGCCGGGGGCGGGGCCGAGGGATACACTTGGCGGCTATGGCCACGACTGTATCACACGGGAGCGCGCCCGCAAGCTAACCCCCTTTGGAGAGTGCTTCCCAGAGGGGGGGGGGGTTAGCTCTTGCGGGGAGGAGCCGAGACAGCCGCCGAGGGACCCCAGAAGACAAGAATCAGGGCCACTCTGTGCGAAACGAACTGCACAGTGGAGGTAAATATGGTATGTTTGGCATTTAAAAAATAAATAAATTAAACTTTTACAACCCCTTTAAAGGACAGACAGGATCTGACCCCCTTCAAACTTTCTTGGGTCTCTAAAGCTTTATGCAGTGTATTTTGCATTTTTTTTGTGTGACATTCATGTTCCTTAATCTTACCTTAATGTTCTGACCTACGTGCGACAAACATGGCAAAGTAGCTCAATGAGCTTTTTGCCATGTTCTGGTTTGTGTGTATCTTACCTGTGTAGCGGGGGTCTCCTTTAAGGCCTCAGGACTACGATACCCAGAACCCCGTTTAGCACCCAAGGTGCATTGCCAACCGCAGAGACTCATGGGGTGGGCTATAAAGGTGAAGCGGAGGCGGAGCTCGGCCTTTTTGGGACACCGCCCTTCTAGCAAGAGGATTCCCTGTGCGGACTGGCTGCTGGTGCAAGGCCTGAAGTCTGGGCCTTGCGCACTTCCAAAGAGCCTTCCACTCCACTGCGGAGCCTGTGTGGCACCTGATCTCCATTTGTTTCTCACTGACCTCAGGAGGACCGAAGACCCGGCTATTGCAAACCTTGTGTGTGGATACACAGCGGTGGAAGTTACGGACGGGGACTAAGTCCGATGTGGTGAGAGAGCACTTGCTCAAAGTTATAGCCAAGTACTTTGTTTAGGCCTACTGACTGCTTTGGCCCTTAGTGCTATACCAACTATCCTAGCAGGAGACTATTTCCAGAACTGAGTTTGATAGTCTCCTGGGAGGTGTTACTTTGCTGAGATACAGTCCTGTTGGATTACAAATTGTTGTTCCTGATGTGCACCACCGATTTCCTTCCATGCGAAGATTCTTCACCCCAAGACTGTACCTTACTTTAAGTCAGGCCTGACTGGGTAGCGTAGGACATTATTGGGCGCCATATTGCTCACGGGGAGGATAGCTGCAGCGTGGTGTGCTAGTTATTTCTATACAGTATTGCCAAGTGTCACCAATATTGCAGGGCTCTGCATGTGTTATGATGTACTGTACTTCTATCTAACTTTTATACTAAAGTAAAGTTGCTATAGTTAAGTACTCCGGTATCAGTGTCAATTATTGTACTTTATCACTGTTTGCTTTATTGTGAAACTGTGTCATAGATAATCGCAGAGACATTACCAGTCTATCATTCCCTAGACTAGCTGTGCCAGGGGAGGGTCGAGTAGATTGCCGGGGGTTGGCAGTGCTGTGTACAGGGCCCGAAATAATATCAGCGGTTCTCTTAAGTTGGAGGTATCGCTACACCTGCGTTTGTTGCACGTGGAACAAAGTGCGTCTGCTTGCCACATTTGGGGTGCCATTAACATTGGCCATCATTGGTCTGCTGCTGAGACCAGACACCGTGGTCAGTTTACGTGCCTCTGTCATCAGCAGCCTGCTATCTGCTCTCCTCTATGCTCCTGTGTCCTCCTCTCCCTCCCCTTTTGTCTGTGTGTGTGTGTGAGCCGCCCCTCCATCCTCCCGCTACTCTCATAACACTAACCTGTATACACCATAAGCACTGCCTCCTATTGCAGTGTCCCCCTCTGTGAAAGATTTATAAATATAAATGCTGTAAATACCTAATTTAAGAGCCGAGATTGCGATCACATGACCAGCCAGCTCTTTTCTCCTCCAGACTGACATCAGCAGAGGAATCTCAGCCCCGCCCACTGTATCTCTCAGAGGAGAAAGCTGGCCAGTCATGCGATCGCAATCTCGGCAGTGAAATTAGGTATTTGCAGCATTTATTTTTATAAATCACACACAGAGGGGGACACTACAATAGGGGGCAGTGCTGATGGTGTATACAGGTTAGAGTGGATTAACAACCACTTTCAGGGCTTGTTCACACCATACGTGCATGAAAACTGATGGAAAAACTGTGCAGAGATACGTTTCCAACAGTTTCACATGCGCGTTTTAGTAAGTTTTTATGCGTGATGACATCAGTTTTCATGCAAGTCAGTTATGTGCCCTATTCACACCAATATTGATTTCATGTCAGGTTTTTTTTCTGTGCAGAAATCTGCTCACACACTACAGATTCCTGCACAGAAAAAATCCTCACATTGTGGTGTGAACAGGACACAAGGCTGTCAGCAGATTAGCCTCTACAAACTCAGCAGTGCCTAAAAATGGAGAGCAACTGAGCATGTGCAGAGCAGGGTGAGACCGTGTATTACTGGATTTTAAACAGTATCAAACTTATTTTTACTGTTTTACATAGCTATACCTGCAAAAGGGGTCAGCCTGAAGTGATCTTGCAGGACTTAAATTTATGACTTAAGTTCCTCTTTAAATAACTTCAGCTTCTCTCATGTCAGTAGTTTGCCTTCAAGCTGAGGCCACCAGTCTTCAAGGCCAGTAATAAACTGAGCAAGCTTGTTTGAAGGCATCTTCCTGTACTTCCATTCCTCAGCCAACCTAGCTTAAGGTGACCAGATTTTTTAAATGAAATCCGGGGACATATTTTTTTTACTAGTAATAGCGCCAATCAGCGACTCTCTGCCCTTCGCCGCCGCCCGCCACACAGCCTTTCAAGTCTCACTCTCCTTAGGCCCTGGCTACTACTGGGTGGGGAGCGGAGGAAGATCCCTCCGCCAGGTAAGGCAAGGAGATAGGCAGGCGGCTGGCTGGGACTTGAGCCACGGCAGAAGAACATGCGAGCGGAGCTGAATGGGCATGCACCCGAAACTGAAGAAATATTCCCTCCGCTCCGACCAGCACATGATCATCAGAAAGGGGCACAGATAATGGAAAAAATGTATTTCAGAATTTTTTTTTTTTTTTAATTTTGCACTGACTGTCTTTGAAATTGCCCCAGCCCCTGTTCAAATCCAATCTGGGGACAAATCCGGGGACAGACTTGGTCTGGGGACAGTGTCCTCAATCCGGGGACTGTCCCCTGAAACCGGGGATGTCTGGTCACCTTAACCTAGCTTAGCTTCCAATCTTGGACTCTAGGCTCTGGAACTGCTCCTTCCCCAAGCAGTAGGCCTGGGAGGCAAATCAATTTTGGACTCTTCTCGCTTTCTCCAGGCCGTAGGCCTGAGAGGCAGAGGACCTTCACCCCTGCATATTCTCCAGACAAAGTCTGGGAGGCAAAGGACACTTCTAGAAGGGCCTCCAAAATATTTATCTCCGACCCTGAACCTGTTTCACTGGCAATAATCCTCCATTCCTCCTAATGATTGGCCAGGGGGAAATAAATGTATATTCTTGCGCTAGGCTGGAGGTAAAATGTTGTAGGTTTAGATTACAAATGCATAAAATATTAATCAGAGCTTGGGCTACCTACTGCCTAGCTGTGACACCAGATTTATGCTAGTAGCACTTAAATTTTTGTTACACAACAAAGAGGACTGGGCCACGTCTCCAGACAATGACATGATTCCAGGTTGATTTGTACATTATGCGGAGTGACAAGGTGAGAGAGTTAAAAAACAAGGTTACTGCTTGGATTTTGGGACGAGCTGACATGGCTGGGATTTGGATAGGTTGCTATGGGTTACCACAATGCTCACTTGATCCGCTGTTACTTGCCCTGTTTATTGAACAAAAAAACATAGTCAGAGGAATGCCTGCGCCCTCTAGAGTTGGAGACCAGGGATGAGCCGAACACCCCCCTGTTCGGTTCGCACCAGAACCTGCGAACAGACAGAATGTTCGCGCAAACTTTAGAACCCTATTAAATACAATGGACTCGAACGTTCGAAATCTAAAGTGCTAATTCTAAAGGCTAATATGCAAGTTATTGTCCTAAAAAGTGTTTGGGGACCTGGGTCCTGCCCCAGGGGACATGTATCAATGCAAAAAAAGGTTTGAAAAATAGACGTTTTTACGGGAGCGGTGATTTTAATAATGCTTAAAATGAAAAAATAAAAGTGAAATATTCCTTTAAATTTCGTACCTGGGGGGTGTGTATGATATGCATGTAAAGTGGCGCATGTTTCCCGTGCTTAGAACTGTCCCTGCACAAAGTGTCATTTTTGAAGGAAAAAAAGTCATTTAAAACTCACTCGCGGCTATTAATGAATTAATATAAAAAAAAAAAAAAGCGTGGGGGTTCCCCCAAATTCAATTACCAGGCCCTTTAGGTCTGGAATGGATATTAAGGGGAACCCCGCCGCAAATTTAAAAAAAAATGGCGTGGAGTCCCCCCAAAAATCCATACCAGACCCTTATCCGAGCACGCAACCTGGCCGGCCGCAGGGGAAGAGGGGGGGACGAAAGAGCGGCCCCCCCCTCCCTCCTGAACCGTACCAGGCCACATGCCCTCAACATGGGGAGGATGTCCCCATGTTGATGGGGACAAGGGCCTCATCCCCACAACCCTTGCCCGGTGGTTGTGGGGGTCTGCGTGTTTGTGTGTTTTTTTTTACATTTTTTTACGCTTTCTTCGTGAAATGGTAGGGGTACAATGTACCCCTTACCAATTCACATAGGGGGGGCCGGGATCTGGGGGCCCCATTTGTTAAAGGGTTCTTCCAGATTCCGATAAGCCCCCCGCCCGCAGACCCCCACAACCACCGGGCAAGGGTTGTGGGGATGAGGCCCTTGTCCCCATCAACATGGGGACATCCTCCCCATGTTGAGGGCATGTGTCCTGGTACGGTTCAGGAGGGAGGGGGGGCCGCTCTCTCGTCCCCCCCTCTTCCCCTGTGGCCGGCCAGGTTACGTGCTCGGATAAGGGTCTGGTATGGATTTTTGGGGGGACTCCACGCCATTTTTTTTTACATTTGGGGTGGAGTTCCCCTTAAAATCCATGCCAGATCTCAAGGGCCTGGTATGGATATTTAGGGGGAACCCCACGCCATTTTTTTTTAAATTTGCGGCGGGGTTCCCCTTAATATCCATTCCAGACCTAAAGGGCCTGGTAATTGAATTTGGGGGAACCCCCACGCTTTTATTTTTATTTTTTATCAATGACTTTTGTATGTATTGCCGGGAGCCGACAATTCATTAATAGCCGCGAGTCAGTTTTAAATGACTTTTTTTCCTTCAAAAATGACACTTTGTGCAGAGACAGTTCTAAGCACGGGAAACATGCGCCACTTTACATGCATATCATACACACCCCCCAGGTACGAAATTTAAAGGAATATTTGACTTTTATTGTTTCACTTTAAGCATTATTAAAATCACTGCTCCCGAAAAAACGGCCGTTTTAAAAAAAAAAATTTGCATTGATACATGTCCCCTGGGACAGGACCCGGGTCCCCAAACACTTTTTAGGACAATAACTTGCATATTAGGGTTTATAATTAGCACTTTAGATTTCTCCCATAGACTTTTCGAATTTGCCGCGAACACCCCAATTTGTTCTCTGTTCGGCGAACAGGCAATGTTCGAGTCGAACATGAGTTCGACTCGAACTCGAAGCTCATCCCTATTGGAGACATTAAAATGCAGACATCAGGGTTTTCAATATTTTCCTGGAGTTCCCTGATTCTCCATAATGTAGACATACAATAAACTGGAAACCCTTATTATGGCTCTGTGGTAGGGGCAAATGCATTACTACTGCAGGGAAACTTAAAGTATATTGCCTCGTTTCCACTGAGCGGATCGGTTCGGTATGGTACGCTATTTTGAGTGTTTCCATTATGAAAGCGGCCCAATCAACCGAACCATACCGCACCATTCTGGGTCCTGCTTCAGATGTGGGGCCATAGAAAATGGTACGGTTCGGTTAGGGCGGAGCTACAATACATTCCACTGATTGGCAGACACGCTAGGCATTTTTTCTAAACCCTGTATGGCTAGGGTTGCCACCTTTTCTTCAAGCCAAACCCGAACACTTTCGCGGTGCACAGCAATTTTTTTGTAGTACACGCTATAGGATTGTAAAATAACTGGGACACCTTTTGGGTTACCCAAAGAGAGTAGTAATGAGGTGTGCTACAGTGAACAGTGGCTGTGGCCAAATTGCATTAACAGTGGGGGGGGGGGACTTAAAGGGCATGGTTAAATAAAACAAAAGCAGAAAGGGAGGGGGTAGCTGACTGAGGGGAGGGGGGTAGGTGACGGGTGAGATGACAGAGGGGGGGTAGCTGACAGAGAGGGGGTAGCTGACAGGGGGTTGCAGACAGAGGGGAGGGGGTAGCTGACAGAGGGGAGGGGGGTAGCAGACAGAGGAGGGGGGGGTAGCAGACAGAGGAGGGGGTAGCAGACAGAGGAGGGGGGGTAGCAGACAGAGGAGGGGGGGTAGCAGACAGAGGGGAGGGGGGTAGGTGACGGAGGGGACAGGTGAGCTGACAGAGGGGGGGTATCTGACAGAGAGAGGGGTAGCTGACAAAGGAGGGGGGGTAGCTGACAGAGGAGGGGGGGTAGCTGACAGGGGGTTGCAGACAGAGGAGGGGGTAGCTGACAGAGGGGAGGGGGGAGGGGGTAGCTGACAGGGGAGGGGGGTAGCTGACTGAGGGGAGGGGGGTAGCTGACTGAGGGGAAGGGGTAGGTGACGGAGAGGAGGGGGGTAGGTGACAGAGGGGACGGGTGAGCTGACAGAGGGGGGTATCTGACAGAGAGGGGGATAGCTGACAGGGGGGTTGCAGACAGAGGAGGGGGTAGCTGACTGAGGGGAGGGGGGTAGCTGACTGAGGGGAGGGGGGTAGCTGACGGGTGAGCTGACAGAGGGGGGGTAGCTGACAGAGAGGGGGGTAGCTGACGGGGGGTTGCAGACAGAGGGGAGGGGGTAGCTGAAAGACGGGAGGGGGTAGCTGACAGAGAGGAGGGGTGTAGGTGACGGAGGGGAGGGGGGTAGGTGACGGAGGGGAGGGGGGTAGCTGACAGAGGGGGGGTAGCTGACAGGGGAGGGGGGAGGGGGCAGCTGACAGGGGAGGGGGTAGCTGACAGAGGGGAGGGGGGTAGCTGACAGGGGAGGGGGTAGCTGACAGAGGGGGGTGGGCTGACAGACAGACGGGTGGAAGAGCGGAAGACAGAGAGACCTCACCTCAGTCAGGAGAGGAGACACACAGACAGTGCGCGCCAGGCAGGGAGGCGGGACTCCGGGCGGCCGCAATCACCCACAGTCCAGCCCTCCACCAGGCCAATCACAAACCCTCATGAACGCCGCCCGCACATGACTAATTCAGCCAATCACAGAGCGCCCACTCCCATTGCCCACTGCCCAGCATTAGCACACTCACACAGTGTGACGGTGTACATTGATGGCGGCAGGCACGGGAATCGGGATGCGCCGCTCTAGGTGTTGCGGCCGGGGCCAGAGGATGGTAGAACAGTTACTATATGTGTCCGGGTTTCGGGTGGGTTGAAACCCGGGCACATGTGTCAAAACCCGGGCTGTCGGGGTCAAAACCGGACAGGTGGCAACCCTATGTATGGCCCCTGACGGTCCGACTTGCAGTGGAAACGCTCACCTGAATAGGCCGGACCATTCTAACCCTTCCAAACTGTACCGACACAAACCGTTCCGCTCAGTGGAAACGAGGCAATATGTAAACCCAATAACATAAGTTTTAACATGAGAACCTGTATTGTGGAAGCTGAGCCCAAAATTGGGGATGCAGAGGGCAAAAGCCCAGTCCCCAGTATTGCCTGTAGTTTTCTTGCAATTGATCTTTCCCCATTACAGACTTACCATGAGTTTTCCTACACTATACGCTCAATTTACAAAGCTAGTGCACAAGTATAAGGATATTTTTTTAAAGGGTACAAAGTTATTTCAGTTGAATCCAGTGAGACCTAAAAAGGGTGTGGCTAAACTAAAGATACTTATCCCTGTGCTTGAAAATTAGCCATATATCTCTGTATAGGGGTGGCCATCTTGGTAGAAGCAGGGCTTTGATTCATCATACCAAAGGATTATTTAAGAAGCTTTCCAGCTGGAAGAAAATTGAGCAGAACAGTAGTGACACCACCAAATCTCCTGAGATAAGCAGTCAGAGGCAGCAGTGCCTTAGATCTCACACACTGCAGATATACAGCTACAAGGCTACAGGACAGGGCTGCATTGGTACAGGAAGTGCGCTTCTATATATCAGGAGGGATTGAAGACATTAGATCACACGGGACACTTCCTGTTATAAGATCACAATGCAATCTGCCTGTCTCCCCAATGCACTGTCACCCTGTCACATGTGCTTCTGATGAAGGCCGTTCTGACACACATCAATCAGGCACAGTTGTTACCATCTGCAAACCTGCCTAGAGAAATGTGATGCAGCCATCTCTAGAATGCTTGCATATAGACAAGGAGTGGCTGCAAATATGCTGCAGGAGATTGGCAGTACTGAATTACTACCAAGGATGAATAAAAGGTGAAAACAAGTAATTTGACTTACAAATGGCAACTTTTTAAGATACACAGGGCTTTAGCAAACCAAATGCCGTTCAGTTGGCCCTGGTTCACACTATGAATCGCACTGCATTCCTGTATAATTCACATGCGATTCAGTGTGATTTACATAGTAAAGCCTCGTACACACGACCGAGAATCTCGTCAAGAAAAAACACGTCGTTTTTCTTGACGAGATTCTTGGACAAGAAACTTGTCCCGGCCGAGTGTACAGACGCTCCTTTCAAAGAACCCGCGGTTCTTTGAATGGAGCGAACGCGGTGACGTAATCGACTACGACGAGCGTGCGCTCGTCACATTCGAGATGCCGTCGCCGCCATCTTGCTACACCCTACCTATGCCTAGGAAGCTACCGCGCATGCGTCTAAGTCATTTCGAGCATGCGCGGGCTTCCTGGAGGACAGGTAAGTGTACACACACACACTTTTCCCGTCGAGAAACATGCTGACAAGAATCTCGACGAGAAAATAGAGAGCAGGTTCTCTATTTTTCTCGTCGAGATTCTTGTTGGTTTTCTTGACGAGAAACCTGATAGCCGCGTACACACGACCGATTTACTCGGCAAGAAAGCTCTGCCAGCAAGTTTCTTGTCGTTTTTCGACGAGAAACTCGGTCGTGTGTACGAGGCTTAAGTCAGGTTGAAAAAAAGACACATCTAGTTCAACCAATTGTAGCGCCCTCACCTCATCTTCTTTGTCTAGGGGTATTTCGTATGTGAGGGTGAGATACGCTACGGCCCATGTCCTCCCCATGGCAGTGGGTGAGGTGAAGGCCAGTACCAATTCTTTTCCTCGGGCCTGTGCGTTTCAGTTAAGGACCAAGTCTTGCTGTGCTGACACTTCCCTTTGCTCCCATTAACCAGAGTACCACACACCGATTAGGGTCCAACTCTTGTTTTATTGTCACACTCACAATCAAACAGTTCTTTACCAGCCAACTGTTTGAGACCCAATAACAGTTCAATACGGTGGGGTGAGCAGGTCGAGGCACTATCCTTATTGTACGCTAAACCACTGTGGTTTCACCAGCGGTTACTATAGCCTTGGCTAGAGAGAACTTAGAACTTGAGAGTCTCTACCAGTGACTCAATAGAATGTAGATAGGAGTACCTTTGCTGCGTTGTGGCCCCTGTCAGGGGGAGATGTCCCTCCAAGGAAGTTGCCGGAGGCCCATCCGTCACCGGGTTGATGCTGCTCCGGACTCTCCGGACGGGTGACCTCCCCGGCCTCCTCACCTCAGACTTGGGCCCCATCCACCTCAGGGACCCTCGGACTCCTCCGCCCTCGCGGGACCCAGTCGAAGTCACTGGGCCCCAGGCCTCCGGTTTAGTACCTCACCCCAGGCTGAAGGTGCCTGGGATGGACACCAACTCCGCTTCGGCCACGCCTAGGGCACCTGGACCGGAACTCCGAACCGCCCGCACCCAGGCCGAAGGTGCCTGGGCGCGCGATGCAGGAAAAAGACCTCGTGGCGAGGGTGTCTCTCCCCTTTATCTCCTCCCGCGACGTCACGGCAGGTTCCCCGCCCCTGCCGCACCATCGCTGGAAAGGGACAAAAAGGCCAGCACTGCGGCAGTGAATCTACCTTAGGCCTGTGGGAACCCCGCCACCCACAGGCCAAGGAGAACAGTACACCACCAAGTCCTCCACGAATTAACAATGGTCCAAATCCCTTCATGATTTATACACACCTGGGTCATACTACCACCCAGGTGTATCCCCCTAAATTTAAACCCCCACTACACAATGAATGGGTTCAAATCGCAAAAGCACCAAAGTAGTAATTTTAGAAACCGGATTGCATGTTTGTTTTGTAGCATGCGATCTGGTGCAGTCAAACATACTACGTTTGCGACCTGCTTTTGAGGTGTACGGACACCCACTGCAGGTCACAAGGGCAGTGAGATTTGAACATGGTGCGAGAAATGCGCACGGATCGGGGGTTTCCCACATCGCATTCTATTGTGAACTTGGGCTAAGGGTTTATATCTACTTTAACCCCTTCCATCCATGACAGGAGCAACTAGTGTTGATGTGTTGTGTTGGGTACTGAACACCTAAACTAAGCAACATCTTGACCACATAGAACTGCTTTGCTGTGTGCACAGTTTGCAGAATGTATGCTTACCTTTGAAAGTTGGCCAGTCACAAAACCTGTGCCAGGATTTCAAAGCCCCCACAAAATAGATGCGAATGTGCTCACTGCAAACACTGTGTACCGTCCTAAAATACGAGGTCAGATCTCATATTTGTTACAATGTCCTTATCCACTGTGCGCTCTCTACAGAGCTGTAGTAGACGTCATGTGAGGAGCTGGCCTTCACCAGCTGCAATGTGTCGGTAGCCTTGAATTAGATGTTGCTCTTGTTGGTTAACATTTTGTATCCAAGCAACCCATAGGAGTTATTTATGAAAACTGCAAAAAAAAAAAAAAAAATGCTTTTTTTCTTCTTCTAACTCCACTGTAAAGAAATGACATGGGAAGTGCTCTGATCATCAGGTTGCCTGCAGATACAAAATGAGTAATACACAGAGATATGTGGCGCAAGATTAATTGTTGCCAAACTGTTTAATAACAACATAATATAAGGATATTTTAACCACTAGCCAACCTGCTCACGCAGATACACTGGGGCAGGTTGGCAGCGTTGCGCGAAACCCCGTATAGGTACGTCGGCTCAGAGCCATAGCAGGCGATCGCGGGCACGAGAGCCAAAACGGGGATTTGTGTGTGTAAACACACAAATCCCCATTCTGAGAGGGGAAGAGAGACAGATCTGCTGTTCGTACTAATTCCGAACAGCGATACGTCTCCTCCTCCAGTCAGTCCCATCCCCCCCTACAGTTAGAACACGCTGAGGGAACACATTTAACTCCTTGATCGCCCCCTAGTGTTAACCCCTTCCCTGCCAGTGACATTTACACAGTAATCAGTGCATTTTATAGCACTGATCGCTGTATAAGTGTCAGTGGTCCCAAAACAGTGTCAAAAGTGTCCGATCTGCAATGTCACAGTCCCGCTAAAAATCGCAGATCGCCGCCATTACTAGTAAAAAAATAAAAATAATAAAAATGCCATAGATCTATCACCTATCTTGTAGACACTATAACGTTTGCGCAAACCAATCAATATATGCTTATTGTGGGTTTTTTTTACCAAAAATATGTAGAAGAATAAATATTGGCCTAAACCGATGAAGAAATGTGTTTGTTTGTTTTTTAATTGGGGATATTTATTATAGCAAAAAGTAATAGTTTTTTTCTCAAAATGATCTCTTTTTTTGTTTATAGTGCAAAAAATAAATCGCAGAGGTGCTCAAATACCACCAAAAGAAAGCTCTATTAGTGAGAAAAAAAGGACGTCAATTTTGTTTGGGTACAACGCCACACGACCACGCAATTGTCAGTTAAAGCGACGCAGTGCTGTATCACAAAACAATGGCCTAGTCTTTAAGGGGGCAAATCCTTCCGGGGGCTGAACTGGTTAAAGTGCAATTCCAGGGAACAGTAAAGGCAAAGCCAGTGAATGACAAAGGCTAGGTAAGAAACCATAATAAAATCAGGAGGTCTACTTATTTTACCTTAATCTTGGTTAGGGATCTGTAATCCTCTGGAACCAGTTTTCAAAAATGAAATTTTTCCTCTTTAAATCTTATGCGACTTTTAACATCGCTACTCTGCATTTGCACTGCGGTTTGAAAAGTCCTGCATGCTGCATCTTTGGTGTGCTTTCCAAAAGCCCACCAAAGATACACCTTCCATTGAAGTCAATGGGAACCATATCAAAAATTCACCAAAAACTCCCCTGGGGGGTGATTTTAGATGCCTTTTTGGTGTTACACGCCAAAAATATGCTGGTTGTTAAGTAGCGGGCAACTGCCTGCGTCCTTAACAACTAGTGAATAGCTGATTGTTATGGAGCTGGCTTCCTTAAAAATCAGTCAATAGGTCAACAATGCCCCCCCTCTTACCCGCCAGCATAGAGTAGGAGTTCTGCAATCTTGCCATCCAGCCCCTCCAGTCCAGCCACCCCCCTTTTCTCCTCTCACACATTATGGCTGTTGCTCCAGGCTGACCTGTCCTCCCCTCCTGTGGTAGCATCATGCAGCATTCTTGTCTTGGGGGCCATGATAACTCACACAAGGACCGGCTAAGCAGACCATGTTTAGTTATTCAAGCTTTTTTTATCATATGGATCCGAATTGCCTTGCCTAACAATCCGATCTTGACCAGTCATTCTCAAGTAACTTTATTTTTTCAAGCTTTGGACTGCCCTCAAGGGCTTCCCTATCAGCTGCATTAGCCCTGATGTGCTGCCCCCACTCTTAGGGTTGACATGGACCCTGGAAATTGGACTGAACGATTTGTGCTCCTGATTGCTTGCATGATCTCCTGAAGAAGCCAGTTGTTGGCGAAATGCATACAGATCAGAGACCAAGACCAGCATCTAGCCTAATATATTTATGGATAATAGTTGTTGTTAATACTCTTTTTGATGTACATTCATATTTCATATGGGCTAGGTCCTAACAGGACATATATGCTCCAACTGAATTGGGGAATACAGGCTCTGCATCCAATTCGCATCACAGGAGATTGTGACCGGCTCTCAATGGAGCCAGTTCACACATCTTCGTGGCGGCCGTGGATCGGATTGCACAGGGGTCCTGTGCGTCTTTGGCTCAGTTTCAGGTCCGGATTCAGGCAAAAATTTGGACCCGATTCGTCACTGAAAGGAGAACAGGGACGCACCGGACCCCTGCTGTGAGCCGCATCCAAATCAATTGGGAACCTGGCCTTAAAGTCCATTTTTTTTTCTATGCCTGGAGTTAGGCGTTATGGTTAAGCATTATTAAACACAATAACTCTAAGAGCCCTCATTTTTAAATGTGGTCGCTACATTTGTTATCTTCTTTTTTGGGGATTTTCCTTCATTTTAAAGTGATTTTAAAGCTTTGGGGTTTTTTTTGTGACACTTACCTGCTCTGTACAATGGTTTTGCATAGAGCATCCCCGATCCTCTTCTTCGCAGTTCTCCCACCGGCGTTCCTGTCTTCTCCCTTGAGCTGCTTTTCTTGGGGGCACGGGTGCATGTCCATAAAACCCATAGAGACACAGCTCGGCTCCACCCCCCACTATATCCTCATTTGCTCACTGGCTGTGATTGACAGTGGATCGAGAGTGGGCTCAGGTAAGTATGAGGGGAGGCTGTGGGGGGAGCTGAACACAGAAAGTTTGCCTTCATGCATAGATTGCATGAAGGTAAAAAAACCTTCAGCCTGTAGAACCACTTTAAGTTCCATGCAGTGAAGACAATGAAAGAACTTTTCGCAATAGAGGAGGCTAGTTTGGGGGAAGGGGGGGGGGGGGGTTGTGGTGTGCGCTTTTTCTATTGAATTTAGCCCAGGCACCTGAAGTTATTAACCATTGCACTGACAGTTGATCGCTTAATTTTCTGTCTTTCCAGAGCAGAGTGCAGTGACTCAGTCACCGCTTTCCCCTCTGCTCCCCCAGCACTCACTGGAGCACTGGGCTTAAAAGGGGGCAGGAGTGGCTGGCTCAGGCTCCTAGTGGCATGCTGAGTGGCTAAGTCAGCTGCCAATCAGGCATCTGGGTGAATTCCAAATTATTGTCAGAATCCTTCCAGAACTTGGACCAGCTCTGTGATGTCAACCCACAGCAGGTTTAAGCCGATTCTGGGTCTTAGGTGTGTAAAACTAAGTGCACTCCTGTGACCCCGAAGCAAAGTATGGTCAGAAAAAGCTTTGGATTCTCTTTTAAACAGTAAACGCTATTCAAACAAAATTTTCAGCTCTCGCCACTACCACCAGGTGTCAGAATTGTTAAAGGTTCAAATGTGTTTCCTAAGCAGCATTTTTGGCAGTTTCTTGTCCAGATTGGCAGACCAAAGTTTCAGTTTCTCAGAAATCCCAATCTTATCGGACATCTGTCAGCTAGTGGAAACGCTACCTTGATATTTTATACTCATGAGTTTTGCTTTTGTTTTAGAAATACAAAAAAAAAAAAAAAAAAAGGAACCAAAACTAGATTGTAGATTTTTTTTTTTCCCATACCAAAACAGGAACATTATGTATGCATGTGTAAAAATATATGAATAGCACCCCAATGCACCTTTCCAATACATCTCCACTGATGTATGTTGCAGTGTGCTGCGCTGCATGGAGGAAACTTTCTACTGGATTGATTTTGGTCAACTGTAGCATGTAAGGCACCCCATTCAAAGTCAGTCATTGGCTGCCTAAACACAACGCACATTAACGCCTAACATAATGGAGAGGGGAAGATTTACTAAAACTGAATCTGAAGAAGCTGTGCATAGTAACCAATCAGCTTTCAGGTTTTATTGTCAAAGCTTAAAGTGGAGCTCCAGGCTCCTTCAGAAAAGAATAAAAGTCAGCAGCTACAAATACTGTAGCTGCTAAATTTTAATATTAGGACACTTACCTGTCCACAAATCCGGTGTCTTCACCCCAGCAGATTTTTCAATCGGCTCTCTGGTGCTGCCGCCGCCATCTTGGCTAAGGGAAACTGGCAGTGAAGCCTTGTGGCTTCACAGCCAATTCCCTACTGAGCATGCGTGAAGCGCGCTGCACTTTGTGAATGGCCCGGTGGCTGGGGAAGGAGGCCCTTCCCCCCTGAAAGGTGCCCAATGTGACAGCGGAGGGGGGGGGAAGGCAAACAAGCAGAGCTTCCCCTTTAGGGTGGAATTCCGTTTTCATTTAACAAGCTGAAGTAAGAAGCTGATTGGTTACCATGCACAGCTGCACCAGATTCTGTGTGCACCAGTTTTAGTAAATCTCCCCCAATATGTAAATGGCCACTGAACACTAGTGCATTTGGAACACCGCTTGTGATTTGCACAAGAATCGCACTGCATTCCTATGCACATCACATGCGATGTCTGTGTAGCGGGGTCTTTAAATTTAGGTGGGGTGCACCTGGGTGGAAGTTCAGGTGTGTAAGTATGGGAGTAATGACCATTTGTATTCGTGGAGGATTGGGCGGTGAAATAATCTCCTTGGCCTGTGGGTGGCGGGGTACCCGCAGGCTCAAGGTAGATTCACTGCCATAGTGCTGTCCTTTTTGTCCCTTCTCGGAGATGGTACGGCGAGGGCGGGGAACCCGCCGTGTCGTCATTGGAGGGGATAAAAGGGGAGACGCCCTGGTCACGGGTCTTGCTCTTCTGGAGGTTCTTCTACACGCACCCAGGCACCTTAGGCCTGGGTGCGGGCGGGTCCGGATTCCGGCTCAGGTGCCCTAGGCCTGACCGGAATGGAGTTGGAGTCCATCCCAGGCACCTTCAGCCTGGGGTGAGGTACTAAACCAGGAGGCCTGGGGCCCAGTGACTTCGACTGGGTCCCGCGAGGGTGGAGAAGTCCGAGGGTCCCTGAGGTGGATGGGGCCCATGTCTGAGGTGAGGAGGCCGGGGAGGTTACCCATTCGGAGAGTCTGGAGCAGCATCAACCCGGTGACGGATGGGCCTCTGGTAACTCCCTTGGAGGGACATCTTCCCCTGACAGGGGCCGCAACGCAGCGAAGGTACTCCTATCTATGTTCTCTTGAGTCGCTGGTAGAGACTCTCAAGTTCTAAGTCCTTTCTAGCTAAGGCTGTAGTAACCGCTGGCGAGATCGCAGTGGTTTAGCTGATAACCAGGATAGTGCCTCGACCTGCTCATCCCCTGTATCAATATGTTATCAAGTCGCAACCAGTTGGCTACTGAAGCACTGTTTATTGTGAGATATACAATAAAACAAGAGTTGGACTGTGATCGGTGTGTGGAACTCTGGTTAATGGGAGCAAAGGGAAGTGTTGGCACAGCAGGACTTAATCCTTTACAGAAGCACACAGGCCCGAGGAAATATCTGATACTGGCCTTCACCTCACCCACAGTTATGGGGAGGACATGGGCCGTAGCGCATCTCACCCTGTCGTGTGTGATACCCCTAGAAGAAAGAGATGGGGTGGGGTCGCTACATCTGTGTGGTGCGATTTGAGCCATACATTTTGTATGGCTCAAATCGCATCACATCTGCACCAAAACGGTGCAGGACCCTTTTTGTTCCCTGCACCTGAATCACATTGCATTGGTGTCCACACCCATGCAATGCGATTCTGGCATTCACACTGTGTTTTGCAATCTGTTTTGAGGTGCCGTTAATCTAACATTGACACCCACAGCAGATCGCATAGATGCCGTGCAATTGCTATGCAGTGCGATGTGGGGAAACACAGCGAATCTTGTGTGAGTTTCCCCACATCGCACCAGTATGAACCAGGGCTTAGTTTTAATCCCCTAAGCTGTGCAAAGTCTTACAATTCATTTCTTTTGAAAAGCAGAAACAGCCTAGTAGAAAAGCCTGTCCCCTGCCAGCATGCTGCAGAGTGTAATCCCTTTGTTCTATGAGTAAGCAGGGATCTCCTCACAGAGGTCCAATAGGTCCCCTATTGCCTCAGAGCCTGAGCTCTCCAATCAGAGGGGAAAATGAGCTTTGCTGATTGTACAGCTATAGGTCTGAAGGCATGTGGGATCATGTGGGATCTCTGCAGAGAGACCACTGCTCCCCACAGAGAGCAAGGGTCCCAGTCTGCAGCTGCTGGCAGGGTACAGGCTTTTCTACACACACTTCCCTTTGCTAGGTGAACATCCTCTAATCTTTTTGTAAACCAACCGCACTGCACTTTTTTGAAGGTTGACCATGACTATACAGTTGACTTGTATGAAAAACTCAAGTCAGTGCATCCCAAAGTTCCTGCACTGAAAAAAATAAGCTAAAAGACATAACAGGAAATAAGCCATCTAGTGGAAACCTCTACAGCGTGCTATGCACAAATTTTCCACCAGATGATGCTCATGTTCCACACACCCGCCTCTCTGGAGCTTTCCACAATACACAATGGGGGTCATTTGCGAAAGGCAAATGCACTTTGCACTACAAGTGCACTTAAAAAGTGCACTTGGAAGTGCAGTCGTTGTAAATCTGAGGAGTAGATCTGAAATGAGGGGAAGCTCTGCTGATTTTATCATCCAATCATGTGCAAGCCAAAATGCTGTTTTTTATTTTCCTTGCATGTCTCCCTCAGCTCTACAGCGACTGCACTTCCAAGTGCACTTTCAGTGCACTTGTAGTGCAAAGTGGATTTGCCTTTCATAAATAACCCCCAATGGGTGCTCTTTGCTGGCTACTTCTCAGCATATGAACTTAGAGGTTCAACCTGGGTGTGTGTGCGCAGTGACGTCACTAGGTTTGGTGTCACCTGGTGCAGTAAAAAATTGTCTCACCCCCACTCTCCTATTTTCATGGTCGGCAGCCCAACGTTGGCGCTCTTTGGCATGTGTTGCAGCGGTCAATAAGGCCTGCAGGCAGTATTAAGGGTAAAGAATATCAGGTTAGACACTTCCTAATAGCTCAGTCCCTAGGAACAGTAATGGATAATGGCCAACAAGCCCTCTTACCAGACCCAGTGAAAATGCAGCACTGATCCCTCTGGCTAGACATTCGCTCACTCTGGGTTGCCCAGGCCAGCTCTGGTCAGTAGTGTAGCATGGCTGTGTACTGTGGCAGTGGCTCAGTCTTTCTCCCTCTGGTGGTGCTGGCCAGCATGGCTCTCTCTCTGGTGGTGGTTAGGGTGACCACATTTCCAAACTACCATTCAGGGACACCCCCCCCTTCCCAAAAATCAGCTTGTGCTGTAACGAATCACAGCACAGTGATTGGACACAAGAGGCAGGATTTATGATTTCTCCAATCACAAGCAGGGGGCGGGATTGTGCTCCTCCAGGCATTCCGGGCCAGGACAAGTACTGTCAGTGAGTAAAGCGGTGATGTGGTGGCCTTTTTTGGGGGCATCAGATTGGCCCGGGGGGCAAGGGCGTCAGCAGAACTTTTTTGCAGGGGGGGGCATCATTTAAGGGTCACCCATGTGCCGCCCCTTTTGAATGACAATGTCATAATCACATTATCATGGTCAGAGACTGCAAATGTAGTACAGTCCCTAGGATAAGTAATGGATAATGTCCGACAGGCCCTCTTACCAGACTCAACAAAACTACAGCAGTGATCCCTCCGGCTGGACGATCGCTCACTCTGGGTTCCCCAGGGGCGACTCTGGTCAGTAGTGTAGCATGTCTGTACCCTGGCCGTGGCTCAGTCTTTCTCTCTCTGGTGGCGCTGGGCAGCGTGGCTCTCTCTCTGGTGGTGCTGGGCAGCGTGACTCTCTCTGGTGGCGCTGGGTAGCGTGGCTCTCTCTGGTGGCGCTGGGCAGCGTGACTCTCTCTCTGGTGGCGCTGGGCAGCGTGACTCTCTCTCTGGCTTCCGCCCAGCACACTCCTCTTTCTTTGTCCTGTAGCACTCACTCCCTCAGTTTTTTTCCAGGCTGCATGCAGTCTCTCAATCTCTCTCTTAATTGAGCTGTAGCCTCCCCCCTGTGGAAAATGGAACCACCAATCTTCGGGACTACATGTCTCTCTCCTCTCCTATTCTCCTTTGATTGGCCCTCAGATATGGCCAATGGGGAAGGAACGGAGCGGGCAGGAAGCCGGGAACCTAGTGAGAGCCGCCGTCTCTTCTCTCTAACAGGAGAAAGGGGGGCAAGCGGGGGAAACCTCTGACACTACACTGATGGTGTCACTCCACTGGGGGTTCAGTGACACTACACTAATGGTGTCACCCTACTGGCGGTTGGCACCCGGGTGTGGGCTGCCCGCACCCCCATAGCGACCCAACTGTGCTGAATTTAACAGTGCCGATCTGATCCCGGATTCCAGGGGGAGGCACTTGACCCCCCTTGCCGCTACCTGCGGACACCCATGCCGGGGGGTGTCTGTGTCAGTTTCATTCCGGGACATTGTATTGTCCTGGAATGACTGTGCCCGGGACAGACCTGCAAAATGCGGGACTGTCCCGGGCAATCCGGGACACGTGGTCACCCTAGTGGTGGTGCAGGTACAGCGTGGCTCTCTCTTTGGTGGTGCTGGCCAGCGTGGCTCTCTCTCTCTCTGGTGGTGCTGGCCAGCGTGGCTCTCTCTCTCTCTGGTGGTGCGGGTACAGCGTGGCTCTCTCTGGTGGTGCTGGCCAGCGTGTCTCTCTCTCTCTCTGGTGGTGCTGGCCAGTGTGGCTCTCTCTCTCTCTCTGGTGGTGCTGGCCAGTGTGGCTTTCTCTCTGGTGGTGCTGGCCAGTGTGGCTCTCTCTCTGGTGGTGCTGGCCAGTGTGGCTCTCTCTCTGGTGGTGCTGGCCAGTGTGGCTCTCTCTCTGGTGGTGCTGGCCAGTGTGGAGCTCTCTCTCTCTGGTGGTGCGGGTACAGCGTGGCTCTCTCTGGTGGTGCTGGTCAGCGTGTCTCTCTCTCTCTCTCTCTCTGGTGGTGCTGGCCAGCGTGGCTCTCTCTCTCTGGTGGTGCTGGCCAGTGTGGCTCTCTCTCTCTGGTGGTGCTGGCCAGTGTGGAGCTCTCTCTCTCTGGTGGTGCTGGCCAGTGTGGAGCTCTCTCTCTCTGGTGGTACGGATACAGCGTGGCTCTCTCTTTGGTGGTGCGGGTACAGCGTGACCCTCTCTTTGGTGGTGCGGGTACAGCGTGGCTCTCTCTTTGGTGGTGCGGGTACAGCGTGGCTCTCCCTTTGGTGGTACGGGTACAGCGTGGCTCTCTCTTTGGTGGTGTGGGTACAGCGTGGCTCTCTTTGGTGGTACGGGTACAGCGTGGCTCTCTTTGGTGGTGCGGGTACTGCGTGGCTCTCTCTTTGGTGGTGCGGGTACAGCGTGGCCCTCTCTTTGGTGCGGGTACAGCGTGGCCCTCTCTTTGGTGCGGGTACAGCGTGGCCCTCTTTGGTGGTGCGGGTACAGCGTGGCCCTCTCTTTGGTGGTGCGGGTACAGCGTGGTCCTCTTTGGTGGTGCGGGTACAGCGTGGCCCTCTCTTTGGTGGTGCGGGTACAGCGTGACCCTCTCTATGGTGGTGCGGGTACAGCGTGACCCTCTCTATGGTGGTGCGGATACAGCGTGACCCTCTCTATGGTGGTGCGGGTACAGCGTGACCCTCTCTATGGTGGTGCGGGTACAGCGTGACCCTCTCTATGGTGGTGCGGGTACAGCGTGACCCTCTCTTTGGTGGTGCGGGTACAGTGTGGCTCTCTTTGGTGGTGCGGGTACAGCGTGGCTCTCTTTGGTGGTGCGGGTACAGCGTGGCTCTCTTTGGTGGTGCGGGTACAGCGTGGCTCTCTTTGGTGGTGCGGGTACAGCGTGGCTCTCTTTGGTGGTGCGGGTACAGCGTGGCTCTCTTTGGTGGTGCGGGTACAGCGTGGCTCTCTTTGGTGGTGCGGGTACAGCGTGGCCCTCTCTCTTTGGTGGTGTGTATCGCAAAAAATAAAGACCGCAGAAGTGATCAAATACCACTAAAGGAAAGCTCTATTTAAATTTTTGTTTAAAAAATAAAATAAATTTTGTTTCAGTTAAAGTGACGCTATGCCATATCGCAAAAAACTGCCTGGTCATTGAAGTGGTTGTAAACTTTATTTCTTTACTTTTACCTATAGGTAAGCCTAGAATAAGGCTAACCTATAGATAGTGGAAATATCTCCTAAACGTGCACCGTGACCTCCGTGCCGTTTCTTTCCCAGTGTTTGCCGTGACTGACGGGCATGCGTGGGAGTGATGTCACATGGCTCCAGCCTGTCATAGAGCTGGAGTCTGTGGCCCCGGAAGTGGTGAAGATGGACGCGGCCTGAACAGGGGACAGCGCAGGCTTCATTTGCAGGTAAGTGTCACATAATGGTCTAGTATGCATTGCATACTAGCCCATTATGCTTTTAATTTGCAGGGTTTGCAGGGAGCAAAAGAGGAAGAAAAACCCATCAGGGTTTACTTCCTCTTTAAGGGGATAAAATCTTCCGGGGCATAAGTGGTTAAAGTGGAACTTAACTGTATCTGAGAATCACAAACTGAAAATGCTATTTCATTTATTTTTAATATTCAAAGTAAACTCACCCATTCGTCCATTTCTCCAGTCTTTATTTTTTGAGAAAATATTCCCATAGCATTTCTAGCTGTAGTCATCTTTAACGTGGGCAGATGATTCGTGTAGAATTTACATCCTGGATTCCATTTACCCTTAACTCAGGCATGCAGGCAGGAGGGTGTGCTTGACTGAGAAAGATCCTTCTAGCCAATGAAGACTCCTGGGATCTATTACATCATTTTGGCCTAGGCCAGAAACAAGGAAGCAACTAAACATTAAAAAAAAAAAAAAATGTAAAAAAAAGTTTAAAATATATAAATAGAATATACTTTACTATCTATTTACTAAGTCTAGTAACATAGGGGTTGAAATATTTAATGCTGATTGAGAGTGTTTGGTTCGGTAATACACTATATTACCGAAAGTATTGGGACGCCTGCCTTTACATGCACATGAACTTTAATGGCATCCTAGTCTTAGTCCGTAGGGTTCAATATTGAGTTGGCCCACCCTTTGTAGCTATAACAGCTTCAACTCTTCTGGGAAGGCTGTCCACAAGGTTTAGGAGTGTGTTTATGGGAATGTTTGACCATTCTTCCAGAAGTGTATTTGTGAGTCAGGCACAGATGTTGGACGAGAAGGCCTGGCTTGCAGTCTCCGCTCTTATTTATCCCAAAGATGCTCTATCGGGTTGGAGTCAGGACTCTGTGCAGGCCAGTCAACTTCCTCCAGCCCAAACTCGCTCATCCGTGTCTTTATGGACCTTGCTTTGTGCACTGGTCCAAATCATTTGATGAAGGGGGGGATTATGGTGTGGGGTTGTTTTTCAGGGGTCGGACTTGGCCCCTTAGCTCCAGTGAAGGGAACTCCTAAGGCGTCAGCATACCAAGACATTTTGGAAAATTTCATGCTCCCAACTTTGTGGGAACAGTTTGGGGATGGGCCCCTTCCTGTTTCAACATGACTGCACAAAGCAAGGTCCATAAAGACATGGATGAGCGAAGTTAGGGTTTCCATATGCAAACTTGCGAGAGCCAATCACGCCGGTCACATTACCCAAATGCCTGCCTCCTTCTCAGTCTTTAGAACTCTTAAAGGGCCGGCAGGCGGTCAGCGTGAAGGGGTTAAAGTAAACCTGTGGTTTGTCCATGCAGGGTAAAACAACGGGTTTACTTCAGCGTTGAAGTCAGTGGCGGTGCGTCCATAGAGGGCGCCGGAGCGCCACCCCCTCTCGCTCCCGCACCGCCACTGAAAGACAATACACAGATTCATGCATTGCATGAATCTGTGTATTGTCACCGCTGCCGCGCTGCCCACTATTCATATGGCCGGCCTCCTGGTGAGCGCCGGCCATATGAATTAGAGCGGTGGCCGGCGGTGGGTGTAACTTGGAAGTGCCTATCAGAGCCAGCGGCACACTAGCTGTATATGGGGGCACACTGGCTGTATATGGGGGCACACTGGCTGTATATATGGGGACACACTGGCTGTATATGGGAGCACACTGGCTGTATATGGGGGCACACTGGCTGTATATGGGGGCACACTGGCTGTATATGGGGGCACACTGGCTGTATATGGGGGCACACTGGCTGAATATGGGGGCACACTGGCTATATATATGGGGACAAACTGGCTGTATATGGGAGCACACTGGCTGTATATGGGGGCACACTGGCTATATATATATGGGGACACACTGGCTATATATATGGGAGCACACTGGCTGTATATGGGGGCACACTGGCTGTATATATGGGGGCACACTGGTTATATATATATGGGGGCACATTGGCTATATATGGGGACAAACTGACTGTATATGGAAACAAACTGGCTGTATTTGAGGGGGCAAACTGGTGACGTTTGGGCACAGTGGCTGCGTTTAATGGGCACAGTGGCGGCAATTGATTTATTTTTTTCAGTTTGTTTGCGCCCCCCCAAAAATTTTGAGCACCAGCTGCCACTGGTTGAAGTTGCCTTTATCTACTTTACTTTGTCTCCCCTGCTGCTCTGTTCCGCCATGGGCATAATGTATAAGCTCCAAGTCACTGGACTCTCTCCCCACTCCATGTAACAGTGCTGGGTGCCTAAGAAGCCAATCACAAAGCACCAATGCTATCATGAGGAGGAAATGGAATAAAGAACATGCCAGAAATACGAGGTATGTCACATTACCTCATGGGTAAAAGATGCTGCAGGCAGCCGCATTTAAAGGGGATCTTCATTCCACCCCCCCCCCCCTGTTTTTATCCCGCCCACCTTTACCTGTTATGCTAGGTTCTCCTTAAGGCCCCATGCACACGAGACGCCGGTGCAAACTCTGCTGAACGCACGTTTTTAAAGGCTGAAACCGGCATTTAGAATTGCCCGTTTTGCCGCGATTTAACACGTTTGCGTCTATAAGCGTTGTGAGGGGGTTAACTCGGTGGCGGGTGTGTGTGACCCCCTGGTTGGGCTCCCCACACAAAAACAGGGCCAGCAGACGGAGGTTGTGGTTTTCAAAATCAAAAGGTGCGGTTTATTTCTCTATGTACAGTGACAAAAACACAGCAAAGCCAAAAAGAAACATAAACAAAATAAATCCTGGTCAGTTTGACCTCTGACTAAACATGCAGGTTTCCTAAACTAACAACTGGGATCAGCCTGGTGCTGTCCTAGTCCCTAAGTCCCTGGTTTAGTAAAAGTCCAAACAAATAGCCACACAGGCTTTGCCTCACCGCACAGGGGTTCACTCTCCCTAGACAGTCCACACAGGTCTGGGTCCAGGCATGAGCTAACATCTAATGAAGCTGGGAGTTTTTATAGAGGCCTTAAACGAACTGACAGGCTTCAGCTGGTCTCATCAACTCCCTGCCTGCACGACGCCCAGCCCTCTCCCTAGAGGTATGAGTCATCCATGAGCCCACTAGCCTCAGCTGGGCTTCATCAACTCCCTCCCTAGTTGTATAAGTCAGCATAAAGCCTGAATCTGGGAGAAATATATCTACCCCCCTGGATGCAACCAGGTGACTTTACCTTCCTGCTGTCACATACCCCCCCCTCTTGTTTTAACCTTGGGGTTGGAACACCAGCAATCAGGCATTCATGTACTCGAGACAAAGCATCCACATTCCCCATTTGAACGCCAGGGCGATGCTTTACTGTGAAGTTGAATTCCTGTAGGGCCAGGAACCACCTATTCACTCTTCTATTTGTCTCCTTGTTTTGAGCCATCCACTTTAACGGAGCGTGATCCGTAACCATGTCAAAGTGCCTACCTAGCAGATAGTACCGAAGGGAATCTAGAGCCCACTTCACCGCTAAACACTCCTTTTCAACCGTGGCGTAATTTACCTCATGGGACTTCAACTTCCTGCTGAGGTAAATGACTGGGTGCTCTTCCCCGTTCCAGACCTGGGACAATACTGCTCCTAACCCCACATCTGACGCATCACTTTGTACGACAAAGTCTTTAGAGAAGTCGGGTGAGTACAACACTGGCTGGCTACATAAGGCTTGTTTCAAGAATTGGAATGCTGCCTCAGCCTCGGGGGTCCATTTAATCATGACCGACCCTTTCGTCAGGTTGGTTAGGGGCACAGCCTTAGAAGCAAAGTGGGGAATGAAGCGCCGATAATAACCCGCGATTCCCAGAAAGGCCCGTACCTGCTTCTTGCTGTTGGGACGTGGCCAACTCTGGATGGCCTCGACTTTGTTGAGTTGGGGTTTTATCACTCCCCTGCCAATGGTGTACCCAAGATATTTGGCCTCCTCCTGCCCAATAGTACACTTCTTGGGGTTAGCCGTAAACCCCGCTTCCCGGATAGAGTCTAGGACTGCTTGCACTTTTGGCAGATGTGAGGCCCAATCTGTGCTATGGACAATTACGTCATCCAGGTAAGCCGCAGCATACTTCCGATGGGGCCTCAGTATCTGGTCCATTTTCCGCTGGAATGTGGCCGGCGCATTCTGTAACCCGAACGGCATTCTCTTATATTGGAACGCCCCATCTGGGGTTACAAATGCGGTTTTCTCTTTGGCCGACTTGGCCAGGGGAATTTGCCAATACCCTTTTGTGAGGTCAAGAGTCGTCATGTATCGGGCTGTTCCCAGCCGGTCGATCAACTCATCTATACGTGGCATGGGGTAGGTGTCAAATTTTGTAACTTTGTTCAACTGACGAAAATCGTTACAAAATCGCCAGCTCCCATCCGGTTTAGGCACCAACACAATGGGACTAGACCAATCACTTTGGGACTCCTCTATCACCCCTAAGTTCAGCATTTTCTGTACTTCCTCCCGTATTGCCTCCCGTCGGGCCTCTGGGATCCGATAGGGTTTTAACTTCACCCTTTCACCGGGCGGGGTAATAATATCATGCTCTACCCCAGATGTTTGTCCCGGCAGCTCAGAGAACACCTCCTTGTTGCGAAGCACAAACTCCTTAACCTCCTGTTGTTGGGGTTGTGACAAGGTGGCTGCTATTCCAACCTCCGGAATCACGCAACCAGTTTGAGCTGGTGACCAAGTTTCTGCGACTAGGGACTCTCTATCCCTCCAGGCTTTCAACAGATTAACGTGATATATCTGTTCGGGCTTTCGCCTTCCTGGTTGTCTGACCTTGTAATTCACTTCGCTCACTTTTTCCATTATCTCGTAGGGGCCTTGCCATTTGGCAAGGAATTTACTTTCAACCGTAGGGACAAGTACCAATATCCTATCCCCCGGGGAAAAGGTACGGGTCTTTGCTCCACGGTTGTACACTCTCTGCTGTGCCAACTGCGCTTGGGCCAAATGTTCCTTCACGATGGGCATTACCTGTGCAATTCGATCTTGCATCAGGGCGACATTCTCAATCACACTCCTGTGGGGAGAACTCTCACTTTCCCAAGTTTCCTTGGCAATATCCAACAGCCCTCTTGGGTGTCTCCCATACAGTAACTCAAAGGGGGAGAATCCCGTAGAGGATTGGGGCACCTCCCTAATAGCAAACATCAAATAAGGAAGTAGACAGTCCCAATCCTTTCCATCTCTATCCACCACTTTCTTCAACATTTGTTTTAGGGTTTTGTTGAATCTTTCAACCAGCCCATCGGTTTGGGGGTGATACACAGATGTACGCAATTGCGTCACTTTGAACAATTTACACAGCTCTTTCATAACCCGGGACATAAAGGGTGTACCTTGGTCCGTAAGCAGTTCTTTACAAATACCCACCCGGCTAAAAACAAGAGATAGCTCTTTGGCTATGGTTTTGGCCGAGGTATTTCTGAGAGGGATCGCTTCTGGATAACGGGTGGCATAGTCCATTATAACCAATATGTACTGGTGCCCCCTAGCGGACTTGATTATAGGACCTACCAAATCCATTGCGATTCTCTCAAACGGGACCTCAATGATGGGTAGAGGGACCAGCGGGCTACGGAAATGTGGCATCGGGGCCGACCTCTGACACACAGGGCAGGAGGAACAATAATTTTCTATGTCCTTCATCACCCCAGGCCAATAGAATCTCTGTAATACCCTCTCTCGGGTTTTCTCTGTCCCCAGATGACCTCCAAGAATGTGCCCATGGGCCAACTCCAACACCAACTTCCTGTAAGGTTTGGGCACCACAAGCTGCTCAACGGTTTCTTCTGCCCTTTTTGCCACCCGATACAGTAGGTCCTTCTCTACGCTGAAGTATGGGTAAGTGCAGGTATTATCTGGGTTCACTAACTCGCCATCTATTTCCACTACGTTTTCCCGTGCCTTTATTAGGGCGGGGTCTTTTAACTGTTCTGTGGCAAAATTTTCCCTGTGAACCTCCAGATCAGAAAACTCCACAGACGGTAGGTTTTCGTCTGAGGAGGTGGGCTCCTCTCCAGTTTCTTGAGTCTCCCCTGCCAATACTGACAAGGGAAATTCTGGAGAGTCCTCACCACTCTCAGAGGAGTTCTGGCTATCACATTCCTGGTACATAGGGGCACCAGTGGGGGGCTCAGGATCATCCCACAGTTCCCAGAACTTCGGAAAATCCCTTCCCACAATGGCATCATGCGGTAATTGAGATACTAACCCCACTGGATGAGAGAGGGTACCTTTGGGGGTCTCGAAACACACTGTAGTCACTGGATACTCTCGGGTGTCCCCATGCACACAAATAACAGCTACCTTGCTATTCCCAGAGACCTCTGTTTTAACTAATTCAGCCTTTATCAGGGTCACAAGGCTACCTGAATCCAGTAATACCACAACATTTCTACCATTAATACACATTTTGCATAAATGTTTCTCAGTTCCCCGAATGGCAGTGCATGCGACTGTCGCACACAGCGACTGACGTCTGTCCATCAGAAAGTCACATTGCATGGGTTCCTCCACAACCGGGCAATTTGCTGCAATATGTCCCGCTTGCCGGCAGCGGTAGCAAACAATCCATTTGGCTGCCTCTTGAGCCCCTGACTTCCCAGGCTGTTCTCGCCAAACTTTGGGTAGAGCTCCCACCCTCTCACTCTCTCCACCCTCACCCCTTGGAATCCTCTTATCCGCCCCTGGGGATGGTCTGGTCTTAGGGTGGAAAGTCCGAGAGTCTCTGGAAGAGGCCGTCAGGTTCTCTGTAGCCAAGTATTTCTCTACACGATCCACAAGACCACCGGCCGTCTCTGGGTCTCCATGGCTTACCCACTTTTGGATGGCAGTAGGAAGAGCTCTCAAAAACCGATCCATTACAACACGTTCCACAATCTTTGGTGCGGACAAAGTCTCTGGCTGTAGCCACTTCCTGCTCAGGTGAATGAGATCATACATTTGAGACCTGGGGGGTTTTCCAAGCTGGAAAGTCCAGTTATGCACACGCTGAGCCCGGACAGCCAGGGTGACACCCAGCCTTGCCAATATTTCAGCTTTTAGCATCACATAGTCTTTTGCTTGGTCAGGCTCTAGGTCATAGTAAGCCTTCTGCGATTCACCAGTTAACAGAGGAGCCACCAGTCCAGCCCACTGCTCCTCAGGCCACTTTTCTCTTTCAGCAGTCCTTTCAAATGTGGTCAAAAATACCTCTGGATCATCCTCTCCAGTCATTTTTGTCAATAAACGACTCACCCCAAAGGACGCGGTATTAGTGGAACGGCTTTCCTCACTGGTCTGCGGACGTTGCTGCATTACTGCTTCCATTTGTTGTAGTCTCTGCTCTTGCTTCTGTAACAGGTCTATGAAGCGGGCCTCAGATTGCTGCTGGGCTTGTTGATGAGCTTGCTGCTGGGCTGCAAGGCTCCTTTGCAAACCTGCATTTGTCTGCTGTTGATTGGCATTTGCTAGAGCCAGCTGTTTCAGTATCTCCTCCATGCTGGCTTAAAAAAAACTGCCCGCATTCTCCACCAACTGTGAGGGGGTTAACTCGGTAGCGGGTGTGTGTGACCCCCTGGTTGGGCTCCCCACACAAAAACAGGGCCAGCAGACGGAGGTTGTGGTTTTCAAAATCAAAAGGTGCGGTTTATTTCTCTATGTACAGTGACAAAAACACAGCAAAGCCAAAAAGAAACATAAACAAAATAAATCCTGGTCAGTTTGACCTCTGACTAAACATGCAGGTTTCCTAAACTAACAACTGGGATCAGCCTGGTGCTGTCCTAGTCCCTAAGTCCCTGGTTTAGTAAAAGTCCAAACAAATAGCCACACAGGCTTTGCCTCACCGCACAGGGGTTCACTCTCCCTAGACAGTCCACACAGGTCTGGGTCCAGGCATGAGCTAACATCTAATGAAGCTGGGAGTTTTTATAGAGGCCTTAAACGAACTGACAGGCTTCAGCTGGTCTCATCAACTCCCTGCCTGCACGACGCCCAGCCCTCTCCCTAGAGGTATGAGTCATCCATGAGCCCACTAGCCTCAGCTGGGCTTCATCAACTCCCTCCCTAGTTGTATAAGTCAGCATAAAGCCTGAATCTGGGAGAAATATATCTACCCCCCTGGATGCAACCAGGTGACTTTACCTTCCTGCTGTCACAGCGTTTAGTTGGGAAACATCATAAGACCCTCCTTAAGCTCAAAAAACAGTATTATTTAACCATTTCAGCCATTTTGTGAGACCAGAGTGAGTAGCAGCAGCTGAGAGAGCACCAGTGTACTTGTATTAACATGTCACTTGCCACGTCACCTGCCACAAGTTGTGGATTGTCCACTAGCCACGTCACCTGGCCACGTCACCTGCCACATCACCTGCCACAAGTTGTGGATTGTCTACTTGCCATGTCACCTGGCCACGTCACCTGCCACAAGTTGTGGATTGCCCACTTGCCATTTCACCTGGCCACGTCACCTGCCACAAGTTGTGGATTGTCCACTGGCCACGTCACCTGGCCACGTCACCTACCACAAGTTGTGGATTTCCACTGGCCACGTCACCTGCCACAAGTTGTGGATTGTCCACTGGCCACGTCACCTGGCCACGTCACCTACCACAAGTTGTGGATTGTCCACTGGCCACGTCACCTGCCACAAGTTGTGGATTGTCCACTTGCCACGTCACCTGGCCACGTCACCTGCCACAAGTTGTGGATTGTCCACTTGCCACGTCACCTGGCCACGTCACCTGCCACAAGTTGTGGATTGTCCACTTGCCATGTCACTTGGCCACATCACCTGGCCACGTCACCTGCCACAAGTTGTGGATTGTCCACTTGCCACGTCACCTGCCACAAGTCGTAGATTGTCCACAATGCAATGCAAGCAATTTGTTTTTTTTAATCATTTGCCATCATTTTTGAGATTTCTAATGTAAAAAAATAGGTCAACTTTAAAAACGCTTATAAACGAAATTGCGGCAAAACGCCAGTACTGCGTTTAGCCGCGTTTTGCGTCTGAAACGTGTAAAACGTTTGCGTCTGAACCCATTTTTTTGCTTCTGGAAAAACGAGGTTAAACGCAACTGCTTAAAAACGCCAAAAAACTAGACTGTGTGCATGGACACATAGGAGAACATTGAATGAGTTCAGGGGCAGTTGAAAAAAAGCATCCAACTGCCTCTGAACGCACGTTTACCAGCGTCTCGTGTGCATGGTACCTAAAAATAGGATTTTTATAACAGCTTACCTGTAAAATCCTTTTCTTGGAGTACATCACGGGACACAGAGCGACATAGTCATTACTAATGGGTTATATAGTTACCGTCAGGTGCTGGCACTGGCAACTTCCAAAACCGGAAGTACCCTCCCCTATATAAGCCCCTCCCATCCGGGAGCACCTCAGTTTTGTAGCAAAGCAATAAGTGTCCCCAAAGAGGGGCGGGAGCTCTGTGTCCCGTGATGTACTCCAAGAAAAGGATTTTACAGGTAAGCTGTTATAAAAATCCTATTTTCTTTCTCGTACATCACGGGACACAGAGCGACATAGTCATTACTAATGGGATGTCCTAAAGCAATGCCAAATGAGGGGGGGGATACACCATATATAAGCTGAGCGCTATCAGACATGAGGATCTTTTGCGGCCTGCAACACACTGCGCCCAAAGGCGACATCCTCCTGACTTCTAACGTCCACCTGGTAGAACCTAGTAAACGTGTGTACTGAAGACCATGTTGCGGCCTTACAGACTTGAGCCAGGGAGGCCTGGTGATGCACTGCCCATGAAGTTCCAACTGCTCTCGTGGAGTGCGCCCTAACTTTGAACGGAGGCGGTCTACTTCTCAAGCTATAGGCTTGTATTATGACCTGTCGAATCCACTTGGCTAAAGTAGATTTTGACGCTGCCTGACCCTTTCTGGGGCCTTCCGGCAGAATAAACAAAGTATCCGTTCTGCGAATCTGAGCAGTGGCTTTTAGATAAGCTTTAACTGCTCTTACTACATCCAAAGAATGCAATAACTTTTCCTCTACCGAAGTAGGCTTGGGGAAAAAAGAAGGAAGAACCACATCTTGGTTCAAATGAAAACTCGATACCACCTTAGGAAGAAAGGCTGGATGAGGACGTAACACTACTCTGTCCTTATGGATAACCAGATATGGCTCCTTACAGGACATAGCTGCTAATTCCGATACTCTTTTAGCCGAACAAATGGCTACTAGAAAAATCAATTTCCTGGTGAGAAGCACTAAGGAAATATGCTGTAATGGTTCAAATGGTTGTTTCTGTAGAACCGACAGAACCAAGTTTAGATCCCATGGACATATGGGAATATTAACCGGAGGACTAATACGCATCACTCCTTGTATAAAGGCTTTGACTAGTGAATGCGAAGCCAAGGGCCTTTGAAAAAATATTGACAAGGCCGAAATCTGACCTTTGATAGTACTCAAGGCAAGCTTCCTATCTACAGCCCATTGTAGGAAGTCCAGAATTCTACCTATTACGTATTTACGTGGATGCCATTTCCTGGCCTCACACCAGGTGATGTACGCCTTCCAGATTCTATAGTAGATCTGCCTGGATACCGGTTTCCTGGCATTGATCATGGTAGACACCACAGCATTAGAGAGCCCTCTCCTTTTTAGAATGTGGGCTTCAATAGCCAGGCCGTCAAACCTAGGGCTGGTAAGGAAGGGTGGTATATCGGTCCCTGCGAAAGCAGGTCCGGACGATGTGGGAGGGTCCAAGGACTCCCCACAGACATTTTTACAATCTCCGCGTACCATGCTCTTCGGGGCCACGCTGGAGCCACCAGAATCACTGGTTTCTTTTCTACCCTGATTCTGCGGAGTAATCGAGGTAACAATTGTGGCGGTGGGAATGCATATATCAGCTTGAACTGATCCCAAGGGAACACTAGGGCATCCGAGCCGCACGCTAGGGGATCCCTTGTCCAAGAGACAAACCTGTCCACTTTCGTGTTGAACCTGGATGCTAGCAGATCTACATCCGGTGTTCCCCACCGCTGACATATTGTCCGGAAAACCTCGGGATGAAGGGACCATTCCCCTGGGCATAATTGTTGGCGACTTAGAAAGTCCGCCTTCCAATTCTCCACCCCTGGAATGAATACCGCAGATATGGCTGGGACATATCTTTCTGCCCATCTCAGGATGTAATTTACTTCCCTTTGGGCTGCACGACTCCTGGTGCCCCCCTGACGATTGATATATGCCACTGCTGTGGCATTGTCTGACTGAACTCTGACAGGGGACCCTTGGAGTTTGGATGTCCATGCTACTAGGGCATACCGGGCTGCTCGTATCTCTAAGAGATTGATGGGCAGGGCCTTTTCCGCATCCGACCATCTGCCCTGGAGAGACCATTGCTCCAGTACTGCTCCCCAGCCTAAAAGGCTGGCATCTGTAGTGACCACCTTCCAAGAAATCGGACTGAAGGATTTCCCTCTTTCCAGATTCCGGGGAACCAACCACCAACGGAGGCTTCTGCGAACGGAAGGGGACAAGGACATTGGTACGTCCAGAGCCTGAACTTTTTTGTTCCAGGCTGACAGTATGGCCCTTTGCAACTTCCTTGAATGGAATTGACCGTAGGGTACTGCTTCGAATGATGCCACCATTTTTCCCAGCAGCCTCATGCACAGGCGTATGGATGGCTGTCTTTTTGAACCCACTAAGTGGATCAAATCTCTCAAAGACGACCCCTTTTCTCGAGGCAAGAAAATTTTTCTCTGGTCTGAATCCAGCCTTAGCCCCAAGTATTCCAGACTTTTGACTGGTTTTAGGGCTGACTTGTCTCGGTTGATAATCCAACCGTGATATTCCAGATACTTGATTGTCTCGTGAACAACCACTTCTAGTTTTTCCACTGAGTGGTCTATCAGCAACAAGTCGTCTAGATATGCCATTATCGTTACACCTTGTGTTCTTAGATTGGCCAATAATGGGGCCAGAATTTTTGTGAACACTCTTGGTGCTGTGGCCAGACCGAAGGGTAAGGCTCTGAACTGAAAATGGCGCCCTTCTATCGCAAAGCGTAGAAATTTTTGGTGGGCTGGAAAGATGGGGATGTGCAAATACGCATCTTTGATGTCGATCGAGGCTAACCATTCTTCCCCTTGTAGGGCAGTGGCTACCGATCGGATCGACTCCATCCGGAAAGTCCTGATATGTAGGAATTTGTTTAGCCCTTTTAGATTTAATATGGGCCTCACGTCCCCGTTTGGCTTCGGAACTGTAAAGAGGTTTGAGTAAAACCCGAACCCCCATTCTTCCAGGGGGACCTCTATAATTACTGCTTGAAGCAATAATTGTTGCAGTGCCAACAGGAGGGATCCTCTCTTCTGGGGATCCCTTGGCACGTTCGACCTTATAAAGCGGGAAGGAGGGGAGTTTTTTAACTCCAATTTGTATCCCAGATTTACTGCGGAGAGCACCCATCTGTCTCGGATCGTGTCCCGCCAGGTTTCTGTGAACAACTGAAGTCTTCCCCCCACCCGATTGGGTGGGGGCAACCCTTCATGCATTTGACTTTGGGGGAGGTTTTGTACCTCTCCTGCTCCAGGGCTTCTTGTTACCCTGCAACTGTCCCTGATTTTTACCTCCGGGATTTGACCGGGGAGGCCGTCGGAACTGTTTCACAGCCGATGTCCTAGGGACTGGAGAAGCCGGCCTCTTAAAAGAGGGACCTCTAACTCTATTTTTGACCGGCAAGAGTGTACTTTTACCGCTGGAAATTCTCTGGATATACTTGTCCAGGTCTTCCCCGAATAAGCGCTCCCCATGAAATGGGAAGCTGACCAGCAATTTTTTACAGGGAGCTTCAGCAGACCAGTTTTTGATCCATAGAAGCCTGCGCATATGTACTACAGACAGCGTAAGGCGGGAGGCCTGATGGATTGAATCCTTTATAGCGTCCACCGCAAAGCATAAGGCTCTAGGTAGATCAGCTAGAGCAAGAGCCTGCTGATCTGGCACGTCCCTTAAGACCTGTTTCAACTGATCCTTCACTGCTTGGCAGACCCCTATAGCTGCCACTGCTGGTTGTGTCACCAATCCTGCTGTAGAAAAAGCAGATTTCAATAAGGACTCCAATTTTTTATCTATTGGGTCCTTGAACATTTGGACATTTTCCACCGGACATGTCAGTGATTTATTCACACAAGAGATGGCTGCGTCCACTGTAGGGACCTTCCATTTTCTGACGAACTTATCCTCCATAGGATAGACCACCGGAAATCTCTTGGGGGGAGTAAATATTTTGTCAGGATGCTCCCAATCCTGGTAAATGAGCCCCTCCAGTAAAGGATGGATCGGAAAAGAACAAACAGTCTGGGGAGCTTTTAGCGACCCCAACGAGGAGACAGAAGAGGAGGATGGCTCCGCAAGTGGCATTTTAAATGCTGATCGGACCATATTAGTCAGGGACTGCACCCATAACCTCTCAGCATGTGATGCTGAGAACGGCTCCTCCACTGTTGATTCCTCTACAACTGAATCAACCTCATCCTGATCCCCCTCAGGTAGGTCGTTCTCTGTATGGGACTGTTGCTCTGTTAACAGGCACTCTGAGGGAGGAGACGGAGATCGAGCGCTCTTCTCCTGTGACAGGGAAGCAGCAATTAGTGCTGACAATCTCTCTTCCAGCCCTCCCAGAGCTGAGGAAAAAACCTCCTCTGTTACATACACAGGAGCAGGTGAACTGGGGACAGCCACAGTACCAGGTACTCCTGGGGGTGCCCTACGGTCACTAACCTCTGATTCTTCAGGGGAGACTGGTGCAGCCAAAGCATGCCCAAGATCCTCAGAGCCCGATGGAGACCCCCTATTCCTCCTGGAATTTCTAGTCCCCGAGTTTTTAGACGGCATATTCCTAAGCCACAAAGCTGAGGTATTCCAGCCGAAAATACACCAGTTACTGATAATAGTCTAGCATAAATGCTGCTATAATAAACAGTTGGTGTCTACTAATGTGCCTTTCTAGGGGATGCCTGTATCAACCGCTTGCTGTATGCCTTTAAATGTTGCCAGCTCTGTCTCTGTACTTCATAGCCAGCTTACTGCAATAATGTGGCTTTTTAAAAACCTGCTGGGACGCCCGCACATGCGCAGAAGCGCTGCGGCGCGCACAGAGCGTCATCCCCCAGGCCCCGCCCCTTTTTCCGGCCACCTCTATATATAGAGGCGCGTGCACGCGCACGCGCGCGGCCACGTGCGCCTCGGCGCTAATTTTCAAACATGGAAACCAGGGACAGGAGCCAGGGCCCCCTTTGCCGCAGGCCGGGGGATAGACGAACACTGCAACATGGCAGAGGAAACAGTTTCCTGTAGGAGAACTCACCAGCTGCCTGGACTTTGCTCTCTGAGAAGAAACTAGTCCATATGACAAGAAAAACATTCCACAGCGGCCTCTAGTGGACAAACACAGGTACCGCAGTTTAATATACTAAACATATATAAAAAAACATTCTTTTTTTTTTTTTTTTTCTTGACCACCATTAAAAATTATTACATTTTTTTTAGTAGTTACAGGCATGCACAGATATTAGCGGGAATACCGTTAGGTAACAGACAGAAAGACAAATTAGGCTTGGGGGTCCCCCAATAGAACCAAGTTCCTGGGGGCCCCCACTTACCTGTTCCCCGCCGCAGGACTTTGTTTGGTCCACAAAAGCCCAAACTTCACCTATCACGGCAGGCATTGTAATCAAACCTTCAGGGACCGGGTTCCCAAGGATTCCACTCCCCTGGACCTGTATAGCACCCTGCACAGAAAACATCTTGGTCGTGGGTATGACCAGAGCTCTGGATCCCAGGGTCCAGCTCTCCTAAGAGAAGCATTACAGGCAGAACCTTGCTCTTCTCTGCAAGGCCCGGGTACCGACCGTTTAGCTATGAAGCTTTTTTGGTCGGATCCGGAATAGCTTACTGAGGCCCAAAAGAACCTGTACGCAAGCTCAGTGAAAAACACATGTTTCTTCTTGGCCAACACCTTAGACACTGGCAAAAAACTGAGGTGCTCCCGGATGGGAGGGGCTTATATAGGGGAGGGTACTTCCGGTTTTGGAAGTTGCCAGTGCCAGCACCTGACGGTAACTATATAACCCATTAGTAATGACTATGTCGCTCTGTGTCCCGTGATGTACGAGAAAGAAACACATACTCACCTGCCTGGTAGATCCAGCATTGTCCTGCATTGATCCACTGTTCAGGCATCACAGTCCGTGTCCTGTGCCGCCATCTTGGCCCTCCTCAGATACTGCTTTTTCCAGGTTCAGGCATCACAGCCCCAAGATGACACGATGGAGCTGTGCCCCCCCAGGCGCTCTGTGAATGGGCCCTCACAGCCTTCAGGTATATGTAATGAGGGTTCCTATGTCTTCCAGGGAGCAGGACACGTCATTCTCACCTAGGTAAGCAAGAACGGTGGTCCTGAAAAAAACGCATATATTATTGCGGAGGATGAGCGGGTGGAGGGATAGACCTAATGTGTTATTGTAGATTAAAGTTCTCCTTCAGGTGAACTTGTTGCTTGGTTCTACCATGAGAAAAACTAGGAGGCTGCCATTACTGACCTCTTTTAAAAAAGGCTAATTACCTGGCTGTCATTCTGATATTCTGGCCCTAATACTATCACTGACTTGAAACAAATATACAGATCAGGACTTTGGCTTTCCCCAGCTGTAGATCTGCTCCAGGCCGGTGATTCAGAAAGTAATAAAGCCACTGATCAGCAAAACAGCGAGGAAACTGGCATGTTCTGAAGGAGGAGAGCATTGGAGGAGAGCATTGGCAGGTGCTGTATTTATGTCATGACAAGTTTCCTTTAAAAACCGTGGTAAATCATTGAAACAGGAAGCGCGATTGTTCTGGACAATAGGTGTGCCCTAATTCAAAGTGCAAAGTAAGTGAATACATTCTGACAGATCCAATTCCCTTCCATTTCCTGCTTGTGAATATTATCCTATTACATATGTATAGAAGAGCTTTGCAATCACTTGCCAGTTTCTGTCGAGCTGGATCTGTACTGGGTTAGGAAATGGGCAGCTGGTTTTATGACTAAACACAGTGAAGAATCTGAAAATAAATTGGCAAATTAGGTTGTATGGGGAAAGAACAGTGCGTGATGTTGTAATGCTGTAATGCTAGCCATACGTGGCTCAAGTTTTGTCTAAATCCTGCTGAATTGGCCAAAATTCATGCCGTCTGTGGCCTTGTTGGCACTACTTAATTATTATTTTTTTTGTATTTTTTTTTTTGGTTGAACAAGATGGACTTGTGTCTTTTTTTTCAACCTATGTAACTTACCTCAAGCTAAAAATCGAAGCAGCCGGGCAAGAAATTCTCGGCCGAACCGTAACTGCATCCAATCAGATTAAAGCCTCGTACACAGGATCGGATTTCCATCTGACAAAGCGTTGGACTTTTGTTCAAAGGGCGTTGGCCGTGAACTTGTATTGCATACAAACAGCAAAGAATTGCTGGCCAACAAACATGAAACTACGTGGTTTTTCAGCTCTTTAGCGCTAGCCTTTGGGCAACTTCTGTTATGGTTAGCATTAAGGATGAGCTTTGGCGTGTTCGCACACCCCACGTGCAGAGCCTGCCAGGAAGTCGGCACTGTGCTGTGCTAATCACAGGCAGTGAGACATTTCCCGATCTCTGCAGCCGCGCATTAGTTAGCATTACTTCTGAGCATGGGTGTTTGTACTTTGGATTTTTTAGCCGACAGACTTGTGTACACACGATCGGATAATCCATCACCACACATTTGTTGTCGGAAAATTTTAAAGCTTGCTATCCAACATTTGTTGTCAGAAATTCTGACAACAATTGTCCGATGGAGCATACAAATGGTCGGATTATTCGACAACATCCTGCCATCACACAATTCCCATTGGAAAATCCGATCGTGTGTACGAGGCTTTAGAATGTTTGGGTATTCTGACAGCTCCCCATGCTGCAAGGGTTACATGTCCATTAACTCTTTTGCTGCCAGAACCAAGTAAAAATCTGTATTTTTTGCTAGAAAATAACTTAGAACCCCCAAACATTTTATATATATATATATATATATATATATATATATATTTTAGCAGAGACCCTAGAGAATAAAATGTCAGTCATTGCAATATTTTATGTGTATAGTTTTGGGGTAGAAGTACACTTTAATAAAAAAAATAAAAGTTTGCCCAATTTTTTTGTATAATGTGAAAGATGATGTTACGCCAAGTAAATAGATATCTAACATGCCATACTTTAAAATTGTGCGTGCTTGTGGAATGGCGACAAACTACGGTACTTAAAAATCTTCATAGGCAACGCTTTAAAAATGTTTGCCGGTTACCTGTTTAGAGTTACAGAGGAGGTCCTGCACTAGAATTATTGCTCCAACGATTGAGGCAATATCTCACATGTGTGGTTTAAACACTGTTTACATATGCAGGAGCAACTTACCTATGCGCTCGCTTCTGTGCACGAGCACGGAGGGATGGGGCTCTTGAATTGTTTTTTTTCTTATTTATTTTACTTTTTATTTTTAAACAGTTCTTAATTTTTTTGATCACTTTAATTCCTTTTACAAGGAATGCAAACATCCCTTGTAATAGAAATAAGCATTACAGGTCCACTTTATTGAGAGATCTGGGGTCAAAAAGAGCCCAGATCTTTCATTTACCCTTAAAGCTGTGTTCTGCACCCCCCCCCCCTCCAAAAATTTATTTAGCAGCTACACATACTGTAGCTGCTGACTTTTAATATTAGGACACTTACCTGTCCTGGAATTTAGCGATGTTGGCACCTGTCGGGTGCTGCCGCCGCCATTGCCAGTGTTTCGTCAGGTTAGGCAATCCGTCAGAATGTGGAACAGAAGTGACGTTTCGTCGCCGCCATCTTGCTACACCCTGCACGCCTCCACAGTAAGGCTACACTGAGAAGGAGGCAAGCGAACATCTTGTTACACCCACCGGAGTTTTGCATTTTACATGTTTTTTTAACAGTAAACTGAGTTTATATAGTGAAATACAGTACTTAGAACTCTGTCTCTACTGTATTTCACTATATAAACTCTGTTTACTGTTAAAAAAACATGTATAATGCAAAACTCCGGTGGGTGTAACAAGATGACGGCTTGCCCCCTTCTCAGTGTATCCTTACTGTGTAGGGGTGTAGCAAGATGGCAGCGACGAAACGTCACTTCCGTTACACATTCTGATGGGTCGCTTAATCTGATGAAACACTGGTAAGGCAAAAATCATCTCTTTAACCAGGGGTCTCAAACTGGCGGACCTCCAGCTGTTGCAAAACTACAAGTCCCATCATGCCTCTGCCTGTGAGAGTCATGCTTGTAACTGACAGCCTTGCAAAGCCTCATGGGACTTGTAGTTTCACAAAGCCGGAGGGCCGCCAGTTTGAGACCCCTGTTTAAGCCCAAGAACAGGAAGTGACATCAGGCGTTGCTCCAGTCCTCCAAGGGCATAGAGCCGAGTGGGGGCTATCTTGCCCTCATTCGACTTTCTGCCTAGCCATCGACCACATCGGATCGGTTTCGGGCTTACTGATGGCTGTAAGCTCGAAAACGACCAGGAAGCGCGTGAGGGGGCACCACCTATAAAAGTGATCCCGAGGCGACTCTGCCGCTGGAATCACTTTTATTGAAAAGCTGGGTAGCTTAATGCCCTGAGTCCCCTATAAGGCTGCTTTTTCACTGGTGCACCTGCGGCTTTCCTGCAGCTTTGCTGCACTTTGCCATAGACTTCTATTATATCTTGTGGGTGTGGTGTGCTTTCGGAAAACACACCAAACCTACAAGATATAATAGAAATCAATGGATCAGTGCAGCTAACCCGCAGGAAAGCTGCAGGGATCAGTGTGCAAGCAGCCTAATAACCCTTTTTTTTTTAGAAGTGCTAATATTCCCATTGCAAAAGTGCTGTGTATGTGATATTTAATACACTGACCTTTTCGTTTTCCAGCTTCTGCTGCCATTGCTCTTCAGGTTACTAGAAAGGTCCCAGGCGAAGTGCACTTGGTATCACCTCTCCTGGGACAGGAGCAAGCACTACAGAGCCGCTACAGGGAAGCATCAGCTTACAGTATGTGGCTTCTTCTCCCTCTCTGGCTGCCTGCTTCCTCTGCAGCCGGTGCCAGCTACATGCACTCTGATGCTCTGGGACAGCCAGGTTGGCAACCCACTGATCGCGATCTGGGCTTGCCGACCCACAATCCCAGAGCATGGGCAATTGGGCATGCACTTCCTTGGTTTGAGGTCGAGGGCCACATCAGAGGGCCACAGGTTGAGCACCCTGGTTTATAGTTAGCTATGAACAATGGGCCTAAAATGGGCCAAGAATTATTGCACTCACTCCAGCATACATATATGTAGCATGTGTAATGCAATTAATGTTTCCATGCATAGGTTCCTGTGTGTGCATTTATACTTGTACGTGCATGTTGGGGGGGGTTTAAGTGCTTGGGTGTAGCTTTTAATTTTCATGCTTTTTTTTTTTTTACTAAACTTTTTTCCTTATATAGTGTACAAAAAGTTCCCTATGTGATGCACTAATGCAGGTTTCTCTTCTGTATTTTGGCTGGCAGTCGGACTCTAACATCATCACATAGAAACCTCCTGCAAGAGGGCGGTAAGGGCCCACACACAACCTTGAGCATCAGGGGGTAGCAACAGTGGCCTGGGAAGCGAGGAAAAAGGTAAGTATTGCAGTTTTTACTCCCAGGTCGGGTCACTTACACCATCTAAGTCGCTGGAAGCGCTTCCCCTGGGCGACGGGCTTCCCCTGCGTCTCCTCCTCCTCCTCAGCATCACGGTGGCTTCCGCCATGCGTCTCCTCTCTCCTCCTCCTAGGCTAATAGGATCGCTTCTATTTACGGCCAATCAAGTGACAGGTCTCAGGACCGGCTTCCTGATTGGTCGAGAGGAGAATCAGGAAGATAACAGTGAATATTAATTTGCTATTGTCACACAACTGGGTGAGCCCACCCTTTTTTTGAAGCCCATCAGAGCCTCTGACTCTAATCTCATGCTTAAAAAAAAAACAAAAAAACAACAACATTAATGGCTGTGTGTTGAGTTATTTTGAGGGGACAGCAAATTTACACTGTTAGGCCCGGTTCACACAGGGTCGCCTGACGAGTTGCGTCCCACGCTGTTCAATGGAACCGTTCTAATAGGAGCGACTCAGGTCGCTCCGACTTAGAAAAAGGTTCCTGTACTACTTTTGGGGGCGACCCAAGGCGACCTGCATTGACTTCTATACAGAAGTCTTTATGCAAATCGCCTGTACACTCACTACTTTACATTGTAGCAAAGGGTAATTTCTTCAGTGTTGTCACATGAAAAGATAGAATAAAATATTTACAAAAATGTGAGGGGCGTACTCATTTTTGTGAGATACTGTGTGTGTGTATTATTATTATTTAGGTACTAATATAGCGCCGTCAATTTACGCAGCGCTTTACATATACATTGTACATTCACATCGGTCCCTACCCTCAAGGAGCTTACAATCTAAAGTCCCTAACTCACATTCAAAAACTGGGGCCAATTTTAGACAGAAGCCAATTATGTGTGTGTGTGTATATATATATATATATATATATATATACACACACACACATACACACACACACAGGGCTTTTTTTCAGCGGGAACATGGGGGAACGCAGTTCCGGCACCTCCTGGACTGACTGTATGTAATGACAAGGGGTGCTGGGGTGTGCTGCAGAGTATTGAGGCTCACTGCTGGGGATCTATTTTTGCAGGGGGGTCTTTTGTTGCTGGGGAGGTCTATTGTTGCTGGTGGGGGACTTATTGTTGCTAGGGGGGTCTTATGTTACTGGGGGGTCAGTTGTTGCTGAAAGAGATTTACTTTTGGGGAGGGATCTATTGTTGATGGCAGCCAGAGAGAGTCTATTAATGCTGGCTGTGTGGAGATCTGTTGATGCTGCCGGGAGTCTATTGTTGCTGGTGGGGAAATTTTGTTGTGGGTGGTCCATTGTTGTTAGGGGGATCTATTTTACTGCTTTTCTTGATATCATTACCAAATTCCATACAAATTACTTAGCACCACAAAATGATACTTGGTCCTATATTGTCTAAAAGGGACGGTACTGGGAGGTGGGTAGGGCCGGAGAAAAGGGGTGACTCGGAACGGGGGAGTTCCTGCACCTATTGTCTGAGAAAAAAAAGCCCTGTATATATGTATATATATATATATATATGTAGCGGGTATGTACTTTCCCGGGTGTAATTTAAACCTGGCAGAGACACCAGTGATGTGTAATTTCCTGCAGCCCAGCAGGTGGCGCTGTCGCCATGGGCTGGGGGTTGAGCCATTGCTGTGTGCCGGGCCTCATTTTTGTCCTCTCTCGGCAGCGGTATGGTGGGGCGGGGAACCCGCCGTGCTTGCTGGGAGAGGGTATAAGGGGGCCGGCCATCTTTGTCACGGGGTCGAGTCCCAGGCACCTTCAGCCTGCGGACGGTGGTTCGTGTCGGTCCTCTAGGCGGCCTAGGCCTAGAGGACAGCCGGAGGTCGTGTTACATCCCAGGCACCTTTAGCCTGGGGTGAGGTACTCGGATGGAGGTCTGGAGCTCAGTGCCCAACACTGAGTTCCGCGAGGGACGGAGGTCCTAGGGAACCCAGGGATTGGGAACCCGAATCCGGAAGGCATAATGGACCGGGGGGAGCTCCTCACTTGAAGACCGGGTGCAGCAGATTGCCAGTGACAGGTGAGCCTCCCACCGGAGACCGCCTGGAAGGAAATCCCCCCCTCGCTTGGAGACCGCAACCCACTTTCAAGGAGGAAAGTGGAGAGTTCATTGTGTCTGGGCCTACTCGCATCCACACCTCCTTTTCTGTTCTGTTCTCCAAGGGAGTTCAACTGATTGTGCTCATTCAAGAAGAATAAAGGAGTGTTGGACTTTAATGGTGTGGGGCTTTTTCCTGACAGACATTGTTCAAGGTAATCTCAGTGGAGGCTCCAGGTGCGCAACACTGACCCGAAGGTAAAACAAGAACTTTGCTCACACCGCACTGACACCTGTGGTGAAGGCCAGGCGTGGTGTCCCCGCTCCCTCCCTTCTTAGGTACCCCTAGACAAGAGACAGACGAGCTGAAGTGAAGAGGGGAGTGAGGAGGGCGCTACATTATATATATATATATATATATATATATATATATATATATAAATGTTGTTTTTTTTTGTCCGCAGAGCTTAGCTGAGGCTTAGTGTGATAAAAGGCTATGGGAAATGTACAGTAGGTTAGACAAATCATCCTTCAGTTTCCCGTTTGAACAACCAAACGCGCAGCTAATGTAAACTCCGTCAGAATAATGATTACCTAGCTTAACCTTTTCATGAAATGTGTGGTTTCAGCATTAATGAGCTGGATATTAACGATCCTCTCCTCTGTCCATTCAGCGCGTCTTCCTGTTTCCCTCCACCCCCCTTCTGTCCATGACAGTACAGGACTGTTTGTATCATAATAGGGGGATGTCACAGCTCCATCAGACAGGATATAGAAGCCTCAATGACATTGGCCCAATGTGGGTTCACTCTTTCGTTGCTGGCAATCTGCAGAAGTTCGAAGGTTAAATCTTTCAAAGTGTACCATTCTAACTGAAGACTTTGTAGTGAGGGGCTAACGATGTTGCTAGTTCCTAATCGGTTTATTGTTTTCTCTGAAATAATATTTCACTGAGAATATGACACAGGTGCTTGTTAAAAAAGGTCAATAGAGGAAAAGAAAGCAACACTTGGGCCTTGTATACCTAGGATTGTAGAAGGGGAATGTGTACAGTGTGCTTTGTGCACGTATTCAATCACTTGGGACAAAAAAATAAAAATATTCAATGGGCTCAACATGCCTCTCAGCAATTTCCGGTTTTCAGTCTACTTTCCAAAATGGGGGTCATTTGAGGGGGTTTTGTGCTATTTTGGCATTTTATGACCTTCGAAATTGATAGGGAGTGAGGAGTGAAATCAAAAATTTGCGCCCTTAGAAATCCTGAAGGCGGTTTTCGGGATCCCGTACGCGGCTAGGCTCCTAAAAAGTCCCACACATGTGGTATCCCCGTACTCAGGAGAAGCAGAAAAATGCAATTTGGGGTGCAATTCCACATATAACCATGGCATGTGTGAGCAATATATCATTTAGTGACAACTTTTTGTAATTTTTTTTTTTTTGTCATTATTCAATCACTTGGGACAAAAAATATTCAATGGGCTCAACATGCCTCTCAGCAATTTCCTTGGGGTGTCTGCTTTCCAAAATTGGGTCATTTGGGGGGGTTTTGTACTGCCCTGCCATTTTAGCACCTCAAGAAATGAGATAGGCAGTCATAAATTAAAAGCTGTGTAAATTCCAGAAAATGTACCCTAGTTTGTAGACGCTATAACTTTTGCGCAAACCAATAAATATACGCTTATTGACATTTTTTTTTACTAAAGACATGTGGCTGAATACATTTTGGCCTAAATGTATGACTAAAATTGAGTTTATTCGATTTTTCTTATAACAAAAAGTAGAAAATATCATTTTTTTTCAAAATTTTCGGTCTTTTTCCGTTTATATCGCAAAAAAAAAAAAAAAAATTGCAGAAGCAATCAAATACCATTAAAAGAAAGCTCTATTTGTGTGAAGAAAAGGACACAGATTTTGTTTGGGTACAACATTGCATGTCCGCAAAATTTCCAGTTAAAGCAGCGCAGTGCCAAATTGTAAAAACACCTCTGGTCTTTAAGCTGCGTAATGGTCCGGGGCTTAAGTGGTTAAAGTGTATTTTCACTTTTTCAGCCAAATTCGAATAACACCTACTTCATATTTGTTACATATGCTTATTTCTATAGCATAAAAAATGAAACTTTCCTTTTTACTTGCTTAGCCCTGGTTCACACTGGTATGTTTTGACATGCGATTTGACGTGTCAAATTGGTGGCATTTGCCGGCAATGGCACCGTCCTAATCCGATTTCAATAAGAAGTTTCTGTACTACTTTTTGAGATTTCGGCTGCGATTTACATTGACATCTGTGCAGAAACCTGCACAGATGTCTCTGAAATCGCGGCCGAAATCGGGACTGACATGCGGGAGTGAAATTGTGCGAGTTCAGGTGAACTTGCATGTCTTCATTCCCGCAGCCCAGTGTGAACCTGGGCTTAAGGCTCCTTTCTCACTTGCACGATTCTACAGATGCACAATTTCCAGTGCGACTTTGATCCAACTTTACACTCTTTGGACCTAAGTCGCATCAAAAGTTGCACCAAAGTAGTGCAGGCACCTTTTCAAAATCGCTGCAACTTTAACACCTATAGCAGAATGACGGCCGAGTTGTGGCTTTCCCATCCTGACTGGATGTCATATGATGTCCTGTCAGAAAGCGCCGATGACTGATCAGTGTACCGGCTCGCTGCTGGTACCATGTAACCGCCGTGACCAATCACAGCAGGTCACATGACAGTTGTACACAATGGATGGCTTCCTTTCCTGCCATCCATTGTGTACAACTGTGTTGCTAGCTGTGATTGGTCAATTTGATCACATGGTACAGACAGGGCCAATCACAGCCCATCTGTACCATGCGATTAACTTTGACCAATCACAGTGAATCACATCAAATCAACTGAATGAATCAGTTTCAATCAGTAAAATGCTTGCTTATAGCAATGTATATAACACCACTTAAGGACCGCCGGACGACGATATACGTCGACAGAATGGTACGGCTGGGCACAAGGGCGTACAGGTACGTCCCCTTTAAGATCCAGGCCTTGCGGCGCGCTCGCAACCCGGTCCTGAGCTCCGTGACCGTGGGACCCGATCGCCGACAGTGTCCTGCGATCGTGTCACAGAGCTGAAGAACGGGGAGAGGTAAGTGTAAACAAACCTCTACCCGTGCTTCCTAGTGAGACTGTCACTGATCGTCTGTTCCCTGTCATATGGAACGACGATCAGTGACGTCACACGCCAAGCCACGCCCCCCTACAGTAAGAATCACACATTAGGTCACACTTAACCCCTTTAGCGCCCCCTACAGGTTAACCCCTTCACTGCCAGTGTCATTTTCACAGTAATCCGTGCATTTTTATAGCACTGATTGCTGTAAAAATGGTCCCAAAATAGTGTCAAAAGTGTCCAATGTGTCCGCCATAACGTCACAGTCACGATAAAAATCGCTAATCGCCGCCATTACTAGTAAAAAAAAAATATTAATAAAAATGCCATAAAACTATCTCCTATTTTGTAGACGCTATAACTTTTGCAACTTTTGCGCAAACCAATCAATAAAGGCTTATTGCGATTTTTTTTTTTTTTTTTACCAAAAATTTGTAGAAGAATACGGATCAGCCAAAACTGAGGAAAAATTTTTTTTGGGGGGGATATTTATTATAGCATGAAGTTAAAAATATTGAATTTTTTTTCAAAATTGTCACTCTATTTTTGTTTATAGCGTAAAAAATAAAAACTGCAGAGGTGATCAAATACTACCAAAAGAAAGCTCTATTTGTGGGAAAAAAAGGACGCCAATTTTTGTTTGGGAGCCACGTCGCACGACCGCGCAATTGTCAGTTAAAGCGACGCAGTGCCGAATCGCAAAAAGTGGCCTGGTCCTTTAGCAACAAAATGGTCTGGGGCTTAAGTGGATAAACAAACAAAAATAAAAACCCTGATCACTTCCCTAGAGTTTTACAATGTTACTATGGTAACATATTTTGCTCTGGTCACAGTGTGTTAACAGAAAATCTAAATCTAAAATATATATATATATATATATTTTTTTTTTTTAAATAATTATAAAAAAAAATAAAAAAAATTGTACTGTCAACAGTCAGTGTCCCTAATCACAGCCACACCAGTTTGGGGGTATTTGTACTGTCCTGGCATTTTAGGGTTTCAAGAAATGAGATCGGCCGTCAGTACATCAGGACTAATCAATTTTCAGATATATACCATAGTTTGTGGACGCTTTAACTTTCCATAAGACTAAATAATATACACTGATTTGGGTTATTTTCACCAAAGCAATATAGTAGAATACATTTTGGGCTAAATTTATGAATAACAACTACTGTTGTGAGGGGGTTAGCTCGGCAGCGGGTGTGTGTGACCCCCTGGATGGGCTCCCCACACAAAAACAGGCCCAGCAGACGGAGGTTGTGGTTTTCAAGATCAAAAGGGTGCGGTTTATTTCTCTATTTACAGTGACAAAAACACAGCAAAGCAAAAAGAAACATAAACAAAATAAACCCTGGTCAGCTTGACCTCTGACTAAACATGCAGGTTTCCTAAACTAACAACTGGGATCAGCCTGGTGCTGTCCTAGTCCCTAAGTCCCTGGTTTAGTAAATGTCCAAACAAATAGCCACACAGGCTTTGTCTCACCGCACAGGGGTTCACTCTCCCTAGACAGTCCACACAGGTCTGGTTCCAGGCATGAGCAAACACCTAATGAAGCTGGGAGTTTTTATAGAGGCCTTAAACGAGCTGACAAGCTTCAGCTGGTCTCATCAACTCCCTGCCTGCACGACGCCCAGCCCTCTCCCTAGAGGTATGAATCATCCATGAGCCCACTAGCCTCAGCTGGGCTTCAACAACTCTCTCCCTAGTTGTATAAGTCGGCATAAAGCCTGAACCTGGGAGAAATATACCTACCCCCCTGGATGCAACCAGGTGACTTTACCTTCCTGCTGTCACATACCCCCCCCTCTTGTTTTAACCTTGGGGTTGGAACACCAGCAATCAGGCATTCATGTACTCGAGACAAAGCATCCACATTCCCCATTTGAACGCCAGGGCGATGCTTTACTGTGAAGTTGAATTCCTGTAGGGCCAGGAACCACCTATTTACTCTTCTATTTGTCTCCTTGTTTTGAGCCATCCACTTTAACGGAGCGTGATCCGTAACCATGTCAAAGTGCCTACCTAGCAGATAGTACCGAAGGGAATCTAGAGCCCACTTCACCGCTAAACACTCCTTTTCAACCGTGGCGTAATTTACCTCATGGGACTTCAACTTCCTGCTGAGGTAAATGACTGGGTGCTCTTCCCCGTTCCAGACCTGGGACAATACTGCTCCTAACCCCACATCTGACGCATCACTTTGTACGACAAAGTCTTTAGAGAAGTCGGGTGAGTACAACACTGGCTGGCTACATAAGGCTTGTTTCAAGAATTGGAATGCTGCCTCAGCCTCGGGGGTCCATTTAATCATGACCGACCCTTTCCCTTTCGTCAGGTTGGTTAGCGGCACAGCCTTAGAAGCAAAGTGGGGAATGAAGCGCCGATAATAACCCGCGATTCCCAGAAAGGCTCGTACCTGCTTCTTGCTGTTGGGACGTGGCCAACTCTGGATGGCCTCGACTTTGTTGAGTTGGGGTTTTATTACTCCCCTGCCAATGGTGTACCCAAGATATTTGGCCTCCTCCTGCCCAATGGTACACTTCTTGGGGTTAGCCGTAAACCCCGCTTCCCGGATAGAGTCTAGGACTGCTTGCACTTTTGGCAGATGTGAGGCCCAATCTGTGCTATGGACAATTACGTCATCCAGGTAAGCCGCAGCATACTTCCGATGGGGCCTCAGTATCTGGTCCATTTTCCGCTGGAATGTGGCCGGCGCATTCTGTAACCCGAACGGCATTCTCTTATATTGGAACGCCCCGTCTGGGGTTACAAATGCGGTTTTCTCTTTGGCCGACTTGGCCAGGGGAATTTGCCAATACCCTTTTGTGAGGTCAAGAGTCGTCATGTATCGGGCTGTTCCCAGCCGGTCGATCAACTCATCTATACGTGGCATGGGGTAGGTGTCAAATTTTGTAACTTTGTTCAACTGACGAAAATCGTTACAAAATCGCCAGCTCCCATCCGGTTTAGGCACCAACACAATGGGACTAGACCAATCACTTTGGGACTCCTCTATCACCCCTAAGTTCAGCATTTTCTGTACTTCCTCCCGTATTGCCTCCCGTCGGGCCTCTGGGATCCGATAGGGTTTTAACTTCACCCTTTCACCGGGCGGGGTAATAATATCATGCTCTACCCCAGATGTTTGTCCCGGCAGCTCAGAGAACACCTCCTTGTTGCGAAGCACAAACTCCTTAACCTCCTGTTGTTGGGGTTGTGACAAGGTGGCTGCTATTCCAACCTCCGGAATCACGCAACCAGTTTGAGCTGGTGACCAAGTTTCTGCGACTAGGGACTCTCTATCCCTCCAGGCTTTCAACAGATTAACGTGATAGATCTGTTCAGGCTTTCGCCTTCCTGGTTGTCTGACCTTGTAATTCACTTCGCTCACTTTTTCCATTATCTCGTAGGGGCCTTGCCATTTGGCAAGGAATTTACTTTCAACCGTAGGGACAAGTACCAATATCCTATCCCCCGGGGAAAAGGTACGGGTCTTGGCTCCACGGTTGTACACTCTCTGCTGTGCCAACTGCGCTTGGGCCAAATGTTCCTTCACGATGGGCATTACCTGTGCAATTCGATCTTGCATCAGGGCGACATGCTCAATCACACTCCTGTGGGGAGAACTCTCACTTTCCCAAGTTTCCTTGGCAATATCCAACAGCCCTCTTGGGTGTCTCCCATACAGTAACTCAAAGGGGGAGAATCCCGTAGAGGATTGGGGCACCTCCCTAATAGCAAACATCAAATAAGGAAGTAGACAGTCCCAATCCTTTCCATCTCTATCCACCACTTTCTTCAACATTTGTTTTAGGGTTTTGTTGAATCTTTCAACCAGCCCATCGGTTTGGGGGTGATACACAGACGTACGCAATTGCGTCACTTTGAACAATTTACACAGCTCTTTCATAACCCGGGACATAAAGGGTGTACCTTGGTCCGTAAGCAGTTCTTTACAAATACCCACCCGGCTAAAAACAAGAGATAGCTCTTTGGCTATGGTTTTGGCCGAGGTATTTCGGAGAGGGATCGCTTCTGGATAACGGGTGGCATAGTCCATTATAACTAATATGTACTGGTGCCCCCTAGCGGACTTGATTATAGGACCTACCAAATCCATTGCGATCCTCTCAAACGGGACCTCAATGATGGGTAGAGGGACCAGCGGGCTACGGAAATGTGGCATCGGGGCCGACCTCTGACACACAGGGCAGGAGGAACAATAATTTTCTATGTCCTTCATCACCCCAGGCCAATAGAATCTCTGTAATACCCTCTCTCGGGTTTTCTCTGTCCCCAGATGACCTCCAAGAATGTGCCCATGGGCCAACTCCAACACCAACTTCCTGTAAGGTTTGGGCACCACAAGCTGCTCAACGGTTTCTTCTGCCCTTTTTGCCACCCGATACAGTAGGTCCTTCTCTACGCTGAAGTATGGGTAAGTGCAGGTATTATCTGGGTTCACTAACTCGCCATCTATTTCCACTACGTTTTCCCGTGCCTTTATTAGGGCGGGGTCTTTTAACTGTTCTGTGGCAAAATTTTCCCTGTGAACCTCAAGATCAGAAAACTCCACAGACGGTAGGTTTTCGTCTGAGGAGGTGGGCTCCTCTCCAGTTTCTTGAGTCTCGCCTGCCAATACTGACAAGGGAAATTCTGGAGAGTCCTCACCACTCTCAGAGGAGTTCTGGCTATCACCTTCCTGGTACATAGGGGCACCAGTGGGGGGCTCAGGATCATCCCACAGTTCCCAGAACTTCGGAAAATCCCTTCCCACAATGGCATCATGCGGTAATTGAGATACTAACCCCACTGGATGAGAGAGGGTACCTTTGGGGGTCTTGAAACACACTGTAGTCACTGGATACTCTCGGGTGTCCCCATGCACACAAATAACAGCTACCTTGCTATTCCCAGAGACCTCTGTTTTAACTAATTCAGCCTTTATCAGGGTCACAAGGCTACCTGAATCCAGTAATACCACAACATTTCTACCATTAATACACATTTTGCATAAATGTTTCTCAGTTCCCCGAATGGCAGTGCATGCGACTGTTGCACACAGCGACTGACGTCTGTCCGTCAGAAAGTCACATTGCATGGGTTCCTCCACAACCGGGCAATTTGCTGCAATATGTCCCGCTTGCCGGCAGCGGTAGCAAACAATCCTTTTGGCTGCCTCTTGAGCCCCCGACTTCCCAGGCTGTTCTCGCCAAACCCTGGGCAGAGCTCCCACCCTCTCCACCCTCACCCCTTGGAATCATCTTATCCGCCCCTGGGGATGGTCTGGTCTTAGGGTGGAAAGTCCGAGAGTCTCTGGAAGAGGCCGTCAGGTTCTCTGCAGCCAAGTATCTCTCTACACGATCCACAAGTTTACCGGCCGTTTCTGGGTCTCCATGGCTTACCCACTTTTGAATGGCGGTAGGAAGAGCTCTCAAGAAACGATCCATCACAACACGTTCCACAATCTCCGGTGCGGACAAAGTCTCTGGCTGTAGCCACTTCCTGCTCAGGTGAATGAGATCATACATTTGAGACCTGGGGGGTTTTCCAAGCTGGAAAGTCCAGTTATGCACACGCTGAGCCCGGACAGCCAGGGTGACACCCAGCCTTGCCAATATTTCAGCTTTTAGCATCACATAGTCTTTTGCTTGGTCAGGCTCTAGGTCATAGTAAGCTTTCTGCGATTCACCAGTTAACAGAGGAGCCAGCAGTCCAGCCCACTGATCCTTAGGCCACTTTTCCCTTTCAGCAGTCCTTTCAAATGTGGTCAAAAACACCTCTGGATCATCTTCTCCAGTCATTTTTGTCAATAAACGACTCACCCCAAATGACGCGGTATTAGTGGGACGGCTTTCCTCACTGGTCTGCGGACGTTGCTGCATTACTGCTTCCATCTGTTGTTGTAGTCTCTGCTCTTGCCTCTGCAACAGGTCTATGAAGCGGGCCTCAGATTGCTGCTGGGCTTGTTGCTGGGCTGCAAGGCTCTTTTGCAAACCTGCATTTGTCTGCTGTTGATTGGCATTTGCTAGAGCCAGCTGTTTCAGTATCTCCTCCATGCTGGCTTAAAAAAAAACTGCCACTGGTTCTCCACCAACTGTGAGGGGGTTAGCTCGGCAGCGGGTGTGTGTGACCCCCTGGATGGGCTCCCCACACAAAAACAGGCCCAGCAGACGGAGGTTGTGGTTTTCAAGATCAAAAGGGTGCGGTTTATTTCTCTATTTACAGTGACAAAAACACAGCAAAGCAAAAAGAAACATAAACAAAATAAACCCTGGTCAGCTTGACCTCTGACTAAACATGCAGGTTTCCTAAACTAACAACTGGGATCAGCCTGGTGCTGTCCTAGTCCCTAAGTCCCTGGTTTAGTAAATGTCCAAACAAATAGCCACACAGGCTTTGTCTCACCGCACAGGGGTTCACTCTCCCTAGACAGTCCACACAGGTCTGGTTCCAGGCATGAGCAAACACCTAATGAAGCTGGGAGTTTTTATAGAGGCCTTAAACGAGCTGACAAGCTTCAGCTGGTCTCATCAACTCCCTGCCTGCACGACGCCCAGCACTCTCCCTAGAGGTATGAATCATCCATGAGCCCACTAGCCTCAGCTGGGCTTCAACAACTCTCTCCCTAGTTGTATAAGTCGGCATAAAGCCTGAACCTGGGAGAAATATACCTACCCCCCTGGATGCAACCAGGTGACTTTACCTTCCTGCTGTCACACTGTATATACTCGAGTATAAGCCGACCCGAGTATAAGCTAAGGCCCTAATTTTACCACCAAAAAACTGAAAAAACGTATTGACTCGAGTATAAGCCTAGGGTGAGAATGCAGCAGCTACTGTAAGTGGAAAAGAGGGTTAACAATGCCCATTTGCAACCTCACTGTGCCCATTTGCAACCTCACTGTGCCCATTTGCAACCTCACTGTGCCTATTGCAGCATTACTGTGCCCATTGCAGCATTACTGTGCCCATTGCAGCCTTACTGTGCCCATTGCAGCCTTACTGTGCCCATTGTAGCCTTACTGTGCCCATTGCAGCCTCACTGTGCCCGAGTCCGTGTACCTGTATTCTTGACAGGCTGCGGGCATCCATTTTTCAAAAGTCCCGGCTTCCTCCTCGTCCCGTTCCATCATAGGCAGTAGCGGAACACAGTGTCAAACGCCTATCACGGAGGTCCTCTCATCCTCGGACTCAGTTTCCCAGCAGACACTGTGTTCAGTGTTCCACCAATCACGGACCTTCTTTCATCCTCGGACAAGAGGACGTTCGTGATAGGCGGAACACTGAACACAGTGTCTGCTGGAAAAGTCCGAGGATGAGAGGACCTCCGTGATAGGCGGTAGTGGGACAGTGTCAAACGCCTATCACAGAACGGGACCAGGAGGAAGCCGCGACTTTTGAAAAATGGACGCCCGCAGTCCTTCAGGTACACTGACTCGCGTATAAGCCAAGGGGGCTATTTTCAGCCCTAAAAAAAGGGCTGAAAAACTCAGCTTATACTCGAGTATATACAGTACCATATATACTCGAGTATAAGCCGAGTTTTTTAGCACATTTTTTTTGTGCCGAAAATGCCCCCTCGGCTTATACTCGAGTCTGTGCCCATTGCATACCTGATCAGCCTGTGTCATGCTCAGACGGCAGCCGACCAGGGTAAAAAAGCCGGACGAGAGGACGTCCGTGATAGGCGGAACACTGAACACTGACTCACTGCTGGGAAACTGAGTGTTCCCCTATCACGGACGAGGAGGAGGCGCGGCTTTTTTACACTGGAGGGCCGCCGTTTGACTGCATGATACGGGCTGATCAGGTATGCAATGGGCACATGTGTATCCGTCCGTGTTTCCCCGAAAATAAGACCTAGCATTATTTTCCGGGAGGACTAATATAAGCCCTACCCCTAAAATAAGCCCTAGTTTAAAATAATTGTAAAATCTTATAATCCACTCTATTACAGTAGTATATAATGTGCAATGTCTGTGTTTCTGTAATATAACTGCGGGCAAGAGAGCAGAGTGGCGCTATACCGAAAATTATTGCCACCATTATAGTACAGAAACACACACACACACACACACATTGTACATTATATAATACTGTAATAGAGTGGATTATAGGATTTTACAATCATTTTAACTCAGTTCTCACTGGGGATTTATGTCAGGCAGGGAGAGAGAGGAGGAGAGAAGACGGCACATTACATGGTAAGACCTACCCCGAAAATAAGCCCTACAGTGTCTTTTGTTGACCCGGGCTTATTTTCGGGGAAACACGGTATAATATGGAGACCATGGCTTTGCTTCCAGTGCTATATGTGTATCTTATGTGACAGCAGGAAGGTAAAGTCACCTGGTTGCATCCAGGGGGGTAGATATATTTCGCCCAGATTCAGGCTTTACGCTGACTTATACAACTAGGTGGAGAGTTGTATAGGCCCAGCTAAGGCTAGTGGGCTCATGGATGACTCATACCTCTAGGGAGAGTGTGGGGCGTCGTGCAGACAGAGATGAGGAGACCAGCTGAACCTTGTCAGCTCATTTAGGCCTCTATAAGAACTCCCAGCTTCATTAGATGTTAGCTCATGCCTGGAACCAGACCTGTGTGGACTGTCTAGGGAGAGTGAACCCCTGTGCGGTGAGGCAAAGCCTGTGTGGCTATTTGTTTGGACTTTTACTAAACCAGGGACTTAGGGACTAGGACAGCACTAGGCTGATCCCAGTTGTTAGTTAGGAAACCTGTATGTTTAGTCAGAGGTCAACTTGACCAGGATTTATTTTGGTTATGTTTCTTTTGCTTTGCTGTGTTTTGTCACTGTAAATAGAAAATAAACCGCACCTTTTTGATTTTGAAAACCACAACCTCCGTTTGCTGGGCCTGTTTTGTGTGGGGAGCCCATCCCGGGGGTCACACACACCCGCTGCCGAGCTAACCCCCTCACAGTTGGTGGAGAACCAGTGGCAGTTTTTTTTTAAGCCAGCATGGAGGAGATACTGAAGCAGCTGGCTCTAGCAAATGCCAATCAACAGCAGACAAATGCAGGTTTGCAAAAGAGCCTTGCAGCTCAACAACAGAGCCTTGCAGCCCAGCAGCAGACAAACGCAACTTTGCAACAGAGTCTGGAGGCTCAGCAACGAGCCCAGCAGCAATCTGAGGCCCGCTTCATAGACCTGTTGCAGAAGCAAGAGCAGAGACTACAACAACAGATGGAAGCAGTAATGCAGCAACGTCCGCAGACCAGTGAGGAAAGCCGTCCCACTAATACCGCGTCCTTTGGGGTGAGTCGTTTATTGACAAAAATGACTGGAGAGGATGATCCAGAGGTATTTTTGACCACATTTGAAAGGACCGCTGAAAGAGAAAAGTGGCCTGAGGAGCAGTGGGCTGGACTGGTGGCTCCTCTGTTAACTGGTGAATCGCAGAAAGCTTACTATGACCTAGAGCCTAACCAAGCAAAAGACTATGTGATGCTAAAAGCTGAAATATTGGCAAGGCTGGGTGTCACCCAGGCTGTCCGGGCTCAGCGTGTGCATAACTGGACTTTCCAGCTTGGAAAACCCCCCAGGTCTCAAATGTATGATCTCATTCACCTGAGCAGAAAGTGGCTACAGCCAGAGACTTTGTCCGCACCAAAGATTGTGGAACGTGTTGTAATGGATCGGTTTTTGAGAGCTCTTCCTACTGCCATCCAAAAGTGGGTAAGCCATGGAGACCCAGAGACGGCCGATGGTCTTGTGGATCGTGTGGAGAAATACTTGGCTACAGAGAACCTGACGGCCTCTTCCAGAGACACTCGGACTTTCCACCCTAAGACCAGACCATCCCCAGGGGCGGATAAGAGGATTCCAAGGGGTGAGGGTGGAGAGAGTGAGAGGGTGGGAGCTCTACCCCAAGTTTGGCGAGAACAGCCTGGGAAATCAGCGGCTCAAGAGGCCGCAAGAAGGATCGTTTGCTACCGCTGCCGGCAAGCGGGACATATTGCAGCCAATTGCCCGGTTGTGGAGGAACCCATGCAGTGTGACTTTCTGACGGGCAGACGTCAGTCGCTGTGTGCGACAGTCGCATGCACTGCCATTCGAGGAACTGAGAAACATTTATGCAAAATGTGTGTTAATGGTAGAAATGTTGTGGTATTGCTGGATTCAGGTAGCCTTGTGACCCTGATAAAGGCTGAGTTAGTTAAAACAGAGGTCTCTGGGAATAGCAAGGTAGCTGTTATTTGTGTGCATGGGGACACCCGAGAGTATCCAGTGACTACAGTGTGTTTCGAGACCCCCAAAGGTACCCTCTCTCATCCAGTGGGCTTAGTATCTCAGTTACCGCATGACGCCATTGTGGGAAGGGATTTTCCGAAGTTCTGGGAACTGTGGGATGATCCTGAGCCCCTCACTGGTGCCCCTATGTACCAGGAATGTGATAGCCAGAACTCCCCTGAGAGTGGTGAGGACTCTCCGGAATTTCCCTTATCAGTATTGGCAGGGGAGACTCAAGAAACTGGAGAGGAGCCCACCTCCTCAGACGAAAACCTACCGTCTGTGGAGTTTTCTGATCTTGAGGTTCACAGGGAAAACTTTGCCACAGAACAGTTGAAAGACCCCGCCCTAATAAAGGCACGGGAAAACGTAGTGAAAATAGATGGCGAGTTAGTGAACCCAGATAATACCTGCACTTACCCATACTTCAGCGTAGAGAAGGACCTACTGTATCGGGTGGCAAAAAGGGCAGAAGAAACCGTTGAGCAGCTTGTGGTGCCCAAACCTTACAGGAAGTTGGTGTTGGAGTTGGCCCATGGGCACATTCTTGGAGGTCATCTGGGGACAGAGAAAACCCGAGAGAGGGTATTACAGAGATTCTATTGGCCGGGGGTGATGAAGGACGTAGAAAATTATTGTTCCTCCTGCCCTGTGTGTCAGAGGTTGGCCCCGATGCCACATTTCCGTAGCCCGCTGGTCCCTCTACCCATCATTGAGGTCCCGTTTGAGAGGATCGCCATGGATTTGGTAGGTCCTATAATCAAGTCCGCTAGGGGGCACCAGTACATATTAGTTATAATGGACTATGCCACCCGTTATCCAGAAGCGATCCCTCTCCGAAATACCTCGGCCAAAACCATAGCCAAAGAGCTATCTCTTGTTTTTAGCCGGGTGGGTATTTGTAAAGAACTGCTTACGGACCAAGGTACACCCTTTATGTCCCGGGTTATGAAAGAGCTGTGTAAATTGTTCAAAGTGACGCAATTGCGTACGTCTGTGTATCACCCCCAAACCGATGGGCTGGTTGAAAGATTCAACAAAACCCTAAAACAAATGTTGAAGAAAGTGGTGGATAGAGATGGAAAGGATTGGGACTGTTTACTTCCTTATTTGATGTTTGCTATTAGGGAGGTGCCCCAATCCTCTACGGGATTCTCCCCCTTTGAGTTACTGTATGGGAGACACCCAAGAGGGCTGTTGGATATTGCCAAGGAAACTTGGGAAAGTGAGAGTTCTCCCCACAGGAGTGTGATTGAGCATGTCGCCCTGATGCAAGATCGAATTGCACAGGTAATGCCCATCGTGAAGGAACATTTGGCCCAAGCGCAGTTGGCACAGCAGAGAGTGTACAACCGTGGAGCCAAGACCCGTACCTTTTCCCCGGGGGATAGGATATTGGTACTTGTCCCTACGGTTGAAAGTAAATTCCTTGCCAAATGGCAAGGCCCCTACGAGATAATGGAAAAAGTGAGCGAAGTGAATTACAAGGTCAGACAACCAGGAAGGCGAAAGCCCGAACAGATCTATCACGTTAATCTGTTGAAAGCCTGGAGGGATAGAGAGTCCCTAGTCGCAGACACTTGGTCACCAGCTCAAACTGGTTGCGTGATTCCTGAGGTTGGAATAGCAGCCACCTTGTCACAACCCCAACAACAGGAGGTTAAGGAGTTTGTGCTTCGCAACAAGGAGGTATTCTCTGAGCTGCCGGGACAAACATCTGGGGTAGAGCATGACATCATTACCCCGCCCGGTGAAAGGGTGAAGTTAAAACCCTATCGGATCCCAGAGGCTCGACGGGAGGCAATACGGGAGGAAGTACAGAAAATGCTGAACTTAGGGGTGATAGAGGAGTCCCAAAGTGATTGGTCTAGTCCCATCGTGTTGGTGCCTAAACCGGATGGGAGCTGGCGATTTTGTAACGATTTTCGTCAGTTGAACAAAGTTACAAAATTTGACACCTACCCCATGCCACGTATAGATGAGTTGATCGACCGGCTGGGAACAGCCCGATACATGACGACTCTTGACCTCACAAAAGGGTATTGGCAAATCCCCCTGGCCAAGTCGGCCAAAGAGAAAACCGCATTTGTAACCCCAGACGGGGCGTTCCAATATAAAAGAATGCCGTTCGGGTTACAGAATGCGCCGGCCACATTCCAGCGGAAAATGGACCAGATGCTGAGGCCCCATCGGAAGTATGCTGCGGCTTACCTGGATGACGTAATTGTCCATAGCACAGATTGGGCCTCACATCTGCCAAAAGTGCAAGCAGTCCTGGACTCTGTTCGGGAAGCGGGGTTTACGGCTAACCCCAAGAAGTGTACCATTGGGCAGGAGGAGGCCAAATATCTTGGGTACACCATTGGGAGGGGAGTAATAAAACCCCAACTCAACAAAGTCGAGGCCATCCAGAGTTGGCCACGTCCCAACAGCAAGAAGCAGGTACGAGCCTTTCTGGGAATCGCTGGGTATTATCGGCGATTCATTCCCCACTTTGCTTCTAAGGCTGTGCCCCTAACCAACCTGACGAAGGGGAAAGGGTCGGTCATGATTAAATGGACCCCCGAGGCTGAGGCAGCATTCCAATTCTTGAAACAAGCCTTATGTAGCCAGCCAGTGTTGTACTCACCCGACTTCTCTAAAGACTTTGTCGTACAAAGTGATGCGTCAGATGTGGGGTTAGGAGCAGTATTGTCCCAGGTCTGGAACGGGGAAGAGCACCCAGTCATTTACCTCAGCAGGAAATTGAAGTCCCATGAGGTAAATTACGCCACCGTTGAAAAGGAGTGTTTAGCGGTGAAGTGGGCTCTAGATTCCCTTCGGTACTACCTGCTAGGTAGGCACTTTGACATGGTTACGGATCACGCTCCGTTAAAGTGGATGGCTCAAAACAAGGAAACAAATAGAAGAGTGAATAGGTGGTTCCTGGCCCTCCAGGAATTCAACTTCACAGTAAAGCATCGCCCTGGCGTTCAAATGGGGAATGTGGATGCTTTGTCTCGAGTACATGAATGCCTGATTGCTGGTGTTCCAACCCCGAGGTTAAAACAAGAGGGGGGGGGGTATGTGACAGCAGGAAGGTAAAGTCACCTGGTTGCATCCAGGGGGGTAGATATATTTCGCCCAGATTCAGGCTTTACGCTGACTTATACAACTAGGTGGAGAGTTGTATAGGCCCAGCTAAGGCTAGTGGGCTCATGGATGACTCATACCTCTAGGGAGAGTGTGGGGCGTCGTGCAGACAGAGATGAGGAGACCAGCTGAACCTTGTCAGCTCATTTAGGCCTCTATAAGAACTCCCAGCTTCATTAGATGTTAGCTCATGCCTGGAACCAGACCTGTGTGGACTGTCTAGGGAGAGTGAACCCCTGTGCGGTGAGGCAAAGCCTGTGTGGCTATTTGTTTGGACTTTTACTAAACCAGGGACTTAGGGACTAGGACAGCACTAGGCTGATCCCAGTTGTTAGTTAGGAAACCTGTATGTTTAGTCAGAGGTCAACTTGACCAGGATTTATTTTGGTTATGTTTCTTTTGCTTTGCTGTGTTTTGTCACTGTAAATAGAAAATAAACTGCACCTTTTTGATTTTGAAAACCACAACCTCCGTTTGCTGGGCCTGTTTTGTGTGGGGAGCCCATCCCGGGGGTCACACACACCCGCTGCCGAGCTAACCCCCTCACACTTATAATATGGAGGAAAGAAGTGAGGCTGCAATGGGCTGATCAGGTATGCAATGGGCATATGAGTATATTATAATATGGAGACCAAACTTTGCTTCCAGTGCTATATGTGTATCTTATGTAGCACTACCGGCAAACAGGAACGAACAAGTCTTCTAGACTGCAGCACTCCAAAAAATAACTGAATAAGCACTAGCATAGTGTGAAACATGTTAGCTGAATTTTTTTGACCTGTTTGCCGTGATGTACAGAATGTATTTTGGATTCCTTATTTTAAAATAAAGGCTTTTATTTTTTGGAGTGCTGCAGTCCAGAGGACTTGTTCGTTCCTGTTTGCTGTCAATAGCATTGCTTGCACCCTCGGCTGCTGGAAGGAGATGATTTGAAGGATTCCCACACCTGAGCGGCTCCCTTTCTCCTGTCTTTCACAAATTTCTGGATTTTGCTTATGTAGCACTACCCCCGTAGGAGCTGCTGGTTTAGATTTGGGCTTAGCACGTTACCTCTAAGTTCGTTATCAGGGGAAAAAAGTCTGTAGAAACTGCAATGTCCACACGAGATGTAAAACCTTCAACTGTTGGGTTTTATTTTTGCTACTGGGCTTTTAAAGTAGTGGATCCCCTCTTAACAAGGTCACCAGGCCTATCCCGAGACATTAGCACTTTGCTGGTCTCCTCCAGGGCAGGTCCTCCCCCGGTTTCCTTCGTTAAGCAGCTTCCTCCCTCTTGGTGGACAGCTTGGGATCCCCTTTAGGATTGTAGGCCCCAGTCATCATAACTGGGCCTACTCGCTAGAGATGCAGCCTCGGGCCAACGTGGCCCCGGGCTGAGAACACATACACCACGCCAGGAGGGCCGCGAGGCGAAGAAGAGCCCTGCACAATGGCGTCTGCCCTTAAGTATCCCTCCCCAGCATGCACAGCAGGTCACCACTCCCTCTGAACCGCTGCCAAGAAGGGACACCCAATACACCATGGTCTGCCTGCGTTCCAACATGGACCTGAGGTGGTACCGCCACCTTCAGGCAACAGGGGAAAATACTGTCAGGCACCACCATAGCCAGGACAGAGGCAATTTGTATATAATTACACCAGTCTGAGCCCAACTATTGGCTCTGACACCCCCTAAATTTACAAAAGCGCCACAATCATCGGGGGCAGGGTGCTACCTACACCCCTCTCTACAAAAAGACACTGTCCTCAGTGTCTGAGAAAAAAAATTAAACCCTCAAGGCTGAGGGTTTGGTACCTGAACCAAAAAAAAAAAAAAAACTGGGAGGGGGAAGGGAAAGAAAAAGGAACAAAATAACATGGATTTCAGGTAAAACATTTGTACATTACACGTTTGACATGAAACACTACCACCCTTCACTAACTATCTAATCCCACCCCATTCTCCAATGGTCTCGACAGCAGATCTGGTACCTAAAAGAAAACACAAAATATGCATAGCAAATCACTTTTAAAGCATCAGACATATTTACATAGAAGCAAAACTGCATCTCCGAAGAGATGGAGCTTCCCTTTTTTAAGATTTTCTAGGGAGAGAGAAAAAAATAATCATCATGTATCTACATGAAAAGTCTTTCCCTACACTGACAATCACTGCCACCTAGTGTCAGAGGCCTCACATAAATGTCCTTTAAGCAGGGGCAGAAGCAACAAAACATTTTGAACTCAGCGTTCTCAGCAACCCAATCCTGTCTGACTAACTCCCCAGAGTTCAATAACATAGCAAAGAAAGTTTCCTCTGTTAATGAAAATGCTTTCTCTTCCTCTTGTGGGAGAATTAAAAGACAACAAAAAAGCAACGTCAGTTCGCTGGTTTAAGGCAAATAGAATCTGGGATCAGGTAGTGTTAGGGACCTTCTTTGCTCATCCAGGACAGTGATGGAATACACAACGTCATCTTCCCATACACTACCACCCTGTCGGCATAAATGTGCCGGCCGCGACTCCAATACCGCCGGCATCCTCCGAACAGCTCAGCCACAAGAAAAGAGTCCCTCTTTCTGAGGTGCTTAGGTATGGCCAATTGATCCCCAACGGCTTCATCATACCACTGCTCCCTCCAAGACAAACGAAGAAAGAAGTTACCGCTCAGACGTGGCTGTTGATCTGCTCACTGGATCCGAAGCCGTGGGTGCAGGCTATGATTAAGCACTGATTTGCAGTGTGAAACATGTCAGCTCCTCTTGCTGTTTTTTGCTGTCATATGTGTTGATGTGACCTTGTTTTTTTAAATAAAGAACCAACAAATTTTTTGGAGTGCGGCTGTCCAAGCTTTTCTTTAGTTTTTGCATACCACTGCTCCCTGTTTTCTTCAATTTCCTGCATAGCCTCTCGTGGTACATACGGGAATTTTAAACCATATTCTTTGGTTACCCTGTCCATGAGCACTTTTTGTAGACGGGCAATTCTGGGCAATGAATGACGGCTCCCCATCCCGGGTAGTACGCATACACCCGGTGATCTCTTCACCAAAGACTTAGCAGGCTTACGTAGCGCCTCTCTAACTGGCAAAGTCCATTTACTATCACCCGGGGTCTCCATCCGATGTGTGGTGTCCCCAGAGTTCATAGGCGATAACTCTGAGAGGCTACATATCGGGGTAACACACTTCCCCTTGCCCCATCTCGCTCACCAAGACAAGGTCTCTAACAAGTCATCATCACCGGCGTCGGACGAGGATCTAGCTCTGAATCCTCCCACTCTTCGGCCGGGAAACAGGTGCGAACAGTTCCAGTAACTTTTTCCCCAATCTCCTTACCGGTTCCTGTCGTGGACTTCCCGGGGACATCGCCGCGCACGGGGTACGGTTCCGGCAGGTGCTGGGGTAGGCCTCGACGTATCCCACCTTCCCTTTCACAGGTGGGACGGAGACACATGTTGTGGCAGTAGTATCCGCTGCAGTGTCCGCTGGTGGCTCCGTAGTGGTAGCGACGTCTACTCCGGACTCACTTGCTGCAGCAGATGCAGTGCGCGCAGGCTGAACCGCAGGGGCAAAGGCGATCTCCTCCAGAGTAACGGTGCCTGTGATCCAGTCTACCCGATAGGCGCGGGGTGGCACGGTGGGTTGCTCCATCTCGAAGAGATATTCCCCGCAGGATAGGCATCGACCAAATGGGCGCTACTGTATGGCCAGTCCATCGCATCCAGGGCACAGCATGCCCAGGGCCTCCACATCTCGGCTCGTATAGAGCGTGAAGCGTCCTCTGGGCTTTAGTCGGATCCCTGTATCTGTGAGCGGGGCTCCGGATGGCGTAGCACCCACAGCATTGGGCATAGAGAACATCCTGGGTCCCGATATGGCTGGGGCCCATGAAAGGGAAGACATGCTGCTTAATCTGGCAACTTCTGTTTTTTGGCGCCAAACACACTCACGTGTCTCACGCAGTTGGCGGGAACTCCTTCTTGGCTCCGCCCACGGCCTACACAGTTGGCAAAGTGATCTGTACCCCTTAACCCCTTCTTCTCCTTTAACCACTTCCCTACCCAGCCATAGTCAAATGACGTCCACAGATGGGATCTCCCATCCTGGGTGGACGTCATATGACATCCGGGCTTTGTAGGGGGATATCTGAATGATGCCTGCAGCTAGAGGCATCATTCAGATATCCTTTCGAAGTGCCGGCGATTCTGTGCACCATAAGAACGATCATAGCGGCGGTTCCACCGCTTGATCGTTCTTATAGGCGGCGGCAGGGGACATCCCCCCCCTCCCGCCGCCATCCGGTGCTTCTCCGGGCTCTCCTGTGCGATCGGGGACCCGGAGAGAATCTTCCGGCGCCGTCGGTGGGTCACGTGACGAGCATAGAGATGACTGGTAACCAGATGGTCACCAGTCATCTCTATGATCGTCGGAGGCCCGGGCGCGATGTGATGACGTCACGCCCGGGTTCTCAAATGTAAACAAAGCCGCCATTGCGGCTAGTAAGTATGAGATCAGTGAAAAAATGTTCACTGATCTCATGCTTTCCAGCCTGGAGGAGAGATGTGGTGTCTTATTGACCCCGCATCTCTCAATAAAGAGGACCTGTCACACACATTCCTATTACAAGGGACGTTTACATTCCTTGTAATAGGAATAAAAGTGATAAAAAAAAAAAGTAGTAAGTAAAATAATTGTAAAAAAAATAAAAAAAATAATAATAAAAAAAAATTAAAACGCCCCTGTCCCCGGTAGCTCGCTATCAGAAGCGAATGCACACGCAAGTCACCCACATATGTAAACGCCGTTCAAACCACACATATGAGGTATCTGTAATTCTAACCTGGTAACCTGTAAAAAAAACAATTAAAGCGTCGCCTATGGAGATTTTTAAGTACCGAAGTTTGGCGCCATTCCATGAGTGTGCGCAATTTTAAAGCGTGACATGTTAGGTATCTATTTACTCGGCGTAACATCATCTTTCATATTTTCCCCAAAAAATTGGGCTAACTTTACTGTTTTGTTATTTTTTGATTCATGAAACCATTTTTTTTTTTTTTTAAAAGGCGTTTGAAAAATTATTGCGCAAATATCGTGCAAGAAAAAAAGTTGCAATGACCGTCATTTTATTCCCTAGGGTGTCTGCTAAAAAACATATATAATGTTTTGGGGTTCTGAGTAATTTTCTAGCAAAAGAATGATGATTTGTACATGTAGGAGAGAAGTGCTAGAAAAGGCCCGGTATGAAAGTGGTGCAAAAAGCCCTGTATTGAAGTGGTTAAATCAATCACAGTCCAACACTTTTTTGCTTGCAGACTTCCAATAAGCAAAAAAAAACATTAATCCAATTGTCAGAGGCAACGAAAAATATCCCGGACGAGCCCTACGTGTAGCACTACCCCCATAGGAGCTTCTAGTTTAGATTTGGGCTTTGCACGTTACCTCTAAGTTGGTTGTCAGGGGAAGTGTCAGGAACCATGAATCAGACTGAGACAGAAGTACAGGTAAATCCCAGTTGTTAAATAATAAAAATAAAAAGGCAAACAGAGTAAGCGTAGTAAAACAAGCCAGGGTTCAGTAACCGGAGCGGGTAGTCAGCCAAGCCAATGTCCAAGAGCCAGGGATAAAGGTAGAGTCCAGCAAGCAGGATCTGTAGCCACAGGGAACGTAGTCAAGCAGGTCTTCAACTGGAACGCAGGAGAAAGTCTGTAGTGTTGTTAACACAGGCGAAGGCGAATAGCAAATGAACTGGAAGTCCTTAAGTAGGCAGCTGACGAGCTGATCATCAACAGGTGGATCACTGGAGAGATGTAAGCTGGCAATTATCTGAGAGCTGAGCTACCAGCACAGAGAAGGAAGGGCTGAACGCAGCCCTGACAGTACTCCCTCCTCAATGACCCCTCCCCCTCGGAGGACCACCTTCTATGGAAATCACGGAGGAGGACAGGGGCATGTACGTCCGAGGATGGGACCCAAGAGCGTTCCTCCGGACCATACCCCCTCCAATGCACCAGGTACTGTATGTGCCCACGGAACCTACGGGAGTCAACAATGGACTGTACTTCATACTCCTCATGGTTCTCAACCTGTATAGGGTGAGGACATGGCACCAAGGTGGTAAAACGGTTGCAGACCAAAAGGTTTCAATAAGGAGACATGAAACACATTAGATATGCGCATACTAGAAGGAAGGTCCAACGCGTAAGCCACTGAATTTATCCTGCAAAGGCTACGGAAAGGCCCAATAAACCGAGGTGCAAACTTCAGAGAAGGAACACGAAGTCGGAGGTTGCGAGATGACAGCCAGACCCTGTCCCCGGCCTGGTAGGAAGGCACGGGCAGGCATCTGCAGTCAGTATGGAGTCTGTACCTCTCGTTAGCCTGTCGCAAAGCCTCCTGGACTTCTACCCAAGTGGAACGAAGACCACGGAGATGTTCCTCTAACATAGGGATACTCTGAGGAACAAACGAGTCAGGCAACATGGAGGCTGGGTTCACACTAGTGCGACACGACATCTGTCCTACTTTGGATCCGACTTTGCCCTGCGACATGAAGCCGACATATGTCCGACTTTCAATGAACGGGGATCCGACTTGGATCCCCGCCAATATCAGGCACTGTGTTTGGTATGAATCTTGAAGGGGAACTCCAGACCAAATTTTAAATTAAAAGAACGGCGCGGGTTCCCCTCCAGGGGCATACCAGGCCCTTGGGTCTGGTCTAGATTTGAACAGGCGCCCCTATGCCGAAAAACGGCGTGGGGGTTCCCCCAAAATCCAAACCAGACCCTTATCCGAGCACACAACCTGGCCGGCCGCAGGGGAAGAGGGGGGACGAGAGAGCGGCCCCCCTCCCTCCTGAACCGTACCAGGCCGCATGCCCTCAACATGGGGGGTTTGGTGCTCTGGGGCAGGGGGGCGACCTGCGGCCCCCCCACCCCAGAGCACCCTGCCCCCATGTTGATGAGGACAGGGCCTCTTCCCGACAACCCTGGCCGTTGGTTGTCGGGGTACTGCGGGCGTGGGGCTTATCGGAATCCGGGAGCCCCCTTCAATAAGGGGGCCCCCGGATCCCGGCCCCCCACCCTATGTGAATGAGTATGGGGTACATCGTACCCCTACCCATTCACCTGGTGGAAAAAATTGCAATAAAAAAACACTACACAGGTTTTCAAAGTAATTTATTGCACAGCTCCGGGGGTCTTCTTCCGACTTCCGGGGGTCTTCTTCCGACTTCGAGGGTCTCCGGTGTAGTCTCCCGCTCTCCGGTTCTTTCTTCCGCCGGGCCTCCGTTAACTTCTTTTTAGCTCTCTTGCTAACAGAGGCCCGGTCTTCCCGTTGTCTCGTCCGGCTCTCCGTTGTCCTTCTGCCGGCCCCTCCACTAACTTCTTGGTAGCTCTTTCGCTAGTGGCTTCCCGTCGCTGTCGCCGTCGGCTTCTTCTTCCCTCTTCTCCTCCTCGATGTTGACGCGTCGCTTCCTCTCGCTGTAATGCTGGCTCTCCGCTCCGCTCCGCATTAATATAGGCTTCTCATGACGTCACAGTCACATGTTCCCATGACGTCACAGTCACATGCTCCGGGGCCATGTGCCCTGGAACATGTGACTGACGTCATGAGAAGCCTATATTAATGCGGAGCGGAGAGCCAGTATTACAGCGGGAAGAAGCGACGCGTCAACATCGAGGAGGAGAAGAGGGAAGAAGAAGCATACGGCGACGGGAAGACCGGCCCCTCCACTAGCGAAAGAGCTAAAAAGAAGTTAGTGGAGGGGCCGGCAGAAGGACAACGGAGAGCCGGACGAGACAACGGGAAGACCGGGCCTCTGTTAGCAAAAGAGCTAAAAAGAAGTTAGCGGAGGCCCGGCGGAAGAAAGAACCGGAGAGCGGGAGACGACACCGGAGACCCCCGAAGTCGGAAAAGACCCCCGGAAGTCGGAAGAAGACCCCCGGAGCTGTGCAATAAATTACTTTGAAAACCTGTGTAGTGTTTTTTTATTGCAATTTTTTTCCACCAGGTGAATGGGTAGGGGTACGATGTACCCCATACTCATTCACATAGGGTGGGGGGCCGGGATCCGGGGGCCCCCTTATTGAAGGGGGCTCCCGGATTCCGATAAGCCCCCCGCCCGCAGACCCCGACAACCAACGGCCAGGGTTGTCGGGAAGAGGCCCTGTCCTCATCAACATGGGGGCGGGGTGCTCTGGGGTGGGGGGGCCGCAGGTTGCCCCAGGGCACCAAACCCCCCATGTTGAGGGCATGCGGCCTGGTACGGTTCAGGAGGGAGGGGGGCCGCTCTCTCGTCCCCCCTCTTCCCCTGCGGCCTGCCAGGTTGTGTGCTCGGATAAGGGTCTGGTTTGGATCTTGGGGGGACCCCCATGCTGTTTTTTCGGCGTAGGGGCGCCCCTTCAAATCCAGACCAGACCCAAGGGCCTGGTATGCCTCTGGAGGGGAACCCACGCCGGTTTTTTATTTAAAATTTGGCCTGGAGTTCCCCCTCAAGAGCAGCACAGCACAAGTCGCATGCCAAAGTCGGACCATGCAAGACTGCGGTCCGACTTTGATCCGACTTCAATGATAGTCAATGGGCTGAAGTCGGACCAAAGTAGTACAGGGAGCATTCTCAAAGTCGGACCGACATGTGTCGGACCAGTTAGGACGGCTCCCATAGGGAAACATTGATTTTCACACGTCATGCGACATGAGCTCCCAATGTCGGAGCGTTTGTCGCCCCAGTGTGAACCAGGCCGGAAGGTTGGAAACCATAATTCGCCATAAAAACGGGGACAAACGGGAAGCAGAATTCAGAGCGCTATTGTGAGCAATAGAGGTCTGACCAGTTGTTCTGATGGTCAGAAATATAGCAACGCAGTAATTGCTCCAAGGACTGATTGGCTCGTTCTGCGGCCCCATTAGACTGCGGGTGATACACAGAGGAGAAAGCAAGCTGAATTCCCAACTGTGCACAAAAAGCTCACCAGAACCGGGTCACAAACGGACTTCCCCTGTCTGAGACAATGACCTTGGGTAGGCCATGTAAGCAAAAGATCTCCTGAGCAAAAATGGAAGCCAGTTCCTTAGACATAGGCAACTTCTTAAGTGGAATACAGTGGGCCATTTTCTAGAAACGGTCTACCACCATAAGGATAACTGTGTTGCCCTGGGAGTTGGGTAACTCCTCAATGAAATCCATAGACAGGTGGGTCCAGGGCCTCTCTCCATTGGGTATGGGTTGTAGGAGGCCCACTGGAAGGTGTCCGTGGAGTCTTACTCTGAGAACACACGGAACAGGCAGCTACGAAGGCAGTTACATCAGCACGTAGACTAGGCCACCAGAATTGTTGGGAAATAGCCCAACAGAGTTGATTCTTCCCAGTGTGGCCAGCAGCCTTGGGAGAATGATAAGTCTGGAGCACGGCAGTACGGAGACTCTCGGGTACAAAGCAGCGATCACAAGGTTTCTCAAGAGGAGCATCGACCTGAGCAGCCAGAATTTTGTCTCCCAAAGGAGAAGTGAGACTGGTGCGAGCCGTAGCCAGAATACGATCAGGAGGAATCACAGGAACTGGAACCGACTCCATCTTGGAAGTGGAGTAAAATTGTCGTGACAAGGCGTCAGCCCTTACATTCTTAGTACCGGGTAAGAATGAGACAATGTAATTGAAACTCGACAAGAAAAGAGCCCATAGTGCCCTTCTGGGAGAAAGGCGCTTAGCCTCAGACAAGAATGTGAGATTCTTATGGTCAGTAAGAATGAGCACCGGCACAGTGGTACCTTCGAGGAGATGTCTCCATTCTTTCAGGGCTAAAATGATCGCCAAAAGCTCCCTGTCACCAATCTCGTAATTGCACTCCGCAGGTGACAATTTCTTGGAAAAGTAGCCACACTGATGCATAGCGCTGTCAGAGCTAGGACGTTGAGACAGAAGAGCGCCAACTCCAGTCTCAGAAGCATCAACCTCAAGTATAAAAGGCAACGCAGGATCAGGATGTGCCAACACAGGAGCAGAAACAAAGGTAGTTTTAAGACTCTCAAAAGCCTTAATGGACTCTGGAGACCAAGTCTGTGGGTTACCGTCCTTTCTGGTCATATCAGTCAGGGGCTTGACCAGAGACGAGAAGTTACGAATAAACTTCCGCTAATAGTTGGCAAAGCCAAGAAAATGCTGCAGAGGACATAAACCCAGGGGTCGAGGCCACTGTAGGACAGCAGAAAGTTTCTCTGGGTCCATCGAAAAACCAGCCGTGGAAATGACATAACCCAGGAATTTGACCTGTTCCCGATGGAATTCACACTTCTCCAGCTTACAATATAGATTGTTCTCTCTTAGTTTTTGTAGCACTCGACAGACATCTGTGTGGTGGCTCTCCAGGGACTTGGAAAATATGAGGATGAGGATATCATTGAGATAGACCACCACACATAAATGCAACAAATATCGGAGGACATCGTTAATAAACTCCTGGAAAACTGCCGGAGCATTACAGAGGCCAAAAGGCATTATGAGGTACTCATAATGACCTGTTCTGGTATTAAACGCAGTTTTCCAATCGTCGCCCTGCTTAATCCTGACGAGATTGTATGCCCCTCTCAAATCAAGCTTCGTGAAGACCGTTGCTCCCTTGAGGCGGTCAAATAACTCTGTAATCAACGGGATCGGATAGGCATTCTTAATGGTGAAACTATTGAGACCCCTATAATCGATGCAAGGTCTCAGTTCACCACTCTTTACAAAAAAGAAACCAGCACTGGCAGGAGATGAGGATTTGCGGATGAAACCTCGAGAAAGTGCGTCTGCAACATACTCCTCCATGGCTTTATCCTCCAAGACTGACAAAGGGGAAAACCCGGCCACGAGGGGGTATGGCACCAGGTTGAAGGTCAATTGCGCAATCATACGACCGATGTAAAGGCAACATACCGGCTTGACCCTTGTCAAAGACATCGCTAAAATCGCGATACTCCTCCGGCAGGGAGGACAGATGCACAGAGCCTTGGCTACCTTCTGGAAGCATCTCTCACTGCACTGTGGCGACCAGGACAGAACCTCAGCACGGAGCCAATCAAAAGACGGGTTGTGCCTCTGTAACCAAGGATAACCAATAACCAGCGGAAACTTAGGTGAGGAAATAACTTGGAATTGGATTACTTCATGGTGAAGAGCCCCTACGGCCATAGACAACAGAACTGTCTCATGAGTCACATGGGCAGACTGTAGAGATCTCCCGTCAAGAGCCTCAATGGCAAGTGTCACGCAGCTGCAGCGGAATCGAGTGCTTAGACACAAAGGCAGCATCAATGAACAGGCCTGCAGCCCCGGAGTCGATTAGAGCCTGTATCTCGACGGACGACTCAGCCCACGACAGGGTAACCGAAACCAGGGGCTTATCCTTCTGGGCAACTGGAGATGAAACAACGCCACCTAGGGTCTGTCCATGACAGGACCTCAAGGTTCGGGCGTTCCCAGGACGGGTAGGACAAGACTTCAAAAAGTGACAGGCCTGGCCACAATAAAGGCACAATTTCTCCCTCCTCCTAAGGGCTCTCTCATCCGCAGAGAGACGCGTGAAGCCCAAGTGCATGGGTTCATGAGAGTTGAGGGAGGCAAGGGTGGGACTGCAAAGCTCGGAGACAAACGTACAGGAGGCTTCCGCAAGCGCTCCTTAAGAGAGAGTCTGAGTCTGGAGTCAATGAGGATGGCAAATGTGATCAACCTCTCCAGCTCGGTGGGTATATCTCGGGCTGCTAACTCATCTTTGATGTTATCCGAGAGACCATGAGAAAACGCAGCCACGAGGGCCTCATTGTTCCACGCAACCTCTGCTGCCAGAGTACCGAATTCAATGGTGTAATCGGCAACAGTTCTCATACTCTGATGGACATGAGGCACTTGGCAGCAGAAGCAGAGCGTGCGGGAACGTCAAATACCCTTTTGAAGGAAGCCACAAATTCTGGATAACTCAGGAGCACGGGTTTTTGCGTCTCCCATAGAGGGTTTGCCCAGGCCAAGGCTCTTTCAGAAAGCAAAGATATCACGAAACCTACTTTGCTTCTGTCCGTGGGAAGCGCATCTGGGGCAGCATCTCAAAATATATCTCAACGTGGTTGAGAAAACCTCTGCATTGGACTGGATCGCCCCCAAATAGCTGGGGAAGCGGAGCGGAACCAGACATACCTCTTAAAGAGGAAATACTCGAGGCGGGTGCCTGCACAGAGGCTGGAGCAGCAGCAGGGTCTGCCTGCACAGGAACTACCGGAGCGGCCACAATGGGAGACTCTAGATGAGCCGTGCGACTTAGGAGCGTCCTTATCGCTGTGGCAACCTGATCCATGTGTCAGGTCACCTACGGCCAGGTGACAGATGCACACCGTAGGGGGACAGGAGTGCATTGCAAGGTAGTGAACCCTATGGCTGACTGCTGCGGATAGGAAACTGGGTGGTTGTGGAAAGCGGGACCAGAGGAGCACAACCGGGATCCTATAGGAAGCTAGAGCCAAGATTCCCCAGGGCGCGGAGTCTAAGACCCAGCAGGTCTTCTCCAGAGCCTCTAGTGGTGAGGATGTTATGCTGCAGGCTGGGTCCAGGTCGCGGCCCCTAGAGTCTCCTAGCTCACGCCCCGTAGGATAAGGGGACAAGAGGGGAAGCAACAGCACAAGATATAAGAGTAACGAATAACAAGCTGAAGGTCAAGGGCCACAAGCAGACAAGGATAACGAAAGACAAGCCGAAGGTCAAGGGTCACGAGCAGACAGGAATAGTCGGGGACAAGCCAATAACGTAACAGAGAGACAGCCGTAGCACACGGCAGGCAGGAACCCAAACACACAATGCCTAACAAACACGTTGATCAGCAAAGCAGGCTTGCAGTGCACAGGTTAATATAGTGTTCTGTGATAGGGCCTGGGGTGGAGTCAGGCTGGGAGGAGATTATAAAGGAAGCCAGGTGAAAGGGTTCTGGCCTCTAAGATGAACACATGAGAAGGAAAGGTAAGATGGCAGACATTAATGCATATCCATGACACCATGCGGTGATCGAGGTCATCCAATCTGGGAAAAATATTATCAACAAGTGGATTGGCTGCACCTTCTGAAGTCATGGCCTTCGCCTACTGTCAGGAACCATGAATCAGACTGAGACAGAAGTACAGTTAAATCACACTTGTTTAATAATAAAAATAAAAAGGCAAACAGAGTAAAGCCCCATACACACGGTCGGACTTCCATCTGACTTTTCCCTGGATTTTTGTCCGAACGGAGTTGGCCGGGCACACCCATAACATACACACCACAGGACTTTTCTGCAAACTTTCCCAAAACTTTTTGCAACATCACGTGGTTTTTCTGCTCTTTACCGCCACCCTTTGGTCAACTTCTGCTATTGTTGGTTGATTTTAACATTAGTTGTTTTGTCCATCGGACAAAAGTCCGATGGTTTTCTGTACACACGGTCGGACTTTGCTCCATCTGACTTTTGTTGGGCAAAAGTTTGTCCGTTTGCAGACCCAACTTTTGTCCGATGAAAACAAGAAAAAAGCAAAAAAAGTTTGTCCGATGGAGCGTACACACAGTCGGATTGTTGGTCCAACTTGCTCAAAATGAAGTTTGTTGGCCAAAAGTCTGACCGTGTGTACGGGGCTTAAGCTTAGTAAAACAAGCCAGGGTTCAGTAACCGGAGTGGGTAGTCAGCCAAGCCAATGTCCAAGAGCCAGGGATAAAAGGTAGAGTCCAGCAAGCAGGATCTGTAGCCAGAGGGAACGTAGTCAAGCAGGTCTTCAACTGGAATGCAGGAGAAAGTCTGTAGTGATGTTAACACAGGCAAAGAGCAAATGAACTGGAAGTCCTTAAGTAGGCAGCTGACGAGCGGATCATCAACAGGTGGATCACTGAAGAGATGGGAGCTGGCAATTAGCTGACAGCTGAGCTACCAGCACAGAGAAGGAAGGGCTGAACGTCCACACAACTGCAATGGCCACACAAGATGTAAAACCTTCAACTGTTGGGTTTTATTTTTGCTGCAGTAACTTGTAGAGAAAGTAGAAGGTATGAGAAGAGAGGGGAAGGTTCAGGTACACGTTACAGAACACACAAAAATGTCTAAAGTCATTCACCACTCTCCCTTATGAGTGGGTATTGCTCACCCGGATAGACCCCTCTCACTGGGCCTAGCAGCTGGGATGATGCACAAACCAGTATGAGAACAGTCTCTGCCACAGACCGTTTAAAGCTGAGCTCCGCCGAAAAAAAAATAATATTAAAAGCCAGCAGCTACAGCTACAGCAGCTGCTGACTTTTAATATTTGGACACTTACCTGTCCTGGAGTCCAGCGACGTCCGCAGCAGAGGACGAGCGATCGCTCGTCACTCTGCTGCCCCCACCGCCATCCTCGGTGAGGGAACCAGGAAATGAAGCCTTGCGGCTTCATGCCCGGTTCCCTACGGTGCATGCGCGAGTCGCGCTGTGCCATTCTGACTGGTCCCCCTGTGTTCTGGGAGCCGATTGTCTCCCAGAACACAACGGGGAATCTGCGGGAAGTGACGTGCCTCCCGCAGATTTCCCGCAGAGAGGACTCCCGGATGTGGGTGAAAATACCTGTCTTAGACAGGTATCTTTACCCCCCTCCCCCCTGAAAGGTGTCAATTGTGACACCGGAGGGGGGAAGGGTTCCGATGAGCAAAAGTTGAAATTTAGGGTGGAGCTCCACTTTAAGAACAAATATGGATAGCCAGGAATCCTCTGCCACAGGATTTCAGTCCCGAACTTCCAGCCGTGCAGTAAAAGAACCTTGAAGCCGATCCGGCAAACTGCTGGGCTTTTAAAGTAGTGGATCCCCTCTTAACAAGGTCACCAGGCCTATCCCGAGACATTAGCACTTTGCTGGTCTCCTCCAGGGCAGGTCCTCCCCCAGTTTCCTTCGTTAAGCAGCTTCCTCCCTCTTGGTGGACAGCTTGGGATCCCCTTTAGGATTGTAGGCCCCAGTCATCATAACTGGGCCTACTCACTAGGTATGCAGTCTTGGGCCAACGTGGCCTTGGGCTGAGAACACACACACACATACCTCACGCCAGAAGGGCCGCGAGGCGAAGAAGAGCCCCTTAAGTATCCCTCCCCAGCATGCACAGCGGGGCACCACTCCCACTGAACCGCTGCCGAGAAGGGACACCCAATACACCATGGTCTGCCTGCATTCCAACATGGACCTGAGGTGGTACCGCCACCTTCAGGCAACAGGGGAAAATACTGTCAGGCACCACCATAGCCAGGACAGGGGCAATTTGTATATAATTACACCAGTCTGAGCCCAACTATTGGCTCAGACACCCCCTAAATTTACAATAGCGCCCCAATCATCGGGGGCAGGGCACTACACTTATAATATGGAGGAAAGAAGTGAGGCTGCAATGGGCTGATCAGGCATGCAATGGGCACAGTGAGGCATGCAATGGGCACAGTGAGGCATACAAATGGGCACTGTTGACCCTCTTTTCCACTTACAGTAGCTGCTGCATTCTCACCATAGGCTTATACTCGAGTCAATAAGATTTCCCAGTTTTTTGTGGTAAAATTACGTGCCTCGGCTTATACTCAAGTATATACGGTATTTATTTGCATAATTTTAAAACAGAAACAAACAAAAATGCATTTTGTTTTTTTTTTTTAATTATCTTTTTTTTTTCCCGTTTATTCAGCAAAAAAAATACCACCAAAAGAAAGCTCTAGTTGTGTGAACAAAATGAAAAAAAAAATCATATGGGTACAGTGTAGCGCAATTGTCATTTAAAATGTGTCAGCGCTGAAAGCTGAAAATTGTCCTCAGCAGCAAGGGGGTAAAAGTGCCCGGTATGGAAGTGGTTAAGTTGCACCAATCTGAACAGATGCCATTAAAAAGAATGGGCTGCGACTTGTCATGTCCAAAGTCACATGATAAGTTGTGCAAATGTGAATGGAGCCTTACAATCCTAACCAGCTTTCCCCTTCTATGCAAGCTTAAAGTGGACCTTGACTCAAAAAAATAAATAAAAAATAAATAAATAAAAAACCATTCCCCCATTGCATCCCTCCCCTCTTCGCACAGTAGGACAGGTAGTGGGGCAGTTTTACCTTGATGCAGAAAATGCATTAAAGCACTACTAAACTCAAAGAAATATTTGCCTCCTATTTCAGCAATGGGGAGGTTAAATCTTTTGTCAGCCACTGTCATCCTCTCCCTGGCTACTCCCAGGTACTGGGTTTTTGGCCTCTTGGTTAAGCAGATTGGAGACTGATGTGATCCTGGGCACAGGAGTCTGTCTTTCCGGTACAGCTGGAGTGTGTCAGGAATGCATTCTAATCTGCATATGGGCAGCTCAGTGTGTGATCAGTTAAAGACTGCAAGCAGACAGGTAAGTGTTTGTTATTGCAGAAGAGACATTGCATGCCTCTTCTGTAATAAACTGGAAACTTCTCACTGGACCTCATGCAACTTGGATTCTGTGCCGCTGCACTCTTCCGCCAGACTCTGGGACCTTGATTTCCAAATGAAATGCAAAATTTTCCACAGTCTGTGATGATCTGGGGAGCCATGTCATCTGCTGGTGTTGGTCCACTGTGTTTTATCAAGTCCAAAGTTAGCGCAGCCCTCATGGTATCACTGTGTTAATTGGCCAGCAAACTCGCCTGACCTAAACCCCATAGAGAATCTGTGGGGTATTGTCAAGAAGATGAGAGACACCAGACCCAACAATGCAGACAAGCTGAAGGATGCTATCAAAGTAACCTGGGCTTCCATAACACCTCAGCAGTGCCACTGGCTGATCACCTCCATGCAGTAATTAATGGAAAAAGAGCTCAAACCAAGAATTGAGTGCATACTATACTGTACATGGACATACTTTTCAGTAAGCCAACATTTCTGTATCCCTTTTTTTTATTGGTCTTATGTAATATTATAATTTTTTGAGATACTGAATTATGAGTTTTCACTAGCTGTAAGGCCCCTTTCACACTGGGGCGGGCAAATGCGGTGACGGTATAGCGGCGCGATTTTCAGCGCCCTATACCGGCATGTTTACCGCGATATTCGGCCGCTAGCGGTGCGGTTTTAACCCCCGCTAGCGGCCGAAAAAGGCTATAGCCGCGGTTTGCGGGCGGTATTACCACAGTGTCCCATTGATTTCAATGGGAAGGAGCGGTATACACACCGCTCCTTCACCGCTCCAAAGATGCGGCTTGCAGGAGATTTTTTTGTCTCCTGCCAGCGCACCGCCTCAGTGTGAAAGCCCTCAGGGCTTTCACATTGAGAATGCTGGGGCAGGAGTATTTCAGGTGTTATTTATGCGCAAAAACGCCTGAAATACGCCTCAGTGTGAAAGGGGCCTAAGCCATAATCCTCACAATTAAAAGAAAGAAATGCTTGAAATATATCACTCTGTGTAACGCATCTATATAAAATATGAGTTTCACTTTTTGAATTGAATTTCTGAAATTAACTTTTTGATGATGTTCTAATTTTATGAGATGTACACGATCACAATCACTGGGGAAAACTTCTAACTCCTCCAGTCAGCCAGCCACATGATTCAAGCGTCCTCACTATGATTGGAACTCCAGAAACACCCCACACACACAAAAAAAAAAAAATTACCGTACATAGTGTAACACTGTTATGAATTACCAATAAGAAAGTTACACCTGTGAAAGTAGTGCCACACCATGCAAACAAAAGGCGTCCAAAAAAATATCCAGAAAAACGCCAGCCTCCACCACATGCAATGCACACTCACCACGAAACGCTGCTGCCAGGTGATTGAGCAGTCAAAGAGCTTAGTAATGACAACAGATGCAGACATCCATCCAAGGAATTCCTTGGATGGATGTAGGAAGGAAAGCCAGGAATTCCTTGGATGGATGTCTGCATCTGCTGTCATTACTAAGCTCTTTTAGTGCTCAATCACCTGGCAGCAGCTTTGGTGGTGAGTGCACATTGCATGTGGTGAAAGCCTGTTGTTTTTTTGGACCCCCCTTCTTCTTTTTTTTTTTTTTACACTTTTTGTTTGCACAGCATGGCACTACTTGGGTGTAACTTTTTATTTTTGTTAGTTGATACCCGTGTTAGCCATTGTTCACACCGGTGCCACTTGTCATGTGATTTGATGGGTCAAATCGCAGTACAAGTTGCACCCTATTGTCAGCAATGGTACTGTTCAAATAAGTGCAATGCTGATTTTGCAGTGCCACACTGATTTGAAAAAGTCGTCCCTGCACTGCAATTTCAGGTGCGACTTGCATAGACATCTGTGCATGAAGTCACAAAGATGTCAGCCAAGTCGCATCTGAATTCGCACTGACATGCGGCTTTGAAATCGTACGGTTTCAAGTAAAGTTGCGTGATTTCAAAGTCGCATTCAGTGTGAACCTAGACTTACACTATATAGCTTTTTTTCTTATTGGGATGTTTCTAGAGTTCCAATTATAGAAAGGATGCTTGGATCATGTGGCTGGCTGGAGGAGTTAGAAATTTTCCCGAGTGATTTGGATCTTATATATGCATTTATGCTGCACCTGTCGGGACAGCTTGGAACTCTGGTGAGTTGGCGATTCATCTGATTATGACACATTTCACAGAACCTGCCTTCTGAACTACAGAGGAGATGAGAGGCGGAGTTTCAGGTGGCAGAGTCAGTACAGGAAGCACTGCATTCAGAAAGCAAGGTACCATGGGGTATGTAGTCCTTACAAATGGAAAGTAAATAGCAGAGGATTTCCCTGTGGCCACGTTTTAAAAAAGGTGCCCCACTGCAGGCTGACTATCAAAGTACAGGCTGCGGATGCGAGGGCTAAACACTGTACCGTGAAGTATTGACGATTAGGGCCCTGTGCTTTCGGGGCAAAAGCACAGAATGCGTTCCGAACCTTCGTCCCTAGATGGTTTGGAAAAAAAGCACTCAAAAAAGCGTGTTCCAGGATAAACAAGGTAAAAAAAAATAAAGAGTTGTTTGGGAAAAATGCAGTTAAAAAATGTGCAGTTCCAGAAAAAGCATTCGATAAAATGTCTGGTTCTGAAAAAAAATGTGGCTAAAAAAAAAAATGTACGGTACCAAATATAGAGATACCCTCAGTTTAAGAGGGCTGCTTGTTTGTTTTGGGCCTTGTAGTGCACCACTGTCAACCCCTGGCAATCGGCTCTAACCTCTCGTGGCACAGTTAGGAAAGGGGGTGGTATAATAGTACTCTATCTCTACTGTTATATGGCACAACCCCTTTATAACTCAGCACAGTAATTGACACTGACAACCAAGATACTTAACTATAACTTCTTTACTATTGGTAAAAGTAAAAAGGGTAAGCAGTATACAGTGTCTCATGCAGATCCCTGCAATATAAGTATACACATCAAAAGGGATAAGATTCAGCAATGAAATGACAGTTTAATAAATCCCGCTGTAGCTATCCTCCCTCGTGAGCAAAAAATGGCGCCCAGCAATGTCCTATACTATCCAGTCAGGCCTGACTATTATTTGGGGTATAGTTTGTTGAAGAATCTTCGCTAGCAAAACACGGTGGTGCACATAAAGAACAAACTGTAATCCAAAGGGGTAGCGATGATCGCTAACTTGGTAAAGCTGGAGAGACTAGTAAACTCAGTTCAGCAGACAGTCTCTCCAGAATATAACTGTAATCACTGATGGGCCTAAGAAAGATAATAGGCAACAAAGTTAGTCAGATGAAATTCTGAGCTGGCGCTCTCTAACCCGACCGGACCGACTCCTGTCCGGTACCTCCGCTACCGTGAGTCGCTTCACAGTGCCCGCGATGCCCACGTCTTCGGTCCTCCAGGGGATGGTGGCACCTCAGGTGGAGCGGAAGCTCCGCAGGCTCCTCGATGGAGCGGTAGGCTCTCTGGAACAAATGCAAGGCCCATGCTTCAGGCCTTGCACGCACAGCAGGTCAGTGCAGGGATCCTCTTGCAGGGAGGACAGCGTCCAAAGAGAAAGAGAGAGGCTCCTCCTCTCCCTTTTAAAGTCCACCCCAGCAGTTCTTGCGTGAGGAAATGCACTCTGGGTGCAGCAAAGCGTGCTGGGAACTGTAGTTTGTGGGTAGAAAATAAAGAAGGCTCAAAAAGGCATGTGCAGAAGAAAGGGGGTCCAAAAAAATGCATGGCCCCAAAAAAGATAGCAAAAAAGCACAATTAAAAAAAACAAAACAAAAAACGTGCCTCATTAAATGCATGGTTCTTAAGAAAAGCAGCTTAAAAATGTGTGCTTCCTATAAAACGCAGCTCAAAAATGCAGGGTTCTGGAAACACAGGGTTCTGTTTCAAAAATGCGTGGTTCTGAAATAACGCAGCTCAAAAAAATGTGCAGTTCTGAATAATTGCAGTTCATTAATGCATGGTTCCAAAAAGAAGCATTTCATAGAAACAAAAAGTAGTTAAAAAATGTGCAATTCTGAAAAAACGTGGCTCAAAAATGGCGTGGTTCTGAAGAAATGCTGCTCAAAAATTGCACAGTTACGAAAAAACAGCTCACAAAGTGTGGCTATGAAAAAAAATTGCACTTCAAAAGGGAAGAAAGGAAATATTGAGAAAACTACGGCAAAAACAAGAAAGAAATCACAGGTTAAAGATATAAGCAAAGGGTGAAAAAAAGGGTACATAGTATGATAATTAAAGAAAAAATTTAGCTCATAGCTATATGACCTCGCAGGCGCTCTTTCCTCTGACTGACAGTCTCAGGTGAATTGATGATGTCACTTCGTTTCTGCTCAATGTTCTTACTGGAGGCTCAGATACAAGGAAAGACTGCAGCAGACAACATCTGGAGCAGCTCAGCCACCTGTTTGTACCGCCCCCCAACCGTGAGTGTAACCTAGTCCTAGGCGTAAGACTTTGATCCTGAGAAACCTCAGCTAACAAAAGGCTAAATTCAGTAACTTGAAAGTATTTCTAGATGGAGTAACAGACAATTGCATCAGATGATTGTAGCCCTTTTTTGGGGGGGGGGGGTTGTTGCCAAATGTCCCTCCCCAGACAGGAGGATAATGCGCTAAACCTGTAGGTAAAATAAGATATAGCACTACCCCCGTAGGAGCTGCTGGTTTAGATTTTGGCTTTGCACGTTACCTCACCGTTCGTTCTCAGGGGAAGAAAGTCTGTAGAAACTGCAATGTCCACACAAGATGTAAAACCTTCAACTGTTGGGTTTTATTTTTGCTGCAGTAACTTGTAGAGAAAGTAGAAGGTATGAAAAGAGAGGGGAAGGTTCAGGTACACGTTGGAGAACACACAAAAATGTCTAAAGTCATTCACCACTCTCCCTTATGAGTGGGTATTGCTCACCCGGATAGACCCCTCTCACCTGGCCTAGCAGCCGGGATGACGCACGAACCAGTATGAGAACAGTCTCTGCCACAGACCATTTAAGAACAAATATGGATAGCCAGGAATCCTCTGCACAGGATTTCAGTCCCGAACTTCCAGCCGTGCAGTAAAAGAACCTTCAAGCCGATCCGGCAAACTGCTGGGCTTTTAAAGTAGTGGATCCCTTCTTAGGCCCCTTTCACACTGGGGCGGTTTGCAGGCGCTATTGTGCTAAAAATAGCGCCTGCAAACCGACCTGAAACAGCGGCTGCTGTTTCTCCAGTGTGAAAGCCTGAGGGCTTTCACACTGGAGCGGTGTGCTAGCAGGACGGTAAAAAAGTCCTGCTAGCAGCATCTTTGGAGCGGTGTGTTTACCGCTCCTCCACCGCTCCTTCCCATTGAAAGCAATGGGAAACCGCGATAATACCGCCGGCAATGCGCCTCTGCAGAGGCGCATTGCCGGCGGTATTAACCGTTTTTCGGCCGCTAACGGGGGTTAAAACCGCACCGCTAGCGGCCGAATACCGCTGCAATTCCGACGGTATAGCGCTGCTAAAAATAGCGGCTCTATACCGCCACCGCACAAACCGCCCCAGTGTGAAACCAGTCTTAATGAGGTGACCAGGCCTTTCCCGAGACATTAGCACTTTGCTGGTCTCCTCCAGGGCAGGTCCTCGCTCCGTTTCCTTCGTTAAGCAGCTTCCTCCCTCTTGGTGGACAGCTTGAGATCCCCTTTAGGATTGTAGGCCCCTGTCATCATAACTGGGCCTACTCGCTAGAGATGCAGCCTCGGACCAACGTGGCCCTGGGCCGAGAACACACACACACATACCTCGTGCCAGGAGGCGAATAAAAAGCCCTGCACAATGGAGTCTGCCCCTTAAGTATCCCTCCCCAGCATGCACAGCGGGGCACCACTCCCACTGAACCGCTGCCGAGAAGGGACACCCAATACACCATGGTCTGCCTGCATTCCAACATGGACCTGAGGTGGTACCGCCACCTTCAGGCAACAAGGGAAAACACTATCAGGCACCACCATAGCCAGGACTATATAGATGCACATCAGCATGGAAATAATCCAAGCTTTATATAAGAAAAGATTAATAAAAGTACATACATTCAATGTGAAAACAGGTATTATCAGCAAAGGCTCCGATAGGAGTCCTGCTGAAATTGTGGCCATATACCCAGCTACATACAGTATAGTTATTAACAGATACCTTCACATGAATGTTGCAGCAAAGTCCAGTTGCAAGGCCCCTGAGGATGATGTGGTGTCTGTCTTTGTGTCAGAGGCCTGAAGAAGGGATCAGCGGTCACTGGTGAATCCTTCAACTGTTGTCTGACCAGCCTGGAACAGAGCTTCTCACATGCAGGAACTGTGATGTGGCACTGGAACTCAGTCAGCCTATCTTCTCTAACCTATAGTCCCTCCCAGTGTATAATAGTCTCTTCTGGTCCAGGATTTAGTACCATGGACAGGACACGTGGCTGAGTCTTTCTCCCCATTTCCTCCTTCCAGGGTTTCAAAGTCAATGACCCAGGAACAGGAAGTGCATACAAAATATAGTTACAGGTGTAGCGCTACCCCCAGTTAAGAGAGCCGCTGGTTTGATTTCGGGCCCTGCATACAGCACCGCCAACCCCCGGCAATCTTACTCGACCCACTCTGGCACAGTTAGTCTAGGGTTAAACTTATATCACATTCAGTAATATTGCAAGAGGCAATCTCTTTAGTATTAAGACAACACACTAAGGCAAGAGATCACATGCAACAGGCTTTACTCTTATATCAAAAGTATAGGCGGAACAGAACACATGCAACTTGCTTACAGAGCCCTGCAGCAATAGGTGTAGCACACAACAATGGCCCTGCACGGTAACCCACTGCGCGCAGCTATTATGGTGTACGCGCCCTGTGGCGCACTAAACAATATCACTCTCTCCCCTCCCTAGTCAGGCCTGACATAGAAGAAATCTCAGTCTTTTCACTCTAGGATTTCTTCGCATGCAAAACTTTCGGTGGTGCACTTGATGAAATAGTATTTGTAATCCACAAGTAGGCAGTCTCAAGGAACACTATACTGGAGACCCTTTAACTCTGTCCTGCTACGGGTCTCCTAATGGAACAACAAACAACGATAGGTGGGCCAAGGCAGTCTATAGGCCTAACACGGTACAATCTATTGGCTTGAGCAAGTGCTCGCTCACCACTCCGGACGCGATCCCAGTCCGGGACTTCCACCTGCTGTGCCTCCGCACACAGCGTCTGCAACGATCGGGTCCCCGATTTAACTGATGTCCTCACTCGACAAGTCCGGTGCCACCCAGGCTCGGCAGTGGGGTGGAAGGCTCTTTGGAAGTTGCGCAAGGCCCAGGCTTCAGGCCTTGCACTGCAGCAGATCCGCACAGGAAGAAACTCTTGCTTGCAGCGCGGTGTCCAAAGAGGCCGAGCTCCGCCTCGCCTCCTCTTTAAATAGCCCCCCCATGAGTCTCTGCGGTGGCTAATTGCACTCTGGGTGCCGAACGGGGTTCTGGGTAACGTAGTCCCGGGCCTTAAAGGAGACCCCGCTACACACTCCCCCCACTTAAACTCTTTGGTCCCCAAAGATAACATAACACTACGTCACAGAACGTACAACATCAATGAAATTCCCACCAAAAACGAAGCAGTGAACTTCCCTGCCCACAGGTCACACTATCATCAGTGTCCTGCCTAACTGTGCCAGAGAGTGAGTTGGGGTTGCCCCCCACTAAATGAACAGTGGGAGGATCAGGGTCTTCCATACTCCTCCTAGCAGTAACCACAGTGTCCTCCGCACTCTGCCCCATCTGTGGGTAAGTTAATCTTCTGGGGGGGTTTATGGCTCTTCGCTTCCTCTGTCCTCTTGGGCTTTCTGTTAAAACGGGCTCTTCCTCTGGAACTGACCTAGGAATTTCCTCTGGTTCAGGAGCACTGGACTCTGGAGCAGGGAGGTACAGAGACTCCCTTGGATCTTCTTCTGGGAGTAAGTCACAGGCACTCTCCCAATAATCTGACCAAGGACTGAACGGAATGAACTCAGTAGCTTCTGCATTCAGTTTGGAGCTCACTGGAGATGATGGGCACCCGGTTGACTCCTTCACCGGGGCCCGCTGAAGTTTTCTGGCGGCTTGCGGTTATTCATCTTTTTTTTCTTTGGACTGGCACACACTTTGGCGAAATGGCCAGCTCCTCCACAATTGAAACAAATCACATCCCCCCACTCTTCCAGGGACGCGGGCGCTGAGGTGTTGGGAAACAGTTCCTTCCTCGGACTTTCCCTCTCTGGTTCTCTTGACTTCTTTTCCATCAGGGAGGTCAGCATTCCCAATACTTGGGACATCTGCGACTTCAAGGTATCCACCTCTGAGTCTCTTTTCAGGGTCATGGCCGTCCTGACCATCACCGGAGGAGGATTTACTGACTCAACTGGTTGGCTCCTCTTCTTCTCCTCCAGCATAGCTTCTTCCTCTCTGACCACTCGGATCAAGTCAGGGTACTCCAGGCTCTTCCCGTCCTGTCTTGTGCGTAGCGCCAATGCGATGGGGTCCAGGGGCTGAGATCCTCTCATCACCTGTTGAACACGGGCCTCATCCACCTTCCGCGGGTCAATCCCCTTCTTCAGAATCATCTTATGCAGGATCTTATCCAGGCGCCTCATGAACTCTGACAGTTTCTCTCCTGTCTTTTGGTAGCAGTGCTCCAGCTGATAAGTGAGCTCAGTGATTTTCTCTGTTCCACCAAACACATTCTGCAGAATGTCCAGATAGTCCTGTGCATCACAGTCTGTCTTACTCATCTTGAGGTTGCGTATGGCATCTAGCGCAGGCCCCTTCAAGCTCTCAGCAATTCTCTGCTTCTTTCTGTGGTCTGGGACTTCCCATTCTTCTAAGGCCTGAGTGGCACCGTCTAACCACTCCTCAAACCCCTCTTCACCCGAAGGTACAGGTTTCCTCCCAGAGAATATTCTGAGTTTTCTGTATCCCGACATTTGGTAGTCTGTAGGATCCTTCTTACACTGGGCTACAATTTCCCCCAGGACTGCGCATAATTCTGCGCTGAAGGTGGCAGGTGGCGACCCGGGACTTTCCCTTTTCTGCTGTTTTTCTGCTTTTGGGGTGGGTGATGGAGATAGTTTCGGTGTCTGAAACCGTCCTCCTGGCTTGAGCGGCAGAGCGTGTATTAGGCTATAAGTCTGATCATCTATTGCTTCTACACTTGGATTCTTGAAATGCTCTGGGACTCCGTCCTTCCACTCTATTAGTGCGTGGGTCAGTGAAGAATTCATCCTGACATCCACCACCCATGCTTTCTGATACGGGGACAGTGACATCACTAGCTGCTTCACCGCTTCTTCTTGCCAGATCCCTGGGAGTTCTATGACTACTACCCCGGCTGGATGTGTGCCGACCACTTTGCACCACTGTCCTACTTCTAGTGGGTCCATGCTGGTACTTTTGGCACGTTACTTGCTGCAACAGGATCCCGGACTCGAGAGCCCCCACGTGTAGCGCTACCCCCAGATAAGAGAGCTGCTGGTTTGATTTCGGGCCCTGCATACAGCACCGCCAACCCCCGGCAATCTTACTCGACCCACTCTGGCACAGTTAGTCTAGGGTTAAACTTATATCACATTCAGTAATATTGCAAGAGGCAATCTCTTTAGTATTAAGACAACACACTAAGGCAAGAGATCAAATGCAACAGGCTTTACTCTTATATCAAAAGTATAGGCAGAACAGAACACATACAACTTGCTTACAGAGCCCTGCAGCAATAGGTGTAGCACACAACAATGGCCCCGCACGGTAACCCACCACGCGCAGCTATTATGGTGTACGCGCCCTGTGGCGCACTAAACAATATCACTCTCTCCCCTGCAAAACTTTCGGTGGTGCACTTGATGAAATAGTATTTGTAATCCACAAGTAGGCAGTCTCAAGGAACACTATACTGGAGACCCTTTAACTCTGTCCTGCTACTGGTCTCCTAATGGAACAACAAACTAACGATAGGTGGGCCAAGGCAGTCTATAGGCCTAAACACGGTACAGTCTATTGGCTTGAGCAAGTGCTCGCTCACCACTCCGGACGCAATCCCAATCCGGGACTTCCACCTGCTGTGTCTCCGCACACAGCGTCTGCAACGATCGGGTCCCCGATTTAACTGATGTCCTCACTCGACAAGTCCGGTGCCACCCAGGCTCCGCAGTGGGGTGGAAGGCTCTTTGGAAGTTGCGCAAGGCCCAGGCTTCAGGCCTTGCACTGCAGCAGATCCGCACAGGAAGAAACTCTTGCTTGCAGCGCGGTGTCCAAAGAGGCCGAGCTTCGCCTCCTCCTTAAATAGCCCCCCCCCATGAGTCTCTGCGGTGGCTTATTGCACTCTGGGTGCCGAACGGGGTTCTGGGTAACGTAGTCCCGGGGCCTTAAAGGAAACCCCGCTACACAGGCATTTACAAATTCAGACAGTAGAGGGCAGAATATCCCTGCACAATTGTCTGCCATGCTAATAGATTTTAGCTTTTTTCGGTGGCCTACTTTAAAGTAAATCTGCCCTAAACTTGGGTGGGACCTCATTTATAGGGGTGTTGAAGCCGTAGCCTGTGAATGAGCTGTGTGTTTATGTGGCTTGAGCCGCCAGGTGCTACGTGCCGGCAGACCATAGAAGTTTTCAAGGGCTCAGCGGCTGCAAGGACACAGCCGCTTGCCGCAATTTGACAGGCGTGGAAACACAAATTGTCTGCCCGTGTGAATGAGGCCTAACCATAAAAGAGAGGATCTGATTGTTCTGATATGCAGCTTTAACTGAAGCCAGGTTTTTTTCTCTTTCCTTTTTTAAATATCATCAAAATTGCCAAAGCTTGTGGCAGGTTCACACATATTACAAACCTTCACCCCCAAAAATGAATTGCTTGTCTCTGGCCCCAGTCCCCTCCCTCTCCCATATTTTTTCATTTGTTCTTACTTTTTTTTTGCTGCAGGGTAGCACTTTTTTTCTTGCAGATGTGCTGAAGGGCACTGCCTGGCCTTCAGTAGGTGGCAGAGTCTTTCAGCACATCTGTGCACGTGCTGGTGTGCCCACGCGCATGTGTGAGCATGACATGATTAGGAAGGTCCAGGACTGTGTTCAGTCTGCGCATGAACAAATTGACTGAACATAATTTCCCATACCTTTTCTAATCACACTTCATTTGCGCACCCACGCATGTGCAGATCTGCCAGACCCCAAAGGACCATCAAAGATGGGCGGTGTCATTAAGGGGAGCAGGGCCAGCAGGAATGGGACTGAAGTTCCTCTTTATTGTTCCTAAGTGTCCATTTATCCAGTGACTATTTTATACAAGCAATCCAGCTTTTAGAACAGCTTTGGACATGACACTGGCTGTGGAGGTGGTAATGAATTTTGAAGCTCTGCCAGTGAATGGATTAGATTAGATTAGAAGCAGTTAAAAAATTGTGGGGGGGGGTTGTATAGTGGCTCTGCAGGTCAGGGTTTTATGTGGCTACCAAAGTTCTGTCAGTATAACGATTAACGTGTCCAGAGACTCTGGGAGCATTTTTGTTAATATTGGTCATACAGGGTAAATGTTTACAACCCTTCTGGAATGCAGGGAAATGGTTAACATCAAGGCCCTGGCAATGAGGCCCCATTTAGCTGTAAAAACGCTCTAACGCTGTAAAATGCGGTAAAACATGGCTATCTGGTGTTTATGAGTAATTTTGAGCCTCAAGCTTTTGTCGTAGTATAGTTTTACTAAAAAACGCTAAACCCGCGTTTTTAACAAGGCATTCTATTCTACAGCTAACGCTACTGGCGTTTTTATAACATCTAGTTTGCATGAGGCCTAACACTATGATGTGTGATGGCTGGCATTGAGTTTATGTGTTTTGCTAGTCCACTAGCGTTGGTTGTGTAGGGGTTATTCTACTGGCTCTGGCTGTGTATGGGGTTTTGGTAGTGTAGGGGTTAAATAATACACTGGCTCTGGTTGAGTAGGGGTTAATACACTGGCTTTGGTTGAGTAGGGGTTAGTCCACTGGCTTTGGTTGTGTAAGGGTTAATATGCTGGCTCTGGTTGTGTAGGGGCTCTGGTAGTGTAGGGGTTAATACACTGGCTCTGATTGTGTAAGGGATAATACCCTGGCTCTGGTTGTGTAGGGGATCAGGTTGTGTAGGGGTTAATACACTGGCTCCGGTTGTGTAGGGTCTCTGGTAGTGTAGGGGTTGATACACTAGCTCTGGTTGTGTAAGGGTTAATACACTTGCTCTAGTAGTGTAGGGGTTAATACACTGGCTCTGGTTGTGTAGGGGCTCTGGTAGTTTAAGGGTTAATACATTGGCTCTGGTAGTGTAAGGGTTAATACATTGGCTCTAGTAGTGTAGGGGTTAATACACTGGCTCTTGTTGTGTATGGGGCTCTGGTAGTGTAGGGGTTGATACACTGGCTCTGGTAGTGTAGGGGTTGATACACTGGCTCTGGTTGTGTATGGGGCTCTGGTAGTGTAGGGGTTGATACACTGGCTCTGGTTGTGTATGGTGCTCTGGTAGTGTAGGGGTTGATACACTGGCTCTGGTTGTGTATGGGGCTCTGGTAGTGTAGGGGTTAATACACTGGCTCTGGTTGTGTAGGGTCTTTGGTAGTTTAAGGGTTAATACATTGTCTCTGGTTGTGTATGGGGCTCTGGTAGTGTAGGGGTTGATACACTGGCTCTGGTTGTGTATGGGGCTCTGGTAGTGTAGGGGTTGATACACTGGCTCTGGTTGTGTAGGGTCTTTGGTAGTTTAAGGGTTAATACATTGGCTCTGGTTGTGTATGGGGCTCTGGTAGTGTAGGGGTTGATACACTGGCTCTGGTTGTGTATGGGGCTCTGGTAGTGTAGGGGTTGATACACTGGCTCTGGTAGTGTAGGGGTTAATACTCTGGGGCTCTGGTAGTGTAGGGGTTAATACACTGGCTCTGTTAGTGTAGGGGTTAATACACTGGCTCTGTTTGTGTAGGGGCTCTGGTAGTTTAAGGGTTAATACATTGGCTCTGGTAGTGTAAGGGTTAATACATTGGCTCTAGTAGTGTAGGGGTTAATACACTGGCTCTTGTTGTGTATGGGGCTCTGGTAGTGTAGGGGTTAATACACTGGCTCTGGTTGTGTAGGGGCTTTGGTAGTTTAAGGGTTAATACATTGTCTCTGGTTGTGTATGGGGCTCTGGTAGTGTAGGGGTTGATACACTGGCTCTGGTTGTGTATGGGGCTCTGGTAGTGTAGGGGTTGATACACTGGCTCTGGTTGTGTAGGGGCTTTGGTAGTTTAAGGGTTAATACATTGTCTCTGGTTGTGTATGGGGCTCTGGTAGTGTAGGGGTTGATACACTGGCTCTGGTTGTGTATGGGGCTCTGGTAGTGTAGGGGTTGATACACTGGCTCTGGTTGTGTAGGGTCTTTGGTAGTTTAAGGGTTAATACATTGTCTCTGGTTGTGTATGGGGCTCTGGTAGTGTAGGGGTTGATACACTGGCTCTGGTTGTGTATGGGGCTCTGGTAGTGTAGGGGTTGATACACTGGCTCTGGTTGTGTAGGGTCTTTGGTAGTTTAAGGGTTAATACATTGTCTCTGGTTGTGTATGGGGCTCTGGTAGTGTAGGGGTTGATACACTGGCTCTGGTTGTGTATGGGGCTCTGGTAGTGTAGGGGTTAATACACTGGCTCTGGTAGTGTAGGGGTTAATACACTGGCTCTTGTTGTGTATGGGGCTCTGGTAGTGTAGGGGTTGATACACTGGCTCTGGTTGTGTATGGGGCTCTGGTAGTGTAGGGGTTAAGACACTGCTCTGGTAGTGTAGGGGTTAATAGACGGGTTCCAGCGATGCCTTGTGTTCGTACCACCGTCCCCCCTACCGACTTCCAGTGATCAGGCGCTCTGTGGCAGCAGAGGGGTTAAAGGCTCATTCCTGGAATTTTTGGAATCCAGAACCTGCAGGTCGGACCGTACCAAGTGACAGACAGGTCCGCCGGGGGGAGGGAGGATCGAGCGCAACCTCTCCGTGAATGGTTTGATCTCCCGCCCGGGACTCCCCCCTGTTTGGAGGGGTGGTTGGTAGGCTCCGCTGGAAGCTCCAGTGTGAGCGGAGTGCGGGCTGCGATCTGCGGCCGGAGAGGTGAGAGCGATCCCGGGGAGAGAGGGGTGATCCTGGCCGGGGCTGGGTGAGTGTCTGTGTGTACCTACCTAGTGCATGTGCATGTTGCTTGTCATCACACCCATCTCATCATACATCCTACACTGTGTGTGAGATGAATGTATGTATACAGAGCGATGTGTTTACACCGATCTCCTACATCCCATACTACACATAATATTACACATATATCCCATACTACACATACACTGCTTACCTGGATCTCATACATACATCCCTCCCTCCCTGTGTACACATATTTAATATATAGACTCCTGTGTGTACATGGATCCCATAGTGTGTATATATTCCATATACATTCCTGTGTGTACATGGATCTCTTTCACCCTATACAATGTGTGTGCTGAATGTATATACTGCGTATGGATCCCATACATTGTATACAGTGTGTGTTTACATGGATCCTATGTGATGTGTGATGAATATAAATGCTCCATAATGGCTGTGTATACATGGATCTCATACACAATATATATACTGTATACTCCTCCATCCAGGCTGTGTTTACAAGGATCTCATACATCCTATAGTGATTGTATACGGAATCCAGAATATGGTATACTATGGATCTCATGCATCCTATACAGTGTGAATGCTGAGTGTATACACTCCATATACACTGTGTTTACATCAGTGTGGGTGTCCTGACTATACCTTTTTTCTTTCTCTATATATATATATATATATATATATATATATATATATATATATATATATATATACGTCGCTGTTTATAATTTGTTCTGCTGCTAACACATCGTATATGTTGCCTGTTACTATGGATATGATACACCAGGGTGTATGAGATTGACAGTGTACAGTACTTAGAGCTTAGGTTGGATGTAATACATTGTATATAATGCAGCCCCGGCACACCTATATACACAATGTATCAGATTCATATCATATACAGCACATCGGGGGTGCATAATGTCTGTGTATGGTGTATATCACTACCTGGTAATATGATAGTGTATAAATGTCTAATCTGTACCTGTATAGAAACACTGTATATGGTGTATATAGCCTGTTTTGTCTGGTAATACACTGTATAAATTCCTGAGCTGTATGCTATAAATAGCCTGTGCTGCCTGTTAAAAATCAAACACTGTATAAATATCTGAGCTGTACATGTATCATATTTACTGTATATAAGCTTAGTTTATGGCAGTGGTCTCCAATCTGCTGCCTGGGCGCCAGATGTGGCATTGGGGCATTATGCCCCCTTGACACTGAAAATGGAGCACCATTCCTCCCACTGACCCCAGTGATGGAGGCACCATCACTGGGGTCAGCGGGAGGCACCGTTCCTCCCGCTGATGGGGGCACCGTTCCTCCCGCTGACCCCAGTGATGGGGCACTTTGCTTCCAGTGACACCAGGACATTTCCTACTCGCACTGGCCACCGTTTTGACCCCTAAAGTTTGAAGGACAGTAAACTGTCTTTGTTTAAAAAGTTTGGAGACCCCTGCTCTGTGGTGAGTATAGCCTGTGCCTATATATTGTACGTTATGTGCTGAGGAGATATACAACTAGATGTATATTGTGACATTAGCAGTTGAGGCCCGTCCACTAGGGGCACAGGAGCGTCGCCCCCCCCCCCCCCCGCCAAACCATGCGCCCGGCCCCTAATCTACAGGGCGCTAGGCGCATGGATTTCAATGGGGCTTTTTTTCAAATAGAAGTAGTCTTAGTACATAATGTCTGAACAGTTTTTATATTCTGTTTACATACCTCACATATATTGATACATTGTAAACAGCATGCCTGTGCTGGGTGTATTTACAGGCTTATTATATACATATTTTTATTCTTTTTTTTTTTTTGTGGATGTGAAATTAGTGGGCTGGCGGGTATACACTCCTTCATTTTTGACGCAGATGTGATAAACTGGATATATGTGTCCTGGGGGATTATCAGAGTCCTGTATGTACAGTGCTATATGTGTGAATTATAACTCCGGTAATATTGATAAATGTTTCTATATTATCCAGTGTGTACACAGATGCCTAGCTGGTGCTTATACCAGGGTATAGACACAGTCAGTAGATCAGCATTTCTCTCCATGTAAAGAATAGTGGAATTTAATGTCAGCTGATTACACCACCTTGGGCAGCACACTCACCTTCTATAATATTGTTTCTTTGATGCCATGTTGAAATTCTGCATGACTCTTGGTTTTGTCACTACCTGTATGACCTGAACCCTGATGGTATTGGGTGGCAGCACATATCTTTAAGGCTGATGCAAGGTTGGTGGTTTGCTGTGTTCTTTATGGAGTTCCTTTGCTACCCATTCACCCCAGTCTGATGTCTTGGATTTAGGTACAAACTGGCGTGATAAAGTAATCCCTTCCATTGAGAGAGTATACATTTGCAACAGGAATAACATTTTTTTGTTCACACCTTTTAACCACTTCTGGCTAATTTTAGACTTGCTCCAAAACTGCCACGCCTCTGTAAAGCGATCCACATCGCTGTTCGGAGGCAATGTGATGCTTCCTCTCCACATATTTTAACCCAGTAATTTGTTGCACCAACATTATGCAACCGTGTACATTGCATGTGGTTGCGGGCATCTGCCGCGGTTCCCTAGTGACTTGAAGGAGTCATGTCCGGCAGGCTTATTGCCCACTGGATGTAAAAAGGGAGATAGGTTTTTGCCCTGGGCGTGAAGCAAAGCATCGCAACAATGGCATGTAAACACCTCCTCTGCTACCTTTTGCCACTTAAGGTAGGGTGGTTGGGGTGCACTAAAAATGCATCGATGCATTTGTAACACCCCACCAAGTTGGGACCACCAGAAATACCAACGTAGAGCAGGAAAGGCCACCTCTTCCACTTCACTGTTGGTAACTGAGCCATGCCTTGGCTTATGGCAAGGACGAGGTGCGCAGGCTAGCCAGCTACTTTTACCTTGAAATTACAGATAATTATTTAGCATGGCCACACTTGCTGTAAATGTTAACAATTTAAAGTAGAATTAAATAAAGAAACTTTTTTTTTTTTTGTTTATAACCTTCCCTCCTTTTTTTTTTTTTTTTTTTTTTCCCAATTCTGGTTTGTTTTTTTCACTTCCTGTCCCATATAAAAAAAACAGGAAGTGAGAGCAAATCCCTCTAAAGTGAATAGAATCCTGGTTGTCCCAATTGGAGCATTTCCCCTCTTTTTTTCCCCCCTGGGGACAACCCAAAATGTGGAAATTTTCTTTTAATTTAAATTTAAAAAAAATGGCAAACTGGACAAATAAAGAGGGTGAATTTTTCCTGGGGGGCACAGATGGCAAAAAACAAAACCTGACCGGTGTTCTAATCCCTCTTCACTCGATCTAAAAGCGTCTTGCTATGGGGGCACTCAGCAGGGGGGGGGGTGGCTAGTTTGCTGGCAGGGGACCCGAAAAGTGGAGGAACAGGGCTGCTGTGTGCAAAACCACTGCACAGAGCAGGTAAGTCTAACATGTTTGTTCATTTTAATAATTATTCCTGCAGTATCACTTTAAGGGACCTATTTATATGCACAGTTTGATCCACGTTGCACCTGCATTTTATGCATTAACTTCATCAAATACAGAGCGCGGCGTGGAGCCCACAGTATCCTAAGTTCTGTCTGTATATATCTGCAGAGAGTACTCTGTGATTGGAGGGAAGGCTGGTCCCTGTGTACTTGCCTCTGGGGTTTCCGAGCTGTCAGTACCCCCACAGCCTCTCCAGCAGTCCAGGGATTTGAAATCCCCTGCTGTTCTCTCTCAGCATCTCCAGGACTGAACACATGGATTCTGATTGGTCAGCAGTTGACAGTGCTGACCAATCATACCCATTCTGGTCTGGTCTGTCCTGGAGGCGCTAAGAGAACAGCAGGGGGTTTCAAATCCCTGGACTGCTGGAAAGGCTGCAGGGGGTACTGACAGCTGGGAAACCCCGGAGGCAAGTACAGTAGGAACCAGGGGGGTGGGGAGGGTGTTTGGTGTTCACCTTTTTTACTATTTTTTTTTTGCCCATACTGTAGCAGAAATGTTTTTCATTTGTTTGAAATGTTTCATCTTAGGAACATTTTGTTTGATTTTTCTATTCTATTAGTAGGGTATTGACACATTGACATTCATTTTTGACCACAAAGACAAGAGAATTTTCTTGAAGAAATGAATTTCTAACAGTGTGTGGTTTTCATTCCAAAATGTAATGTTAGGCCGGCCATACAAATATAAACCTGTGGTTGCAGGAAAGAAATTTCCATGATTCCCCCATCAACACACAGTGCTGACGGGAATCCCTCCTGCCGAGCAATTATCTGCTCCCGGCGGGGAGAAGACGTTGATTATCACTAGCGATAATCGCAAGAGAATCTGTCAGGCCGGTTGTACCCAAGTTGATCGAATGATCAACTTGGTACGTTCAGCCTGCCCATTGAGGCTGGGTTCACACTGGTACGACACGACAGTCATACAACTTTCATCCTACTTTGCTCTGCAACATCAGTCCTACATTGATCCTACATTGGTCCGACATCCATCCGACTTTCATGAACAGGATACTACTTTGATCCAACTTTGTGATAGTCTGATTTGTTCTTTGACCAATCAAAACAATCCCAGGGTGAGATTAATTCCTTTTACTGCTGCTGTAATCACCATGTCGGATGTCAAAAGTTGGATGGTTAGGACAAGGATCCTACTTTGATCCGACTTCAATGATATTCAATGGGCTGAAGTAGGATCAAAGTCGGACCAAAGTAGTACAGGGAGCATTTTCAAAGTCGGACCGACATGTGTCGGACCAGTTAAGACGGCTCTCATAGGGAAACATTGATTTTCACACGTCACGCGACATGAGCTCCCAATGTTGGAGCGTTTGTCGGACCAGTGTGAACCCAGCCTAATGGTTCAGATATCGTTCGGTTCCTGCTGAACTGACTAATATTACAACTGTGTATGGCCGCCCTTAGAAGCAAACTAAACTTTGAAGTACTTTCAAATGACATTAGTCAAGTCCATCGGATGTACTGAGAATTTTTGTACAAATATTTGTTCAAAAATGTACTAGTGTCACATCCGCTTTCCAGTTTATAAGGGGGTAAGGCATGAGCTGAATGGATTTTATAAATGGAGGCCACTTTTGACCAGTTGTATTAATGTCCCCCCTGTTACTCTGGATCCTCCAAGTGAGGCAGAATAACCAACCTGGAATGGTACTCTAATGCAATGTTTGTGCAGCCGTGTCTAAACTGTTACTACTCAGGAGTAACACTACCGCTATTCTCCTTTTCAGGACCCGGCCGCCCACTTGTCTGTGTGAAACGTGTCAATTACTTCACTTCACACAGAATGTTTACGCTTGTTTGGCGGCGGTGGGATGAGGCAGCATATGAGGCGTTTCACTGTGGGATCTGCCACAAATGCTTTCCCATATGTTCAAAGTCTGACACTCTTTCTAGTCCCTGTGAGGACTGTAGGTTAGCCTTGCTGACTGGTAGTACCGCAACACATGGCCTGTGTGAACGTCAGGGGGTCATTTTTGACCCTTTTCCTCCTTTTTCTTTTCTTTTTTTTTCTCTGCTCGATCACGTATTAAATACTGTCTGCTGCTAAAAAAGCATTATCTCCTGTATCTGTGCCTTGTATGTGATGCTAAAAAAATATTGTACGCTAAGGCATCATTATACACATGGACATAAAAAATGCCATGTACAGCCTATTATTTAAAAAAAATGTTTTATGCCTTTAAACGCAGTTCTGTTTTAGCACACTTCAGGCGTTTAAATAGATAATTTAAAAGCAGGCATAAAAGAAAATTCAACAAGGTATCATTTGGGGAGTAGTTTATTGAGCATTTACGTGCGTATGAGCGTAAACACGTGTATATGCGGCTATGCGCATACATTTTATTCCAGTAGCCAGAATAATGTATTATTCTGGCCAGGTAAATTAGTTTACACTCAACACGATACGCATGTAAACGCGTGTAATTGTGCACCAAAACAAGCCTTTTATATACCTAAAAGGATAGTTAACCTTTACAAAAAAACTGCCTATGCAGATAAGGGATGTTTGTAGATTAAAACGATCCTGTGCAGCTCTGACTAAAGATGAATAATGCCCTTGCTATAGGTGGAGGCCATTTACATACCTTATGAACCCTTACTGGAATACTGCCAGGACATTGCAAAGAGAGGCCTAGTCGTTACTGCTCACATCCACCATCACAGAAGTGAGCTCTTTCAGATTCAAACCCCCTCACATACTTTTTCTCTTCCATGATGTAGTAGCTCTGAGCTCAGCATTTGAGAGTTCACTCCTGTGATGGTGGAGGTGAGCAGTGATGACTAGGCCTCGCTTGGCAACGTCCTGGGAGTATTCAAGTCAGGCTTCATAAGGTATGTAAATGGCCTACACCAGTGCTTCTCAACCCTGTCCTCAAGTACCCCCAACAGGCCATGTTTGCAGGTTTTCCTTTATCTTGGACAGGTGCTTTAAATCAGAGTCAATGGCTTGGTATTTTGGACAGCTATTTTATCTAAGCCCACGTTCACACTGGGGCTGCGGGAGTGAAGCCTGCGAGTTCAGCTGAACTCGCGCGATTTCACTCCCGCTGGCAGTCCCGATTTCAGCCGCGATTTCAAAGACATCTGAAACAGATGTCAATGTAAATCGCGGCTGAAATCGCAAAAAGTAGTACAAAAACTACTTTTTGTAATCGGTGCAGCGCCGTAGATGCGGCGTCGCACCGATTAGGACGGTGCCATTGCCCGCAATTTGCGGCAAATTTTGCCGATTTGACATGTTAAATCGCACCAGTGTGAACCAGGGCTTAGAGAAATTCCCAAAACATTGTCTGTTGGGGGGGTTGAGAACCACTGGCCTACACCTATAGCAAGGGCTTTTTTCAACTTTAGTCAGAGCCGCACAGTTTGTTTTTATCTACAGGCGCCCCTTATCTGCATAGGCAGTTTAGTGGTACAGGTGAGCTATCCCATTTTTAAAGTAACATGAAATGTTTAATTTTTTTTAAAACGAAAAAAAAAAAAAATCTGTTATACATACCTGCTCTGTGCAATACTTTTGCACAGAGCAGCCCCGATTCTCCTCTTCTGGCATCCCCCGCTGGAGCTCCTGGCTCCTCCTCTTCGGCAGTGCCCCCATAAGAAGCAACTCGTGCCTGTGCAAGCCTGTTTCTCACGGGCTTGAAGTTTCTATTTTTATCTAAATCGGCTTTTGCCACAAAAATACGGCCATGCGGGGGGCGGAGAGCTCCTGTAAGCCTGACACTTGTTGTGATCCCCCCCTCTGACAACGGGCTCTATATCTCTACTGTAATATCTATAATCATGAGGGGGTGGGGAATGTTTGCTGTTTTTTGATACGCATCAGTGCGCTCTCTGTGTATCCGCATGTCCTTTTCTCTTAAATAAAGAATTTACAAAGAAGCAACTCGTGCGGGTTCACTCCCGAGACATGGCAGCTTGGCCCCCGGTCACTGAATTTGATTGCCAATGGCTTCTGCTGCTATCAAAATCTGTGCAGTGAAGCAGGAGAAAGCCAGGAGAGCCGCTGTTCTCATGCACATTGCTGGATCAGGATTGGACTCGGGTAAGTAGAAGGGCGGTGAGGGGGATCACATGCAGCACAGAAGGTGTTTTTGCTTAAAGTGGTTGTAAACCACAGGTGGTTAATAAAAAAAAGTGTCATAATGTGCTAGTATGCATCGCATACTAGCACATTCTGATAGACTTACCTGCAACGAAGCCCTCCAGCGCCGCAAAGTCACCGCTGAGACGACTGACATCTTTCCCAGGTCGTGGTCTCGGGGTACATGAGTGGCCGGGGGCGCGATGAAGCCACTCTCACGCATGCGCCACCGTTTCTGGCACCAACTTGCAGTGCTTATACCTTCAAAGCGCATGCGCCGGTGATGTCATTGACTGTATGCACTTTGAATAGTTTTAGGAGATATTTGCAGTACCTACAGGTAAGCCTTATTATAGGCTTGCCTGTAGGTACAAGTCGTAGTACAGAGTTTACTACTACTTTAATGCAAAGAATGCATTAAGGTTAAAAAAAAAACCCTAAGGCATTATAACCACTTGAATTTTTCTGCTATCTCCTTGTGGAAAGATCCAGCATAGATGGTAGTATTTTAGGAGGCCAAATTGTATCCCGCCTTGACTGGTGTATCCCTTATCTCTGCAGTCTTCCAACAGACTATGCCTACTACTGTGTATAGATGTTAGGATTGCTACAGGCCACTCATTCCTCTCCTCTTAAATCGCTCTTCCCTTCTCACTTAAATCCACATTCTCAGAGCGCTGATGCCAGTACACCTTGAATGAGCCTTGCATGCATCTTTAACCAGCAGGTGGTGCCCACTCAAGTCTATAAGGGCGCAGGGGCTGCACGGACACAGCCACTTGTCCTATTATGGCAAGGGGTTCGGGTGAGCGCCCGTTCACCCGCACACCTGTCACACCTGCCAGCTAGGGACGCACAAACGGCTCATTCATGGTGTGCAGGCATCTTCCACTGTGTGTACGAGGCTTAAAGAGTAACTTCATGTCTGATTTGAAAGTTCTGCTTTGTTTTTGAAATAAATCACTTGGTACTAAAGACTTCTTTGTGGAATTCCTAGAATTCTGCCTTAAAGCTTATCTCCCCACACACACACACACAATCTTGTAATTTATTCTAAATTCAATTTTTTTTTTCCTTTTTATTGTCACCTGGTATTTCTGCTAATATACTTCCTGACTCTCCTTGTCTACACGTTTTTTCCATCATATCTACAGGAGCCATGGTTTTCACACAGGCTGGACTTCAGCCATGCCTATCTTTGTCTTTATTACGTGGTGGATTGATGGGACTAGTAGTTTACATAAGAAAGATAAGGTTCTTTGTACTCAAGTTCACAGGAAGCGACAAGCACACTGCTTTTCTGCCAAGATCAAAAGGTAGTTTCTATACCTGCTAGCCTGAAAAGCAAAAACAAATGCAGCCACCAAATCCAAGGACTAGTAGGCTGCAATGTGTCTTTTTGTTTTCTTTGTGTGTGAATGGCCCATCCTGCAACCACAGGCGCTGAGGAGGTGACATCGCCTCGCCTCAAGGGCTGCCACATGTAAACTTGGCCTAAGAAGTTTTTGGCCATCCGTATCCCGTTTGTGGGGATTTCCTTTTGCATGCTCTCCTAGAGACACAACAGGAAGTGAGAGCAAATCTACTGCCCCTGTGTAGCTTACACCATAGAGAACCATTTTATGTCATCAGCTAGCGATAACTTGCTCCACTTTGTAATTAATCGCAGACGGTTTTAGAAGCTTGATTGCGCTGTCTTTTCTGTAAGGCATTTTTGTCCCGTAAGTAGAATTTTCCCATACTTGCTATTTCCTCTACATGACTAATAATGGCTTGTATTAATGCCGTCCCATTTTAGATAATATGACTGTATGGGCAGCTTTCAAATGCCCTGTCCTAGCTGTCCTAATTGCTACATTCTACCTATAAATATATTCTCCTTTGTCTTCTCCCAAGTGATAGGCTGTTTAAACTGATGGGTAGATCAAACGGAATGAATTTTTTTCTGCAATTGAACTGATTGATCCAATCTTTGTAGGTGAATCACACTTCATAGATCCTTATGAATACATGGGCTAGTCTCTGTAAAATAAGGCAATTGGTGCTGGGATTTGTAAATCTGGCCCCTTTCACACGTGCCGGCAGTCAGTTTTCCTCCCCCCTTTTTTCCTCCCCCCTTTTTTCCTCCCCCCAGCTAGTCCTTGACCACTTTGAGTCCTGGAGCCATTTTTTCTTGCAAAAACTGACCGTTTGCCCGTTTTTGTCTTCATTAAAAAAAAATAAAAAAAAAATATTGCTTTGATCTGTTGTAAAAAATGGATGTTGATGATCATCCGTTTACATCAGTTTTTCCAGTTTTCATCCGTGGTAAAAAACAAACAAAACAGTCTGCATGTGGGACGGGGCCCTACAGCTCACTGTGGACAGGGCCCCTCACATGTACACGCCAAACAATACCAAAATGCCTGAATTCCCATCAAGCACCAGACCCCATGGGGTTGATTTACTACAACTTTAGAGTGCAAAAATCTGCTACAGCTGTGCATGGTAGCCAATCGGCTTCCATCTTCAGCTTGTTCAATTGAAGCATTACTAAATCCAGGTGAAAAACCTTGCAGCACCAAACTCCTGCGCTTTTTCTTACCAGAGCCCGATCGTTCCAGTGACGGGGACAAGCATAGTGGCTCCAGTTGCTGTTTCGGGTCTTCATTGGATAGATTGATGGCAGCAGGAGCCATCCCCCCCCCCCCCCTCCGTCAATCAAATCCAGTGACTTGGGAGCTCGGGAGCAGGGCTGAGTCCTGCTGTCATTGGATGCAATAGCAGGACTCGGGAGTGCGCCCGCACGATTGCCCCCATGAAGCACTTGATTAGAGCCTGGGGCCCTCAGCCCAGTCAGTTGTGTGACAATAGAGAATTATTATTCGCTATCGTCTTCCTGATTCTCCTCCTTGCCAATCAGGAGGTGGGTCTTAAGACCTGATTGGCCAAGAGGAGAAGCGATCGTATTGGTCACCGAGGGAAGAAGTCAGGGTGAATCCGCCTAGGGGGAAGCTGCCGCCGTGGAGGAGGAGATGCAGGAAGGAGCAGAAGCTGCTAGATTGGGTAAGTGCGGGGCTGGTGGGGGGGATGGATGACCGACTGGGGGGGATGGCTTCGGCGACGGGTGTCTTGTTTGCCGCCCCCCCCCCCCCAAATATACAGCACCAGCTGCCACTGCATACAAAGGCTGTTTTTTGACAATACTTTATAAGCTTACCTAAAAAAAACTCCTTTCATTTTGTGACTGCTGCCTATCTGCTTGCCATCTCTTTGTACAACTTTGTAGATTGCCAGCATGCTTTGCAGCTTCTCCTCTGCTGTCTACTTTCCATTTCTAAGGACTACATATCCCATGGCACCTTGCTGCCCACAAGCAGTGATTCCTGTACTGGCCTCTTGAAACTCCTTCTCCCAGCTCCTCTGTAGTGTAGTTCAGAAAGCAGGCTCTGTGAAAGGTGTGACACAGCAGTGCTTACTCACTGGGTATAGTGAATATGAGTCACAGAATTCAAAGTAGTAAACCTATGGGGAACTTCCGAAAGGACGTTTACAAATGACAAGGTCATTCAGATTAATAGAAGTAGGCTACAAATAATTGAAATACAATATACAAATAATTATTTTATTTTTAATTGTGTCCATCGATGCACTTGGCACACAAATAATAAGGAAACCTTTTTCAGTGACTGTATATATGAAATGTATTTGTTTTTTTAAGGTTTGCCTGAAGTTCTTAATTGCAACTTTGTTTAGTTTTCCTCCCATGTACTTTGGAATTTGCTGACAATTTATGGGCAGGAAATAACAATAATACAATCTTGTCATCCTATAAAGAGATTTTATAAACTGCTGCGGTGACTGTGGAGAAACCTGCAGGTTGTGACAAATGGGAAACCCTAATTAAAGGTACACTGCAATCTTAAAGAGGAAGTAAAACCTGATGGGTTTTACTTCCTCTTTATTTCCCTGCAAAGGTAAAGCATAATGGGCTACTATGCATCGCATAGTAGACTATTATGTGTCCCTTACCTGAAACCGAAGCCTGCAATGTTACCGCTGTCCCCACTGGCATGAAGCATCCATCTTCACCCCTCTTCCTTCCGGGGCCACAAACTCTGGCTTTGTGACTGGCTGGAGTCGCGTGACGTCACTCCCGCGCAGGAGCCGCCAGTTACGGCATGATTCCTTTTAGAAATGGCACGATTGTGCCCTTTCTAAAATGCGCATGCGCCGATTGGATCGGCACACGCGTACATTGTAAATATTTCCTAAACCGTGCAGGTTTAGGAGATGTTTCCAGCACCTACAGGTAATCCTTAATATAGGCTTACCTGTAGGTAAAAGTGGTTGTACTGAGTTTACAACCACTTTAAAGTGTTACTAAACCCAGGACCCTGCATTCACTATATCTGATCGTACGCAGAACATGGAAATGTAAATATAAACTGCTAAATACCTTTTCTAATCAGCAGTATATAGCAGTCTTGTGGCTTCTATCAGTGTCTGGTTAAAGCTTGTAGGAGGAATTTTCATACGTCAGGTTGCAGGACCCCTGACCCTCTGTCTGGATAGTGCTGATTGGTCCTGTGCTGAACACATGCACTCTCCCAAGAAAAAAAACCCCTCTAGCAATACAAACCAAACTGAGCATGTGCAGCCTGACTCCAAAGGCTCTGTGTTATCCAGACATGTTTTGGAGTCAGTGGAAGAAGAGGAGGATCTGTGGATACAGGATCAACCAGCCTTTTTACACAATGCAGAGTATTAACCCCTTGGGTTCCAAAGTGATTATAACAAGCATGCTTTACTGCATATAAAAGCTAATTTTACTGTCGTGGGTTTAGTACAACCTTAATGAAAATAAAGTCTTGAGATACATACAGGGATTAAAGCCTACTTCTCTTGTTCCAGACATTGCTGTAGTGCACTAGCCTACCCCATTTCCTTTTGTCATCAGCCTGGTCTGGGAACACCTGCTTCTGAGGTAGGAGAGCTGTTCCCAAACACACCCACTGCAGGCCCTTTGCTGCTTTCTGATTTAAAAAAAAAAAAAGTCAGTACGTTTTTTTTATTTTGTATTGCCAGCAGTTCGATTCAAACGGGTCTTAAAAATCTGAATATTAGAAGTTGGAAGTTGTGCAGTGCACACATGCGGAGCTCTCAGGAATGTGACAACGGTGAATTAGAAAACTCTGGATAGAGCAAGTTTATAAAATATGGAAGCACTTGAGGTCCAGGGCTGTGATTCCGATATTGCCTAAATGAGTCGGTGACTCTGAAAAATCATAACTTCCATTCTGCATGTTTTATTGGACGGTGCTCATATTGACCCCCATATTATACCATTGACCTACACATAATAATGGGATGGTTTTTATCTGCATATACTATTCCCGGTCAGTGAATTGGGAAGTACTGAAGCTATGGGATCAGCCGGGTAACTAGCATTTTTTAAAATGAGATCAGCAATGGCGACTGGATTTTTTTCCAACTAGAAAGCAGCACTGTTGCCTCTACTCTACATGATCCATATTTTAATACGGTTGCCATAGATTGTCACCTTTGTTCTGTTAGTCATTGTGTACAGTTCTCCCGGTCTCCATGCACAAACAATTCTCTTCTTCCTGCTTTTGCACAATGTCTAAAATTGACGTATGACTTCATCCCTCACCCCACTTACAAAACTCATTCTGCTTCTCTGTAGCGTTTCACGTGGTTTCTAATGACATAATCTCTTAAAGTTAATCTACAACCTCAAGTTCAGCAAATTATCCAACTGTGCCGCGCGGAGCCTGCCTCCGATTCCAGGCTGTCCGGCTTTCTGGGGATCTCTCAGGATTGTGGGGTATGAGAATCTCGGACAGTTCTCTGTGCAGAGATGTGATCTGGCTGACCGTTCTCATTTAATTTCATTATGGACATTTCTTGTAGTTTAGTGACCAGGTTTGCACACTTCTCAGGAGGGATTTTGGTCCATTCTTCTTTACAGATCTTCTCTAAAGTTATTCTTCTCTCGCTCTCCTAGTCCTTCCTTTCAAGTAAATTATTACTTCAGGCAAAAGTTTCTTTCTTCAGCTTTAGTTGGCGTAGAAAGAAGAAATAATAAACCTGGTAGAAGTTTTCAGTCACTTTCTTCTGTCTAGAATCATTGACACCAGTATAAGGCTTTAAAACAAGCCCTTACTAACCCACCCTAACTGCAGGCACTGTGGAGCAACCCATCATCAATGTTTACAGCAAAAACTCTAAAGTCACCTAAGTTTAATTTCTCAGCGGCTCAGCTCACTCTCCTTGTTCTGTGTTTGCATCCAAGGTTAGAAGGCTACTATGTCACTGCTGGTAGGGGGGAACGAGGGTAGCTGAGTTGCAGAATCGCTGGTGGGAGGGGGAGCCGAGCAACTGAATCGCTACTGGGAAGGAGAACAGGGGAAGCTAAGCTGACATCGCGAAGGACTTCGATGATGTATGTGTGTCCCCCTGTGAGATTTGAGGATGAACTGGTCCACAGTGCATGTATCTACAGAGGGGTCAGTAAGGGTTTGTTTTAAAGTTCATTTACTTGATTTTCAATAGCTTGTCCACAGATTCACTTTAAAGTAGAATTAAACTTTTGCAAAAAATAAATAAAAAATCGCCCCCCGGGAGCTTTAGCCATAATTTGCTAAAGACATGTTGGGAGGTTATTTGGCTCTTGACTCTTTGAATGCTTGATTGGCTGCCCCAAGATAATGTATAGGGTTTCTACTGTTGGCTAGTTTTTATGCTGAAGGCTTTTTTTTTTATTTATTTTTTTATTTGATCGTGAAGAGAGGACACTTGTCAGGTTTTTATTGCTGTCATCATTAGGGATATTCACCCTCTCCTTTTTGTCACCAAAAGAAAATCCCTAATTTTTGGTTGCCACCAGAACAGTGATAGAGGGGGGTATCTTCCAATGGGAACACAAGTTCTGGTGACAATCAAGGATTTACTCATTCAGAGAGCTTTCCTCTCACTTCCTGTTTTGGCTATGGGACAGGAAGTGAAGGAAAGTCTCCCCAATGAGATCTAGATGGCAAAGAAACTGACAGGGATAAGAAGCCTCCCGTAAGTAGTTCTATATTATGCTTTTTAAGGCCTGCTACAAAACCTCACATCTAAAATAATTTTTCAGCCTAATCATTCTTATTACACGAGTTCTGGCTTGAGATTGCTTAGCAGCACAGAAGCTGAAGCTTGTGATCATGGTGGGATTGGTTTTGTAAGCTGGTTTTCAGGAGGGGGAAGTACTCCAATGTGACTTTGTCTCCTGAACATTAGTGAAAGATTTAAAGCCTAGTACACACGGACCGAATGGCGGCCGGTTTAAAAGAAATTGGCTGACATTTGGCCTGTGTGTATGGTAGCCGGTCCTAAAGTCGAAGGTTCATGACCGAAAAAAAAAAGCGCTAACCCAGGTTTTCTGGCGGGGGAAGGCCGTCCCCCTGTCAGAAAACAATAGAACAGCAGGGGAGATCACTGTATCAACATGGGGTTGTTGGTACAGCGGCTCCGACCTGAGCTGTCAGGTTTTTTTTTTCGTTCGACCTGCTTTATTGAAAAAAAACGAGTGGTGTGTATTGGGCTTAAACATGCCCTTTGTGACCTTGCTGACCTGTACCAATGGTAGGAATATGGCTACAATGCTGATACCAGGGCTTTCATGGCTCCCTGACCCGGAATAAGGTAGAGATAAGGATTTCTGACTTGACTGTGCTGTATAATTGTTCAAGGTCATTGACTCAGAAGTCCGACAAACCTAAGCTAACATTTTCAGAAAAAGTTTAGCAGTGACAGCCAATATGTTTTATCTCATGAGAGGTTTACTTCAGAGAAGGTCTATGCAGAGATCTACAAGAAGGCCATCCTTGGTAAATTCTCCATCTGATAATGCCTTGCTGTCACGTTGATCCTGTGGTTTGAATGCTTTGTGAATTGCTGACCTAGTATAATATGCAGATCGGGAAATCTGACATCACTGATCGGTATACATTAGGAAGGGAGAAAGAGAGGTGAAGATGCAGCAGAAACCTGCCTACCCCCTAGAAAAAGCAGATGCCATGCTGCCCTGGTTTTGAATCATGTGACCTGATGCACCAATGTCTTCAATGGTCATCTGACCCTGGAATGGGATTTGGGACTATTATTTTCTTTTTAGGCTGCATTCACACCTGAGCGTAGCGATTCGGGCGTTTTTACCGTCGTTTTTACCATTGTTTTGTCGTGCGAATTTGCGCCTGTCGAAACGCTCGTTGTCGCGCTAGACGCTTGAATCGGGCGTTTCCATTACATGAATCCTAAAACGCCCAATCTGCCCGATTCGCGCGACAAAAAAGGGTCCGGAACTTGTTTGAGCTTCAGGCGTTCGGCTTCAGACGTTTTTGAGTGGAGATGTGAACCATCTCCATAGAGAATAATAATGTATTTTTTCCCCTCTAGCGTTTTGTAGCTTCAGGCTTAGGGCTACAAAACGCTCAGGTGTGAATGCAGCCTTATAGCGGTTTCATTTATTTTGCTTGTTCTCTAAAGCTGGCCATACACATTTCAGTCTGTATCTTTTTTTCATCTTTCATTGAAAGATAGAATTGAATAGACTTTTTAGGTAGGTCCTAATACTGCATAGTGTTCGTGATTTCAAAGGGGAAAGCACAGCTACTGTATAAGGCCAAGTTCACATATGGTGCGGCCACGGGTTCGTGCCTGGGCTCCGGTGCGTGTCTGTTCACCGGTTCAGGTGCGATTCAGGTCTGAATTTTTTCCTGATTTCGCACCTGAACTAGATCCAAACACACACAGGACCCTTTTGCAATCGGCTCCGCGGCCACCCCAGACCTGTGTGAACTGGCTCCATTGAGAGGGTCACACTCGCCTGTCATGCGAATTGGATGCGGAAAACGCTGCATCCAATTCGCATATATGTGAGCCCAGCCTAATAGATTGTAACGTCTATGGCCCGCTGAATCGACTGAAATTTGCTTAGTGGTTGGCCCTGTTGGCACCACCTTGCTCGACAGAAGTGGATTTTTTCAGTCGGCTAGATCTGTGAAGGATGTTTTTGGAGAGGCACCCGCATTGGTGTTCCCAACTCCATTGGCTCATCTGCCATTGTTGTGATAAAGGTGTCTAATGCTGGCCATATGCTAGTAGAATTTTGTTCTATGCATGAAGTTAAAAAAATCTTCTGAGAGTAGCTTACCTCCTCTGTGCAAGGGTTTTGCACAGAGTGGCCCTGATCCTCTTTTTCTGGGGTCCCCCGGCGGTCCTATTTGTAGTAATGTCCATTCAAAAATGGTCCGCTTTACACTTCCCCTTTTTAAGGTTTACTTTTTATTGCATTAGGAAAAATTCATCAAGGGACTCGTAGACGATTGTAGGAATGGAAATCTTGGTAGCGTTCCTGTCCACTGGGGTTCTAGAGAGATATGGAGGAAGATTAAAGGGGTTGTAAAGGCAGAAGGTTTTCTATCTTAATGCATTCTATGCATTAAGATAAAAGCCTTCTGTGTGCAGCAGCCCCCTGATACTTACCTGAGCCCCATCTCAATCCAGCAATGTTTCACAAGGGATTTGGCCATCCATGGGTCTCCCTTAGCATTGGCTGAAACGGCAGCGAAGTGCCATTGGCTCCCACTGCTGTCAAATTAAGTAAGCCAATTAAGAAAGAGGGGGCGGGCCGCCGCTTTGTGTCTGAATGGACACGGGGAGCTCAGATCGGGTGCCCCCATAGCAAGCTGCTTGCTGTGGGGGAACTCAACCAGAGGGAGGGGCCAGGAGCGCTGAAGAGAGACTCGAGAAGAGGAGGATCAGGGCTGCTCTGTGTAAAACCAACTGCACAGAGCTTGTAAGTATAACATGTTTGTTATTTTTAACAAAAAAGAAAACAAGACTTTTTAGTATCCCTTTTTTAAAGAGGACCTAAAGGGTCCTTTCACACGGGGCGGGTCCGTGCAGATCCGCCCTGTGAAGCTCCGCTTGCTCAGCGGGGATCGCTCCGTTGATCCCCGCTGAGCCGACGGATGACAGGGCGGTCCCCGCACACTGTGCAGGGACCGCCCTGTCAGAGCGCCGCTCTCCCCTATGGGGAATCTGATGTCGACGGACCGTAGAGTCCGTTGTCATCCGATCCGCTCCTCCGACGGAAGGAAAAATAGGGTTTTCCTCCGTCACACTTTGGCGGAGCGGATGTCAGCGGACATGTCTCCGCTGACATCCGTGCCTCCATAGGGGTACATGGAGGATCCGTTTCAGGTCCGCCTAAAAAACTGACAGGTGGACCTGAACGGACCTCCGTGTGAAAGAGCCCAAAGTCTTCCTTTTTAATTGTACTTAGTTAAGCCTATAGTAAGGCTTACCTGTAGGTATTGTAAATCTCTCCTAAACTTGCACGGTTTAGGAGAGATTTACTCTATATGCTGCTGCCAATGTCATCTGCGCATTCACACTGAAGGAACGGCCCGCTCGTGACGTTTCTTCAGGGCCCGTGCCGTGACTCGCAGTACCTTGCGATTTATCGCTAACGACTGCTATAGCAGCTAGCAATAATCACTGTCTTCTCCACAGACAATTGTTCAACAGGAGGGATTCCCCTGTCAGCACTGTCTGTGTTGTTGGGGGAATTGTGCAAATTTATTTCCCGCAACCCGCGGTTGCAGGATCAATTTGCACCGTTTATGGCCTGCCTAATAAGGAACAGCGTAGATTTGGCCCGCAAACTTCTTTCCCGGCGTCTGTTTGATGTAATCTTAGGGGAGTATGTAGCAATAGCTTTTCTTATGAATGGAACTGCCTTGTAGGACAATAACGGCATTGTTTTCTAAGCCGGGGTCACTGGTCTCTGTGGCTGACTTGCAACAATATTTTAATAAGACACGTAGGTAGACTCTTTCCGAGAAATTTAGTAATTTTTTAAAATTACGAAAGTATAATCGTAAAACTTTTTTGCTAATAATTACTTTTGGCAAAGTGATTGTGTAGACAGACAGTGGGAACACTCTCACTAGATTGCCCAAGTTCAACAGAAACCCTTTTACAGTAAAGCTGGCCATGCACCAGTTGTTTTTTGGAGCGGTTGTTTGATTTTCTAATCATTAGTGGCATCAAATCAGTGATTGTGTTTTGATCGTAGTGACAAGAAATATGGAAGGAGCAGGATGAAACCTTTTTTTCTCAAACGCATTTTTAACATTGTATGTGTTTTTCATTTAGAAATGTAATTTACTCCAAAACTAAATGTTAAAAGCAAACAAAATTTTTAACCGCCATTTGTCACATTTCCGTGGGCAAGATTTTTCATACGAACATCTACCAGTGTATGGCCAGCTTAAAATTCTGCCATTTGCAAGGAATTTCTCCATTCTGCCTGACTGCTACAGCCATAGCAAAGATGAATGATGTTGTCTTGTTCCTCTGATGGATTCTACATAAGGCAATATAAACAAATAATTTGATAATCTAGTTGTGTGATTCGTTCAAAGGCAACCGCTGATGTTACTGTTGGACTGTCAAGTTTGCACACTGTAGATACAGGCCCTAAATTACTAGCTGCTTGGCCATACTTTGACTTCAACAGTTCCTTGACCTATAAACAAGTATGCTGTGTTAGTGACTGAAAATATGGAAGTCAGTGGATGAGCATGACAGCCAAGCAATTGGCATTTTCAGAAGGAAAGGGTCAGCAATGGTAGCCTCCTATATTTTTTTTTTTTTCCTTGACGGGTTTCATTTAAGATTGCGCAATGATGATCAAATTCAAGCACATCCATAAAAGCAATTTAAAAAGGCGAGATTCTCTCCTAAACGTTGTCCTTTTTTTCCAGCAATGCTCTTGATCAGACATTTGGGAAGGGTTGGAGTCCAGTGGCAGAGCTCTTGGAAGTGAGTACAGCCTGTGCAGCACTGGGAGCTGGAGCAGCTGTGAAGGGAGTGAGTAAGTCAGCACAGCCCGACGTGTCCCCACCTGTTGTATGTCTGAGTGCATATGCACATTGTGTAATGGTGGTGTGGATTACTGACACTTCCTGCTGGGACTGGAGGAAAGCCAGGCATTAACCTATTACTAAAGACTGTCTGTAGCATCTCTCTACAGGCCCTGCAGAATCCTTGGAGAGGTTTCTATCCTACTTCTGGCCAGGATGGACGGAAAACATCTCCGTGGCATTTGCTTCTGCAAAAAAATCACATTCATTTAATTTTAGGAATTTTCTTTTTCTTTTTCTCTTGTTCTCTTTTTCTTTTTCTCTCTTTCTCTTTTTTTTTTCTTTTTCTCTTTTTTTTTTCTCTTTTTTTTATTTCTCCTTTTTTATCTCCTTTTTTTTTTTTTTCTCTTTTTTTTTTTTTTTTCGATGGGATTCTCGCCCGTGTGTACGAGGCTTCACACTTGTTCCCTGATCTAGACCTTACTTGAATATACTCCTATGTCTGGAGACACTGGTAAAGGGGTCCTGCAGAAATCTATACATAGCATAGAACAAGGATCTCCAAACTTTCTACACAACGGCCAGTTTACTGTCCATCAAACTTAGTGGTGCCAGACTGGCCAGTGGGAGTAGAAAATGTCCCAACATCAGGCAGAGTAAACCGTGCTTCAGTCTTGGTGGTCAATGAGAGTAAAAAAAAAAAATGGCCTAGGGCCTCTGGTTAGTAAGAGGAGGAATAGTGTCCCATCATGGGTGTCAGCAGAATGAATAGTGCCCCACCATTGCGTTGGTGTGAGGAATAAGTGCACCATCAGTGATGTCAGTGGGAGGAATTATACCCCACTGTTGATGTCAGTGGAAAGACTGGGGCCTCATTACTGGTGTCAGTTGGGGGAATAGTGCCCCAGGGACCAGTAAAAGGCCACAGTTTGGAGACCACAGGCATAGAATATAGAACTCCAAGCAAGTAGATAAAAATGTGAAGTCCTATCGGTGCAAATTGCAGCAATCAGTCAATGTGTGCTCTCTGTGATAATACACTATACCCTTGCCCTGGTACACTGTTCTCCAGATATGAATGGGGAAGCAATCTATAAATAAAGGGCAGTAAACACGTGGAGGGTTGATCATCGAAGATATTCTGAGAACTTTGATAGATGGGAGGACAGTAGAGCTGACTGTTTTGATGGGCTAGGTGTGTTCAGAGAGTTATATTAGCAGGCATGCAGGGAGTGTAAGGATTATAATTGTGTAATTACACCGCTGACATCACCTCAGTGGACAGGGCCGACTGCGCAGGCTCTTGTTTGGTCTTGGAAGTTCTCAGCCTTCCCCCCTGCAGAGCCCTACCCTGGTGAATCACCAATCTGGTCCTTTTTAATAACGTTATGGCATGTTATGCAAGAACCTGGGCACAGCGTGTACTGAGCCATGTGACCAGGCACCTCTTAGTTACCCTGTAAGAACATGGCCAGGATAATGTGTGGCAGCAAGGGACAGACAGAATAATTGCAGTGTTGTGTACTTGCATGATTGCTAACAACACTGTACAATTATTTCCAGGAATATTTCTGCTGCTTGACTGATATATTTAAAGTTTTGTCGCACTACAGTGCCCAGCTTACCTTGCCAAGTGTGATCATTGATGGCAGCACTTTATTTTTGTTTAGATTTGGAGAGAATGTGGAAAAGTTGGAGCTTTTGTTATTGTTGTCCCCGTTAGGGATTTTTGCCCTTGCTTGCTGTTGCAACAACACTTAATCATTAAAGCATCCCTTTCCCTCTGTCTCCCATGTGCTTTTTTTTTTTTTCTTATATTCTAGGGATGCACTGATATATCGGCCACCGAAAATTATCAGCCGAAAATAGGGTTATCTACATTTTGCGGTGGGGTGGGGGGGAAAGTGTAGATAGCGGTATACTGCGTCCCGTTGACTTGGGTGCAAAACCGCGTCCCGTTGACGTGGGTGCAAAATTCAGCCAAGTGCATCCTGCATTTTCAGTTTTGGCACCGGAAGTTTCATTTGGGAGCATCACTATTATGTTACTTTGGAGAATCCACTAGGCAGTTTGGCATTAAACAAGCCAAGTGGATTGTTCTAGAGCATATGAGAATGCAGTCTAGAGATGGTAAACAAGATATGCAGCTTACATTGGTGTTCTGGGTGGCTCTGGAACAGGATGTGAGGGGGAATCTCCCTAATGTGGTCACACAGCAAAGCCGGACAAAGGTTCTAACCCTGTCTTGCTTATCTATAGCACAATCAAGAAAAGGCGAACTTATTTTAGCTGGAGTTCTAGTTTAAACGCCAGACTAGACTTTCTTTTTTTTTTTTCACTTGTTTTGGAGAGAATAAGGAAAAGCTTAGGACTTCCATAAGGCTTTAATTACCTCCTTTTAACCACATTGGAGAGAGGTTTGCCTTCTGTACGGTTTTACTGGTTGACCTGGTGTGCTTCTGTATGTCCCTTAGTACCGGCAATATGGCAGCATTGACAATGGTCACCAAACACTTGGGCTTTGCACGTCCCATCCAATGCCAATATATGGGAATTTTTTTGCCAGATTTACACCTGCCATTTCTAATTAAACATTAAAGTGATACTAAACTTTGTGATTTTTTTTTTAATAAAAAAAAAAAAAAACAATAATCATGCTTTTGCACAAAGCAGCCCCGATCCTCTTCTATGGTCCCATGCCAGTGCTTTAGGCCCCTACTCTTCGGTGAGTGCCCCCACATAAATCCTTACATATGCCCAGTGAAGTGACTGGCCTTGATTTGATACATAGAGATGAAACAAATCCTCCAACATAAGTTGTACCTGTTTATCCGCTCTCCTCTATAGCCATTCAAAGTGCAGAATTGATAACGCTTGTCAGAAAAAAGGGGGTGGAGATCTGAAATGGCACTCTGCAGAGCTCAGTGAGGAGAGCTCTGAGAGCTGATTGGAGGAAAGAAACACACGCCCTCCACACAGCTCCCAGTAACCGAGCTGAGGCTGTGAATCAGCTGGAGATCCCTCCTCTGTCACCTGCACACTCTGGAGCAGGGGTATTGAATTACATTTTATGGAGGTTAAGAGAGTTAACTCGTACAGCCCCCACCCTCTTCCCAGAGCTGTCCTGCCTCCAGCTGCCAGCTCTGAGAATGGCAGCGGTGATGGCTGTGGGCAGAACAACAAAAGGTGGCACCACAGGGGTCCGGATGAGACATTGACTCGGTCCAGATCGGGGTCCGCCATTTAGTGTTGCCTGCTCTAGAGGGATATGCTTTGTTCATTTTTCATGTCCGAGGCTTACAACCACTTTGTCTTAAAGTCTGTTTGCAGCCACACTGATGAAGCTTGAAAGTTTAGTTCTGGACTTCTGTATGGTGTTCATTTAATGTCTCAGTTAACCTGTCATATTAAATTTAAAACTATAATCAAAATAATTACATAGGTATCCACAAATGATATCTAACGGCTGGTTCACATCTGTGCAGTGTGTTTTTGGTGCGTTGTGTTATAGGCACTGTTTAAGCGCATTACCATTAAATTCTATAGAGCGTGCGTTTTGATGCAGCCTGCAGGACTTTTAGTGCACCTAAGACGCACAAGTGTGAATGTAACTGTTGTTGAGGAAACCTTCTTCTTTTTTTTATATATTTATTTTTTAATAGAGCTTGTCCACTGAGTTGCAATGCAGCCGCTGGTGTGCAGTGCGGTCCGGCCAAGATCAGAGCAGCGATTATGCGCTGATCTCAACGCATAGCATTATTTTTTTTATTTTTTTTTTATTTTATTTTTTTCCGAAAACAAACTTTATTGAGATGTCACACATCTCCTGAAGGTCAATTGCCAGCTGTGTAGTATGAGGCAATGGATTGTCTTGCTGGGGAAAAAAAAAATCTGGCAGATAGGGTGACAAGGTATTTTGCTCTGTTGTGCATCCAATGCTGTCCCACTGCATCTGGTGTGAACCTAGTCTTAGTACGGTGTTTATATTCATTATCAATATGCACAGCAGAGTAAAGTTTGTATTAGGGCTCTTGCACACAGGCTGGCTGAGCCATATTTCCTCTACCCAGGCAGTTGTCACTAACTTGTGTCAGTAACTTGAATGGCTATGTGCTGCTTGTTTATACAGCAGTGCTATTGTAAACAGGAGTACAGCATACAGGCGTAATGCAAAAAATAAAATTTCACTGATCAGCCTGAAGAGTTACTTATGTTTTCTCTTATCTTCCCTGGTTGCAGGTTCGGGTGCTGGCGTGATGTGAATGGCTGTCTGTTGAAACACACAAGGTAAAGTACTAGATTGCTTTTTTTCTATTGCTTTACTTTCTTTCTCGTACATCACGGGACACAGAGCGACATAGTCATTACTAATGGGTTATATAGATACCTTCAGGTGCTGGCACTGGCAACTTCCAAAACCGGAAGTACCCTCCCCTATATAAGCCCCTCCCATCCGGGAGCACCTCAGTTTTTTGCCAGTGTCTAAGGTGTTGGCCAAGAAGTAACATGTGTTTTTCACTGAGCTTGCGTACAGGTTCTTTTGGGCCTCAGTAAGCTGTTCTGGATCCCACCAAAAAAGCTTCATAGCTAAACGGTCGGTACCCGGGCCTTGCAGAGAAGAGCAAGGTTTTGCCTGTAATGCCTCTCTTAGGAGGGCTGGACCCTGGGATCCAGAGCTCTGGTCATACCCACGACCAAGATGTTTTCTGTGCAGGGTGCTATACAGGTCCAGGGGAGTGGAATCCTTGGGAACCCGGTCCCTGAAGGTTTGATTACAATGCCTGCCGTGATAGGTGAAGTTTGGGCTTCTGTGGACCAAACAGAGTCCTGCGGCGAGGAAAAGGTAAGTGGGGGCCCTCGGGAACTTGGTTCTATTGAGGGACCCCCAAGCCTATTTTGTCTTTCTGCCTGTTACCTAAGGTATTCCCGCTAATATTCTGTGTATGCCTGTTACTACTGAGAAAATGTAAAAATTTTAATAGTAGGCAAGAAAAAAAAAAAAAAAATGTAAGACCGCGGTACCTGTGTTAGACACTAGAGGCCGCTATGGTTCTTTTTCTTGTAATGTGGATTTTTTTCTTCCAAAATCAAATCCAGGCAGTTGGTAAGTTCTCTGCTGGGAAGCTGTCTCCTCTGCCCTGTTGCTGCGCTCATCCATTCCCGGGCCCTGCGGCAGGGACCCTGGCTCCCATCTAGCTCCTTATTTTTTTCAAAAACACGCGCCTCTATATATAGAGGCGATCTGGAAAAAGGGGCGGAGCGGGTGGATGACGCTCGGTGTGCGCCGCGGCGCTACTGCGCATGTGCGGGCGTCCAACGTGTTTTAAAGCACAATCACAGCTGGCTATTGAAGTGCACAGACAGAGCTAGCAACAGTAAAAAGGCACACAGAGGCGGTTGATGCAGGCATCCCCTAGAAAGGCACTTTAGTAGACACCAACTGTTATATAGCAGCAATTGTGCTAGACTATTCTCAGTAAAAGTGGTGTATTACGGCTGGAATACCTCAGCTTTAGGCTTAGGAATATGCCGTCCAGAAGCTCCGGAACTGAATCTTCCAGGAAGCGAAGGGGGTCTCATCGGGCTCTGAGGATCTTGGGCATGCTTCTGCTGCACCAGTCTCCCCTGAAGTTCAGAGGTAAGTGACCGTAGAGACCCCGCAGGGGTACTTGGTACTGTGGCTGTCCTCAGTTCACCTGCTCCTGTGTATGTAACAGAGGAGGTTTTTTCCTCAGCTCTGGGAGGATTAGAGAGAGATTGTCAACATTGATCGCTGCCTCCCTGTCAGGGAAAGCACGCCCGATCTCCGTCTCCTCCTTCAGAGTGCCTGTTAGCAGAGCAACAGTCCCATACAGGGATCGACCTGCCTGAAGGGGATCAGGATGAGGTTAATTCTGTTATAGAGGAATCAACAGTGGGGGAACCTTTTCTCAGCATCTCAAGCTGAAAGATTATGGGTTCAGTCTTTGACTAACATGGTCCGATCAGCATTTAAAAATGCACCTTGCGGAACCATCAACCACTACTGTATCCTCGTTGGGGTCGCTAGAAGCCCCCAGACTGTCTGTTCTTTTCCACTTCACCCTTTACTGAAAGGGCTCATTTACCAGGATTGGGAACATCCTGAGAAAATATTTATTCCCCCAAGAGATTTCCGGTGGTCTATCCCATGGAGGATAAGTTCATCAAAAAATGGAAGGTCCCTACAGTGGACGCAGCCATCTCTTGTGTGTATAAATCACTGACATGTCCAGTGGATAATGTGCAAATGTTCAAGAACCCAATAGATAAAAGATTGGAGTCCTTATGAAAGTCTGCTTCTTTCTACAGCAAGCTTGGTGACACAACCAGCAGTGGGGTCTGCTAAGCAGTGAAGGATCAGTTGAAACAGGTCTTGAGGGACTTGACAGATCAGCAGGCCCTTGCCCTAGCTGATCTACCTAGAGCCTTAGGCTTTGCGGTTGACGCCATAAAGGATTCAGTCCATCAGGCCTCCCGCCTTACGCTGTCTATAGTACATATGCGTAGGCTTCTATGGCTAAAAAACTGGTCTGCTGAAGCTCCCTGTAAAGAATGGCTGGTTAGCGTCCCATTTCATGGTGAACGCTTATTCAGGGAAAACCTGGACAAATATATCCAGAAAATTTCCAGCGGTAAAAATACGCTCTTGCCGGTTAAAAACAGAGTTAGAGGTCCCTCTTTAAGAGGCCTGCTTCTCCAGTCCCTGGGGCATCGGCTGTGTAACAGTTCCGACGGCCTCCTCGGTCAATTCCCGGGGGGAAAAAACAGGGACAATCGCAGGGTTATGAGAAACCCTGGGTCAGGGGAGTTACAAAACCTCCCCCAAAGTTAAATTCATTGAAGGGTTGCCCCCACTCAGTCGGGTGGGGGGAGGACTCCAGGTGTTCGCAAGAGACCTGGCGGGACACGATCAAAACAGATAGGTGCTCTCCGCAGTATGTTTGGGATACAGTTTGGAGTTAAAAGACTCTCCTCCTTCCCATTTTTGAGGTCAAACGTGCCAAGGGATCCCCGGAAGAGAGAGTCCCTCCTGTTGGCACTAGAACAACTATTGCTCCAAGGAGTAATTATGGAGGTTCCCCTGGAAGAATGAGGGTTCGGGTTTTACTCAAACCTCTTTACAGTCCCGAAGCAAACGGGGACGGGAGGCCCATATTAATTCTAAAAGGGCTAGACAAATTCCTGTATATCAGGACTTTCCGATGGAGTCGATCCGATCGGTGGCCACTGCCCTACAAGGGGAGGATTGGTTAGCCGCGATCGACATCAAAGATGCTTATTTGCACATTCCCATCTTTCCAGTCCACCAAAAATTTCTACGCTTTGCAGTAGAAGGGCGCCATTTTCAGTTCAGAGCCTTACCCTTCGGTCTGGCCACAGCACCACGAGTGTTTACAAAAATTCTGGCCCTTTATTGGCCAATCTAAGAACACAAGGTGTAATGATAATGGCATATCTAGATGACTTGTTGCTGATAGACCACTCAGTGAAAAAACTAGACGTGGTCGTTCACAAGACAATCAAGTATCTGGACTCTCACGGTTGGATTATCAACCGAGACAAGTCAGCCCTAAAAACCAGTCAAAAGTCTGGAATACTTGGGGCTAAGGTTGGATTCAGGCCAGAGAAAAATATTCTTGCCTCGAGGAAAGGTGTTGTCTTTGAAAGAGTTGATCCACTTAGTGGGTACAAAAAAGACAGCCGTCCATACGCCTGTGCATGAGGCTGCTGGGAAAAATGGTGGCATCATTCGAAGCAGTACCCTACGGTCAATTCCATTCAAGGAATTTGCAAGGGGCCATACTGTCAGCCTGGAACAAAAAAAGTTCAGGCCCTAGACTTACAATGTCCTTGTCCCCTTCCGTTCGCAAGAGCCTCCGTTGGTGGTTGGTTCCCCAGAATCTGGAAAAAGGGAAATCCTTCAGTCCGATTTCTTGGAAGGTGGTCACTACAGATGCCAGCCTTATAGGCTGGGGAGCAGTACTGGAGCAATGGTCTCTCCAGGGCAGATGGTCGGATGCAGAAAAGGCCCTGCCCATCAATCTCTTAGAGATACGAGCAGCCCGGTATGCCCTAGTAGCATGGACATCCAAACTCCAAGGGTCCCCTGTCAGAATTCAATCAGACAATGCCACAGCAGTGGCATATATCAATCATCAGGGGGGCACCAGGAGTCGTGCAGCCCAGAGGGAAGTAAATTACATCCTGAAATGGGCAGAAAGATATGTCCCAGCCATATCCGCGGTATTCATTCCAGGAGTGGAGAATTGGAAGGCGGACTTTCTAAGTCGCCAACAATTATGCCCAGGGGAATGGTCCCTTCACCCCGAGGTTTTCTGGACAATATGTCAGCGGTGGGGAACACCGGATGTAGATCTTCTAGCATCCAGATTCAACGCAAAGGTGGACAGGTTTGTCTCTCGGACAAGGGATCCCCTAGCTTGCGGCTCGGATGCCCTAGTGTTCCCTTGGGATCAGTTCAAGCTGATATATGCATTCCCACCGCCACAATTGTTACCTCGATTACTCCGCAGAATCAGGGTAGAAAATAAACCAGTGATTCTGGTGGCTCCAGCGTGCCCCCGAAGATCATGGTACGCGGAGATTGTAAAATGTCAGTGGGGAGTCCTTGGACTCTCCTACGTCGTCCGGACCTGCTTTCGCAAGGACCGATATACCACCCTTCCTTACCAGCCCTAGGTTTGACGGCCTGGCTATTGAAGCCCACATTCTAAAAAAGAGAGGGCTCTCTAATCCTGTGGTATCTACCATGATCAATGCCAGGAAGCCGGTATCCAGGCAGATCTACTATAGAATCTGGAAGGCGTACATCGCGTGGTGTGAGGCCAAGAAATGGCATCCACATAAGTACGTAATAGGTAGGAGTCTGGACTTCCTACAGTGGGCTGTAGATGGGAAGCTTGCCTTGAGTACTATCAAAGGTCAGTTTTCGGCCTTGTCAATATTTTTTCAAAGGCCCTTGGCTTCGCATTCACTAGTCAAAGCCTTTAGATAAGGAGTGATGCGTATTAGTCCTCCGGTTAATATTCCCATATGTCCATGGGATCTAAACCTGGTTCTGTCGGTTCTACAGAAACAACCATTTGAACCATTACAGCACATTTCTTTGGTTCTTCTCACCAGGAAATTGTTTTTTCTAGTAGCCATTTGTTCGGCTAAAAGAGTGTCGGAATTAGCAGCTATGTCCTGTAAAGAGCCATATCTGGTTATCCATAAGGACAGAGTAGTATTACGTCCTCATCCAGCCTTTCTTCCTAAGGTGGTATCGAGGTTTCATTTGAACCAAGATGTGGTTCTTCCTTCTTTTTTCCCCAAACCTACTTCGGTAGAGGAAAAGTTATTGCATTCTTTGGATGTAGTAAGAGCAGTCAAAGCTTATCTAAAAGCCACTGCTCAGATTCGCAGAACGGATACTTTGTTTATTCTGCCGGAAGGCCCCAGAAAGGGTCAGGCAGCGTCAAAATCTACTTTAGCCAAGTGGATTCGACAGGTCATAATGCAAGCCTATGGCTTGAGAAGGAGACCGCCTCCGTTCAAAGTTAGAGCGCACTCCACGAGAGCAGTTGGAACTTCATGGGCAGTGCATCACCAGGCCTCCCTGGCTCAAATCTGTAAGGCCGCAACATGGTCTTCAGTACACACGTTTACTAGGTTCTACCAGGTGGACGTTAGAAGTCAGGAGGATGTCGCCTTTGGGCGCAGTGTGTTGCAGGCCGCAAAAGATCCTCATGTCTGATAGCGCTCAGCTTATGTATGGTGTATCCCCCCCCTCATTGGGCATTGCTTTAGGACATCCCATTAGTAATGACTATGTCGCTCTGTGTCCCGTGATGTACGAGAAAGAAAATAGGATTTTTATAACAGCTTACCTGTAAAATCCTTTTCTTGGAGTACATCACGGGACACAGAGCTCCCACCCCTCTTTAGGGACACTTATTGCTTTGCTACAAAACTGAGGGGCTTATATAGGGGAGGGTACTTCCGGTTTTGGAAGTTGCCAGCACCTGAAGGTATCTATATAACCCATTAGTAATGACTATGTCGCTCTGTGTCCCGTGATGTACTCCAAGAAAAAGGATTTTACAGGTAAGCTGTTATAAAAATCCTATTTTTTCTCCCAGATCCCACCTGTCCCCGTCCCTTTTATTCAAAGCTGTTCGAGTCGGTGTGAGGGTTACAGGGAGAGTTGGTTTGAGAGTAATTGGCCATACACAGACTGAATTTCGGCCGGTTCTCCATGAGCTGTTGGTGGCCCTGCCACCACATCCTCCTTCGATCTGAAAATCCAATCTGATGCAGTTGCTGTTTGGGTATTCTGACAGCCAATGAGGTCATCTGTCAGAATACAATAACTGCCAGGGGAGATTCCTCTATCCACGTGGGGCTGAACAAGAGAAATCCTAGTGTATGGCTAGGATAAGAGGCACGGGTTGGTGCTGGAATTACAGGCTGGTTGGGTATAACGGTTATGCTGGCCATACACATAGAGTCTTTTGTTTTAAATTCTCATTCTCAGAATGTGCCTTCCATTTCCTAATTGTAAATGGGGTCGAATTGACGGTCGATTTTGACTGCAGTGAAGAGAGAATTCGGCACACTTCAGTCAGTGCTCTCAACCTTTGGACCAAGACTGGGATGCCATTAAAGTTCAGGCGTCCCAATGCTTTTTTGTGTATATAAACATATTTTTTATTTTTTTTGCTTTTTAATGTATCTGTACTGTGAATAGTCTTTTATGCACAACACAACGCATGTTGACACAGGATTTAAACCGTAAAAAATGTCCATAGGCACATATAAGGACGCTTGGAAAAAATGTTACAGCAGTCTTGATGGTTTGGCTAAAAGGACATAGATAGAGTAACCTTTTGAATATGAACTGAAGGAGTTACATTTTCAAAATAGTTTTACATAAAGGTGTAGGTTGTGATGTGTAAACGAAGGAATGTATTGCGTTAATGATTTACAAGACACTTCAATTTGGGAGGCAGTGCGGAACATTCTTTTTTTTTTGGTTAATCTTTTGACCACCCGGGATGGTGATTTGGCCATCCGAGGCTTAGTAACAATCCCTTTTTGTCACGTACCTTCTCCCCGTGTTTGCCTAAGTGACGAGCTTGCCCCATCTGATTCAGCTGTAACCTTTCCTGTGTCATACGGGCCGGATTCTGACGAAGGGTGTAGTCTGCATGTTGCTTCATGTGTGTGCAGACTTGTTAACTCTGTAAAGTTGAACAGGACCTGAGTGATGTCATAGGTCCTTCTAGCAATGGATTCTCCTTCATGAGTTGGTTTTGTTTCAGAATACAATATAATACACAAGTGAGGACTTTATAGGCACTTGTTTTATCTTTTAAAAGATCTAAATATTAAATTGTCTCTAAAATATTTTACTCCTACTACAGTAGGACAAGGCTAGAACTAGTGAGCAAATTATCTCAATACAAGTGCTTGGGACTAGTAAGGCTAGAACTTGGGGAGATTCGCCCACTTTTTCCTGTTGACCATGGTCACCAGGACTGAAATCTAAAAAGTTTCACTTGTCGTTAGAGCAGAAGCTGGGAGCTATTCTTTTAATAAAGTCGTTTCTTTTGACAGCTATCAGAGGTGGGATTTTCCTTCACTTTGGGGAGAATTCTGCTCATTTCTGTTGTCTGTGAGGAGAGGAAATGATAGAAAATCTCCCCAATGGGGATACAGACAGCAATAAAAAAAAACATAAGAGGTTCCAGTCCTTTCTCACCTCTATCCAATGTCGAAGAAAAAGTTTTGGCTGGAGTTGTGCTTCACTTTGCACTTTTGGTCATCCACCCACCTTTTCTGTTCTGTGTTGCTGGAGGGTGACAACACTGCAGCACCTGAAGTTCTGCAGACTGCTTAGGTCTGTCCTACCTGCTGCCTGATTTTAGCTTTCTATATGTGACGACTCTCTTGATTCTGGTCTTATTTTTTGTAAAGGCGTAACCTGACAAATAATAGAAATCGCAGTGGCTTTATTTAAGTGGGCAATACACAAATTAAATTTGAATTGAGTCACTGTTTTTTGGTTTCCTGACAACCATGAGTGCTGGCTATCAGAATACAATAGCCATCCATGCTGTTTAGTGTTTAGGGCAGGGGTGCTCAACCTTTTTGAAGTGCGAGGGCCACTTAAGCGACTTGGTAACCGGTCGCGGGCCACAATAAACGGAGCAGGTGGATGGCAGGTCCGTGTCTGCTCTGCATATGCATATTTTTTATTTATTTTTTGCAGATCGGATTGGAGGTAGGACACAAGTCTGTTTACATCTGCTACTCCTTAGAGGTGAATGGAGGGTCCAATTGGGTCGGACTGACCGCGTGAAAGGGGCCCAAGGCTGCTTTCACACTGATGCGCTGCGTTTTACCAACCTTTGGCTTTCCTGCACTTTGCAAAAGACTTCTATTATATTCTGAAGGTTTGGTGCACTTTCAGAAGGCTTAACAAACTCGCAGGTAATAACAGAAGTCTATGGCTCAGTGCAGGTAACCCACAGGTGCGCTGCTCTGCATCTGCGGGTCAGTTTGAAAGCAGCCCAGTAACCACTGCAGAACCGATATGGCCAAATATACACTGTGATTTTAGTAATAAACTGACCTTTAATAACCGTATTCTATTCCATCCCAGAGCAGGAGGTCGCGGGCCATGTCCGAGGGCTCCGCGGGCCACTGGTTGGGCACCCCTGATTTCCGGGAAACAAGTAATTCTTCCGCCTTCACCCCCCCCCCCCCCGGCCAGATTAACACAATAGCTCGGCAGGAGTGATTTCTCTGTCAATGCTGTCTGTGTTGATGGGCGACTCCTGCGTGTTGCAGGAAAGAAATTTGCACCGGCTATGGCTAGCCTAACTCACAAAATTCTAAATTGGCAGTGAGAGCGCAGGGAATCTCCAAGGCCAAAGGCTCCCCTGACTTCAGACTTCATCTATAATTTTCTTTACAAAGAGTTTTTATATGAGAGTAACGAGATATACAGTTAACGTAATTCATGAGGGGGTACAATAAAGAGGTAACAAATTTACAGTATGTAACACAGAAATAAGAACAAGCCCAAAGGGTTACATAACTAGACACTGTCTTCTCCAACCGAGGTCAACATCAAATAGTGCGCTAATTTAATACCGTGGGGGAACGTAACTCAAATCCATTAGGAAAAAAAGGTTGCCCATGTAGTTGTACACCCAGAAGGAGGGAATAGAGAAATAGGAGACTACCAGGAAGAGAGGGAAAGTCATCAACAGCAGGTAGTGATCCAGACCCAAGTGGTCATTGAAATTTATCCAAGAGTCCCCTAACCTTCAGAAACTTGGCATGGGTATCTAGGAGGATGGACGTGAGCTTCTTGTGCACCATAATGCCCATGACGTGCTGTTTAACCTCTGCAAAATTAAGAAATGGCTGGCGCAAGGCCTTGGCTATGGTCTGCCAGGAAGACCAACCCCACCAGCATCCTCTGGTCTTTGGTCAAGGACAGGATGGGCTTGTGCAAAAGGGGCTTCCCAAGGGTTGACATGACCAAGTGAATCGGAGAGTAGACCTGAGTCCAAAATCTTAAGATTTTCAGCCAGGGCCACCAGATATGGAGAAGGGTGCCAGGCTCCCTACAGCCTGAAACAAAAGGGAGAGAGGCTTCACCTATGATTTGAAATGTCACTTCTAAGTGGCCTCTCCCTTTTTTAAATTCCAAAATACAATAGAAAAAAATAGTTAGTTATCTGCATTTGGGATTCGTTATTCTAGCCTACAGACACAGGTTTTTTTTGGTTTTTTTTGTTGCTTTGGGCGGTTTAGTGTTTTTTTTTTTTTTTTTTTACAGTCCGTTTTTGTTTTGTGTTCATTTGCATCTCAACACCTGTTTTAGTGTGTCTGCGTCTCCAAACACAATCAGCGCTTGAATTGCCATCACACTGTGTGCGTCAGAAAATTGTACTGTTAGGCTTTCTGTATTCAGGTTAATTTTCAAAGTACATTGTTAATAATTTTTTTTTTTTTTCATTGTACCACCCAGTTCTTTACAATATATAGTAATGGCAGCAATACATGTAAGAGGGGATATTGGCGTTGGAGTTCCATAGAGAAATTGTAGGATGAAATGCTTTCCAGTCTTGGCTGGAAGATGTGCAAAAGTGTCCACAGACATGAGACAGTGGCTGGCCAATTATGTGCAATATAGCAGCTGCCCATTCATACTTACAAATGCATCTCATAACATGCATGGTATGCTAATGTGTTTGCAATAAGGCATCCCATTCGTTTAAATAGGCTGTAAACTTGTCGAAAATCAGCCCTGCATTAAATAGTCAGTGTGCACTAGTGTGTTACCATGTGTCATGGTGTTCTGCAGCGCATGTGTATTTTGCTTAGGCCCCTTTCACACTGAGGCGTTTTTACCGCGTTTTCGCGGTAAAAATAGCGCTGTAATAACGCCTGAAATAATCCTGCCCCAGCATTCTCAATGTGAAATCTCTGAGGGCTTTCACATTGAGGCGTTTTGCTGGCTGGGCGTTGAAAAAAATCCTGCAAACAGCTTTTTTAGAGCAACTTTAGGGCGCATAAAATAGCGCTGTAAAAACGCCTATCCCCATTGAAATGAATGGGATTCACGGTAAAAACGCATAGGCATAAGCGTTATGTTAAAAAATAGCGCTAACGCCTATGCGTTTTTACCGCGTTCGCACTAATAACGTATACGCGTTAGCGCTATTTTTACCGCGATCGCGGTAAAATCGCGGTAAAATAGAGGTACAAAATCCTATAATTTTTGAGCGTTTTTTCAACGCCTCAGTGTGAAAGGGGCCTTAGTGTGGGGTGCCATTCATTAGAATAAGCAAGGTGCGTTTAAAATTTGCCTCTTAATAACAACACATCAATCAGAAGGCATCTTTAGAGGGAAGCCTTTTTTTTCTTTTTTTTTTTTCTTAATTTTGTGTGAAAAATATAACGAGTTTTTAACAATTGTCCAGAGAAAGTTCATAAATGGCTAATGTTGTCAGAGTTAAAAAACATGAAATATATGTGTTGCAGTGCATTGTCATTCACTCTGAACAGCACCATGATCCACATTCGGGTCTTTAACAAATGGACCAGTGCTGTATCACACTACAGTGCACAAATGTGAATTCTCTGAATGCTGGGCTGCCCAGAAGTTTTGCAGGTCTGTTGTGTGTTTTTATTTATTTTATTTTTTTTGCACTTTAACGCTTGTTAAGAACCCCTTAATGGGTTCCTTTTTAAAGCAACACACATTAACACATATAAAACCATGTCTTACTGTGCTTATAAAGGTATAACCAGCACTAAAGCTGCAGCCAGATGTCTTTTTTGGATTTGGCATTATTATTTTTTAGGGAAGACATTTGGCATCCTGGACAGGGAAGGGTAGTGACTTTACTGGAAGTTTATTAGTGCCTACGTTTTCCTCCCCTCCCCCCGAGCCTCTTTTATCCCCTCAAAGTCCTCTCTTGCCTCATTTCAATTCAAATAAGCTTTATTGACATGTCAGACCACAGCATGCACTTTGTGTTGCAAAAACATGCTTAGTGGGCTTTGTAAGTGGGTTGAAGAAAGGTTTAAGCACGTAATCCAAATGTACTGCAATCTTGTAGACTCTTAGGGTGTACTGAGCTTTTTTTTTTTACTTTTGTTACACTTATCTACCATGGCACTTTGCATTTCTCCCTTTGTACTGTAATATTCCATGCAGTCTCCCTGCCTTCAAGTGCTGTTCCTGACTGCTCTGTTTCCTTATTCTAGGCTTCCGTCAGCACTGCTAGAAGCCAAATAATAAACATGGAGGTGAAAGGCCCCTGCGGAATCTCCACAACAGGTAAAATTAGCTACCTCTGTTTGTTTGGTGTTTGTGTCTATATTGTGTATGTGTATGTATGTATGTGTGTGTATATGTGTGTGTGATTATATATATATATATATATATATATATATATATATATATATATATATATATATATATATATATATTATATTATATATACACCTCAAAAAAATGAAAGGAACACATCAGATCTCAACGGGGAAAAATCTCATGCTGGATATCTGTACTGATATGGACTGAGTAATGTGTTGGGAACAAAAGGATGCCACGTCGTTTGATGTAAGTAAAAATGATCAACCTACAGAGGGCTGAATTCAAAGACAACCCAAAAATCAAGGTGAAAAAATGATGCAGCAGGCTAGTTAATTTTGCTTAAATTTCATTGCAGCAACTCAAAATGGTACTGTACTCGGTACTCTAGGAGAGCTGGACAGAGCCGTAGAAGGTCCTTAACCCATCAGCAGGACCGGTATCTGCTCCTTTGTGCAAGGAGGAACAGGATAAGCACTGCCAGAGCCCTACAAAATGACCACCAGCAGGCCACTGGTGTGAATGTCTCTGGCCAAACAATCAGAAACGGACTTCATGGGGGTGGCCTGAAGGGGCGACGTCCTCTAGTGTGCTCTGTGCTCACTGCCGGACACTGTGGAGCTCGATTGGCATTTTCCATTGAACACCAGAATTGGCAGGTCCGCCACTAGTGCCCCATGCTTTTCACAGATGAGAGCAGGTTCACCCTGAGCATATGCGACAGACGTGAAAGGGTCTGAAGAAGCCGCGGAGAACTTTATGCTGCCTGTAACATCGTTCAGCATGACCGGTTTGGTGGTGGGTCAGTGATGGTCTGGGGAGGCATATCCATGGAGGGACGCACAGACCTCTACAGGCTACACAATGGCACCCTGACTGCCATTAGGTATCAGGATGAAATCCTTGGACCCATTGTCAGACCCTACGCTGGTGCAGTGGGTCCTGGGTTCCTCCTGGTGCATGACAATGCCCGGCCTCATGTGGCGAGAGCATGGAGCCAGTTCCTGGAGGATGAAGAAATTGATACCATTGAATGGCCCCCACGCTCACCTGACCTAAATCCAAAAGAAAACCTCTGGGACATTGTTTCTGTCCATCCGGTGCCGTCAGGTTGCACCTCAGTCTGTTCAGGAGCTCAGTGATGCTCTGGTCCAGATCTGGGAGTAATACCCCAGGACACCATCCGTCGTCTCATTAGGAGCATTCCCTGATGTTGTTAGGCATGCATACAAACTACTGAGGACCATTTTGAGTTGTTGCAATGAAATTTCAGCAAGACGGACTAGCTTGCTGCATAATCTTTTCACTTTGATTTTCAGGGTGTCTTTGAATTCAGCCCTCTGTAGGTGGATAATTTTCATTTCCATCAAGGATGTGCCATCCTTTCACATCCTTTCATTCCTAACACATTACCCAGTCCATATCAGTATAGATATCCAGCATGAGATTTTACCCCGTTGAGATCTGATGTGTTTTCAAAGTGTACCTTTTAATTTTTTTGAGGTGTGTGTGTGTGTATGTGTATGTATGTATATATATCTCTCGTGTAATAAAGAAAATAAGCCCGGGTCTTATATTAATTTTGGCAACAAAAGACACAGTAGGGCTTATTTTCGGGGTAGGTCTTAACATGTAATGTGATGTCTTCTCTCCCCCTTCCTCTCCCTGCCTGTCAGGAATCTCCAGTGTAAACTGAGTTAACATGCTTGTAAAATCCTATAATCCACTCTATTACAGTAGTGTATAATGTGTTTGTTTCTGTAATATAATTGTGCCAAATAACTTCTTTATAGTGCCGCTCTGCTCTTCTGTGACCTGCCGGAGTTCTCTTCCCCGCAATTATATTACAGAAACACACACATTGTACATTATATACTACTGTGATAGAGTGGATTATAGGATTTAACAAGCCTTTTAAACTAGGGCTTAGTTTCGGGGTAGGGCTTATATTGCAGCTCTCCTGGAAAATAGCGCTAGGTCTTATTTTCGGGGAAACACGGTGTGTGTGTGTATGTATGTATGTATGTATGTATATATATATCTATATCTATATCTATATATATCTCCAAAGCGGCTTGCAGTTTAATGTCCCGCCTACAGTCATGCACACTCAAGACCATTTTCATTACATCGACTGAACCTATTTATCCACTAGTTTTATATAATTCATGTTTAGTGGTCTTAACAAGAAGATCTAGGGAAAAGGTTGACAAGCTATAGCGGCCAATCAGAATTCCTGTAACCTAAGCCAGATCAGGATATGTTGGATCTGGATTGTGTGCTTTTGGAACGTCCCTTAGTGCTCTGCACCTTTTTAAATAGGGTCTCCTAAACCAGTGTTTGTCAACCTTTTTTCATTCAAGACACCCTTAAAAATTATAGACAGTCTCAAGGCACCTCATTCTAAAATGTAAAAAATGCAGGAACATCCTTACATAGGACACCCAACGTTGGAGGTGGTTTATTCTTCCAAAGCAAATACACTTTTGCACACTGGTACTGACTAGTAGTCCAATGTTTCTCTTCTCCCTCAATTTCTTTCCATCAGTCGGCTAACATGACCCCAGTGCTGAAGCAGAGGAAGGTCAAACAAGGATGCTATGGGGGTGACAGACATCTTGCTTATCAACTGATGACATCATTCGTTGTTAGGATGCCAGTGTCTAGAAAGTCGTAATGGTTCATAATGAAAACCCGTGGCTTTGTGTAACTAAAAGGCAGGCTTGATCCACCTGCTCGCTTGTATATAATTGTTGATCGATTTTTTTTTTTTTTTTTTTTAGCCATTTTTTCAAGGAACCCCAGTTAAAAAAAGGCTGCTCTAAACTGAAGAACAGAAATATATTGTAGCTCATCTGTCCTTGGATGGGGTGGCTGCATTAATTTTCCTTTTTCCAGCCATGTATGTTTTCTACTTTTACAGAAAAATAACTCTTCATCTTGACACAACTCTCTCATGTTCCTGTAAATTCCGGTGCATTGAACTGCTATCTCAAGCAGCGTTATCAGCTTTCCCAGCTTTCCTCTGTGAGCTACAAAACACTTCCTCTCTATGTAACAAAGAGGAGGGTGTTTTTAAGGCACAAGATTTTTTACCTTGATGCATTCTGTGCATCAAGGTAAAAAACATTCTGTGTGCATCTAGCGATGTCCATGAGAGACTTGGCTCTCTGTGGACTCGCACTCCAGATTGGATTTTGGCAGTGGCTCCCGCTGCTGTCTATCACAGCCAGTGAGCCAATCAGGAGACTAAGGGGGTGGGGCCAAGCCACGGCTCTGTGTGTGAATTGACACGCAGAGCTGTGCCTCGGGAGCACACCTGCTTGGGTGCCCCCACGGCAACCTGCTTGCTGTGGAGACACCTGGCAGGAGGGAGGGGCCGGCGTGAGAAAAGAGGAGGATGTGGGCTGCTCTGTGCAAAATCCTTGCACAGAGTACGTAAATATAACATGTATGTTATTAAAAAAAAAAAAAAAAAAAACAAGACTTAAGATATTAAAGTCCTGGAATGAGTAAGGATTAGAACCTCTGTCAGGTTGTTTTTTTTTTATTTGTTTTTTTTTTTGTTTTGTTTTTTTTTGCGGTCTGTATCTATGGGGCATTCCACCTTACTTCTCCCAGATATTAATGGGAACATAAACACTGTAAGCCTGACAGAGGTTCTATTCCTATAAAAAAAAAAAAAAAAGGCTATAATTCCACTTTAATGAAATGTTAATGTCCCCTTTCAAGTGTAACATTGGAGATAGTGCTACTAATGCACTTGTCACCCATAATATATAACCTGATCACTTGTTCTTATATGTCTCGATGACCTACTAGATTGTAAGCTCCTGTAAGCTGGGGTGTGCTTGTTTCTAGTTCAGGTATTTATTTACTTCCTACTTTTACATGGCGAGGATTTAATCCACGTGGTTACTATTTAAAGAGGTTGTAAACCTTCCTGTTTTTTCACCTTAATGCATCCTATGCATTAAGGTGAAAAAACATCCGATAAGTACAGGCCCCCCAGCCCTTCGGTTTACTTACCTGAGCCCTCGAAAGTCCCGCATCGAGAACACGCTGGCTTCTCGGCTCTTCTCGGCCCGGGCTTCTCAGCTCTTCATTGGATGGATTGATGGCAGTGCAGCCATTGGCTCCTGCTGCTGTCAATCAAATCCAATGACGCGGGCTGAGTCCAGCATTCGTGTCTATGGACGCAAATGCTGGACTCGGGAGCGCGCCCGCAAGGAACCCCCTTGGGAAAGCGCTACCCTGAGGGGGTTATCTGATGCCTGGAGGAGCCGAGACAGCCGCCGAGGGACCCCAGAAGACGAGGTTCGGGGCAACTCTGTGAAAAACGAGCTGCACAGTGGAGGCAAGTATGACAAGTTATTTAAAAAAAAAATTTTTTCGAACCTTTGCAATCACTTTAAGCAAGAGCCTGTCCCAAAGGAGTTTGCCTTGTTAATGACCAAAGGAGGACTGAACCCACATGTTATCCCACCTTCTATGCTTGACTGTGATGCTGCCCAAGTTATTTAGTACATGACTTCTCAACCCATATTGTGTGTAACCTGGGGGCTAAATATGTTTTCTAAATTAAATTCACATCAGTATAGAATTAAGACAATATTGGAGCCTATATATGAAGCACATCAGACATTATACTTCTGTAAAAGCAGCAGGCAATACATAGGTACATGTTAAGGGGTGTATGAGACTTGGGGAGGGGGGGGGGTTTGGGGGTGCGGTGGGGGACTTTATTCTAGGTTAAGGTTGTAAAAGAAAAAAGTTGTTATACTTACCTGCTCTGTGCAACGATATTGCACAGAGTGGCCCTTTTACCTCCTTCTTGGCAGTCCTTTCCTACCTCCTGCAGGTGCCCCCTTACAAGTTGGGTGCTGTGGTGGCACCCGTGCTTTCATGCTTCTGAGCTGGGTTGTGTGTATCCAAAGATGCACACAGAGGCAGTAAGCCACTCCCATGCCCTTTAACAGGAGTTTAGGCTCCTGCTGCTCTCAATGTCTCCTGTGGGACCAGGAAGTAAGAGGAGCAGTGGTGCAACCGGGACAGCACTGGAGCGGTGACAGACGTCAGGTAAGTGTTGGTGGAGAGAATAGGTAGTCTAAAGTTTTTTTTTTTTCTCTAAATACAGAGAATGTTTTAAGGTAAAAAAAACATTTTAACTTTAGACCATTTAGGAACATTTATATTGTAATTGTCCCCCGTTTTTGGTATAAATGTATGTTGACCAGCTCGTTATATAGCACTACAGCGTACTCTACTTTATAAAGCAGTATACTGGTATCGCCTAGAAAGCAATTACCGTATTTATCGGCGTATAACACGCACCCTAACTTTAAGAAGGAAGTTTCAGGAAAAAAAAACTTTCCACAGCCCCCTGCGTATAACACGCAGGCACAGTTTACCCTCTATTTTCAGGGTAAAAAAGTGAGTGTTATACGCCAATAAATACAGTATGTTTCGTTATTGTAACAAAGGTGCAGCATAATTTCATCACAGGGCCATACAAGTAGTAGCAGAGTATGCATTCCCTCAGTCCGTATTCTGCTATAATACTAATCGGTGACAGTAATGGGTCTCCAGAGACCCTGCGGCCTCGTACACACGGCCGAGATTCTCATCGAAAAAAAACATGTCGTTTTTTTCGACGAGATTCCTGGACAAGAAAATTGTCCCGGCCGAGTGTGCACACGCTCGTTTCAAAGAACCCGCGGTTCTTTGAATGGAGCGTACGCGGTGACGTCATCGACTACGACGAGCATGCGCTCGTCACATTCGATGCCGTCGCCGCCATATTGGTATACCCTACGTATGCCTAGGAAGCTACCGCGCATGCGTCAAATTCATTTCGAACATGCGCGGGCTTCCCGGCGGACAGGTAAGTGTACACACACTCACTTTTCTCGTCGAGAAACAGGCTGACGAGAATCTCGACGAGAAAATAGAGAGCAGGTTCTCTATTTTCTCGTCGAGGTTACTTGTCGGTTTTCTCGACGAGAAACCCGATAGCCGCGTACACACGACCGATTTACTCGGCAAGACATCTCTGCCAGCAAGTTTCTTGCTGGTTCTTGCCGAGAAAATCGGTCGTGTGTACGAGGCCTGAGTCGTGTAACTTGCTGAGGTGGATGCCATAATTTGATCATGTGCATGTTGCTCCCTTCCCAGGTGGGGCCCCCTTTGACACCTCCTCCAAGCAGAGAGCTCACCTGATCTCGGAACTCGCGGACAAACAGCGAGATCTACAGGAGACGCTGAGACAGAAAGTGAATGAGCTGCGGAGGCTGTGTCTGCAGGAAGCCGTAAGTACAATTTTAAGCTACATATTTTGTATTGTTATAGGAAGTGGGCCATGGAATATCTCTGCATAATTCAAATAAAAAAAATATGAATGAAGGGACTTTGTCTTTCCCCCACACTGGAATCGGATCGCATGGGTGTCCCATGTGATGCAATTCCTGTTCAAATCCACAGTTTGCACTGCCATCTGTGAATCGATCTGGGGGTGTCGTGAACATTGTATTAAGACCTGCAGCAGTTCGCAGAGGGTAGTGTGAACTGCCTGCGGGGGGATATGTGATGCGGGAACCGGCACTGGAATTGCGCTGGTTCCATATGTGTGAACCTAGGCTGAATGTTGCTGTGCATGGGGTTACAATGTCAAGGCAAGTATTTTTTAAAAGCATTTAAACAAAACAAAAACAAAGTTATATTTATATTGCGCCCACACAGTTGAATTTGGCTGTTTAGGCATACCCCACTTTACGTACACTCACGAGTACGGACACATTGGTGTCTATTGAAAATCTTGGTCAGCTTGACATGACACTGCTTCCGGTTTTTAACATTGGTGTCAATGGTAAATCTTTGGTCAACTTGACATGGCACTACCATGCCACATATCCGATTTTGGGGTCAGCCAGCTGTATCACGTGCCCTACGACACAACGCGTTTCGTCAGTAACGTCTGACGTCATCAGGAGTCATGACTCCTGATGACTTCAGATGTTTCTGACAAAACGCATGCCAATTTTGTTTGACCGATCATTGGAGCGTATTTGGCTGTGGACCAGTCTCCCCTCAGAAGGCCCATTTCCATTGGTATCTACACCTGGTTTGACAACCTGTAATGGTTGTCAACTCCCTCTGGTGAGTAGATTGTTTGCCTGGTGGTGGTGAAAGACGTTTTCTCACCCAGATCGCAGGGATTCTCATCACTCACATTGATGGAAGATCCATGGTGGTGGTTCACGGACATTTAGATTGATTTAATTTTCTTCAGAAATAATATGGACAATTCTTTTTGGTGTCTCAGTATATATGCTATTTATGCATTTCACTTATTTTTTTTGCATTTGTTTGTATGTACATGTGAATTTTTAGCGCGGTATGAAATTTATTTGGTTTAACACATTATTAGACTTTTGGTCTCACTACCCTCTGCTCCCATAATAGTTATTCAATACATTTTATTTACGTTGATTATTATCCAGGGTGCGCGGCTTATAGGTTTTTCCTATAATTTCATTTCATTTTTTTTTTTTTTTTTTATACATGTGTATGCATATGCACGTTTTCTTACCTATTGTGCTTCAAGGTAGTTGTGATCTTCGGTCAAGATTCGAGGCACCATTTTTGTGGAAATTTTTCTTATTCCCAAATCCTCCAGTACCACACTGTTTCCCTGTTCATCTTCAATTCTTCTGCCATCATTCGCACACTCAATCTTCAACCTGAGCATACAAGGGTTCACACTCTATGCTTTCTGCTGCCCCCATTCTTGGGTCATCATAGACCTCTTCCCGTCCCTCCTTAGGCCTCATGCCCACGGACGTTTTTACAGCTGCGTTTTTGAGCGTTTTTTGCAGCTTAAAAACGCCTGTCCATGTTAGTCTATCGCTTCATGCCCACCTAGACAATTGAGCTGCAAATAGCATAGACGTTTTTAAGCTGTAAAAAAAAAAAAACAGGACCAGTGCGTTCCTCAGCGTCAGAATTAGGCAGAAAAAAAGCGAGCGTCAGAAAACGCGCAGAAATGCGCACAAACGCAGCGATTGCGTTTCTCAGCTCCGCGTTTTTTGTTTTTTTTAAATATATACAATAACATGCACAGGCGTTTTAAAGCTGTAAAAAACGCAGCTGTAAAAACGTCAGTGGGCATGAGGCCTTAAACTGCTAATGCCATTCAAAAACACTTTATTTCTTCATGGAATGTTCACTATAAGCCTGTTGTAACAGAGTTAAAGTTTCACTTCTGCTTTGCACACAAAATTTGATGGTAATCTGCTGCTCCAGATTCCTGTACCTCATTTTCCACCAAAAGCTTGCGTGTTCTTTCATCTACTACTCCGTAATCTGTTCTGCCACTCAGTTGAGTGCAAGTTAGAACATGTCAGAATGCTTGAATGCAATTGGCTGTGTCTCACCACCATAGTGCTACATCGTGGGCATTCCGAAATTCAAACGCTAAAATCCAGCGCTCATGGAACATACATAATGACCCATGTAGACTCTTAAGATGAAGAACTTTGTCCATTTACTTATCAAAATTAAAAAGAATCCAATCCCAGATGGGCACAAAAACGGATGTGATATTCACAATAGTCAGATTGCAGTGATCTCAACTTGCAATAATATTACCCACGATCCATAGAGCAAGGAGGTGTTAAAATTTCAAAGCATAGCTTGTTAATCCTGTGGCATGAAAACAGTGTGGACACAGTACCTTGAGATGACTAGGACATGCAGGCCGACATGTGGAGCGCCCTCCAACACGAGGGACGTGAAACTGGGACCGTGACAAAGCTGGGATGGGAGAAAACTCACACTCTCCGTCCTTCCAGATAGGTGATGTCACACCACTGCGACGCTGGCTGATGTCTCAGGATTCGGGCAGCGTTGTGAAGCGGGTGGTGCCGTTACAGCTCCTTGCTGGGGTAAATCCCTGGCCGTCCATCCAAGTCTGCCTGGATGCAGTCTCCACTGAGTGCTTCTAAATGGAGCAGGGTGAGGGAACCCCGCTGCTGGTATTTGGGGTCTTTGTTGTGTGGCTGGGTACGCACGCCCTGCGTTCCAGCCAGACAGCTTCACTACAGACTTCTTCCCACTTCTCCCATCCCAGCTGTGTCACGGTCCCGGTTTCGCGTCCCTCGTGTTGGAGGGCCCTCCACATGTCGGCCTGCATGTCTTAGTCATCTCAAGGTACTGTGTCCACACTGTTTTTATGCCACAGGATTACCGAGCTATGCTTTGAAATTTTAAACCCTCCACGCTCTATGGATCGTGGGTAATATTATTGCAATTTGAGATCACTGCAATCTGTGACTATTGTGAATATCGCATCCTTTTTCTGCCCATCTGGGATTGGATTCTTTTTCATTTTGATAAGTAAATGGACAAAGTGCTTCATCTTAATTAAGAGTCTACATGTGTCATTATGTATGTTCCATGAGCGCTGGATTTTAGCGTTTGAATATTGTATATTTGGTATTTCCGGGTACAAAATTTTTTCCTGCTGCTCTGGATCCACGTCCTCCTTTTGATTTTCCTGTACCCCTTGACATTTTGAGGTTTTTTCACATCCATCCACCAGTTTTAGCGCTGGTGATTTTTGTTATTCCGAAATAAATTTTCACACTGTGTGTATGTATATGTGTATGTGTATATGTATATGTATATGTATATATATATATATATATATATATATATATATATATATATATATATATATTTATATTTATTACAGTGCATCTGGAAAGTATTTAGTGCTTCACTTTTTCCACATTTTGTTTTGTTACAGCCTTATTCCAAAATGCATTAAATTCATTATTTTGCTCAAAATTCTACAAGCAATATCCCATAATGACAACCTGAAAGAAGTTTTGTTTGATATCTTTGCAAAATATAAAAAATAAATAACGACAAAAATCCCATGTACATAAGAATTTTATAGCCTTTGCTCAACACTTTGTTGAAGCACCTTTGGCACCAATTACAGCCTCCAGTCTGAATATGATGCCACAAGCTTGGCACACCTATTTTTGGGCAGTTTTTCCCATTCTTCTTTGCAGGACCTCTCAAGCTCCATCAGTTTGGATGGGGAGCATCGGTGCACAGCCATTTTCATATCTCTCTAGAGATGTTCAGATGGGTTCAAGTCTGTGCTCTGGCTGGGCCACTCAAGGACATTCACAGAGTTGTCCCGTAGCCACTCCTTTGTTATCTGGACTTTGTCCTTAGGGTCATTGTCCTGTTGGAAGATGAACCTTCGCCCGAGTCTGAGGTCCAGAGCGCTCTGGAGCAGGTTTTCATCAACAATGTCTCTGTACATTGCTGCATTCATCTTTCCCTCGATCCTGACTAGTCTCCCAGTTCCTGCCGCTGAAAAAACATCCCCACGCCATGATGCTGCCACCAGCATGCTTCACTGTAGGGATGGTATTAGCCAGGTGATGAGCGGTGCCTGGTTTCCTCCAGACATGACACTTGCCATTCAGGTCAAAGAGTTCAATCTTTGTTTCATCAGACCAGAGAGTTTTGTTTCTCATGGTCTGAGAGTCTTTTAGGTGCCTTTTGGCAAACTCCAGGCGAGCTGCCAAATGCCTTTTTACTGAGGAGTGGGTTTTGTCTGGCCTCTCTACCATACAGGCCTTATTAGTGGAGTGCTGCAGAGATGGTTGTTCTTCTGGAAGGTTTTCCTCTCTCCACAGAGAAGTGCTGGAGATCTGTGGGAGTGATTGGGTTCTTGGTCACCTCCCTGACTAAGGCTCTTCTCCCCCGATCCCTCAGTTTGACCAGGCGGCCCGCTCTAGGAAGAGTCCTGGTGGTTCCAAACTACTTCCATTTACAGATGATGGAGGTCACTGTGCTCATTGGGACCTTCAATCCTGCAGACATTTTTCTGTACCCTTCCCCAGATCTGTACCTCGATACAATCCTGTCTCGGAGGTCTACACACAATTATTTGGACTTCATGGCTTGGTTTGTGCTCTGACATGCACTGTTCACTGTAGGACCTTATATAGACAGGTGTGTGCCTTTCCAAATCATATCCAATCAACTGAATTTACCACAGGTGGACTTCAATCAAGTTGTAGAAACATCCCAAGTATGATTAGTGGAAACAGGATGCACCTGAGCTCAATTTTGAGTGTCATGGCAAAAGCTGTGAATACTTATGTACATGTGATTTATTAAAAAAAAAAAAAAAAATTTGCAAAGATTTCAAACAAACTTCTTTCACATTGTCATTATGGGGTTTTGTTTGTAGAATTTTGTGGAAAATAATTAATATAACCCATTTTGGAATAAGGCTGTAACATAACAAAACGTGGAAAAAGTGAAGCGATTTGAATACTTTCTGGATGAGAAAAAAATAAAATAAAAATTATATATATTTGTAATTCATTTGCATTAAACTTGCACCCCTTTTTAAAAACGTCTGAATGCGGGAGGTCCTATGATCAGGAGCCAGTCATACCGGCTACTGATCGTTTGGCACCAAGAACTGTCTTTCACAGCTCAGTGTCTGTGTTGGGAGTACGCAGTGAGCTTGCTTTCAGCACAGAAACATTGGCCACCCAGCAGCACATGTATGTGTAGCCTGTGGGTGTTAAAGTGCACCCTTTTTCTGCTCACATACTGTGTTAACCCATTTGCGACCACCTAAAACAAAGTATAAATTCCTTAATCTGTCTTGATATTGTAACCCCTTGCACAGCAACAGTCAAACTGAAAGGGTGAGGAGCAGCACCCTATTTTGGGCTCTCACTTTTAACACTGTGAACATGCTTACAGGAGGGGACAGCACAGTAATGTATCTCATTAGAGTGCTGCTGCTCCATCATTGCCTAGTTAGACAGGGACTGGTCCTGGGCCAGGCTGCATTGCTAACTACATTGTCTGCATGGTGAACACAGACTTGGCTGGGCTCTCTGGCAAGGCTGCCAAAATCACAAGACTGACTAAACAAATTTTGCTGACTGCATATTTAGCTGGTTACCAAAAGTTCAGCTTTAAAGTGAACCTTTGCTTTAGCCATGTGGGGGAAAACATCTGGCCCACTGTAATGCAATCCTTTTGTAGCAGAACATGCTGTCATTTTGCTTTTCCGCCACTTCATTCAGCTACTGGGAGAGAACAGAATGCCCCGTGAAAGTTATGAGTTGTCGGAGTAAAAAATTGACTTTTCTAAAACACTGATTGGCAATGACATGGGGTCAGTAACAAACTCTTCCATGTCTGAAAGCACCAAGAGTTTTATTTGAGCACCTGTCAACTAGTGGAGGGACGAGGGTTATGTAGGTATACATTAGAGCTGCATGATAGTTAAAGATCTTAATACAGCATTTCCTAGATTCAGTGCAGAGAGGTCTCTGCTCACAGCTGTTAAACTTGGCAGGCTGCTTGTTTTTTTTTTTTTTTTTTTCACATCATCGTCGGCAAAATTACTTAGAACCCCCAAACATTATATATATTTTTTTAGCAGAGACCCTAAAGAATAAAATGGTGGTTGTTGCAATATTTTATGTCGCACTGTATTTGTGCAGCGGTCTTTCAAATGCAATTTTTTGGGAAAGAATACACTTTAAAAATAAAAAAATAAAAAAAGAAACAGTAAAGTTAGCCCAATTTATTTTTTTTTTTTTTTTTTTATAATGTGAAAGATGATGTTATGCCACAAAAATCGTGATCTTTATTCTAAGCAAAAAAAATTGTGATTCTCATTTTAGCCAGAATCGTGCAGCTCTAGTATACATTGTTGAGGATGGAGGGGTTGAAACAATCCTGTTTTGCCCTGGCTGGGTAAAGTTTAGAATTAGCAAAACCGTGTAATGAAATTTTAAAGACTGGATGTTTTTTCCTACAGCTAATAATATTCACAATTAAGTTCAAAATAGTACAGGAATATGTTGGTCTTGGAAGTTCAGCTAAATGTCTTTGTGGGGTGGGATGCTTTAGTGCATAGAAGTTCTCCCATCAGACGCTGTTCCGGAGGAGTAAGACTTTAGTGTTCCCATCAGCTAAAACAAGTACAGTTTTGATGGTGGTACTTGCCTGTAAAGCTTGTGATTGTCATGTTGGCACATGGCTGACTACAACTACAGAAACTCTACTGTAATAATTGATTTATTAGGTTATATTTATTGATGATGAGGTTTACCCTTCTTTCTGAGCAGGAACTGACAGGACAGGTGCCTGTGGAGTACCCCATAGAATATGGCGAGAGACCCCCAGCTGTCGCAAGGAGGCCGCGAGGATTCAGAATGACCGCGGCAGCGGTTACCAGAGCAGAAGTGAGCACCTGCAGTTTTTTTTCATAATTTATGAAATCCATAAATGCCCTCATTTTTATACCTTGTGTTTGACCTTACAAAAAACACTACTAAGTGAGAATTTCCTCCCAGCTCTGACCACTGCACACTGGTGTGTGATTGGTGCGTCCTCACGGTAAACCAAACTCGCTTACACTCTATCCAAACCATGATTGGGTTTTCTCGTACACACTTTCCATTAAACTTTTTCTGTTAGTGCAGTATAATGTAAAATGCACCTGTCACCTTCACAATGTGGATAAAGCAAATGAAAGTATATCTAAAATTTAAAAACAAAAATGTAATATAGCAAAATAATTACAATGCTGATTTAATAATTGTATTCTTTGTGAAAATTCATGCACAATAACATTCCCTGAATATTGTGAGCAAATAAAGTCCCCCAAACAATACATGAAAATATTTTTAACCAAAATGTATTTCAAATGAAAAAAGTTCAAATAAAACAATCCAACGGTGTAATGACTAAAAAGTTTTCATCACCAATGTTATTTGTGTATAGAAATGTAGAAAAATCTTTTGCTCCAAAGTGACCACCACCATTCCACTTGCCTACAGGGCACTTTTACCCCCTTCCTACGCAGGCCATTTTTCAGCTTTCAGCGCTGTCACACTTTGAATGACAATTGCGCGGTCGTGCGACGCTGTACCCAAACAAAATTTGCGTCCTCCCCCCCACCTCTGCGTTTTTTTTATTTTTTGCGCTATAAACAAAAGAAGAGCGACAAGTTTGAAAAAAAATATATATTTTTTACTTTTTTGCTATAATAAATATCCAATTTTTTATTATTTTTTTTTTCCTCGGTTTAGGCCGATATGTATTCTACATATTTTTGGTAATAAAAAATCGCAATAAGCGTATATATTGATTGGTTTGCGCAAAAGTTATAGCGTCTACAAAATAGGGGATAGATTTATAGCATTTTTATTATTATTATTATTTTTTTATTTTTTATTTTTTTTTTACTAGTAATGGCGGTGATTTTAAGCAATTTTTTTTTCTTTTTATCGTGACTGCGATATTGCGGCGGACACATTTTTGGGACCATTCACATTTATACAGCGATCTGTGCTATAAAAATGTACTGATTACTGTATAAACATGGCAGTAAAATGTGTTCCCTATTAGTGATTCTTACTGTGGGGGGAGGGGACTGACTGGGGGAGGTGACCGATGGTTGTCCCTATGTACAAGGGACACACCATCAGTCTCCTCTCCCTGACAGGACGTGGATCTGTGTGTTTACACACACAGATCCACGGTCCTGCTCGGTTACTGGGCATGCGCATCGGGTCCCCAGTGACGCGGCGATGCGCGCGCCCCCTAGTGGCTTTTAAATGCATGACATCCGCTCAGAATAACAGTGTCTTCCTGCCGCCGTCATTTGACAGCGGCTGGGTGACAAGCGGTTAATATAGGAAAATGCACATACCGGAAGTGCGTGCCTATCTCACTAACAAGGTTAGGCAAACCCAGCTTGTATTACTTACAAAGATGTTCCAAACACGTGCCCCTAGGCACCAACAGTATGCAAATATGCAGCCTCTCTGCGGGTGGGCCTTGGCACCGAGCAGCCACATATTTATGTAGCAATTAACAGACGGAGCTGTGCTGAGAGTGTGCGCGCTGCTGCCACAGTTACTGAAGGCAAATGGAAAGCTCACAATCGCTTCTTGCGATCAGGAGCTTTCTGATCATGTGATCGCCGTGACCGTCAATCACGGCGGTCACATAAGCCCCGCCTCCCGGCATTTGAAACCTCTTAAAGGGCCAGGAGGCGCTGGCGCAAAGGGGTTGTAAACCCTCCTGTTTTTTTTAACCTTAATGCATCCTATGCATTAAGGTGAAAAAACTTCTGGCAGTCACTGGCCCCCCAGCCCCCCCCATTTTACTTACCGGAGCCCTGGAAGGTCCCACAGCGAGGACGCGCTGTCTCTCTGCCCGGGGTTCTCGGCTCTTGATTGGATAGATTGATAGCAGCGCAGCCATTGGCTCCCGCTGCTGTCAATCAAATCCAATGATGCGGGGGCGGGGCCGAGTCCTGTATTCGGTGGCTTTGGAAACATTTTAGTCATTACACTGTTGGATTGTTTTATTTGAACTTAGAATAAGTAATAATGAATGAACATCGGTGCGGAAGGGTTTATACATTTATACAAAATTTTATTTATTGCAGCTTAGTAGTACTTGGATGTGGTGGCTGCATTTTTGTTTTTCGTTTTTTTAGGCTAAAAACATTTTCAGCAAGTTCAGAAAATACCTGTTATAGTTTTCTGTACTTGAAGAAAATTTACTTGGCCTGAAAAACGGAAACAAATGCAGCTACCACATCAAAGCGGTAGTAACAAACTGCAGTATGTTATCCTTTTGCTTCTAAATAATAAACAATTCAGAGTAGATGGCCTTGGAACAAGTAGTATTACTGGAGGAGTCCTTTCACTTAAAATTAAGTGGGGTTTTAGGCCCCTTCCACATGGGGCGGATCCATTTAGCGGAGTCTGCCAGCTCAGCGGTTGATCGCTCCGTTTATCTCTGCTGAGCCGGCGGATGACAGGTCCGTCTCTGCTTACTGAGCGGGGAGGGGCCTGTCAGAGCCCCGCTGATTCCTATGGGGAGATCAGAGGAAAATGGACAGCATGTCTGTTTTCATCAGATCTCATCCGATCTGCCAGACTGATGGCTGAAGGTATCGCCATACGTCTGATTTTAGCAGGTCGGATGGCAGACTGCCCATAGGAGTCAATGGATGGCCCGCTTGGATCCGCCTGAAAAACGAACAGGCGAATCCGAGCGGGCTTGTCGTGTAGATGGGAAGGGGGTGGGAGCAATGAAAGGTTTGAACGGTGGGATGATTATGATTTTGTTTACAGCAACACAAGGGAGGGTGTCTTAAGACCAGTGTATGGTTGTGAAAGAGCTGTAGATAAATTATTAAAATAAATTGCATTATTCTCTGACACTTTTTGAAAGAACTGTTAACCACTTCACCTCTGGAAAGTTTACCCCCCCCCCCCCCCTTCCTGAACAGGCTATTTTTTGCGATCCACCATTGCGTTCCTTTAACTGACAATTGTGCGGTCGTGCGACACTGTACCCAAATAAAATTCTTTCCCTTATTTTTTTTTTTTTTCTCTCCCACAAATAGTTTTTCTTTTGGTGGTATTTAATCACCCCCGCATTTTTTATTTTTGGTGCTAGAAACAAAGAATGACCGACAATTTTGGAAAAAATAAAAATACATTTTTATACTTTCTGCTCTAAAACACATCCAATTAAAAAATTTAAAAATCGAATTTCTTTATCAATTTAGGCCAATATGTATTCTGCTAAGTGTATATTAATTGGTTTGCGCAAAAGTTTTATAGCGCCCACAAACTATGGGATAATTTTTATTTATTTTTACTTGTAATGGTGGCAATTGGCAACTTATAGCGGGACTGCGATATTGCGAAGGACTAATCGGGCACCTAACTGACACTTTTGACACTTTTTTTTTTTGGGGACCAGTTACATCATTACAGTCATCGGTGCTAAGAAAATGAACGGTCACTGTACTAATGACACTGGCAGGGAAGGGGTTAACGGGCGATCAAAGGGTTAACTGTGTGCCTAGCTAATGTTTCAGTGTAGTGGGGAGGTGCTTTTACTACTGGAAGACATGGATCAGTGTTTCTGCTTTACAGAAACGCAGAATCCATGCCTTCTGTACTGACAGAATGACAGTGTGCCTTGTTTACATAGGCAGACTGGAATTCTGTCAGTGTAGCTAACGATCAGCGGGTGCAGGTGGAGACGCTGGTCAGCTCCCGCTGTGTAAAATCGCAGCGGGAGCGAGCCGCACACTTGCACCCAAAACCCAGAATTGCGTGTATATCTACGAGATTCTGCACAGCATGGCCGCCCTGTATCAAATCTGCTATGGGGAGGTCAGCAAGTGGTTAATCTAAAAAAAAAAAATCCCAGTAACCCAGTCACTTCGGTAAAAAAAAAAAATTGGGTCCCTGTGCCTTCCACCTCTAGTCATGTGGAAGAATTCCAAAGTATGAACAGATTATTGTTAGAGATGTAATGGCTCTGCCTTTTTCAATAGAATCAAAATGTTTTTATTTCAATCAGAATTCTTCCACGAATTTGTTTAAAATAAATGGATAAAGCAGTGGTGTCTGCCATCTAGTGGTCATATTTGGTATAACAGCCTAGTTCAGCATTGTGCCCTACCTCGGTGTCTACATCTGATTCTGATTTTCTCTTGCAGGAAGCGCAGTTGGACCGTTTGGAGCGGGATTTTGCTTTGCAGCTACAGATGGCAGAAGCTGCTCGAAACCTGAGCATTGCTGCAGAACAGAGCACAGAGCTGACTGTGGAGCAGCGCAGAAAACGCAGACTCGTTTATCTGGACGCATTGCGCAGGCTGCAGGAGATAGAGGAACAAAGTAATAACCTGCGGAGAAAACTGGGCCTGAGGCCTACACATAGAGTGCCGCAGAGTCTGCTCGGTAAGTGCGCATGTCCTAACCGTGGAGTAGGTAGTTAAAGGAGTTGTAAAGGTACATTTTTTATTTTCTAAATAGGTTCCTTTAAGCTAGTGCATTGTTGCTTCACTTACCTTTTCCTTTGATTTACCTTCTAAAGGTTTGTTTTCTTTGTCTGAATTTCTCACTTCCTGTTTCTCCTCACTGAACTCCACACCATCATTCGAGTGGTGTGGAGTCATCCAGAACAGCTTACTGAACAGCTTACTGAGGATAAACAGGAAGTGAGAAATTCAGACAAAGAAAACAAAGAAAAAAAATATTTAGAAGGGAAATCTAAGGAAAAGGTAAGTGAAGCAACAATGCACTAGCTTAAAGGAACCTATTTAGAAAATAAAAAATGTACCTTTACAACTCTAAGTACATTTGCCATTATTTTGGTAATTTTAAAGAACTCCAGCTATAAGTTGATATACTTTTTTTGTAGCGAAGCATAGAGAAAGCCATTGCTGTGGAATTTGGTCATAGTCTCATGAAGGTGTCCCAGCTCTACAAATGAAGCTGCTCAGCAGTTGGCGTACAAGCTCTCTCACATGGTTCATAGGCAGCAGAGTTTTGGTTGGAGACCAGATTTAATCACCAATTGGGGTGGAGCTACATTTTCTAAATTGTAATAATTTAAAATATTCTGCATGGCATCCTTTTTATCTATTTATTTAAAATACTGTGTATTCTAAATATCGTGCATATATACAGAATTATTTTTTAGCATTTTTGTACAGGGATTAAACAGGGGACTTTGGAATGTCTGATAGGATATAGACCGGCAATAGCAAGCAATTTTCTAAAAATAAGAGTTCATCCAAGGAACAAGTCATATTATTAATAATTAATTAATATTTTTTCTTTTTAACAGATGAAGCTTTTCAATCAGAGTGCAGTTCATTATCTGACGGGGGCAGCCATGGTGAGTATGGCTAGAGAAGAAAGTTCACACTGTACACTTCAATAAATTCAAATACATTTCCGAGCTTGAGACGAAAAAATAAAATGGTGCTAAAAGATTGACCGACTAATTCTTTCCCGCAGATGACATTCTTGCTCCAGGAATGAGGCCTTCTCCTCCTCGCATTGCTGAGCACTCCCGTGCTGTTTCCAATAGTCCTGAGCGGAGGGTTGGCTGGAAAGCATCCCCTGTGGAAATGTATTGTGAAATTCGGAACAGGCGTAACTCCATGGCCAGCACTGCAAGGTGGGATGATTAATATTGCTTTTAATATTTTTTGTTTGAAACACTTTAAAAAATAACAAACATGCCTATTCTTACCTGCTTTTGTGCAATGGTTTTGCACAGAGCAGCCTTGATCCTCTTCTGGGGTCCCTCATCCGCGCTCCAGGCCCCTCTTAATCGGGTGCCCCAGCGGAAAGCCGATTTTCAAGGGGGCACCCATGCGGTCTCACTGCCATGTCCCGCTGCTGAGTCCATTGACACAGACAGGGGGATTCAGCACCCCCCCTGCCATAGCTTTTGATTGACAGCAGTAGGTGCCAATGGTTCCTGCTGCTATAGATTTGTCCAATGGGGAGAGCGTCAGCCGTTGCACTTGTGCACATCGCTGGATCTTATGGGCTCAGTAAAATAAAGGGGAGGTCTAGGGGGGAGCTGCAGCACAGAAGGTTTTTCACCTTAATGCATAGAATGCATTAAGGTGAAAAACTTTAAGGCTTTAAAACTATGAAGATTTGACAAAGGGTTTGTTTTTTGTGCTGGTGTAAGTATGCAGTGTTTGAGTCCAAAGAGCCTCCTTAGACCAAACGAGGAGAGGTTGTAAATAGGTGAGTGAGTGCAGAGTTGGGCTAGGTTCACACATATGCGGCTATGCTTGCCATGTTTTGTGTGGGCATGGCAGCCCATTCATTGGAATGGACTGCCGTGCCTCCTGAAATGCAGGGAATAGGTCATTTTAGAAATCATAGCCTGCACATGAACCGCAATTACAGTACAGTATGCATCCAGCATGTTTTTCTGTGTGGGTGGTTGCCGCGGCTATGGAAACAGGTACGGACCCGCAACAGGAACCACCCGCACAGATGTGAACCTAGTCTCAAGCAGACCCCATATAAAAAAATGAAATCAAGGAGATGAGAGATAAAATGAAGGTCACAGGAAAAAAGGGGTGTGGGGGTAACTGGGGGTGGATCCAGGCTACTTTTTATACTTTTGTATTTAAAGCGCTTGTATTGTCCGTTTGGTCATTTTTATCTACAGGTAAGCCTATAATAAGGCTTACCTGTAGGTAAAATTAATATCTCCTAAACCTTGCATGCAGCCGCTGCCGTCAGCGGCGCATGCGCAGTGAAGGTCCGGGGGGATCACGCCGGAACAGAGAGCTCCCACACGCATTCGCGGGAGCGACGTCATCGTGGCTCCGGCCATTTACAGCGCCAGAGCTGCGAACCTGGAAAAAACGCAGAGGGAACACGTCTGCTTCCTCAGCAGTGACCGGGCAGCCCTGTGGGAGCTTTGTTCTAAGGTAAGCATTTCATAATGAAGGTAGTATGCAGTCCATACTAGCTCATTATGCCTTTGCCTTACAGGTGTTGGTTTTCTTATTTGTTTTTGGCATACAACCGCTTTTAAAAGGCTCTTAGGGTGGTTGACTATGTCGGAGAACCTAAAGTGAGTGGTCCGCGTCACTAGGGAGATGATGCTTATTCCAAGGAACCCAGATACATTTATACTTATGCATGGCGTCATTGAGGATTGCATCCATTTTCTTATTCGATTAGTATCAGGACATCTTTCCCTTTACTTTATCTTCCTTTCTTCCGAAAGTCGTTTCGGCTTTTCATCTCAACGAAGACATTGTACTTCCATCCTTGTGTCCTCAGCCGTCGAATCCTAAGGAGTCGGCGTTGCATTCGTTGGACGTTGTCCGAGCTTTGAGAGTATACTTATCTGCTACTTCCCTGTTCCGGAAGTCAGACTCACTGTTTGTTTCGGTGGCTGGTCCCAAGAAGGGCCAAGCAGTCTCATTGGCCACCATCTCTAGGTGGATCCGACAGATAGTAATCCAGGCTTACACCTTAAAGGGTCAGGCGCCCCCCTTTCCTGTCACGGCGCATTCGACCAGGGCAATAGGTGCCTCTTGGGCTTTCCGACATCAAGCGTCTGTTTCCCAATTATGTAAGGCGGCGACTTGGTCGTCCGCTCACACTTTCACAAAATTCTACAAAATTGATGTAGGTGCATCTTCGGATGCCTCTTTTGGCCGCAAGGTTTTGCAAGCGGCTGTTTAGAGTTGCAACTCCTCCGTTGGAGGAGTGCTGTTTTGTGTTTGGGGTGAAGTTTATTTTTATGCTGTTACCACCCCTCGTTTTTTCTCTGACACTGCTTCGGGACGTCCCACTTTGTCAATAGAGAAGCTGTGTCGGTCCATGGACGAAAGAGTAAATAGGATTTTTTACTCACCGTAAAATCCTTTTCTCTGAGTCCATGGACCGACACAGCACCCACCCCTCCTTTTAAGTTTGTACTGATTTTTGACGAACTGATCTGCGAAGATGCAGACTGAGAGGGTATACCCAGAGGGTCCGCCCCCTGGGCGGTACTGTAGAAGGTGTGATGCAACACTTTTTACAAGTTTTTCTGCCTAGTCACTCCTAATTAACGGATAATGCCCACTTTGTCAATAGAGAAGCTGTGTCGGTCCATGGACTCAGAGAAAAGGATTTTACGGTGAGTAAAAAATCCTATTTTCTTACATTTTAGTTAAATTTTAAAATGCATTAGATTTATGATCTAAATACACAGCATAGGTTACAATATTGAATAAAATTATATATATATATATATATATATATATATATATATATATATATATATATATATTTTAAGATTGGGGGTTGTCAGCTCTTGTGGTGGATGCGTATTTCCAGTGATGCAAGCCAGTCAGCAACTCTGTTTAAGGGCATGGTAGCCCATTTTTATTTAAAAGCAAGAAAGTTCACAAACACATCTGTAGTATTTACTGGGGGGTTCCACCATTCCTGTATCTTTCATACTAACCGTAGCCTCGTAGCTTTACCTTCTAGCGATCCAGGCCTTTAGCCTAGGCCTGACGGTCTGTTCCTCAGACCCACACAGTGTCCAAGAGTTTCAGCTTTCTCCTAGCTTCTCCTGGTCAGCACCTTTTGTTGCTGTATCACTAACGGTGCCTGCCTCCTGCAGACATGCACCGCCTTTGACTCCACTCAGAGGATGAGAGCCCACCTGGCTCTCATGCACACAGACTTCCTCTCTTTTGGGTGGAGCCCTGATCCATAATCACCTCTGAACTAAATAGCCCAAGACACAGCTGTTCCATCAGCGTGTCTTTCTTTACCAAATCTGGCATAAACCAACCCTCTTGAAGGTCGCACAAAGTCGCACCCTCACAATATATATATATATATATTGACGTTTGATACCTGTAGCTCTCATTGACACTATTACAGCCCAAAAGGCTGCACTTGAGGCAAAATAGGTCATGTATGTGTGCAATAGCCATCTTATGGCTTACCAGAAACATGCTCTTCTTTTCTTTTTTTTTTTTTCATGAACAGTGACAATTAAATCCACTCATTTATGGATGCAAAGTTTTGCATTTCATTTGACTGGCCACCACTGCTCTCTTTGTACAAGCTGACAGGTTTCTACAACCCTTTGTAGTCCTTCACAATGGACAGCTTCAGCATCATCACTATATTAATAAATTCAAAAATGTACCTCCTCTTCCTCGGCATGCCATAAATTAGTCCTTTGTATAGTTATTCTAAATTGACTAAAACGTTTAGAATGTGTACAAGCTACTTATAATACTAATGCTGAGCCAGGGCACCATCGTTCGTGCAACCACTTGCAGATGATCGAGCGTGATCTTAAACTAACTCTAAACCTACTCAGGGCCACATACTAAAGCCATGGTACAAAAATCAGAGGGGATTGTCATTTGACAGGCTGTTGTTCGAAATTCTTACCTTTTTTAGACAATTGTTTTCCAATTTTCGGACAACAAATGTTGGATGATAAGCTAGTAAATGTTTGGCCAATGATGGCTCCACATATGAAGTTCGAATGGTCAGTACACAAATCCGTCACACAAGTCAAAAGTGCAAACACGCATGCGTGGAATCGAGAAACGACTGGGAAGAGTTCGGTCTTGTAAACTTCTGTTCGTAATCTAGAATTAACATTCGTGACGTGGCAATTGATATGTCAAAATTCTCATCTTCTTTAATGGGATAATAATGAAGCTGCTTTGCATGTAGTTATGCCAAACGTATTTTAAAAGGCATTTTTGTACGATCTGAAAATCGCGAAATTAACGTTCACCAAACTTCTACTGACATGAAATTAGCAGATTGGGCCCAAAGGGTGGTGCTTGAGAAATGAACTTCCCTACGTTCATGTTTGTCAAACGACAATTTGCGTAACGTTGGTATGCAAGACAAAATCCTGGCACACTCGCTTTTGACAAAAATCAGAAGCTCGGTTGTCCAACAGTCAGACCGTGTGTACGAGGCTTAAGCCTAATCTATCAAGCCCTATAAAGCAAACATTGCTATACTTAGAAGCTGTTCCAGTCCAGTCTCCAGCAGTGGATGCTGTGTGCAGGAGAAAATTTGCAATGGCTGGGAAGTGACGTCACCTATAGACTTACTATGGGGCTTCCATTGTCGGCTGCCTTTCCTGCACACGCCTACACATTTAAGCTGCCACCGATACTGGGACCAGACCGGAGTGGCTGCAAAACGGGTAAGTAAAGTGTTTTTTGCTTCACAGGGCTAGATAGATTAGTGTTAGAATGTGGCTGAGAGTAGGTTTAGAGTTTGGGTTTTGATTTTTCTTCAACTTTAAAGTATAACTAAAGGAAAAACTGAAAATATGATTAACCTGCACTTGTTTCAAAACAACACTTGCCTGGAAGTAAGACCTATCTGCCTGCATTTATTTTATGTAACATTCATTCACCCAATCTCTATTTTTTATTTATTTTTTACCCACAGTCCCACACGCTCCTTTCCCCGAAGTCTGTCTAGTCTTGAAGGTCGAAGTGTTCCGGCCACTCCAGTCCTGAGCCGAAATGCCTGCAGCAGCTCTGCGCTGAGGTAGGTACTACAGGGTTGCTTTAGTGGAGGGTGCTGGTAAGTCTTGTGCTAAGATCTGGCAGTCCTGCATAGGAAAGGTTGTACGTTCTGTCTCGCAATGCACATGTATTAGAAGTACATTGATGACTCAACACTGCTGTCCACTATTGATAGAATGTTCCTTACCAGGTCATATACACAGCAGAAAACCTAATCTTGGTGCAGCCCTCCCTCCCCTGGCTTGAGATCTGCTGTACCAGGAATTACAGGAGTCTGATACTGAGCCAACTTCAGATACTTCATAAGTTACATTTCATATTTCTTTAATAAATACCTTAATCATTGGGTATTTTTCATCTTTGCGTGGGGTTCAGCTATACATTGGGTTTGCAAAGAACAAATTTGAAAATCAAAAGACTGAGCTTTCCTGTCTTTAACCAATTGACTTTTCTCCTTTCCAGGTCGGATGGGTCAGGATTGTCGCAGAGGCAATGGACTGGAAGTCAAGACTCTCAAGTGGGCTTTCCCAGTGAGCGTCCACATACGCATTCAGCCAGAAGCCGGCGAAGCAATAGTTCTGAAGCTCTGATAGAGAGACCTCCTCCTGCTGAGACCCAGGGTAAACCTTCCTTCAAGAGTTCAGAAGCCTTGAGTGATCGCCCTCAGGCTGGTTCAGCACCCACTCACCACCAACAGCGAGGGGCAAGATCCCCGGACCTCAGAACACCCAACACCAACTCCCGCCTTCCATATGAAGAGATACTGTTAGATTATTATATGGAGCGCCAGCAGCCACAGCAGCAGACAAGAGGGTGGGCAGAATCAGAAGGTCAGTGGTGGGTGGAACCTGACTCCCCCTGGTGGGCCGACCCCGATGGTAGTAGCCATTACTCTAGACGAGACGGATACTACGAGGGATATATGGGTAGCCCAGCCCTTCGGAGTCGCGCTGAGACCCAACAGCGCAGAAACGTTACTCGAAACAAATCATGTGGCCCTCAGTTGACTGATGTTGGTCATTTTCAGCAGCCTTGGCATTCCGATGGCTTCCAACAACGCAGTGCTCCCCAAGTCTCCCACCCGGGTCCTCGCTCTAGGAGTCAACCTCGGGCTCCACCCCCAGAGACAATGGAGAGGAATGTGCACAAAGCTCTTGCACTGGAAGGGCTTCGGGACTGGTATCTGCGCAATTCAGCAGCATCTGGGGGAATTCAAAGGGGCCCTATTCCCTCGCACATGCAGTACCAGAGATACTATCGTCCAGGTTATCACGAGGGACACTATCAGACTGGATCTCCACTTCCGCATTCAATCAGTTTTACTGGGGCCCCTTTGCATAGCAGGTACGAGGTTCTCTATTGAACTGTCTCCTGTCTGGTGCACAAATGTTGCTTCCATTTTATGCATCTCTCAACCTCCCCACTGGTTGCTGAAAAATCTGTCCTTGATCCTCAGAAAAGTCTACCTTATTGCTGAGTTAAACAATTTGTGTATATGTGTATATATGTGTGTGTATATATATATGTATATGTATATGTATATGTATGTGTGTGTGTGTGTGTATGTGTGTATGTATGTATGTATGTATGTATGTGTGTATATATATATATATATATATATATATATAACTGTGCGAACATTTTAGGCAGGTGTGAAAAAAAATCAGTAAATTTTAAGAATGCTTTCAGAAATAAATATTTGGTGTGATCACCCTTTGCCTTCAACATAGTATTAATTTTTTTAGGTACACTTGTGCACAGTTTTTTTGAAGGAACTTGGTGGGTAGGTAGATATGTGGATGTAGGCTGCCTTAAGTTCTATCTCTTCATATAATCCCAGACAGTCTCAATGTTGAGATAAGGGCCAACCCATTACTTCCAGTACTCATTGTTTCCTGCAGATGCTCATTTTTGTACTGCTCTCCTAACCTTTGGTAAACAAACAGCCAAATATATATTAAAAAAAATTGACTCCTCAGTCCAAAGCACCTGCTAACCATTCTTTTATCCCAGTTCCTACTGTGTTTTTGTGCATAGTTGAGTCTCTAAAGCCTCGTACACACGATCGGATTTCCATTTGTGCGAAGGGCGTTGGCTGTGAACTTGGCATGCATACAGAGGGCAGAACTTTTTCAGCCAACAAACACGAACGTAGTGACGTACTACGTGGTTTTTTAGCTCTTTAGTGCCACCCTTTGTGCAGCGTCTGCTAATGTTGTCTTATGGTTAGCATTGCTCCAGAGCATGCGTGTTTGTACTTTGGATTTTTGTGTGACGAACTTGTGTACAGACGATCGGATAATCCGACGGCACACATTTATTGTCAGAAAATTTGAAAGCATGCTATAAAACATATGTTGTCGGAAATTCCGACAACAATTGTCTGATGGAGCGTACAAACGGTCGGATTATCCAACAAAACCCTGCCATAACACATTTGTTGTCGGAAAATCCGATCGTGTGTACGAGGCTTTAGCCTTGTTTCCACGTCGGAGGTATGGCTTTGTCCACAAGTCTTCCATGTGGCCAGACTTCTCCGAACAGTGGATGGGTGTAGCTGTGTCTCATTGATTTCCACCAGTTCTGTGCTGATGGCACTGCTGGACATCTTCCGATGTCAAATGGAAATAAGCATGATGTGTCTTTCATCTGTTGCTTTAAGTATCCTTTGCCAACCGCTGCATCTATGGTCCTCAAAATTGCCCGTTTCTTTGTGCTTCTTGAAAAGAGCTTGCACAGCACATCTTAAAACCCCAGTCTGCTTTGAAATCTTTGCCTGGGAAAGACCTTGCTGATGCAGTAAAAACTACCTTGTGTCTTGTTGTGCTCAGTCTTGCCATGGTCTATGACCTGTGACATGAAACGGTCTTCCACAGCCTCAGTTCAGTAGCAGAGTTTGGCTGTTCCTCACCTAGATTTAAGCCTTTTACACAGTTGTTTCAGCTAATGACTGTTTCCACCTAAATATGAAATTGATATACATTAGCACCTGCTTGGTATAATTAGTTAATCATACACCCGACTCTAATCCTACAACATCTCTGGCTGTGTGCAAGTGTAAGAAATTATGCTGGTTTTAAGTTAAAGGTTAATCGCACCAAATATTGATTTCGATTTTTCTTCTGTTTGCATTTTGTAAATTGATAAAAAATAAACATTAAAAAAATAAATACATAAACATTTTTTTTAAAGCATTCTTACTTTACAGCATTTCTTCATACGTCTAAAACTTTTGCAGAGTACTGTGTGTGCATATATGTGTGTATTTTCACACACCATTTGTGTATGGTTTTTTTTTTGGGCAATAATCTGTGACTCGGTAGAGCCAAATTCAACTGGATAATGAAATGAAGGGGGAAAGGGGCTATGGTCCGGCTAATGAGATTTGCTGAGAAGAGTCAACACCATCCATGCACTATGCAAAAAAGGTTTTCTACAGTATATATGATTTTTTTTTTTTGTTCTGCTTAGTTTGTGTAAACTTAGAATATAAATAGGGGATGGACACTCTGTTGAAGTGCTTCATTTGCATGGGCTGCTTCGTGAACTTTATGACTTTCTAATTTCTTTTTCCTTTCTTCCTTGATTCTATTCCAAACACCAATCTCCATTTTATATTCATGTTACTGTTCCTACTTCATTTTGCACATATCAATCTTATATCCACTCTCAAAAATGTGACCATATTTTGTTATTTTATTTTCCTTTTTTCCACCTCCTTTCTTTCCCTGAACTTTTTATTTGCTTTTGAATTCTCAATGCCCACTCAAACACTGTGTTCCCCTTTCTTTTCACGTTTAAATGTTCTTACCCTCCTTTTTTCATTAATCTATCCAATTTTTGTCACATGGGAACACTTTTCCACCAATTAAATATGGTATGCACTTCCTGCCCCCCTTCACCACCAACTCGGCATTACACTACTGCTTCGCCTTCTGTCATCGGCCACCTCACCTGCCCCCCCCCATGTTCCCTCCACCCCTTCCCCAATCAGGCACTTTTCAGAGTACGTCGATGAGGACCTGTACAGCCAGGCCACCATGACGAGTCGGGCACAAGGAGAGAGGTCGACAGAAGGCACACCACCAGGGACTTTAGTCTGACACTGGATGGCAGCCCTCCCGTCTTGCCTCCTACCACCAAATGCCGAAAATCTTCCTCAAAGAAGAACTAGAGACCCACACTGCTTTTTTGGTTCTTCAGCAATAAGACTAGTCAGGGGGAGTGAAGCAGGACAGAAATGATCCCCGATTAATAAGCCTCATTGCTTGTTGGTTTTGTAAGTGCAATAAATAGCCACGCTGTTTTGGGGTTTAGTGTGCCGCAAGGGGACACTGGTCCTCCTTGCCACAAATGCCAATTTAACCACGCTCTACAAGTGCCTCCCTGGTAGAGGGGGTTTTGTGATATGTACAGTTTCCATTTTTTGACCTTGTTGATAAATGTTCTGTTATATCGTGCGTTCATTGGCATTCGTCTTTCTCAGTGTTGGGTGGGGGGGAAGAAAAGAAATTGGATAATTCTGTGTACAGTTAATATTGCTGCCTATTTGGATCTCTGTATCCTTGTGACTGAACTGAGAATAGTACGCATTTATCTCCGCGTGAATTGTGACCTTCAATAGTGGGAAGAAGAAAGCGAAGGCATTGTCTGCTCGCAGTGGGTAAAGACTGGTAAAATTAATTGTAAACCCTGTGCCAAACTGAAACTGCTAACTGTCTGTAGTCCCTGCTGTGTAAAACACTGTATAGTTTGATAACTTGTATCCACACTGAATGTTTGTAAGTAGACACACTGGAAAGAAACCAATAATTATAGCTGCTGAAAGAGAAGAGCGAGGCTGAGCTGGACTCGTTGCCTCCATGCTGGTTGGGATCAAAGAAGCAGTTTGTAGTATCCCTTCTTATTTGTTTTATTTGTTACACACTGAATGGTGACTGGACAACACTGTGCAATATGTACAAATGCATTTTATTTGGGGGAAACTTGTTTATTGGGCAGGACAATTTAACAATAAATTCTAAAAAATAAAGTAACAAAAATATTGCCTTTTAACACATTTGATCAACAATCTGGAGTCTGTCGAGAATTATTTAAAATTGGTCCACAGCCAAAACATGTGCGTATCCCTTTTCTGGTGACCAGACGGTAAGTGAGAAGAATAACCAGTAATCCACTTGCTTTTTCCTAAATTGATTACATGCAGCAACTGTATGACCAACTGTACTCTTAGGCAGGCCATAGATGATGTGATTTTTCTTTCCTGCAACCCAAGAAAGGCACTTGATTTCCCCCATCAACACAGTTAAGCCTAGTACACATGCCCTGAATGTCAGATGGCATCGGTCGATTCAATAGAACCTGGCTGACATTGGCCTGTGTGTACAGTATGGTTGCCGGCCATTTGGCCAGCTTCTTTTGAAGGGTCATGACTGAAAAAGGTCTGTGGACCAGCTCCTGATCGGTGCTCTCAGTCGATGGCTGAGAGCACTGACCAGAGTGTTCTGGCCTGGGGGGGAAGAGGAATGTTCCTGTCAGGACACAATGGCACAGCAGAGGAGATTTATTAAGAATTAAGAGGTTTCTAAAATTATATAAATTCTCATATGACATAATAAAAATGCAGAAGGGATGTATTGTATTTTTATATGCAATCTGTTCTGATTAAACAAAAATCGTACGATCTGGTATTGTAAAACTGAAAAAATGTTGTGCTTGTCCTATCGGATAACTTTGCAAGACCTGTCCTGATCGGCTCTTGAAAGCTGTTTACGAACGAACAGATTATCATACAATCGATTTTGAAAGCAGTATTTTTTATTTATTTTTGTACGATTTTCTGATTGTGTGTACTAAGCTTAAAGTGTTACTAAACCCAGGACCCTGCATTCACTATATCTGGTCTCCCACAGTACATGGAAATGCAATAGCTTTAGTAAATATAAACTGCTAAATATCTTTTCTCATCAGCAGTCAGAGCAGTCTCGTGACTTCTATCAGTATCTGGTTAAAGCTTGTAGGAGGAGATTTCATTTTCCTCTGACTATCCTCTGAGGCTGCAGGACCCCTGACCCTCTGTCTGGACAATGCTGATTACATGTACACTCCCATGAAAAAAAAAACAAACAACCCTCTAGCAATACACACCAAACTGAGCATGTGCAGCTTACCAGGGAAATGCAATCAACACAGTCACTTCCAGCGCTAATAGGTCTTCCAAGGTGTGGCGTAACAGATGTCAGATAAAACGGTGGTGTAAAAGGTATATATGGTATCCCAAAACTAGGTGGATGCTGTCTTCCTCAGATGGGGTAATGCAAAAGGAACTACAAGAAAAACAGAAATGGAAGGCGCGCGCACCTGGTGCATTACCAGAAATAATTTAATAATAAGAAATTTTTGTATAAAAGTGGGTAATCACAAAATGCAACTGACAAAAGGCCATAATTATTCAATTATCTCTGGTAAGTATTCCTGAGCCCATGCAGTGATGAACATCACAGAATCATGCCTGTTTTTAATGCAGTGCCATCTGAGGACCAGAAGATCACGGGCATCCAATATTGCATTTTGGCCTTGTCCTTTGCGCACAGAGATTTTTTCCAGATTCTCATAATCTTTTGATGTTATATACTGTAGATCAGGGGTCTTCAAACTACGGCCCTCCAGGTGTTCAGGAACTACAATTCCCATCATGCCTAGTCAGGTCTGTGAATGTCAGAGTTTTGCAATGCCTCATGAGATTTGTAGTTCCGCAACAGCTGGAGGGCCGTAGTTTGAGGATCCCTGCTGTAGATGATATTGATATATTTAAAGACTGGAGTTTTAAGTTGAAAAACATTATTCTGAAATTTTTCAACAATTTTTAGATGCAGCTTCTCACAGATTGATGAATCTCTGTCCGTCTTAACTTTTCAGACACACTGACTCTCTAAGATGCTCTTTTTTCTTATACCCAGTCATGTTACTGACCTATTGCCAATAAGCTAATTAGTTGCAAAATGCTCTTCCAACTCTTCCTAGTTTCCCATTTTTATTTTGCTAGCTTTTTGTTGCCCTATCCCAACTTTTTAGAGAGGTGTTGTTGCCATCAATTTCAAAATGTATCTTATTTTTTCTTAAAATGTAATAATTTTCTCAGTTTAAACATGTGATATGTTTCCTATTTTCTATTGTGAATAAAATATGGGTTTAGGAGATTTGTATAACATTGCTTTCAAATTTTATATAGATTTTACACAGCGTCTCAAATTTTTGGAATTTTACATCTGTTCAGGGGCCTATTACTCTTTCCTCTGATGGCTACCCACATTCACAATGCCTGCCTTTCTCCGGTCCTTCAACCGGGCCATTGGCCACACCTGCCTCACGCTTTTTCTGGAGATTTTTGTCCCGCTGTGTCAGAGTTCTTGGGTAAAATTTCGGGGTTTGCTGAGGCCTTAGCAGGGGTCACAGCTATGCCCCTCAGACCTCCCATCCTAAATCGGATCTTTGACTTTGCTCTTATACCATATACAGTAAGAAAAGTAGGTATCAGATGAGGAAGAATACTCTCCTTTTGGAGGCATCTGATGAGGATGACACCTGTAAGGGAAATCTCTTCAAAACTAAAGGAAATTATTGCTATGCTACTTTCAATGATATACTTGTTTTTGGTTGAGCTTGTCTTATATGGAGACTGGACTTAACCGCAGAAGATTTTTTTTCTCCCCCTAAAGTTGGCAATACCTGTGGTTGATCCAGCCATTCACCTACTTCAAGAAAATCTTCACGAACCTCCTGTGTTAAAGATCTAGGATATGAGAGGTTAGAGACCTTCTTAAAGGCTATCTGTGACCTGGTAGCCTCAGCCATGCAACCTAGGGGATAGAAGTTGTGTCTATAGTGTTTTTTCATATTATTGGGCTCTGGGTGTGGCCCGAAATCCCAGCTCTCATACTTGGATAAGTACATCAGGAAGATTATGAGCTTTAGGAGTACGTTTCCCCCAGAAGAAAAAGGCTAAGGCCTCCTTGAGTAGATTTCTTTTGTCTGTCCCAGACATTCCAATGCAAAGTCTAAGATAGGAACTGACTTTTGCAAGAAGACATGGCCTTCCAAACAAACCAAGGCTTTTGCACAGAGAGGGGGAGCCCCCACTTCTCAAAGTTTGGGGGACATTTTCTGGCTTTCTTGACCTTCTGGTCTCAGAACATAACCTGCAAATGAGAGTCTCTGAGTTATAGAAGCCTTATCCTGTAAGGAGCCTTTCTTATGGTAAAAGGCCAAAGTTGTCTTGAATCCTAATGCCTTCTTTCTTCCAAAGGAGGTCTCTGCTTTCTACCTAGTTAGGATATTGCCCTACACTACCTGCATGAGGTGTGTTCTGTGACAGTACACCTCTCTCTTACTGCTTCCTTTTTCGGAAATTTCTCATTGTGGGCTCCCATAAGACTTTCCCTATCTCTTGTTCCACCATCACAAACTGGATTACACAAGTTCTCACCAGAGCCTTTAATCTGAAGGATAGGGTTCATCTTGTTCCTGTTAAGGCAAACTCTACCAGATCTGAGTGCTTCGTGGGCAGCATAAGGCACCCATTTCACATGCCTCATACACACGGCCGGGTTATCCGACGAAAAAAGAGAGCTGGTTCTCTTTTTTTTTTTTTTTGGCCCGCGGGTTTGGCAGTTTTCCCGTCGAAAAAACTGCGAGGGAGCATACACATGGCCGGGATTCCCGGCCAAAACCTCTCCTCACAGTTTCCCTGTTGGAAAACCCGGTCGTGTGTATGGGGCATTAGATTTGCATTCACACTTTTGTTTCATTCTCACAAGTGGATGCTCAAGCCTCCTCTACATCCAGTTTTGGGTGTAAGGTGCTACAAGCTGCTCTCCTAGTCTTTTGATCCCATCATGGCCTGTTTGTTATATGGGCCTGCTGACATTTGTTTGCTTTGTTGCCCCCACACCCCCCCCCCCCCCTTACAGTTGGGCTGCTTTTTGCTGTTCAGTTTGGAATGTTTTAAAGAAGCCTGTGTACTGTACTGTACAATCGGGTAATTAGGATTTCACATGTACACCAAGAAAAGGACTTTACAGGCAAGTCATGGGGTGGGGCGTGCCCCGACCCTGTAGTCTTTCTTGTAGCTTTTGCCAGTGGCCAATCACCTGATGGTAGCTGCATATAACTTAGTTGTAATGATTTAAAGAAGCATGGGTCCTCTACTAGACTCCGGGAAATTGATTTTAACGGTAAGTGAAAAACCTTTTCTTTGTTACTACCCGTCCCCATTACTGTACCCCTCTTCACACCATCCTTCAATATTACTAGACCAATCAAGTCCCCTGAAAAACACAGGAGTCATCTGGTATTTTAGGGTTGTCTTTCAAGAACTTTACTAATCTCCTTCAATCTACCATGCCTCTACGTGTCATCTGATCATTTCCCCCCTGGTGTTCTGTGTTCTCAGCATGTGTGTGTATTTGTACGCCTGGTTCCCATCACACCCATTGGCTCTCTGTATATGGCTCATCAGTCCCCCACCTATTGGCCGGTTTGCAGAGCAGCAGTGGGGTGCCAGGTGCTGGAATGATGTCTGTGTTCCAACATGTGGCACTCGACCAAAGCCAGTACTGTCAGAAGATAAACAGCATTACCGCTGATCACTAATGCAGGGAGAAGGTAACAGCACTGCCAATATCTTCCAATGTTGGGTGGGGACTGGGGAGTTTAAGCAATACTGTCACTGATGCCAATGTGGAGGGTTATTTTCCTAGTCACTGATACCAAATGCGTCGGCTTTCTTGCTACACCCACTGACACTAATTAGGGGGAGTTACTATTACTGACACCAACACTGGAACTTATTTTACTCTCCCTTACTTTTCTGTGTGCATTATGGTACGTTGCAAAAAATGCAGCATGGGCAAAAAAAATCGCGCTGGGGGTGCTTTGCGGTCCATTCATTTTGAAAGGGCTGCCTAACTCAGTGCTAGGCACAGTGGTGTATTTTGGTTTTGTGCTGCCCTAGGCAAGATTTAAATCAGGTGCCCCCTAATCTAAATTTGTCCCACCCCAGCCGAGGTCTACTGTTCTTCTCTCAGGGTCTGATGAGGAAGTTGCAGCCGTTCACAGTAAACAGCTGTTGCTTCCACATCAGACCCTAAGCCATGATTTGTCCACATGCCACATATGCAGTCAATGGAGCAGAAGATGGGCTCAGCGGGACATGGGACAACAGGGCAGAGGATGAGGCTGCACTGATGGGCCTTAATAGGTGGCACTGATGAGGGGACATTGATTGGCGACACTGATGATCAGTGTAGATATTCCCTTTTACACTTGCCGGTTGTCGGCTCTCTCCTCATACTGTGACAGCGTGAGGAAAGGAATGCCGATACCCTACAAGTTTTTGGGTCATGATCAGCTGTGATTGGACACCGCTAATCACGTGATAAAGAGCCTTTGTGATTGGCTCTTTACCCTGATCTGTAAGCAGCTGTGTTCAAAGGACACAGCGTTCACAGATCGCAAGAGGCACGGTTCTGGAAGGGCGTCAATAGACACCCTTCCAGAACTGGATGACCATGCTGTAGCAGGCATTTGCTATCACGTGGTTGCTCCCCCCCCTAAAAAAAAATGCTGCCCAAGGCAAACGCCTTGAGTCATATACCCCTCTTGCTAGGCACCCTGAGCACACGATAAGGCACTGTCCTTTTGCAGCCCTCTAGTGTCAGGGGTCACACTAAGGCCCTCTAATTTTCAACTTGACCACCAATGATTTATACCGTGCAGCTAGTCTTATGGAAAACCATGCCATACCATTAATTGAATTATTTCCAACTTCTAATAACCACTTCCTTACCGCCTGCAATGTACTGTGGGCAAGAGGGTGGTGTAGACAAAGCGATGTACCCGCACATTGTGGCCTACTTCTGGGTTTAGGGCGCATGCATGCCCCCCTACCTGTACCTGCAAGTCCTGGCCAATGATTCAGGGCCTGGATCTGCTGTGTACAATCACAGGCCAGAGCTCTGTGTTAATAAACAACACAGAGCTTTTTACAGTGGGAGTGATCTATCAGTTTCTCATCCCTGCAAGTTGTAAAAGTAGCACACTGTACATATAGTTAGGCACACATTTAGCCCCTTGCTAGCCAGTGACATTAGTACAGTGAAAGTGTATAGCAGGGGTCAGAAACCAGTAGATCGTGGCCAGGTGACTGGTAGATCGTGGTCTGGGCTTGCTGACCCGCTATTCCAGAGCATCAGAGTGCAATGCAGAGGGAGTACTTGTAAAGTTGGAGCTGTAGTAAGGAGCAAGAGCTGCATAAGCTGATGCCTCATCTGTAGTGTCGGCTCCTCTCCCATGCAGAGTGATCCCAACTGCACTCCACCTTTTATTCTGGCCAGCGGTCTCCAGAGTGGTGCCAGCAGCAGGAATGAAGAGATCTTCAGTTCAGTGTGAAGCAATACACTGGGCATAATAGTATAGGGCTGCTTTCACACTGATGTGCTGCGGTTAATCACACTGTGGGTGCAGGGCAGTGTACCTGCAGGTTTGCTGTGCATAGCCATACACTTCTATTATATAAGTGCAAGGTGGTAAATTGAAAAGCTGGGCGTTAAATGGTGATTTGACAATAAAAATAGGTATCAAAATATAACTGCTCCTAATATCTTGTACCACCACTGCGCCAATGCACAAAAATGTGAATAAATATATATTAAACTAAAGCTGCCACTTAAAATGCTAAATATGAAAACTGAATTTAAACCTAAAAACACACAGGTGAAAAATAGGAAAAAATGTAGCGCTAATAAACGAAAATCACTGAACTAATGTGGCTGCATTATCATTGACACTATCGTGACACGCTGAGGCTAAGAACGCTACACGGCTGCTGTGACCCGGAGCTCAGGAGGGGGTGAGAGATATACACCGAACGTACACCTTGGGTCCGCCGGGAACGCAAATCACTGCAGTACCATCTTACACTTTTTTCTGCTTGCTGTGATTGATTTAAGGCTGGTTTTATTTTCATACCATGTGAGAGCAATATTTGAAGCGTGGTTGTGTATTTGAATAAATTTGGTCGTTACTATTTTACACTATTGGAGCACCTTTTCATTTTTACATGTATGGAATATCCTGTGTTGACACACAAGCTTTCAATTGATGGTCGTTCACCCTCTAGTGGTTAACTAGCAAGCCTTTGAGCCGAACACGAGAGTGGGAGGCATATACAGCTGGTGAGTGCATTTTCAAAGGGGAGCTGATACGTGCACAATGTGGTGGAGGATATTCTCTATTAAGAAGACTACATCTCTCTTTTTGGAATATTTCTTTCTTCTTTGGAACATTATTTCACTTTATGGACTATTGTTTTTGAATTTTATCACGTCACGTGGGGTACAATTTGATTATCACAGCGTCACTAGTGAATGCTATTATATTAGTTTAGTGATTTTCGTTTATTAGCGCTACATTTTTTCCTATTTTTCACCTGTGTGTTTTTAGGTTTAAATTCTGTTAAATGGTGATTCCCTGATGATATAGCATAGACATATATAGATTTAAACAAATGTTTATTCAAAATCTAAAAAACAGACATACTGTACATATAAAGGATTGGGCTATCAATAAAGCCCATAAACCTATAAAATCACATATACACAGCAAATATCAAACAGTGTTATATGGAGCTTGCCAACACGGCACGCAGGCTGCTTCTTCAGGGATTCATTCCAAAGAATCTGGCTCCACACGTCTCAAATCAAATTTTCCAGCGTGTTCGAGGTAAGGGGAGACCAAAGATAAACTGTCTTGCTGGTATCAGACATATAGGAAAACTCCCAGTAATCGATTAATATATCCAATTCCATCTGAATGCAACAAATTGCTCAGATCGATGGCTCTACAGTCTCTTCACAGAATCAATAATATCAGATGAATCCACAAGAGAAGGTTCCTCGTGTATACATAAACAAAAACATTCATTCAAAGCACAAGGTCCACACGTCCCCTATACCAAAATGGAGGGAAGGGAGTTGGGTTATATATGTAAAGAGCCCACAGCGATATGTATCAGGGTCTCCTGAGGACCCAGTAATCCAGCATATATATGATTTGAGACGTGTATAGCCAATTAATCTGCCCCCGAGCAATTTGTTGCATTCAGATGGAGTGGATATATTCAGAGCTGCTGTTAGAAATCATGGGCCCTGTACAGCCTACCTGATGAGGTCCCATTTGACTCCAACCTTGGCCCCGCCTTTAGCCCTACCCCTGGTCCCTCCCCTGACCCTGCCTGCTGTGTGTATGTCTTAATGCTGATGTTCATAAGATGCAGTGAGGATTCTGGGGACTCTATCCAGATACTAGTGTCACTCACTGTGTGATGCACTGCTGCCACACCGCTGGGACTAGTTCTGCTGCTCCCTGTCAGCAGCATCAAGTCAGTCTCGGCATCTATCCTGATGGAGCGGAGCATGTACAGAAAATCACTCCGCCTGGGAAGGCAGCCGGATGACCTAAATTATAATTTAGCAGAGCAGGTTGCAGCGCGGGGTATGTACTTACAACCCAAAAATGATTATAAAGTCCCTGCAATGCTCCGATCTCCTGGGCCCCACAGCTCATCTGATGGGGCCCAGGAAAATCTGTTTATACACCCTCAAAGCATGTAGGAGTGGGGGGGTGGGGGTTTACTTTAGTCCGCATGCAGTGTCTCTTAGAAATAGTTTGCGCACGATGGGCTACTGCCCGCTCACCAATCCTGCGACACCCAGGCCCAAGGGAAAGACATTCTGGAACAGGCTTTTGGGAATGCCCGACTTGCAACCCAGCAACTGGAAGATCAGAGGGTCTGCAAAAAGTAACCTGTGGCCGACTGTGTCGCTGCTTCCTGGAAAGGGTCACCACCTTGCTTAGCTGTGATGTCTTGCCAGTAGGTAAAAGGGAAACACTTCTTCCCTCTCAGGCTCCCTCCAACTAGTCCTCACCACCTCATGGTCCCCCCTCATCTCCCTCAGTCTTCTTTTCAGACTCCTGGTGTTCTTTCCCACCCCCACCGGGCATGCTGGGGGCTACAGTCCACTCCCAGGCAATCGCCATTTGACCACTGGTACCCAGGACTACATGTTCCTTGATCCTCTCCTGCTCCGACTCTTCCCTCTCATTGGCTCTGGCCATGGCCAATGAGCAAAGGAAGAGTCCAGATTCTCCCCGCTCTCTGTCTGTGTGAAGAGGAGAGGGAAAGGGAGGAAATCCCCCGCAACTGCGGCTCTGCCTGTATCCCTCCACTGAGCCTGTCAGTGTTAGCGCCGCTGCCTTGTGGATCCTGTGGCAGTGGTGGCTGGTGGTATGTGGGGGGGCGGGCGTGGCTTGGGTCATCACCTGCTACATTAGTATGCCCTTTTCTTTTTTTGCCAGACATTGACTATAAAGCTTCTGCCGGGGCCACTAATGGGGCTGTGCCGAGTACAACAAGACTGGTTGTACTGCCCTATCAGTGGCCCTGGATATATTAATTGATTTGTGATCTTACTGGGAATTTTTCTATATGTCTGATATCAGCAAGACGGTTTATTTCTGGTCTCCCCTTCGCTTGAAAACACCGGACAATTTGATTTGAGACGTGTGAAGCCAGATTCTTTGGAATTAAGCCCTGAAGAAGCAGCCTGCGTGCTGTGAAACAAGTTGGCAAGCTCCATAAAACACTGTGGGGGTTATTTACTATAAACAGTGCACTGCGCCGGTTCATACCTTAATTGGTGCGCCGGATAAATCCTTAAATGAGCGCAGGAACCGGCGGCGCACTGCTATAGTAAATAAAAATTTGAGCGGCGCTCTATTGAAAATGAATGGTTCCCTATGGGAGCCCATTGATTTGAATAGAGGTCGCCCGGGAAGTCGGATGAAGACGATCCGACTCGCGGGGCGACTCGTGTGCCAGCTGACACAGGCACAGCGCGACTTTGCAAGGCAACTTGGACACAACTTGAGCGTGAAGCAGCCGCTCAAGTCGTGTCCTAGAAGCGACTACCTGGCCGAGAATGTCTCCAGCGCGATGCTATCGCGCTGGTTCTCGGCAGCCTCGCGCTCGCTGTCCCGTGTTTGGTATGAATCATGAAGGGGAACTCCACGCCAAATTTTAATTAAAAAACCGGCATGGGTTCCCCTCCAGGAGCATACCAGGCCCTTAGGTCTGGTATGGATTTTAAGGGAAACCCCCTACGCCGAAAAACGGCATGGGGTCCCCCCCAAAATCCAAACCAGACCCTTATCCGAGCACGCAGCCCGGCAGGTCAGGAAAGGGGGGCAAGCGAGCGCGCCGCCCCCCCTCCTGAACCGTACCAGGCCGCATGCCCTCAACATGGGGGGGTGGGTGCTTTAATAAGGGGGCCCCCAGATGCCGGTCACCCCACCCTATGTGAATGAGTATGGGGTACATCGTACCCCTACCCATTCACCTGGTGGAAAAAAAAGTCAATAAAAAACACAACACAGGTTTTTAAAGTAATTTATTAGGCAGCTCCGGGGGTCTTCTTCCGACTTCGGGGGTCTTTCTGCCGGGCGCCCTGCTATCTTCTTCCAGCTCTTTTGCTAGCGGGGTCCCGGTCTTCATCGTCGTCTTCTTCCGACTTCGGGGGTCTTTCTGCCGGGCACCCCGCTATCTTCTTCCAGCTCTTTTGCACCGGAGAAGGCACCGGAGAAGGCACCGGAGAGCGGGAGAAGAACCGGAGAGCGCGGAGACGACACCGGAGAACAGAACAAGAGACCCCCCGAAGTTGGAAGAAGACGACGATGAAGACCGGGACCCCGCTAGCAAAAGAGTTGGAAGAAGATAGCGGGGCGCCCGGCAGAAAGACCCCCGAAGTCGGAAGAAGACAAAATGAAGACCGGGACCCCGCTAGCAAAAGAGCTGGAAGAAGATAGCGGGGTGCCTGGCAGAAAGACCCCTGAAGTCGGAAGAAGACCCCCGGAGCAGCCTAATAAATTACTTTATTAACCTGTGTTGTGTTTTTTATTGACTTTTTTTGCCACCAGGTGAATGGGTAGGGGTACTATGTACCCCATACTCATTCACATAGGGTGGGGGGCCAGTATCTGTGGTCCCCCCTTATTAAAGGGGGCTCCCGGATTCCGATAAGCCCCCCGCCCGCAGACCCCGACAACCAATGGCCAGGGTTGTCGGGAAGAGGCCCTTGTCCCCATCAACATGGGGACATCCTCCCCATGTTGAGGGCATGTGGCCTGGTACGGTTCAGGAGGGAGGGGGGGGGCGCTCTCTCGTCCCCCCCTCTTTTCCTGCGGCCTGCCAGGTTGCGTGCTCGGATAAAGGGTCTGGTGTGGATTTTTAGGGGGACCCCCACGCTATTTTTTTTTAAGTTTGGCCCGGGGTTCCCCTTAAAATCCATACCAGACCTTAAGGGCCTGGTATGGATTTTGCAGGGACCCGCATGCCATTTTTTTTTTCATTTTGGTGGGGGGGGTCCCCTTTGAATCCATTCTAGACCCATGGGCCTGGTATGGGCCTGGTATGGACCTGGGGGGGGGGGGGGGAACCGACGCTGTTTTTTTTTCTAGATTTTTTTTTTATTAGAGCCGGCAATGTTTATTTTTTTTTACATTTCCTTTAACAACCAGCTATAAACAGGTTAAAAAAAACGCAAATCGCCGCAAAATCGCGGTACTTGCGTTTTGGATGCGGGTCCATTGAATTCTATTACAACCAAAACACTGTTTTTGGCCTTGGAAAAAAAAATCTGCAGTTGCCTTTAACCTCGTTTGTCACAAAGCCAAAAAATGCCTTCAGACGCCAAAGATTTTGAAGTTTCAGACGCGGTACCGGCGTTTAGCCGCATTTTAGTTTCAAAGCGTTTTTAAAGGTGACCTATTTTTTTACATTGATAAACTCAAAAATTATGGCAAATTAGGAAAAACCATTCAAAATATATATATATATATAAAATGAAATTGCTTCCATTGCATTGTGGACAATCCACAACTTGGGGCAGCTGACGTGGCAAGTGGACAATCCACAACTTGGGGCAGCTGACATGGCAAGTGGACAATCCACAACTTGGGGCAGGTGACGTGGAAAGTGGACAATCCACAACTTGTGGCAGCTGACGTGGCAAGTGGACAATCCACAACTTGGGGCAGCTGACGTGGCAAGTGGACAATCCACAACTTGGGGCAGCTGACGTGGCAAGTGGACAATCCACCACTTGTGGCAGGTGACGTGGAAAGTGACACGCTAAATACAAGTACACTGCTGCTCTCTCAGCTGCTGATACTCACTCTGGTCTCACAAAATACTGTATTTATTGGCGTATTACACTCACTTTTTTACCCTGAAAATAGAGGGTAAACTGTGCCTGCGTGTTATACGCAGGGGTCTGTGGAAAGTTTTTTTCCTGAAACTTCCCTCTTAAAGTTAGGGTGCGTGTTATACGCCAATAAATACGGTAGCTGAAATGGTTAATAATACTGTTTTTGGAGCTAAGGGCGGCTCTTTATGATGTTTCCTAACTAAACGCATATAGACGCAAATGTGGTAAAACGCAGCATGCAAACGCCACAAAGCGCGCCTTTCTAAATGCCGCTTTCAACCTTAGTTCTAAACACTTTGCACCAGCGTCCCGTGTACATGGGGCCTAAAAACGCCTATGCCATTTACAGCTCAAAAACGCCATGGTGGCCATGAGGCCATAGGCTAACATGGAGAGCTGTTTTTAAGCTTCAAAAAACGCTCAAACAAGCGGCTGGAAAAACGTCCGTGTGCATGTAGCTTTATATTAACCACTTGCTTACTGGCCACTTAAACCCCCTTCCTGCCCAGACCAATTTTCAAATTTCAGCGCTGATGCACTTTGACAATTGCGCGCTCATACAACACTGTAACCCAATGAAAATGTATTATTTTTTTGCACACAAATAGAGCTTTCTTTTGGTGTTATTTGATCACCTTTTTTTTATATAAATACAAAAGACCGACTAAAAAAAAAAATAAAATAGGATATTTTAACCACTTCAGCACTGGGCCTATTCTGCCACTTCTCTCCTTCATGTAAAAATCATAAATTTATGGCTCTAAAATTGCTTCAAAACCCCAAACATTATATATGTTTTTTTAGCAGACACCCTAGGGCAGGGCTTGACAAATTTGCTTGGAATCTAGGAACCAGCTAAAAAAGTTAGGAGCCAGGAACGCGCCCTGTCCCGCCGAGCTTGCGCGCAGAAGCGAACGCATACGTGAGTAGCGCCCGCATATGAAAGCGGTGTTCAAACCACATGTGAGGTATCGCCGTGATCGGTAAAGCGAGAGCAATAATTCTAGCCCTAGACCTCCTCTGTAACTCAAAACATGCAACCTGTAGAATTTTTTAAACGTTGCCTATGGAGATTTTAAAGGGTAAAAGTTAGTCGCCATTCCACGAGCGGACGCAATTTTGAAGCGTGACATGTTGGGTATCAATTTACTCAGCGTAACATTATCTTTCACAATATAAAAAAAAATTGGGCTAACTTTACTGTTGTCTTATTTTTTTATTTTAAAAAAGTGTATTTTTCCCAAAAAAGTGCGCTTGTAAGACCGCTGCGCAAATACGGTGTGACAGAAAGTATTGCAACGACCGCCATTTTATTCTCTAGGGTGTTAGAATAAAAAATATATATAATGTTTGGGGGTTCTAATTAGAGAGAAGGAGATGGCAGGGAAACTCCATTAGCATTGCTGGTTGTCATACCAACTGCCACCACAAGATGGCGCTAGTTCACAGAAGGAAGCATAGGCCTGCAGAAGGCCGCAAAGCCGCGGCCTCAATTACCGGCCGGCCCGGCCGACGCGATCCCGCGGCGCGGAGGGGGGGGGGGGGGGCACGGAGACACAGGACACCCCAGCTGTGCTGCCCCAGGCGCCAGGTCGCTAATTCTAGTCGCAATGGCGACCTGGCGCCCGGGGTTTGTCGAGCCCTGCCCTAGGGAATAAAATGCCGGTCATTGCATATTTTTATCTCGCTCGGTATTTGCGCAATAAATGTTCAAACGCTTTTTTTTTGGAAAAAAAATGGTTTCATGAATTAAAAAAAATTACAAAACAGTAAAGTTAGCCCAATTTTTTTGTATAATGTGAAAGATGTTGTTATACTGAGTAAATAGATACCTAACATGTCACGCTTTAAAATTGCGCACACTCATGGAATGACATCAAACTTCAGTACTTAAAAATCTCCCTAGGCGATGCTTTAAATTTTTTTACACCTTACCATTTTCACATTACAGAGGAGGTCTAGTGCTAGAATTGTTGCACTCGTTCTAACGCACGCAGCAATACCTCACATGTGTGGTTTGAACGGCGTTTACATATGTGAGCGGGACTTACGTGTGTGTTCGCTTCTGAGCGCGAGCTACCGGGGACATGGGTGTTTTTTTTTTTTTATTATTATTATTTATTTATTTTTACTTTTTTTAACTGTTTTGTTTTTTTGATCACTTTTATTCCTATTACAAGGAATGTAAACATCCCTTGTAATAGGAATCTATTGTGACAGGTCCTCTTTATGGAGAGATGCAGGGTCAATAAGACCCCACATCTCTCCTCCAGGCTGAAAAAAGAATGAGATCGCATGCTGACAGCCGAGATCACGGCTTTGTTTACATACGGGAACCCGGCGGGATGTCATAACGTCGCGCCCGGGCCTCCGACGGTCATAGAGATGACTGGTGACCATCTGGTCACCAGTCATCTCTATGCTTCCCATCCGGCGCCGGCCAATTCGTTCTCCGAGCCCCAGATGGCACGGGAGAGCCCGGAGAAGCACCGGATGGCGGCGGGAGGGGGGGGGGGACGTCCCTTCCCGCCGCCTATAAGAACGATCAAGCGGCGGAACATTTTTATTCTGCACAGAATCGCCAGCTGAAAAGAATGATATCTGAATGATGCCTGCAACTGCAGGCATCATTCAGATGTCACCGCACAAAGTCACTGCACAAAGTCATTTGACGGTGGGCGGTAGGGAAGTGGTTAATATTTCGAAAATTTAGAAAAAAGGTAATTTTTCTCCTTCATTGATGTACACTGATGAGACTGCACTGATGGGCACCAGTAAGGTGGCAAGGGTGGGCACTGAGAGGTGGCATTGCTAGTTGGCACTGGTGGGCATTGATAGGTGGCAATGGCAGGGGCTACTGATTGTCACAGATGACGCAGAATTGCCTCTTCCTCTTCGGGCCCCATGTCCCTTGCACATAAGCTGGTGATTGCCTTTTTTTATGCTCATGCTGTCAGCACAAGGAGAAAACAAAAACCATTACCCAAGGAGAGAGTTACCGCTCAGATGTGACTGGTGACTCATTCACAAGATCTGGGCCGTGCGTGCAGGCAATGCATATGACAATGCAAAAAATCTGAGGAAAACGCTTGGACAGCCGCACTCCAAAAAAGGTTATTTTATTTAAAACAAAAGCACAAACAACATGCCACAGCAAAAAAAACAGCAAGTATGAGCTGACGTTTCGCACTGCGATTCAGTGCTTAATCATAGCTATAATTAAGCACTGAATCGCAGTGCGAAACGTCAGCTCATACTTGCTGTTTTTTTTTGCTGTGGCATGTTGTTTGTGCTTTTGTTTTAAATAAAATAACCTTTTTTGGAGTGCGGATGTCCAAGCGTTTTCCTCAGATTTTTTGCAAAAACCATTACCCAGCTTTTGTTTACATCACATGATCAGCTGTCATTGGCTGACAGCTGATCACATGGTAAGGGGCAGGGATCGGCCCCTTACTCGGATCTGTCATCACCCGAGTCTCAGTGACTCGTGGAAGCACAGCGCACGCGCGAAGGGGAGGACGTTTATTGACGGACTCCCGGCAATTGAGGACCATGCTGTGGCCGTCGATCAGTTATAGCGCTGATCTCGAGTGATTAAAGAGGGTCTAAATGGGCCATTGACATGCATCACAATTCAACTTAGGAATGTGTCTTTGCAAAGTTAAACTAAATGAAATCCTTTCTTATTTTTGCTTGGGGATAGAGTGCAGAGGGATTACAAGTCTAGACAGTTTTTGGGGATGTCTGCACCCCTGATAGGGTGAAGACAACTCCAAAATTTGGCCACTTTATCCTTCCAAATAATTCACTTCCTGTCACATAGCCACACAGGAAGTGAGGGTAAATCCCTACCAATGTCTTTCCTTGGGGACATACAGGTCAATCTAAATACTTTCCCCATTATGTACATTGCACTCCAGCATTTTGCGGGGTACACCCCAAATTATTAGGTATTTTGGACTTTGGGGTTTATTTACTAAAGGCAAATATACTTTGCACTACAAGTGCACTTGCTGGATATCCAAGGGGGACATGCCAGCAAACAAAAAAAACACCATCTTTGCTTTTACATGATTGGATGTTACAATCACCAGTGCTTCCCCTCAGATTTTCAGCAGCTACACTTTTACTGCAGAGTGGATTTGTCTTTACTAAACCCCAAACTACCCAATGATTTGGGGTGTACACAACAAAGTGCTAGAGTGCAATTTGCTTAATGGGGACACTAGTTAGATTGATCTGTTAAAAGACATTGGTAGGGTTTTACCTTCACTTCCTGTTTAGCTGTGTGACAGGAAGTGAAGCCAATTTTACTAAAAGGGACACAAAGCCCAACCTAAAAAAACAAAACAAAAAAAAACAAGCAGGGGTTCTAACACTTACTTGGTTTCCCTCAAAATGCCCTCAATTAGAATCGTATTGCCTTGAGCTAATTTTAAGTGCAGTGCTCTAAATCAGTGCTTCTCAAGTACCCCCAACAGGCCATGCTTGCAGGTTTTCCTTCATCTTGCACATGTGCTTTAAATCACAGTCAATGGTTTTGTATTTTGGACAGCAATTCTCGATAAGATAAATTCACAAAACATGTCCTGTTAGGGGTACTTGAGGACTGAGGCTGAGAACCACTGCAGTAAAAAGGAAAATTGAATACTTACCGCTCTGTATTTTTCATTTCCTGGTGACTATCCATGGCAGCACACAATACATGCATATGCTAGCATGAAGGCACCAGGGTAGACAAATCACACCTGTTTTGTTTTGACATGCCAATCAGCTGTCACATTTGTTGCAAAGAAAACACAAAACAAACATCAAAACTTTGCATCAAATTTTATTGGTCAACAAAACAAAGGGAAGCCAAAATAAAAACATGGTCAATTTGAAACATTAGTCACATACTCACAACATCTTGAGAAAGTTTTTGCAAAATAATGCAGCACAGACAATTAAATCAAGGTGAACAAACAACACACATTAACAACATCAAAATTATTTCAGGGGAACATTTCCCCCCACACAAAAAAATACAATAAACAAAATTAAAACAAACATCTGTTTTGCAAAGACATAACAAATAAAATACATGTGTTACAAACTCGATAAGGACACCAAAATGTACTTTTTGCCGCACGCACGCACACTTGCCTTTTTTCAGGGCAAGGGAGAGGATGCTATCTGCAAGCTTTATGTAACATAGGTTTGTGAGCTAATGAGGCAATTGAAAACACATGCACAGTCCATGAAACACCCAAAATGCAAGTTCACCCAATGTAGAGACTGAACTTCAAAGTGGGTACACCTGTTAAGGATGTCCTTCAATTACTAACCCAAAAAACACTCCCTGAGCATGCCCAGAAATATCCAGGTGCTGTTCACACACAAAAAGCACCAAAAAAAAAAAAAAAAAAACAACTGCCTGGGCATGCTCAGAACAACACAAATGCAGCTAGCAGAAAATAAAATACCCCCCCCCCCCCCTGTCCAAAATTAAGCACATCATCCAGCATGCTACAAAATTATAGATGGGACAAACACCCCCCCCCCCCCCACCAACAAATACCATTGCAGTCTATGGGAACTGACGTGTTAATTTTGCTAGTCCCCACTTGGCTGGCTTATCTTCTAGTTATTGGCCTTAAAATGGGGGCCCAGGTCCCACCCTAAGGGACATATATCAATGTCACCAATTTGGACAACACCAAAAACAAAACAAGGAGAAGTGCCTTTAAATATGCCAAATTGCTTAAGGGCCATTTCACACCACATGCAGTCCATTGCGTTTTTTATGCATCAAAAATGCATGGAAAGTTGGTTATATGGTTCTAAATGGCAGTGTTTGTTCCAGTGCATTCTAGTTCCACAAAAAAAGTAGAACATGCTGCATTTTACCTGCACTGGACTGTACTGGAACGCAGCAAAACGCATCATAAACGCACTGGAACGCACCTAAATACACCAAAAACGCACTGGAACACACTTGTCCTTATCTATGGTTAATAAAAAAGAGGGGTGAAAAAAAGCACTGGACTGCATCAAAAACGTACCAAAAATGCACTGGAACGCATCAAAAACGCGCATGCAAAAAAGCACCTGGAACGCATCCGGATTGCGTTTCTATGGTGTGAACTGGCCCTAGTTCACACCATAGAAACGCAGTCTGGATGCGTTCCAGGTGCTTTTCTGCATGCGCGTTTTTGACACATTCCAGTGCATTTTTGAAAAATCCACACCAGACTCTTATCCAAGCACGCAACCTGGCAGGCCGCAGGAAAATAAGGGGGGACGAGAGAGCGGCCCCCCCTACCTCCTGAACCGTACCAGGCCACATGCCCTCAACATGGGGAGGATGCTTTGGGGGTCTGTGACCCCAAAGCACCATGTCCCCATGTTGATGGGGACAAGGGCCTCATCCCCACAACCCTTGCCGGTGGGGATGACAATTCCTTTACTAATGTCTTCTCCTTTCTTTTTTTTTTCATTCAAGTTTTAGTTTATTATCTGAATAGAGTCAGTACAATCTTTACAGAAAAAAGTACAATGCAGTATCACAATATAATATGCAAGCGAACAAGTTAAATATCAGTAGATCTCAAAATACAATAATACCATGTTGGAATACATAAATGCAAAAATACCATAAAAACTGAAAATATTGAAATATATTTATCAAAAATAGGAGTAACCCCCTACCTCTATACCCCCTCGTTCTAACCTTCCCTTCTTCGAAAGTAAGTAGCAATGATGGCCTATTAAATATCTCAAAATATATGTATATAGTTACCAGAAGATGAGGAGATCCTCCATTCCCCCAGACACCCCTAAAGAGAACATACTGTGCCCGAGAAGGCAAGAGGAGCTCCCCCCCCCCCCCTCCTAAGCAACCCAAAAACTTTTTTTTTTTGAGAAAACATATGACCTTCATTTGAGTATATATAATAGGAAATATAGTAGTCTACTTTAAGTTTAACCGGGTGTAAAAAATCCTTCTCAAAATAATAAATCAAAGTCAAATGTTCTGACTCTAAAATAAGAGAACGTTGTATAAACCTGAGAAGTCTTAAAACAATCTAGTACAAAGACCTATTGTTTATATTCCATATAACAAAAATAAATAAGAATGGGAGAAAGAGAGAAAAGAAGAGAAAATATTTAGTGTTCAGTAGGAAAAAAAGGAAGAAATAGAAAAAGAAAGAAAGAAAGCCTACCTGCTCAATGTAAACATCAATATTCAGCGATTGGTGTTGCTAATTACTTAAGGGGTGTAGGAATTCCCAAAAATTGTATCCAAGGTTCCCATATAGAATTAAATTAAGTAGATCTGTCCAACGTTGAACTAATCATTTTTTCCTGTTCCATTATCCACGTAACTTTTCTCTTCATACATAAAAGAGAAACTGATGTTTTTTTCCATGCTTTGGCAATGGTTATTCTAGCCCCTGTAAGTATGAATAGAATCAGTTTTCTGGTAGCCTTGGGAACCTGTGGTATAAATCCGTTAAGTAAAACGATCGCTGTAGATTGATGTATTGTATATTGTGATATTGGGGTGTTTTAGCTCAAGTGGATAGATGCATTTTTATGCAGTGAGTCCATATCAGACAGGCATTCTAGTTAAGGGCCTGGTAGCCCACGTTTATTTAAACAGAAAAACAAAAGCAAAATGTCTATTCAGGATTCCCACGCAGGGGTTTAAACTTCATTCAGCACATAAATGAAAACATACCAAGCCACCTGGCTCTTGTCAGCAGTTCCTCTGCTTGCTTTCAAATAGAAATGATTCTTTCCAGCCCCCTGGACTTACTGGCTTCCTCAGTCTCCCCGACTCTCAAGGCTGGCCAGCCTTTCCCAGTCCCTGGGCAAAGAATCCCCTTTACATGGGCTGCAGTCTCCCACAGGGCAGACCGCTCTCCAGACATAGGTCTGGCTTTACTTAACAGTAGCAAGTTGCTCACTCTCCACCATCCTTCCCCTTCTGCTCTCACCAGCCCCTCATTAAATTGGCTGTGTGCACCTGAGCACACACCATGCTGGCTGTCCACAAGACCCGGACACAGGGTTGGAGATCCCGTCCCACCCAAGTCTCTTAGGGATCTCCAAACTACACAGCCCCATCCGAACTTAGCAAAACCCGGAGAAAGCTGCCAAAACAGTTTTCTCAATTTCCAAGCTATGCTCTGTAGTTCTGCAGTCTGCTGACATGCAGACTCTGTGTCCGTTTTTGCTCCCTTTCCATAGGGACAGGGACTTTCACTATCACATATCCCCCCCCTATGTTTCGATCCGGAGGGAGGAACACCAGCACACGTCATCAGGGTTGGGACACCTCTGTGCCGGCTGTCAGCCGCATAGGCCCAACCCTTTTTTCGGGTGCGCTTCCAGCCAAGTCCTTCCTTAACTCTCCATAGGATCCTACTCGTTTTTATTCTACACTTTCTCCCTCTTCTGGGGTTCCTGGGCTTATTTGCTTTTCTCTGGGGAACTCTGCCTTCCCTAATACCCTCACTTTCTTGATATAGGGGACCTGTTCCTAATACTTTGCCTGATGGGGAACCACCTTTTCCTTCACCGATACCAGTTTTTCCCATCACAACAGTTTTTTTTGGTTTAACAACTTTTCTGAGGTTACCCACAGCAACTAAACCCTTGTTATCAGTAACAACCAGTGACATACCACAAATTCTGATGTTACCACTTCCAATACCATCAGTGGTTCCCCTCACAGTGTCTCCGGGTACTTTAATTTGTACCTTTGTGCGAATGACATGAAAAATCTCTGCTACTGCCACGTCTATTTTGGGCCCTTCCTTCACGTGAGGTCTAGTGGGTGAGGCAGTGTCCGTGCCCTCTACTGACGACTGCTCAGCCGCACTTTGGACCACACCAGCAGAACTTTTCCTAGTCACAGCATCAGGCGGAGAGACCTCTGATGTTTTCAAACGTTCTCCTGAGCGCCTTCCATCCAAACCGGTAACTGGAAGCACCCTCTCAGAGAACCTTGAGACCATTTGCCACACTGCTAATAAATATGGTACCAACCAGTTCCTCTCGTGATTAACATCAAGCATAGCTTGTACTACTTGGCTCCACCTACTGGCACTATGCAGTACCACCTTGTCCGACCACGGGGGAGACACCCAAGTGTACAGCAAATGTGTTTTTTGGACTTCAAGAATTTTCAACAACACATTTGTCATCTTAATGCAATCCACATCTACATACAAGACATTTCTAGGGACTTTTCCATTATCAATGACGTGGAGGGGCTCATCCACTGAAGCTGGAAAGGTAGGGACATATACAGTGACCTCCACTTCACTGGCGGTATCGGTCTCCACAGCTTGGTGCTCAACTGGAGCGCTGTCAGATGTGCGTCTCACATTTACCCTCTCGGTCCCAGCATCAGCGAGCCGCTACAGGTCATACGTCACATTGCCATTTTTGCACTCACTATTTTCCAGCAGTTGGGCTGCATATAACCCAACTGCCATGCATGCGCCCTTAACCGGTCCTTCTGATTGGAGGGGGCCAATCTCTGCCGGGGCCAACACGCCCTTGGCCACTGGCCACCCTGCAATCCCTCCATTGGGCATAGCAGGTGTCATGTCCACATCTGTGTTACGTAACCTAGCCTTATCCAGCATGGCCAGCAATTGTTTGGCCCAGCTGTCCCAGTCAGTGGTACTTCCCTGACAGGTATCCTGAAGCAGTGCATCACCTGTTCCAAGAGGCACCAAAGGAACCTGGGACTCATTACCCAATACTGTACATTTGCCATCTCTATACGCATCACATTGTACAAGCACAGTTTCACTTATGTCACATTGGGACGATGCTTCGTCGGAGAACGCAGGGTGCAATACACTATTTTGACCAGATTGTTCTGGTGGCGCTACCATCACATCCAGCTTTACACTAGCAGCTTTAACAGGGTGAATAACTTGTTCACCAATCTGGTCACATACCAGGCGGGTGGTCTGCACCCACACACTCTCATTGTGTGGTGCAGTCCCTCCTTGTTCCCCCAGAGTAGTGCCAGAGCGGTCCTGGAAAACCTCCAGTTCCAACACAGGGAGATCCCTGGAGGTTTCCACAGACAACCCTGCAGCTCTGCCTCCAACCTTTTTAGTAAACACATTACCAACATTATTTTCAAACATGACATTTCCAGAAATACATTTCTCAACCTTTAGAGGATCATCATGACACTTAGACATAGCTGTAGCTATTGTGGGTGGCCCTTTACCCACTTGAGCAGCTCCACAGCTGACCTGGGAAACCCTCTGCTCCAACACTGTGGGCTCCTGGGAGGTTTCCCCGGGCAACCCTGCAGCACCTGTCTCTGTCACTAGGGAACATGGTATATGGATTTCTTTCGTCACCCCTAGTACAGCTCTTCCAGCACTGTGCTGGATTCCACCAGGTACATACAGAGTCCCCTTGTCCTTTTTAGTCTCTAGTCCTGCTGCCAGTTGGGCTTTACTTTGTGCCTTCCCCCTACTCTGGGTAGCACACTGTAGTAAGTCCACCTGTACTGCGGATCTCCCCGCTGAACACACTTTAATTTCATTGGGTTCTGTCCCATAAACTGCAACAGTCTTACCAATTCCTGTAGCCGTTGTCATAGCCTTCATTTGAGTGCGTTGTCTCTCATCTGTGGTGTCTCTACAGGCTGACTCTTCCATGTGGTCATGGAGTAACACTGCAGCCTTTCCGGACCCACCAACACCCCCTGCATGTAACACAGGATCCCTGTTGCCAGGGGTAACAGCAGACCAGCACTCCAAAGATGGTTGGCTACACCTCCTGGTGAATACAGACTGTTGTGCCCTTCTTTCTGGGCTGACCACTTCACATAAGCGGCCATAATACACATCTTTATATTCCTCATGCTCATTGGTACCCCCTGCAGTCCACACAGACTTCTTGCCACTGTTGCCAGGGGTGACAACCGATATGCTTGCAGAAAACGCAGGGCTGGTACACCGATGCACACTCATGCTCTCCCGAGCCACCGCTCGACTGGTGCTTTGTTGTCGCAGTGATGCGTCTCCCGTTGCTATGGGCGATGACCTCTCTTTGCTGGAGCCCATGATGCGATGGAACTCTCCTCTGAGAAGGATTTCCTCTTTAAACTTGCAGTAGTCATCCTGGTCCCCATCCATCAAATGGTAAACCAACCGGAACTCTATCTGTAACAAGGTTTGCAGCAATTTTGGCCACCGATTCCTAGGCCATTTTCTCCTTACAGCGACTTTTTCAAATTTTTCCAGGAAGTCCCCAACCTCCTCTGTGGGTAGCGTGGGCTGCATGTAATCAGAGGCCAAGATCATAGCCCCTTGAACTGCATCCGACTCTTTGGACTGGTTCCGCTTGAACCACTCATTCACGGTCTCATACACCACTGGCCCCTTTTGACTGGCCCTCCTAGGCGTAGACATCTTCTCAGGCCACGCTGAGCTCACTTCCCCTTGAACTTAATTTAATATGAACTTCTTGTGTTTTGACTGCCTCATCTTTGCAGTCACATGCACAGCAGTTTGTTACACAGTTCACAGTAGTAAAAAGAAAAAATTCTCACAGGTGCACTACCTGCATGCAACAGTCCATCCAATAAACTTCTGTGCAATGCAGTTCGCCTGGCTGCCACACACAGCTAGCAGCAGTTCACTGCAGAGAAGAATTTTTTTTTACTTTTCCTTTACGGGTACACCACCTGCAACACGCAATGCCTTTTGCCTGGCTGCACTTCCATAGACAGCCAACAGTTCCTGACCTGAACTCACTATGGAGCAAGGACCCGGATTCCACCGTAGTGTTGCCCGCTGAATCCACCACTGTGATATTGGGGTGTTTTAGCTCAAGTGGATAGATGCATTTTTATGCAGTGAGTCCATATCAGACAGGCATTCTAGTTAAGGGCCTGGTAGCCCACGTTTATTTAAACAGAAAAACAAAAGAAAAATGTCTATTCAGGATTCCCACGCAGGGGTTTAAACTTCATTCAGCACATAAATGAAAACATACCAAGCCACCTGGCTCTTGTCAGCAGTTCCTCTGCTTGCTTTCAAATAGAAACGATTCTTTCCAGCTCCCTGGACTTACTGGCTTCCTCAGTCTCCCCGACTCTCAAGGCTGGCCAGCCTTTCCCAGTCCCTGGGCAAAGAATCCCCTTTACATGGGCTGCAGTCTCCCACGGGGCAGACCGCTCTCCAGACATAGGTCTGTCTTCACTTAGCAGTAGCAAGTTGCTCACTCTCCACCATCCTTCCCCTTCTGCTCTCACCAGCCCCTCATTATATTGGCTGTGTGCACCTGAGCACACACCATGCTGGCTGTCCACAAGACCCGGACACAGGGTTGGAGATCCCATCCCACCCAAGTCTCTGCGGGATCTCCAAACTACACAGCCCCATCCGAACTTAGCAAAACCCGGAGAAAGCTGCCAAAACAGTTTTCTCAATTTCCAAGCTATGCTCTGTAGTTCTGCAGTCTGCTGACATGCAGACTCTGTGTCCGTTTTTGCTCCCTTCCATAGGGACAGGGACTTTCACTATCACAATATCCTGTGATTTTTCATATAATATTTAAGATTTTATTCCAAAATCCTCGGATTTTGGGACATTCCCACCAAATATGAATCATAGATCCTAATTTCTGACAACCTCTAAAACAGAGAGGGGATGAGGTGGGATACATAGCAGCTACTCTTGTAGAAACTAGGTACCATCTAGTAAAGATTTTAACATTTGCTTCTATAAGTGAAGCATTAAGAATGCCTTTTATTGATCTAATAAAATTTCCACACCAGTCCTTCAGATCCCAATCACTTTGGAGGTCCTTCTCCCAAGCCAGCATATGAGGCAGTTTAATATCGTTGGAAGCAAGCGACTTATATATAACAGAAATCCCACCTCTCCTATTAATAGCCTGTTCACATCTAACTTCATATGGCGAGGTTCTCTAGATCCAGGATTATTTTCCCATAATTTATTAGTAAAATTGGAGATTTGAAGAAATCTTGATCTTTCAGTAGAAGGAAAATCAAGATTATCAATGAAATATTGTATAGAGAGTGGGCCTGATCTTGAGAAAAAAACGTCCAATGCGGTACACCCCCTTATCATGCCACCACTTAAAGGAACCAACATCCCCTTTTGAGATAAATAATGTATTCTGAATCAGATCAGCCAATAGTTGCAGCTTAGAGGCCAAAGAGGGGAGATTCCTAAGCGAGTCCCACAAAGCTAAAGATTGTGATAGAGCAGGAGATAAAATAGAAGGTCTGTTTTTGGGAGGACACCACAATAAATTTTCCAAAGAAAATTTAGGGGAAGTCAATTCTTCTATACGAATCCAGTCAGGTTGTTCATTTTTGAGGTATATATCAGACAACTGTGCCAGTCTAGCAGCTTGGTAATACCACCAAAGGTTCGGAAGTCCCAAGCCTCCCTGCTCAGTGAGATTATACAGGCTGCGGGAAGAAAGGCGTGGAGCTTTTCTGTTCCAAATAAATTTAAGGATTTTGCTTTGGAAGGCTTTTAGGTGAATTTTTTTAATCGGAATAGGGAGCGAGCGAAAAAGATACAACAATCTGGGTAGGAGGGTCATCTTGATCGAATTAAGTCTGCCAATCCAACCGATATTGTGTGTTCTCCAGTTGCTAAGATCAGCCTCAAGTTTCCTATACATAGGTGGATAATTAGCCTGATTTAAATCTTCAAATTTTAAAGTGAGATTAATACCTAAGTATTTAAGGGAGCAAGTACTCCAACTGAATTTGTATTTATTTTGTATGTAGGAAACCACGGAGTCTGAAAGAGACACATTAAGGGCTTTAGATTTGGCCATATTAACCTTGAGACCTGATATTTTGGAGAATTTTTGAAGCAGAGAGTAAATTTCAGATAAAGAACACGTTGGGGAAGTAATAAACAACAACAGGTCATCTGCAAATAATGCACATTTATGATTTTCTTTTTCACACTGGATCCCCCTGATATTCGGATTATTCCGGATTGCAATTGCTAATGTTTCCATCATAACAGCGAATATCAGGGGAGATAAAGGGCAACCTTGCCTAGTACCTCTACAAATCTTAATGGAGTCAGAGACTAGCCCCTGTAATCTGACTTTAGCTTCAGGTGTAGAATATAGAGCAGATAAAATGCCTAAAACTTTCGAACCAAAACCCCAGAGCTTCATGACCTTAAACATGTATGGCCATGAAACTGAATCGAAGGCCTTTTGCAGGTCCAACGATAGGAGCATACCTTCCTGTTTTTGTTTACCTACTCATTGGGTTTGCAATATTGACACCAAATCTACCACTCTCCTCACCTGATCTGGACCCTGTCTACCAGGGATAAATCCCACCTGATCTTTATGGATATATTGCCCAATGAAGGAAGATAATCTATTAGAGAGAATTTTGGTTAATATTTTTAAGTCATTGTTAATCAAAGAAATTGGCCTGTAATTTTCGACTAGGCTGGAGTCTTTATCAGGTTTTGGAATAACGGATATATATGCCATGTTGAGCTGTTTACCTATTGGATGACCTTCTGTCAGAAAATTAAAAAATCGTGTAAGATAGGGTGTCAGGGTCTCTAAGAATGTTTTATAGTAAGTAGGAGAAAAACCATCAGGTCCGGGAGCTTTATTCGTTTTCAATGTTCTAATAACTTCTGAAACTTCTGTCATAGATATGGGAGCTTCTAATTCCTCTCTATGTATATCTGCTAACTGGGGTGATTGTAAGCCATCTAGGAACTCCTCTATTCTATTGGAGGTAGATTGTCCTTCAAAACTATATAAATCAGAATAGAAATCTTGAAAGGCTGTCATTATACGCTGGGGGTTTAGAGTAAGAGAGCCATCAGCTAATCTGATCTTGGGAAGAACTCTAGATTTGAATCTAGGGGATAATTTATGAGCTAACATGGGACCTATCTTATCCCTCATTTGATAAAATTTGGCCCCAGACCACTTAACAGAACTATCTGCCTTCACCGTGAGAGACAGATTCAGAGCAGCCCTAGCAGCATCTAATTTGGAGGCAGGAATACCACATGGATCCTTTTTATGTTGTTTACTCAATGTTACAAAGTCTCTTTCTAGTCTTTCCACCTCCAAAGTCTTACATTTTTTTTGTCTAGCTGCAATCTGTATCAATTTGCCTCTGACGGTAACTTTTTGTGCCGCCCACAGAATTTCCGGAGAAACTTCCTCCCTGTCATTATGTTCAAAATATTCCTTAATCTCACGTTCAATTTCTGTGGCAATAACAGGATCCTTTAGTAACGATTGCTTAAGAGTCCAATGGGATACCCTTTGAACCATACTATCACATTTCAAAGACAGTAGAACCATAGAGTGGTCTGACCATGCCACGTCTATAATAGAGGAGGCAATGGCAAAAGGGATATGTTGAGTAGAAACCATTATGTGATCTATACGTGAGTATGATTGGTGGGGATTTGAAAAGTGAGTAAAATATTTTGTTTTTGGATTCAGCTCCCTCCATATATCCGTCAATCTGGATCTATGAAGTAGGCGAGCAATTTGTGTACTAGCCCTGGTTGGACGGATCATTTTAGTCTTCAATGGTTTAGATTTATCTAGCCCTGTATCAAATGCTATGTTGGAATCTCCTCCCATAATGATAACTCCATCCATAAATGGCTGAAGAGTTTCAAACATTTGGTTAAAGAATTTATTTTGTCCCCTATTAGGAGCATAATATGATATTAAAGTATACAACCTCCCATCTATTGTACCTTTCACCAACAGGAATCTCCCCTCTGGATCTCCACATTCCTTCTGTAAATTAAACTTGCAGTGTTTAGAAAATAAAATTGCTACTCCCCTAGTCTTATTTTCAGCATTGGCTAGATGAAACACTGGGAAGTGGGCATGTAAAAAAGTGGGGGTGTACCGCTGTGGGAAATGGGTTTCCTGTAAAAAAACGACAGCGATGTGATGAGACCTATATTCCTGAAAGGCCTTCCGTCTCTTAATTGGGGAGTTCAACCCCTGTGTGTTATGAGTAATAACCCGAAGAGGAGAAGAAATATTATTAGTGGCAGCCATGAAAAAATAGAGTAAGATCAAGCAATTTGCTGTCCCAAATAATACTAAATCTAATATAAATCCTTAATAAGAAAGAATTATTCACCAAGGTTGGATTATCAAACTTCAAACATCCCTCCAAAAAACCTCTCATTGGCAGGTAGGCTAAGAGAAAGAAGAAGACAGTAAAGAAAGAAACGAAAAAAACAAAATCAAATTCACTCAGAAGCGATACATAGTATATCAAAAGGCCAAATAATGGCCCAGAATGAAGGGAGGAATAAGACTTCCTTCCTTCATTCAAAAAATACTCAGTAGTATAGCTCAAAAGAAGGGCTAAGTACCCTCCTCTCAGATTGGTAAAAAACAACTGATCCAAGAAGTGGGTGGAGGCCCAATACCTCAACACCGGCCAGTGACAGCCTCTCAAAAAGTGTGAAAACATCAAACTGAAAGCGGATTCATCTTAGATAAACCAAAAGTCCATAACAGACTATATTTTGTTTTCTAAAACACTAAAAAAAAAAAAAAATTTTTTTTTTTTTTCAATTGCCACCTGAGATATCAGCTAGAGAAGATAAAGTCAAAAAGGAACTTATCATCTCCTCAGGTAACAAGATTATCTTTAACTCTCCTATGTTTGACTTTGTTCCAATTAGAAGAGGTTGGGCTTATAGGAGATTGACGTTTGATAGAGCCTTGTTGGGCAGGTGTAGTGTCCATGTCCGGTTCCATAGAGATAATCTTCAGGTCCAGCAAAAGATGTTCACCTTCTTGGAAATTATGAACTGCATAGTGTTTGCCATTAAAGGAGAATTTTAGAGCAAAAGGAAAAGCCCATCTGTATTTTATGTCTTTTTTTATAAGGGCCGCCAATAGAGGTTTTAGGGATCTTCTTCTTTGAATAGTATAAGGAGAAATATCAGAAAAAATTTGAATAGTGGCTCCCTGGTATTGTAATAGTTCCTGTTGGCGAGATTTCTTCATTATGTCCTCTTTTATAGAATAATAATGTGGTTTAACTACCACATCCCTTGGTAAACCATCCTTTCTAAGTGGTCCCAGTGACCTATGAGCACGGTCCAATTCCAACTTGTGAGCAGGAATAGATGGTAATAGGATTTTTATGACATCCTGTATAGCAGCATGTACATCAAGGATAGTTTCTGGCAAACCCCTGACCCTAAAATTGTCTCTCCTGGAACGGTTCTCAAGGTCATCAATTCGTGCCTGTGCTGTTTCCAGCTGGTCCTGCATGAATTGTAAATGTTCAGTATTCTGGTCAGTTTTTGCCACAGTGATGTCTAACTTGTGCTCAATATTTTCAATTATACTACCAAGGGACTGAAAGTCAGCTTTAATTTCACCAGTAATTCTTTCAGCATTTAGTGCTAATCCTTTATCCAGCATTTCTGATATTCTCGTGAATAATTTGGATACATTGAAAGTTACATCAAGAGCCTGTTCAGCCTGTGTATGTACTGGGATAGGAGCTAGTGTAGAGACCTCTATTGGGGATAAATGGATAAATTCCACAGGGTTCTCCTGTTCCATGTATTCAGGAGAAGTGATAGAAGGACAAACGACAGAATTAGAAGTCTGAGAAAAAAAAGACGTAGATGAAGGAGCCAAAACTTGCTTAATAGCATTGGAGGCCTCAGCAGCTTTCTGTGTGCATGTCCGAGGTACGGCGGCCATCTTGGAAAAATTCAGTTTCTCCTCAGGCTGTTTAAAACGTTTCTTGCCTCTTTTAGAATATTTACCCAGCATAGACAGGTGCTCTGAAGCTTCCGCTAGCGTTACCCGTTATTCTCAGGCGACAAGGGAGTCTGTAACCGCTTGTATCTCTGCTGTATGGCCGGCGGTGAGCGGAGCTCCGGTCCTAAGCTGCCATCTTAGGAGCTCCCGCCCCCTTTTTCCCACATTTTACATTTTCAATAAAATATCCCGCAGAGAAGAAAGTAAATGCATATGGTACCTCTCCAGCTGCCCGCATTGCTAAATGCTGCTTTGATTCAGAGAAATCCTCTCCTGAGTTCTCTTTAGAACCCGACACTTCTGCGTGTGTCAATAACCTGGTTCCCTGCTCAATGTCTTCTCCTTTCTTCCATCTTCTTCCATCTTCTTCTTCAAGCTTCTTCTTTTCTCCATTCGGGTTTCTTCCTCCATCTTCTTCTTCATCTTCCTCTTCCTTCGGTGTTCTCGTCCGCATCTTGCTCCGGCTTCTTGTTCCCCTTCTTCTTTCTCCGGCCGCTCCGTTTGAATTCGAGGTTCCCGCTGTGTGACGCTTCAGTTCTCCTCTGGGTCCGCTGCCACCCGGTGACCCCGCCCCCTCTGACGCACATGGATTTCACGGGGACTTTCCCCGTGGTGTCAGAGGGGGGCGGAGCCACCGGGTGGCAGCGGACCCAGAGGAGAACTGAAGAACTGAAGCGTCACACAGGGGGAACCTCGAATTCAAACGGAGCGGCCGAAGAAAGAAGAAGGGGAACAAGAAGCCGGAGCAAGATGCGGACGAGAACACCGAAGGAAGAAGTAGATGAAGAGGAAGATGAAGAACAAGATGGAGGAAGAAACCCGAATGAAGAAAAGTAGAAGGTGGAAGAAGATGGAAGAAAAGAGAAGACATTAATAAAGGAATTGTCAAAAACCGGCTATTGTCATTTTTGACATTTTTCTTTGTGAAATGGTAGGGGTACATTTGTTAAAGGGGTCTTCCAGATTCCGATAAGCCCCCCGCCCGCAGACCCCCACAACCGCCGGTCAAGGGTTGTGGAGATGAGGCCCTTGTCCCCATCAACATGGGGCAATCGTCCCCATGTTGAGGGCATGTGGCCTGGTACGATTCAGGAGGGAGGGGGGACCGCTCTCTCGTCCCCCCTCTTTTCCTGCGGCCTGCCAGGTTGCGTGCTCGGATAAAGGGTCTGGTGTGGATTTTTAGGGGGACTCCACGCCATTTTTTTTACGTTTGGCGCGGGGGTTCCCCTTAAAATACACACCAGACCTGAAGGGCCTGGTATGGATTTTGAGGGGGACCCGCACGTAATTTTTAAAAAAAAAATTGGCACAGAGTTCCTCTTAATATCCATTCCAGACCTGAAGGGCCCGGTAATGGAATTTGGGGGGACCACACGCATTTTTTTTTTTTTTATCAAAGACTTTCAATTACTTTTCTCTATATTGCCGGGAGCCGACAATTCATTATAGCCGCGAGTGCTTTTAAATGCCTTTTTTTTTCCTTTAGAAATGTCATTTTGCTGGCGCACTGTTATATAATGGCAAGTTCAGAGCTGCGCCTGTTCAACTTATGCAAATTGATTTACGTGACTTGACATTTACGAAGATTTTGCCGGCGCAGTGAACCGGCGCGTTTGAACAAGTGAAATTCCTGCGCTGAGCTAAAAAAAAACCCTCGCAGTTCTAAACCTAATTGCCGGCGCAGCGGGCTGGTTCTGAAAAAGTTACTTTCTCACTCTATTTTGGGCATGTTTGTTACTTGGGCAGGTGTCACTACACTTCCTCACATCACCCCATGTCACCCCCATTATATTGGCACTTCCAGCTTCTTTATATTTTGATTTTAAGATGCCGTGCGCCAGGCCCATAGTAGCGCACTGAGCGCCTCCTCCCGTCCGCCAAGAACACTATAGTAAATGGGAAATAGCGCTGCGCTACCGGCGCAAATGTTTTGTAAATACCAAAACAGCCGTTGCGCATGCAGATGCGCCAATACTCATGGCACAAACGTTTCGTAAATCAGCCCCTGTTTGATGTTATGCCGTGTATATGTGATTTTATATGTGTATGGGCTTTATTGATAGCCCAATCCCTTATATGTAGGTCTGTTTTTTATATTTTGAATAAACGTTTGTTTTAATCTATATATGTCTACGCTATCATCAGGGAACCACCATTTAACGCCCAGCCTTTTAATTTACCCACTTGCACTTTTCTAATATATAGGGCTGGTGCTCCCTGATAGCTGCTAAGCTGTTTTAGCCTTGGGCCTTGACTATATATTCATATGACTTGACAGAATTCTAATATATCCTGTGGGTTTGGTGCACTTTCTGAATGCAGGAGTTTTTTGTGTGATTTCAGAAAATGTACCACACCTGCAGGATATAAATGAAGTCTATGGCAAAGCAAAGCTAACCCAGGAAAGATGCAGATGCACTGCACCCACGGTGCAGGTAAACCACAGCACATTCAGACTGGGTTTACACCAGTCCAGTGCGAATTCTAACTCTGTTCTCTGTGCGAAGAGAAGGAGCTGTTCAGCGCTTCCTCTGCGTTGTAGCTGCAGATCAGATCAGCAAGGAGAGGGGGAGGTGTAGTGAGCAGGGGGAGAGAATGCCTGTTCACAACGGAATGCATCTGCGAATCAGATGCATGTCCATAGAAGATAATGGGCCTGAATTCGCACCTGAGCCAGAACGCAATGCCTAGAAAAAGCACACGTTTTTTCTGCACTGCGCAGTGCAAAGTCCCTGCAGATATGTGAACCAGCTCCATACAAATCTATGTATTTTAAAATCAGTAGAAAAAACCAGACAGCGCAAAACCTATCCTAACAAAATGCAGCTGAACACTGAAGGTCAAAATATAAATCCTTAAATGTAACATGTATAGAAAAGCAGTGCAGCGCTAAATACGTATATAACACAAAAAGAGTCCATAGGTGTATAATTCAGAAAAATAGATGTTCTCCAAAGCACCAACAGGGGGATAGAAGGATCCTCTAGCTGTGAAACAGAGTGCTTGTATATGATCACAAGTGCAACCACTTCCGTGTAATTCCACCACCAAGTGTACAGGCCGCTCACCTCAAAATGTGGACCTCTGTATTACCAGAAGGTCACATAAGCAGTCCCTTTAACAAGGGTAATGTAAAAGATGAGAGGGCTGTCTTCATACGGCACTTCAACCGAAATCCTCAATCACTCTATACTCCCAGTAATGAACTCATATGTTTGACGTGGTTACATGAAAAATGTCAAAAAAGAAATACATAGTGCTCTCCATATAAAAAAACACTTGATTTATTGGTATAAAAAGTTACTCACAAACAAAGCACAGATACCCTGTGCTCGGATGGCAGTCATGTAACTTAGATGTGGAACCAGGTAGATGGCTGTCCTGACGTCGTGTAGCCCCTCGCACGCGTATCGTCCGTGGGTAAGGACTTCCTCAGCGATATTTAAATGGGGACAACATGTCAGTTCGTTTATATAGGCCATAGTCCTGGTGTGTGCTGTGTATGGAAAAGAAATCCCGCCCCCCCATAATTAGGGGACCATGTATCAAGCGCCCTCATAGGTAGCTGAAAGCCATGCCAAAATGACAGACCAGCGGTCATTGGCTAAAGAAATATAGTGGTTAAAGAGTTTCCGGGTCAGAGATCTGGATGACTTTGGAAAAAATAATGTGTTTAAGTGGCAAGCGGTCCCTCCAGATGTGAGTTCTACACAGGTGAACCCGGACCCGTCCAATGTAGACACCCCGCTCCCTATTCCTAGGGGGGGGCGAGGTCTATGTCTATGATGATTTGGACTATCCGGTTATGGGAACACAAAGGGTCTAAATAAAGTGACTCCTTCACGCTCAACACTCCTATATGTTTCCCCCTTTCTATCAAGAAGTGGAGTTCTCCCTTAAATTCAAGCATAGGATCTTTTGTCATAATGCTATAAGTGTTAATATCACTAAGGAGATTGTCCATTTCGTTCTTATAGTAGGCCTTACTAAGTACCACCAGCCCTCCCCCTTTATCAGCAGGTCGTATGACCAAGTCCTTCCTCTCCGTCAGAGATTTGATACCATTCTGAATATAAATGGGATCATTCACCTTACGGATTTTCAACTTCTCCAAATCCCTCGCCACCATATTCCTAAACACCTCAAGATGCTTCGTGTCTGATACAGGGGGATTGAAAACGGATTTATTCCGCAGAGTAGAATGATGACTTGTCTGACTTGTTGGAGCACTTAATGTCCTAGTAGACGGAGTATTGAAAAAAAAATTTTTGATATTCAAACTACGCACAAACTTCTGCAAGTTGACATACGTTTGAAATTTGTTTAAATTACGAGTAGGAGCATATTTGAGACCTTTATCAAGCACTTTGATTTCTTCCTCACTAAGAGGTGTGCCACTCAAGTTATAAATCCCTGCACCTATTGGGGTTTTACTCTTTTGAGTTCTCCTGCCTCCTCTCCTTCCTCTCTTGCTTTTCTTTTTCGCAGGGGTACCCCTTCCTGTGATGGCTGCTGGGGTTGTGTGCCCCTCCAGCCTCCCGGGTTGGGGGGGATGGAGGGTGCACCTCTCGGTGCTCCGCGAAAATCCCCACCTCCACGTGGGCCCTTATAAGCCAGGGGTGAAAAGCGGTTGTGTATGGGTAGTTGGTTAACGTGTTGTGGCGGAGCTGCACCTCCATAAGCAGAGGTATCATAATTATTGTATGCATAGTTGTTCGAATAGTGATGAGATTGATTACCTCTATCAGCATAGGGGCCATTATACTCACTGGTATGTGAGTAATTAGGCTGCTGTTGCCGATAGCCACCATAAGACTCATTCCCCCTCGGGGGTGCATTATATACCTGATGCCGATATGGGGAGTGGTGATAGCCACCTCTCTTTCCCCGTCCTCTTTTGTTTTTACCCTTTTTATTGGGGACTTCCTGATAGTGCCCATCATTCAGAGGTGTTCCCATAACCGGATAGTCCAAATCATCATAGACATAGACCTCGCCCCCCCTAGGAATAGGGAGCGGGGTGTCTACCATGTCTACATTGGACGGGTCCGGGTTCACCTGTGTAGAACTCACATCTGGAGGGACCGCTTGCCACTTAAACACATTATTTTTTCCAAAGTCATCCAGATCTCTGACCCGGAAACTCTTTAACCACTATATTTCTTTAGCCAATGACCGCTGGTCTGTCATTTTGGCATGGCTTTCAGCTACCTATGAGGGCGCTTGATACATGGTCCCCTAATTATGGGGGGGCGGGATTTCTTTTCCATACACAGCACACACCAGGACTATGGCCTATATAAACGAACTGACATGTTGTCCCCATTTAAATATCGCTGAGGAAGTCCTTACCCACGGACGATACGCGTGCGAGGGGCTACACGACGTCAGGACAGCCATCTACCTGGTTCCACATCTAAGTTACATGACTGCCATCCGAGCACAGGGTATCTGTGCTTTGTTTGTGAGTAACTTTTTATACCAATAAATCAAGTGTTTTTTTATATGGAGAGCACTATGTATTTCTTTTTTGACATTTTTCATGTAACCACGTCAAACATATGAGTTCATTACTGGGAGTATAGAGTGATTGAGGATTTCGGTTGAAGTGCCGTATGAAGACAGCCCTCTCATCTTTTACATTACCCTTGTTAAAGGGACTGCTTATGTGACCTTCTGGTAATACAGAGGTCCACATTTTGAGGTGAGCGGCCTGTACACTTGGTGGTGGAATTACACGGAAGTGGTTGCACTTGTGATCATATACAAGCACTCTGTTTCACAGCTAGAGGATCCTTCTATCCCCCTGTTGGTGCTTTGGAGAACATCTATTTTTCTGAATTATACACCTATGGACTCTTTTTGTGTTATATATGTATTTAGCGCTGCACTGCTTTTCTATACATGTATTTTAAAATGTCTTGCGAATTGGATGCGTTGTAAGCCGCATCAAATTTGCATAGGTGTGAACCGAGCCTAAGGGTTTATTTACATTTTCAGTTTGGGGGGGGGGGTAAAACCCCATAATTAAGACAGTGACCAAGGTTGTACTCATGTCACAGCAGCAGCAGGAGTTGTGCACCCTATCATGGTTGGTGGGTGTAGCACCTGCCAAGCATTACCCATTCAAATGAATGAGGCCACTCTGCAAGTGCCCTGCAACCTTGTGCAGTACAATAATCAAGGGGTTAAAGCAGGCAGCATTGTGTTTCTTTCTCACCACTTGCTTTAACCCTGCAGAAGCATGCACTTGTGGGGAGCTTGCAGAGTGGACCCATTTACTTGAATGTGTTGTGATTGGCAGGCGTAGCACCCACCAAAAGTAACAAGGGGCTTAATTCCTGCTGCGGCATGTGTACACCTTTAGCTGCTGCCTCAGCAGCTAAAGTGGGTAGGCATTGGGGGCAGTAAAACCGTGACTAAATCGCAAGGTTTTACCACCCCCCAACTTTACGTGTGAACGACTACTAAGGGTTCCGCTGCTGAATGCAACTAAGGGCTCATTCACAAGTGCAGCAGGCATTGCTGCTCCCCTGAAAAGCGATCTGAGTGTGTTTGACAGGTGGTGAGGAGGCGATATCTTGCCTCCTCACCACCTGATTTAAAACCCATAATTGCCGTGCAATCTACGCAATTGCGACACGGTAGTATGGCAATTAGAGGTTTAAATCAGGTGTGGAGTCGACATTGTGCCCGGTGATCTTTGACTTCTCCCATATTGCTGAGGTAGAGCTCCCCCTCTTTAACCACTTAAGCCCCGGACCATTTGGTAGCTAAAGGACCAGAGGTGAATTCAGAATTTTGCACTGCGCTGCTTTAACTGTAAATTGTGCGGACATGCAATGTTGTACCCAAACTAAATTTGCGTCCTTTTCTTCCCACAAATAGAGCTTTCTTTTAATGGTATTTGATTGCCTATGCGATTTTTATTTTTTGCGATATAAACGGAAAAAGACCGAAAATTTTGAAAAAAAAATGATATTTTCTACTTTTTGTTATAAGAAAAATCGAATAAACTCAATTTTAGTCATACATTTAGGCCAAAATGTATTCAGCCACATGTCTTTAGTAAAAAAAATGTCAATAAGCGTATATTTATTGGTTTGCGCAAAAGTTATAGCGTTTACAAACTAGGGTACATTTTCTGGAATTTACACAGCTTTAAATTTATGACTGCCTATCTCATTTCTTGAGGTGCTAAAATGGCAGGGCAGTACAAAACTCCCCCAAATGACCCCATTTTGGAAAGTAGACACCCCAAGGAAATTGCTGAGAGGCATGTTGAGCCCATTGAATATTTTTTTTTTGTCCCAAGTGATTGAATAATGACAAAAAAAAAATAAAAAATTACACAAAGTTGTCACTAAATGATATATTGCTCACACATGCCATGGTTATATGTGGAATTGCACCCCAAAATACATTCTGCTGCTTCTCCTGAGTACGGGGATACCACATGTGTGGGACTTTTTAGGAGCCTAGCCGAGTACGGGCCCCCAAAAACCAAGCACCGCCTTCAGGATTTCTAAGGGCGCAAATTTTTGATTTCACTCCTCACTACCTATCACAGTTTCGAAGGCCATAAAATGCCAAAATAGCACAAAACCCCCCCAAATGACCCCATTTTGGAAAGTAGACACCCCAAGCTGTTTGCTGAGAGGCATGGTGAGTATTTTACAGCTCTCATTTGATTTTGAAAATGAAGAAAGAACATTTTTTTTTTCTTTTTTCAAAACTTTGTGACAAAAAGCGAGATCTGCAAAATACTCACAATACCTCTCAGCAAATAGCTTGGGGTGTCTACTTTCCAAAATGGGGTCATTTGGGGGGGTTTTGTGCCATCTGGGCATTCCATGGCCTCCAAAACTGTGATAGGCAGTGAGAAGTGAAATCAAAAATTGACACCCTTAGAAAGCCTGAAGGCGGTGATTGGTTTTTGGGGTCCCGTACGCGGCTAGGCTCCCAAAAAGTCTCACACATGTGGTATCCCCATACTCAGGAGAAGCAACAGAATGTATTTTGGGGTGTAATTCCACATATGCCCATGGCATGTTTGAGCAATATATCATTTAGTGACAACTTTGTGCAAAAAAAAATAAAAAATTGTCTTTTTTCCGCAACTTGTGTCAACATATAAAATATTCCATGGACTCGACATGCCTCTCAGTATATAGCTTGGGGTGTCTACTTTCCAAAATGGGGTCATTTGGGGGGGTTTTGAACTGTTCTGGCATTTTATACACAACATTAGGAAGCTTACATCCACTCTTCTAACCACTTGAAGACAAAGCCCTTTTTGACACTTTTTGTTTACATGAAAACATAATTTTTTTTTGCAAGAAAATTATGTTGAACCCCCAAACATTATATATATTTTTAAAGCAAAGGCCCTACAGAATAAAATGGTGGGTGTTGCATTTTTTTTTCTACACAGTATTTGCGCAGCGATTTTTCAAACGCATTTTTTGGGGAAAAAATACACTTTTTTTAATTTTAATGCACTAAAACACACTATATTGCCCAAATGTTTGATGAAATAAAAAAGATGATCTTAGGCCAAGTACATAGATACCAAACATGACATGCTTTAAAATTTCGCACAAACGCGCATTGGCGACAAACTACATACATTTTTAAAAGCCTTTAAAAGCCTTTACAGGTTACCCCGTTAGATTTACAGAGGAGGTCTACTGCTAAAATTACTGCCCTCGATCTGACCTTCGGGTGATACCTCACATGCATGGTGCAATTGCTGTTTACATATGACGCCAGACCGACGCTTGCGTTCGCCATTGGGCAAGAGCAGGGCAGGACAGGGGTGCTTTTTTTTTTTTTTTTTTTTTTTTATTATTAATTTTGCTTTTTTATTTTATTTTTAAACTGTTGCTTCCATATATATATATTTTTTTTAATCATTTTTATTGTTATCTCAGGGAATGTAAATATCCCCTATGATAGCAATAGGTAATGACAGGTACTCTTTTTTGAAAAAACTGGGGTCTATTGGACCCTAGATCTTTCCTCTGCCCTCAAAGCATCTGACCACACCAAGATCGGTGTGATAAAATGCTTTCCCAATTTCCCAATGGCGCTTTTTATATCCGGGGGGGGGGGACATTCCCTCCCACTGCTTGTAAAAGCAGTCCAGAGGCTAATTAGCCACTAGGATTGCTTTTACATGAAAGCCGGCCGCTGGCTGAAAAGAATGATACCAAGATGATACCTAAACCCGCAGGCATCATTCTGGTATAAACATTCAAAGTCCAGCAACATACCAGTACGTTGCTGGTCCTTGTTGGACATGTATTGTAATCTTTTTTTTCATGCAGCCTGTTGGCTGAACGAAAAAAAAAGATTGATCGGTGGGTATGCCCACCATTAGAATACCACCCTTCATCCACCCACTTCTAATGATGGGCATACATGCACCATTTATATATGCCGAAGCATGGGGGCATCTTCCCGCAAAAGTTATGCCGCGTACACATGGTCAGACTTTTCCACGGGCAAGCCTCCGTCGGAATTTCGACCGTATGTACGCGGCATTAGGAGCAAAATCGCTCCTCCGCTCCTGCTGCCCCAATGCTTCGGCATATATGCTTTTTTTTTTTTTTAACTGTGGTGGTGAAATCACCTCCTACAGCACTGGAGTCGCAGGGATCAGGCCTGTCTCTGCGAACGCTGCAGTTATGTGTGTTGTGTTTTGTAAGTGACAGTGATCGATCGATACTGCACTTGGGTGGCCTGGGCTGGACGGAGGGGAAAAACGCAGGTGCCAGCAGGTATCTGGGCTGATCCCGCTAACACTGCATTTTTGGGAACCCTAAACTGCTGGGGACGCTAGTATAGATCTGATCAGATCAGATATTGATCTGTTCAGATACTATACCACTAAGGGGGGTGTATGCTTAACGCGTGGGTGTTAGCGCTACTGGCACTAACCTGACGCTGCCTGGGGTGTGACGCAGACCCTCTCTGACGCTAAAACCTAATTGATATCACCCGCCGGGCGATCAGGGGGTTAAACCTTTATTGGGTTATATATACGGCGGGTGCCCTGACACTATAAAAGGCAAACTAACTAATCAGCGTCACCCGTAACACTTATATGATGATCACTGGTGAAAGGGTTAACTAGGGGCAATTAGGGGGTTAAAACCTTTATTAGGTAATATATGGGGGTACCTGACGCTATATAAAAACCTGACGGCGAACCTAAAAAAAAATTACTGGCTACCTATCGGCATCACCGACGCTAAGACATCGATCAGAATAATGAGCGCATAGCGACGGCTTTGCTAGGGGGTGAAAGGGTTACCTGGGGGGCGATCAAGGGGGTTAAACCTTTATTAGATAATATATGGGGGTACCTGATGCTATAAAAACCTGCGGCGAACCTAAAAAAAATTACTGGCTACCGATCAGCATCACCGACGCTAAGACATCGATCAGAAAAATGATCGCATAGCGACGGCGGTGCTAGGGGGTGAAAGGGTTACCTGGGGGGTGATCAAGGGGGTTAAACCTTTATTAGGTAATATATGGGGGTACCCGACGATATAAAAACCTGCGGCGAACCTAAAAAAAATTACTGGCTACCGATCAGCATCGCCGACGCTAAGACATCGATCAGAAAAATTATCGCTTAGTGACAGTGGTGATAGGGGGTGAAAGGGTTACCTGGGGGACGATCAAGGGGGTTAAACCTTTATTAGGTAATATATGGGGGTACCCGACGCTATAAAAACCTGCGGCGAACCTAAAAAAAATTACTGGCTACCGATCAGCATCACCGACGCTAAGACATCGATCAGAAAAATGATCGCATAGCGACGGCGGTGCTAGGGGGTGAAAGGGTTACCTGGGGGGTGATCAAGGGGGTTAAACCTTTATTAGGTAATATATGAGGGTACCCGACGCTATAAAAACCTGCGGCGAACCTAAAAAAAATTACTGGCTACCGATCAGCATCGCCGACGCTAAGACATCGATCAGAAAAATTATCGCTTAGTGACAGTGGTGATAGGGGGTGAAAGGGTTACCTGGGGGGCGATCAAGGGGGTTAAACCTTTATTAGGTAATATATGGGGGTACCCGACGCTTTAAAAACCTGCGGCGAACCTAAAAAAAATTACTGGCTACCGATCAGCATCACCGACGCTAAGACATCGATCAGAAAAATGATCGCTTAGCGACGGCGGTGCTAGGGGGTGAAAGGGTTATCTGGGGGGTGATCAGGGGGTTAAACCTTTATTAGGGGGGGTTAGGGGGCTACACTGGACCTAAAACTAAATGTAGTGACACTTTTACAGTCACAAATGTCACTGATTGCAGTGATCACTAAATAAATGGTCACTGCAATCAGTGACACTGTGACTGGGGGCTGGGGGGTGATCTGGGGGGGCGATTTATGTGCCTATGTGTCCTGGTGTCAATGTAGTGTTTTGTGTACTAACCTGCATCTTCTCCTGTACGGCGCTCTGTATATGTGAGCGCCGCAGGAGATGACATCACTTCCTCCTGCCTGGCAGGCAGGGGAAGCTCTCTCATTCGCCGGGAGCGATCGAGAGGGGGGGGCCGGAATCGAACGGCCGTCCCCTCATGCCGGATCGCTCCCGAAGGTAAAACGACCACCCACTGTAAAGAAGGGGGGTCCGATCGGACCCCCCAACTATACAAAGGCAATCACGTATATGTACGTGATTCTGCCTGTCGGTGCCATTCTGCCGACGTATATTTACAGTGGGCGGTCGTTAAGTGGTTAAGGTTGCCTACCCCTGGTGTATAGTATTACTGAATAAGGCTCCATTCACCCCTAGGCAATTTAAATCACAGGCGGGATCGCCTCAATTCCAGAATGGTGGCAAAACGTGGAATGCATTTGCAATGCTATAATTTCTCAATGGCACCCCAAACGCGGTGCGATTTTGTCGCGTGACAAAACATGCAAAAAAATTACGTCGCCCAAAAGAAGTTCTGGAACATCTTTTGGGGCGACACGTGTCCCGCAATTTTGCCACTGTGTCGCGTGACAAAATCGCACTGCGTTTGGGGTGCCATTGAGAAATAATGGCATTGCAAACGTACCCTGCATTTTGCCACAAAATTTTTCAAAATTTTTGTTCTTTTTCATTTATATCGTACAAAAAATAAAAACCCAGTGGTAATCAAATAACAGCAAAAGAAAGCTTTATTTGTGTAAAAAAAAATTATACATGATTTTATTTGGGTACAGCGTTGAATGACAGCGCAATTACCAGTAAAATTAGGGCAGTGCTAAATAGCAAAAAATAGAGGGTAAAATCTTCCGGAGTTAAAGGGGTTGTAAAGGTACATGTTTTTTCACCTTAATGCATTCTATGCATTAAGGTGAAAAAACATCCGACAATACCGCCCCCCCCCCGAGCCCCCGTTTTACTTACCTGGCCCCTCGAAAGTCCCGCGCTCGTCCCCGTCATCCTCCTCGGTTCTCAGCCTGGCCACCGATTGGCTACACTGGATGGATTGAAAGCAGCGCAGCCATTGGCTGGCGCTGCTGTCAATCACATCCAATGACGCGGCTCGCCGGGGGTCGGGGCCGAGTGATACAGTCAGCGGCTATGGCCGCCGCTGTATCACGGGAGCGCACCCGCAATAACTCCACACCATGAGAGCTTGCTCACATTAAGGTGTGGAGTCCTTGCGGGGAGGAGCTGAGACAGCCGCCGAGGGACCCCAGAAGACCAGGATCGGGGCCACTGTGTGCAAAACAAGCTGCACAGTGGAGGTAAGTATAACATGTTTGTTATTTTTTTGCAAAAAAAAGGGAAGCTTTAGTGTCCCTTTAAAGTGGTTAAAATGATCCATGACCAGATTTCACCAAGGTGGGATTTGTGATCTGATTCTTGATCACCCTAATGTCTTTCTGGGTTTCCATCTCTGTATTATTACACCATTAACCATTCCTGCACCCCTCTTCTTACCACCCTTCCATATTCCTGCACCCCTCTTCATACCACCCTTCCCGCACCCCTCTTCTTACCACCCTTCCATATTCCTGCACCCCTCTTCATACCACCCTTCCCGCACCCCTCTTCTTACCACCCTTCCATATTCCTGCACCCCTCTTCATACCACCCTTCCCCATTCCTGCGCCCCTCTTCTTACCACCCTTCTATATTCCTGCACCCCTCTTCATAACACCCTTCCCTATTCTTGCACCCCTCTTCTTACCACCCTTCCCCATTCCTGCACCCCTCTTCATACCACCCTTCCCCATTCCTGCACCCCTCCCTATTCTTGCACCCCTCTTCTTACCACCCTTCCCCATTCCTGCACCCCTCTTCTTACCACCCTTCCCCATTCCTGCACCCCTCTTCTTACCACCCTTTCCCATTCCTGCACCCCTCTTCTTCCCTCCCTTCCCTGCACCCCTCTTCTCACCACCCTTCCCCATTCCTGCACCCCTCTTCTTACCACCCTTCCCTATTCCTGCACCCCTCTTCTTACCACCCGTCCATATTCCTGCACCCCTCTTCATACAACCCTCCCCCATTCCTGCACCTCTCTTCTTACCACCCTTTCCCATTCCTGCACCCCTCTTATTCCCTCCCTTCCCTGCACCCCTCTTCTCACCACCCTTCCCCATTCCTGCACCCCTCTTCTTACCACCTTTCCCCATTCCTGCACCCCTCTTCTTACCATCCTTTCCCATTCCTGCACCCCTCTTCTTACCACCCTTCCCTGCACCCCTCTTCTCACCACCCTTCCCCATTCCTGCACCCCTCTTCTTACCACCCTTCCCTATTCCTGCACCCCTCTTCTTACCACCCTTTCCCATTCCTGCACTCCTCTTCTTACCACCCGTCCATATTCCTGCACCCCTCTTCATACAACCCTCCCCCATTCCTGCACCTCTCTTCTTACCACCCTTTCCATTCCTGCACCCCTCTTATTCCCTCCCTTCCCTGCACCCCTCTTCTCACCACCCTTCCCCATTCCTGCACCCCTCTTCTTACCACCTTTCCCCATTCCTGCACCCCTCTTCTTACCATCCTTTCCCATTCCTGCACCCCTCTTCTTACCACCCTTCCCTGCACCCCTCTTCTCACCACCCTTCCCCATTCCTGCACCCCTCTTCTTACCACCCTTCCCTATTCCTGCACCCCTCTTCTTACCACCCTTTCCCATTCCTGCACTTCTCTTCTTACCACCCGTCCATATTCCTGCACCCCTCTTCATACCACCCTTCCCCATTCCTGCACCCCTCCCTATTCTTGCACCCCTCTTCTTCCCACCCTTTCCTGCACCCCTCTTCTTCCCTCCCTTCCCTGCACCCCTCTTCTTCCCTCCCTTCCCTGCACCCCTCTTCTCACCACCCTTCCCCATTCGTGCACCCCTCTTCTTACCACCCTTCCCTATTCCTGCACCCCTCTTCTTACCACCCGTCCATATTCCTGCACCCCTCTTCATACAACCCTCCCCCATTCCTGCACCTCTCTTCTTACCACCCTTTCCCATTCCTGCACCCCTCTTTTTCCCTCCCTTCCCTGCACCCCTCTTCTCACCACCCTTCCCCATTCCTGCACCCCTCTTCTTACCACCCTTCCCTATTCCTGCACCCCTCTTCTTACCACCCGTCCATATTCCTGCACCCCTCTTCATACCACCCTCCCCCATTCCTGCACCTCTCTTACCACCCTTTCCCATTCCTGCACCCCTCTTCTTCCCTCCCTTCCCTGCACCCCTCTTCTCACCACCCTTCCCCATTCCTGCACCCCTCTTCTTACCACCCTTCCCCATTCCTGCACCCCTCTTCCTACCATCCTTTCCCATTCCTGCACCCCTCTTCTTACCACCCTTCCCTGCACCCCTCTTCTCACCACCCTTCCCCATTCCTGCACCCCTCTTCTTACCACCCTTCCCTATTCCTGCACCCCTCTTCTTACCACCCTTTCCCATTCCTGCACCCCTCTTCTTACCACCCGTCCATATTCCTGCACCCCTCTTCATACCACCCCTCCCTATTCTTGCACCCCTCTTCTTCCCACCCTTTCCTGCACCCCTCTTCTTCCCACCCTTTCCTGCACCCCTCTTCTTCCCTCCCTTCCCTGCACCCCTCTTCTTCCCTCCCTTCCCTGCACCCCTCTTCTCACCACCCTTCCCCATTCGTGCACCCCTCTTCTTACCACCCTTCCCTATTCCTGCACCCCTCTTCTTACCACCCGTCCATATTCCTGTACCCCTCTTCATACAACCCTCCCCCATTCCTGCACCCCTCTTCCCCATTCCTGCACCCCTCTTCTTACCACCCTTCCCCATTCCTGCACCCCTCTTCTTACCACCCTTTCCCATTCCTGCACCCCTCTTCTTACCACCCTTCCCTGCACCCCTCTTCTCACCACCCTTCCCCATTCCTGCACCCCTCTTCTTACCACCCTTCCCTATTCCTGCACCCCTCTTCTTACCACCTTTCCCCATTCCTGCACCCCTCTTCTTACCACCTGTCCATATTCCTGCACCCCTCTTCATACCACCCTTCCCCATTCCTGCACCCCTCTTCTTACCACCCTTCCTCATTCCTGCACACCTCTTCATACCACCCTTCCCCATTCCTGCACCCCTCTTCTTACCACCCTTCCCCATTCCTGCACCCTTCTTCCCACCCTTTCCTGCACCCCTCTTCTCCCCACCCTTCCCCATTCGTGCACCCCTCTTCTTACCACCCTTCCCTATTCCTGCACCCCTCTTCTTACCACCCGTCCATATTCCTGCACCCCTCTTCATACAACCCTCCCCCATTCCTGCACCCCTCTTCTTCCCACCCTTTCCTGCACCCCTCTTCTTCCCTCCCCTGCACCCCTCTTCTCACCACCCTTCCCCATTTGTGCACCCCTCTTACCACCCTTCCCTATTCCTGCACACCTCTTCTTACCACCCGTCCATATTCCTGCACCTCTCTTCTTACCACCCTTTCCCATTCCTGCACCCCTCCTCTTACCACCCGTCCATATTCCTGCACCCCTCTTCATACAACCCTCCCCCATTCCTGCACCCCTCTTCTTCCCACCCTTTCCTGCACCCCTCTTCTCACCACCCTTCCCCATTTGTGCACCCCTCTTCTTACCACCCTTCCCTATTCCTGCACCCCTCTTCTTACCACCCGTCCATATTCCTGCACCCCTCCCCCATTCCTGCACCTCTCTTCATACCACCCTTCCCCATTCCTGCACCCCTCTTCTTACCACCCTTCCCCATTTTTGCACCCCTCTTCTCACCACCCTTCCCCATTCCTGCACCCCTCTTCATATCACCCTTCTAATCCCTGCACGTCTCCCCATTGTTGCATCCCGTGCCTTCCCTTTCACATTGTGCCCAGTGCTCTCCCCCAGTCACGTGTCTGAGCACAATGCATCGCCAAGATACGCCCCTTCACCCAATTCGCGCGCTTCTGCCATCCTCCTCCACTCAGCCCCGCCTCTGCCCCATCGGCGCCGTTTGACGTCATCGGCTGGAGCCGGTCTCGTTAAGTCATACTGCGCGACGCGGGAGAGATGGAGCACCGGCTGGCGAGGGAAGCCGAGCATTCATTGTGTGATCGCCGTTCCCAGGGAGAGGAGAAGGAAGAAGAGGTACCGCTCGGGGGACTGGGAGCGGGGTGTATGGCAGGATTGGGGGAGAAACAGGCCAAGGAAGGGGGGTGCTTTTTTAATGACTGGTACAGATAGGCAGCATGGAGTTTGTGTGCTGTACAGGCAGCGCCACATATCTAGTTGGAGGAATACATGCCACATGCAGCCCTCCAGCTACACTCTCCAGCATTCCATAACAACTACACAACTTCAGAGCTCGCTGGGACTTGTAGTTCTGCTACCTCCCTGGGCCCAGTCTGTCTAATGCGTTCTGTTCTCACAGCTGCTGGGGGGATGGGTAAAGTAGAACTATAGGCACTTTTTTTTTTCCCATTTTTGGATAGAGCAGTTGAGGATTATAACCCCTGTCATATTTTTTTTTTCGCCATCTGTGTCCCATTGGGGAGATTCCATTCACTTCCTCTCTCACAGCCAAACAGGAAGTGAGGAAATCCCTCCAAATAAAGGTGACTCCCAGGTCACCAGAACTAGAGTCCCCATTGGAAGATTTCCCTCTGGAGGCAACCTAAAATTGTGGGATTTTTTTTTTCCACTTTTAATGATAATGGTAAACAGCACAATTGGAGAGGGTGAATCTCCTTAATGGGGACACAGACAGCAATAAAAATTGACAGGTGCTCTACTCTAGTTACACTTTACATCCCTTCCTGTCTCACCAGCCTTCCCTCCCAAGCTCTGATAGGGCTACATATCCCAGACTTTTCTGCTAGCTGGTGCATGCTGGGACTTGTAGTACAGCTGGAGTGCCGCCCCCTTTGTAGTTGTGGACATCTGTTGTAGGCTCTGTGTAACTTGCTGTGTTGTGGGACTTGTAGCTCCACATCTGATAAGCACAGGTTAGTGATCATACTGTCCCAATGTATCATGAAGATGCCTGTTCACATAGCACTGCATACTAGATGGAGCACACACAGGCATGGATTGTCGCTGCTTTTTTAAATTATGCATTTTTTGATGTCACCTTGGCTGCAAATTTCACAAAATACTGTACAGAGTTTGGGGTAAATGAGTCCTTGAGAGAGTGTCTCCCTGGTGAACACACACAAATATCTAGCCCACCCAATACTTTTTTATATATATATATATATATATATTATTATTTTACTGTTACTAAGAGTATTAGGATGCCCATGAACTTTTAATGACATCCCAGGCTGTAGGGTTCAATATTGAGTTGGCCCACCCTTTGCAGCTATAACGGCTTCAACTCTTCTGGGAAGGCTGTCCATGTCCACAAGGTTTAGGAGTGTGTCTATGGGAATGTTCCAGAAGCACATTTTGTGAGGTCAGGCAATGATGGATGAGAAGACCTGGCTCGCAGTCTCCACTCTAATTCATCCAAAAGGTGTTCTATCGGGTTGAAGTCAGGACTCTGTGCAGGCCAGTCAAGTTCCTCCACCCCAAACTCTCTCATCCATGTCTTTATGGGCCTTGCTTTGTGCACTGGTCCAAATCATTTGGTGGATGGGGGTGGAATTATGGTGCGGGGATGTTTTTTGTGGGTTGGGCTTGGCCATTTAGTTCCAGTGAAAGGAACGCTTAAGGCACCAGCATACCAAGACATTTTGGATAACTTTCATGCTCCCAACTTTGTGGGAACAGTTTTGTGATGGCCCCTTCCTGTTCCAACATGACTGCGCACCAGTGCACAAAGCAAGGTCCATAAAGACATGGCTGAGCGAGTTTGGTCTTGCCAGCCTCTTCTGTCTTGCAGATTTGCTAGCTGCTATCTGTTAAATATCTACTCTTGAGAGTGTGGATGTATAGTGCCGATAAGGGGCAGCTGGAGGTGAAAGGAGCTTTAAGGCCAACATTAAGCCATGCACATCCACAATGGGGGGGACTAAATAGATTTAGTTTTATTGTCCTCTTCCCCCAAATGAATGAATTGACAATGAAGATACTGAGCAGATGTATAAGATGATGGGGGGGGTGGAGAAACGGCAAAGACATTTTATAGGATCTGTAGAGTGGACTGTAACAACTGTGAATTGGTGCAAAGGGCATAACGTTGTGTGTGGGTTTTTTTTTTTTCTCTATATAATAGGCAAATTTATTAAGACTAGAGTAGCTGTGCATGGCAACAAATCGGCTATTTTAAAATACTGTAGCTGCTGACTTTTCATATAAGGACACTCGCCTGTCCAGGGAATCCAGTGATGTCCTCATCTGAGCCGATTTTTCAATGGATTTTGGATCAAGGCGCCGACATCTTAACTAAGGGAAACCGACAGTGAAGCTTACCATTGTGCATGGTCCTGCAGCCTTCTTGGACCAGTAATTTGTTCCAGGGGGTGAACTCGTCGATGAAAAGACGTTCTGGTCGAAAGTGAAAGTGGGGGTACTTGTCAACCCACCCCAAAAAAGTGCCAAATGAAGTTCCGTATTAAATTGTGAGACACTAACTCCACCATGTGCTGTGCAGTCCCACCTCCATCACCCATATGCTTTTACCTAATACTTTTAGGTCTAATGCACCTTTCCCTTTTTTTTTTTTTTTTTTTTATAAAAAGGGTTTTTAGTATCCCAACTGGATGCCCTCCACAGATCACCGGTTTCTCAATCCACCTCAATCCAGGTATTAATAATCCTAGTGCTTTCCATTTAAACACCAGCCTTTATTATGAATAATTCTTCAAAAATTACACTCCGATTCATTAAAGTATATGTGAACCCTCACCTCGTAAAACAACCTATTCAGTTTAAAGTAGAAATAAAAGGCAACATGTTTGTGTATTGATATATATCACATTATAAATACCCTTCTTTTTTTTTCTCTCTCTACTCCCATCGATCTAGGGCTTGGTGTCCTCCCAGTTACAATGCAGGACTGTTGGACCTGCATTGTATTTTATGTCAGAGTGCTAAGGAGAAGAAGCTTCAGGGGACCAGTCATGTGAAAGAATGAGCCTGCAAGAGTTGGGGATAAAGTACCCTAGAATAAAATGAGCATTTAACCCTTTAGTGTGGTTGGGAGGTGCAAAGATGATAGTCCATCTCCCATTCCTGTGTCCAGTAGCACCTTCGTAGTTGTCCTCTCCTTCCCAAACCTCATTTTACCTGATCTTCAGGTCACTGAGGTTCCCTACAAACATTAAAAAATAATACATTTGGGACTGAATAAAGCAATCTCCTTGTAGTCACTGGTGGGCAAGTTCTTGACCTTCCATACTTCAAATAGCACGTGGCCAATTGATAAGCTTAACCACTTCCCGCAAAATCGCGTACCTGTACGTCATTTGCTTGAAGTGGTTATACTGGGGTGATGCCTGCAACTCCGTTAATGTTTTTTGGAGCTAGCGGTTGGCTATTTCATAACAACCGATGCAGCCAACGAGCCGCTCACCTGTTATCAAGAGCAGCAGGGGGGGACTTCTGCCGCTCTGCCCCGGACTCCCATCTCACTGGAAGAGCGGAGCAACCATCCGGCACGTCCGCCAGCTGTTTGGAGTCTCTAACAAAGCCGGAAACGGCTTTGATAGAGTATCCTATGTAAAAACACGGAAGCGCCGTCACTTACGATTTACTCTGCTGCCAATGGCGCCAATTAAACAAACACAGTATTCTAAAATGCAGGTTTTGGGGTTTTGAATACTTTGAAGTGCAAAGGAGGGATTTGGGTTCTTTTAGACCCCCGATCCCTCCATAAAGAGTACCTGCCTATTGTCACAAGGGATGTTTATATTCCTTGTGACAGCAATAAAGGAGATCAGATTTTATTTTTTTAAAGGAACAGTGTTCAATAAAAAAAAATTATAAAAGAAATGAGAAATTAAAGTTTAAAGCATCCCTGCAAGCTTGCGCACCAAAAAAAAAAATGCATACATAAGTCACGCCCGCAAATTTAAACGGTGTTCAAATCACACATGTGAGGTATCGCTGCAATTGGAGAGAGAGCAATAATTTTAGCAAAAGACCTCCTCTGTAACTCTAAACAAGTAACTGCTAAAAACGTCGCCTATGGAGATTTTTTAAGTACCATAGTTTGTCGCCATTCCACAAGTGCGTGCAATTTTAAAGCGTAACATGTTGAGTATCTACTCTGCGTAACATCTTTTACAATATGCAAAAAAATGTGGCTAAGATTACTGTTTCTTTCTTAATTAAAATAAGTTATTTAAAAAAAAAAATCACGTTTGAAAGACCGCTGTGCAAATACTGTGGGACATAAAATATTGCAACGGCCGCCACGTTCTTCTCTAGGGTCTTTGCTTTAAAAAAATATACAATATTTGGGGCTTCTAGTGTGTGTGTGTGTGTGTGTCTCATTTTAACTTAAGCAACAAGTGTCAAAAATAGCCTTGGGGCTCAAGTGGTTAAGCAGACTTTCATCCTGCTGTGCTGAACAGTGAAGCATCATGTTCCTCATGTGGTCCTTAAAGCTGTACTGAACGATGCTCATGTAATGTACAGTAATCTTTTGAGTGCAGGCTGCATCAGGACTCAATCCCCATAGGGGAGGCACAACCGCTTGTGTACAAGAGAAGTTGGGTTGAGTAATGATGGCTGTTTAGCCTAGATATCTTATGGAAAAGATGTTCTGACAGGGACAGCTATGGGTTGAAGGTGAGTATTGCCAAAGACCTTCATGACCGAATGTCCAGTAGTTATTGTAATTAAATCTGCAGATGTGTTAAAAAAAAAATAATAAATCTACATTAACCCCAGCTGCGTTTTTTTTTTTTTTTTTTTTTTTTTCCTGCTTTGGTCAAGTGGTTAGGACTTTCACCTGGCAGCAATAGGGTCATCGTTTTGAATCCCAACCATGGTACTGCCTGCATGGAGTTTGCATGTCTCCTCCCTGTTTGTTTCTTCTAGGTGCTTTGGCTTCTTCTCACACTCCAAAGACGTACTGGTAGGTTAATTGGATCCTGTCTAAATTGGCCCTAGTATGTGTATGAATGTGATATAGGGACCTTAGATGGTAAGATTCTGTAGGCCGGGAGCTGATGTGAATCTATAGTTTGTAATTTGTCGGCACTATATAAATACCTGTAAAAAGTAAGAGCTCTCGTCATCAAATCTCCCTTATTCTAAAACCTTGTAACAGTAGAGGGGACCAAAAAAATTCCTTTTACTGTTTTCCTTAATTTTTTCCTTTTTTTTTTTTTTTTCCTCCATTATCAGTTCTACACATAGCACAGAAATCCAAAACTTGCTGGAGTGTTGCATCCATATTTTGCCGGCTTCAGCAGCTGTTCTCCCCTAACCCCTGTCTGTCTACCCCTGTCTGTCTACCCCTGTCTGTCTACCCCTGTCTGTCTACCCCTGTCTGTCTACCCCTGTCTGTCTGTCTACCCCTGTCTGTCTGTCTACCCCTGTCTGTCTGTCTACCCCTGTCTGTCTGTCTACCCCTGTCTGTCTGTCTACCCCTGTCTGTCTGTCTACCCCTGTCTGTCTGTCTACCCCTGTCTGTCTGTCTACCCCTGTCTGTCTGTCTACCCCTGTCTGTCTGTCTACCCCTGTCTGTCTGTCTACCCCTGTCTGTCTGTCTACCCCTGTCTGTCTGTCTACCCCTGTCTGTCTGTCTACCCCTGTCTGTCTGTCTACCCCTGTCTGTCTGTCTACCCCTGTCTGTCTGTCTACCCCTGTCTGTCTGTCTACCCCTGTCTGTCTGTCTACCCCTGTCTGTCTGTCTACCCCTGTCTGTCTGTCTACCCCTGTCTGTCTGTCTACCCCTGTCTGTCTACCCCTTGCTCAAAGCTGCTTGCAGAACATCCTTGTGCTGATTAAGGATGAGCTCCGGCGTGTTTGCACAGCCCACATGCGGAGCCCGCCAGGAAGTCGGCACTGTGCTCATCACAGGCAGTGAGACATTTCCCAATCTCTGCAGCAGCGCATCGGGACAATGTATCACTGCCTGTGATCAGCGCAGTGCCGACTTCCTGGCGGGCTCTGCGAACACGCCGGAGCTCATCCTTGGTGCTGATTCCCCTGAAAACAAAGAAGCATAGTGCAGGAGTGCACACACAAGCTAGCAGAACCATCATAAGTATGCCTAAGCCATGCAGCTATCTGCTGTGGTGTTGTACAATAACGCAATGTGAGCAGCTGTCTACACACCCAGCTTAAACGATAAGTTCACATTTTATAATAAAAATAAATGCACATCTTTTTTGCTGGAAAATAAAAATGTTTTTTTTTTTGTTTTTTTTTTTACACTAAATTCTTCCTGCAATTCCAGGATCCTGCAGACTCTCATGACACTGTCTGCCCTTGCATCTGATATGGGCAGACAGTTACTGAATTACAGGAAGAATCGATGTACTACGAGTGCTCACCTGCTCCCTCGCAGTTCATTGAGAATGGCAAGCTCCTAGCTGCGTTGGCCGACAGTACTTGTAGTTCATTCAAAGAACTCTGAATAAAGTGTAAATATTTACCAGCACACCATGGATCACTGCCTGATGAAGAGGTCCTGTGTGACTCGGAAATGTTGCACTTGTCTTTTGTGATCTCTCTGCAATAAAAGCCTTTGGATGTTAAATCATGGTGTGCTGGCGAATATGTACTCTTTCTTGATGTCTCCTGGGTCCATCTGGTAATCGCTGCAGCACCCGCCGTTGATGAGCCTGGTTTTCCAGGAGCGCGTGCGATAGGAATATATACAAGAATCTATGATTGTATGATGTGGGTTGGGCCTGGCACAGCCACGCTGTTTATAAATGCTGACAGTGGTTGTGGGGAGAAGATTCCCTGCCCGCTGACACGGGCTGGTGGGAATAGGGGAAGAGGAGGCAGGAGCTGGAGCATGTTACATCAGGGCAGGGTTTGACAAATATTGTTTGAATCTAGGAGCCAGCTAAAAAAGTGAGGAGCCAGTTATTTTTATTTTTTTTTGGTATTAGGGTACTTTCCCACTGGGGTGTTATGGTCATTGGTGGTAAAGTGCCGCTATTTTTAGCGGTGCTTTACTGTAGTTTTTGGCCGCTAGGGGGGGCGCTTTTAACCCCCACTAGTGCCCGTAAAGGGTTAAAAGCGCCTCTGCAGCGGCGCTTTTCAGGTGGTACGGCCACGCTTCCCCATTGATTTTAATGGGCAGGGGCGCTTTAGGAGCAGTGTATTCACCGCTCCCACAGCGCATCAAAGATGCGGCTGGCAGGACCTTTTTTTACCGTCCTGCCAGCGCCCCGCTCCAGTGTGAAAGCCCTCTGGCTTTTACACTGGAGAGACCGCAGCGGCTGTTTCAGGGCGCTTTGCAGGCGCTATTTTTAGCGTCATAGCGCTTGCAAAGCGCCCCGGTGTGAAAGCAGCCTTACTCTGCAATGAGCCTGCTCGGGGGAACTGTCAGATTCAGCGTCTGCTTCATATATTGTCCTTGTTAAGAAGGCTGCACATAGGGGCGGGCGGTGATGCATTTCAGGGGGGTGTCACCTTTTTTTTTTTTTTTTTTTCTTCAAGTATTGGACAATTTATGCAGAGGGCTGCGCGCCATGCTCTCATACACGGGGCTCATATTACATTGACAGTATCCACTTCAATGCTGCACAAGGAAAATGAACAAATGAAATATACAATAAAAAGTTTTAAGGACTACTAGGCTCAGCAAGCCTACTATGTGAAAATATAGAATATGATAAAGCAATTTAAAAAAAGAAGGAAAAAAAACAGGTTTATAAATTCTGCATCTAATTGATAAAAATAAAAAAAACTTTTTTGCAGTGTGTGCCCGACATGCCAGCAGGCAGGGGATTACCTCCTCCCAGCTGCTGGTGCGGCTCTCCAGCATTTCAATGAACTCCCCCCCCCCCCCGGCTCGGCACCTCTTATTCTTCTTCTTCTCCCCCCGGCTCGGCGCCTCTTCTCCCCCCGGAGGAGCAGGGCGCTCTTGTGCCGGGAAACCACCTACTCCGGAGCCCCCATGTCCCTGAGCCCGGTCGCCGCCTCCCTCAGCCGGGCCTGCTCCAGTAATAGCCTGGGTGAGAGCGACAGCAGCAAGGATGATGAGCCGCCAGGGATCTCCAGCTGGACTGCACTCTGATGGCCGCCGCTTGCTCCTCCAGCCATGTCAGTGGCTGCCATGCTGCTCTTACTGCTCTATTCCCGCTGCCACTGCTAATCGCGTTCCCTAATGACAGTGCCGGACAGTACTCTGTGTCTGGAAGGCCTACGAGGCCCGGACCATCTCCACCTTCCCAGCCAAGACCCCACAGCCCACGCGTCGGGACAAAATTTTTAGTCGCCATGGCGACCTGGCGCCTGGACTTTGTCGAGCTCTGCATCAGGGGTACTTAACATTTTGAAGAGTGAGGGCCACCTAAGTGATTTAATAACTGTTTGGGGGCCACAATGAGCCATGGGGGTTTTACCGTTCCCCAAACATTGAGCCCTTACTGTCCCCTATAAGACTGCTTTCACACGGATGTGCTGCGGTTTACCCGCACTGCAGGTGCCGTGCACTTGCGGCTTTCCTGTGGGTTAGCTGCACTGAGCCATAGACTTCTATTACATCCAGTGTGTGTGGTGCACTTTCGGAAAGCTCACCAAAACTCCTGCATTTGCTGTGCTGCAGATGTGTGAAAGCAGTCTAATGACCTTCTTCTCCTTTTTTTTTTTTTAAGTGCTAATATGCCTATTGCAAAAGTGCAGTGTATATGATGTTTAATACACTGACCTTTTCCTCTTCTGGCATCACTCACCAGGCTGCTAGAAGGGTCCCATGCGAAGTGAACTTGGTATCGCTCTGCCTGGAACAGGAGGCGGTGTTAGAGGAAGCATCGGCTTATGCTGCTCCTTTCCGTGGCTGCCTGCTTTCTCCGCTGCCAGCGTCGGCTCCATGTACTCTCGTTGATTGTGACCTGAGCTTGCCATCCCTAAGCATGGGCATGCGCCTCCCTGGTTTAAAGTCACGGGCCACATGGCATGTAACATGTTCTAAAGGTAAACTTGACCTTTAAATATCAAGCATGACAATTGTAGAGTGTTATTGGAATAATGACAGCTCTGTGATTGTCATTAGCCAACATCAAGAAAAAGATGGCAGTACTTGTTCTGAGCTTTTTAATCTGCACCGCACGGGAGGCTTTTACATGGAGATTGACTTCCAGCCTTAAGAAAAATGGATATAAAATGCAATTGGCTCCAATTATTTTAATAAAACAGACTTAGGGATAGGGTCTAATTAAGTGTCCAGTTTACTCATTTTCTTCTCCTGTTCCCTAAGCGCAAGAAATGAGGGGTACTGGGATAGGAAGGTACTGACAGAAGGTGCAATTGTACTCGACGCAGGCTCTAACCCTTCTCTGCTTTATTTAAAATAAATACAGTTCTGGAATTGGGCTTTAACTGCTTGGGGTATACATTAGATAAATGAATGTTTACACAGTGTTTTTTGCTCTGGAAATCTTAATCTCGGTTCCATTTTAGGATCAGCCACATGCACATGATTGTGCAGTTTTTAATGTGCCCTGAGCGGTCACTGACAGCTGCCTGAGCAGACTGGTGACTGGACGGTGATCACATTTCTTTTATTTGTAAACAAAGCTGCTTGGCGGGCAGCCATGTATTGCGCTCTCTCTCTCTCCCCCACTGTATTGGCTGTGTACAGTGTTGGGGAGAGGTATACACTACACTGGTGCTTTGACTGGCGCAGGTAGAGTGTAAAATTTATGTGTTAAAGGATCACTCTTCCCAAAAATTATATTTTAATCATAGGTGGGGTCCTTGTAGGCTCAGCCAACCTATGCTTTTAATGTTCCAACTGAGATTTCCCCACCTATCTTATGCAATTGATTATTAATTTTTTTTTATTTCATTCTCTACCTATTTGTGGTTTGTGTGATATGCAGGTTGCATGCCCAAAAAAAAATAATGAACAGTTAAAGTTCAGCCAGAAGTTTTTGAGAATAACACAAATATAAATTTTCACAAAGTCTGCTGCTTCAGTGTTTTTAGATCCTTTTTGTCAGATGTTACTATGGTATAATTGCAAGCATTTTATAAGTGTCAAAGGCTTTTATTGACAATTGCATTAAGTTTATGCAATGAGTCAATATTTGCAGTGTTGACCCTTCTTTTTTAAGACCTCTGCAATTCACCCTGGCCTGCTGTCAATCAACTTTTAGGCCACATCCTGACCAATGGCAGTCCATTCTTGCATAATCAATGCTTGGAGTTTGTCAGAATTCGTTTGTTTTTTTTTGTTCACCCGCCTCTTGAGGGTTGACCACAAGTTCTCAATGGGATTAAGGTCTGGGAAGTTTCTTGGCCATGGACCCAACATTTTGAGGTTTTGTTCCCCAAGCCAGAGATCTGCACGATTTAATTGTTAAAATAAATAAATATGATTCAACCCCCCTCGCGATCTTAATCCAGCATTTCCATGATTCGTGTAACAAGTGCCAGAGCAGTTCTCTGCTCACAGCTGTCAAAAAAAGCAGCTGACAAAGTTTATCAAAACATTGCTCAGCACTGAAAGATACAGAAAAAAGATACAATGTATCATTTGGATGAACTTTTCTGTAAATGTCAGTTTACAACTTAAAGCTGTGTTCCGGCCAAAAAATAAATAAAAGCCAGCAGCTAAACATACTGCAGCTGCTGGCTTTTAATATTAGGACACTTGCCTGTGCTGGAGTCCCTTAATGTCAGCACCGCAGTTGTTTCCATCAGCTGTTGGGTGCTGCCATTGCGGGTAAGGAAACCCGGGAGGGTGGGCTTTTCGGCTTCTCGCCGGGAACCCTACGGCGCATGCACGAGGCCCTGCTCCTCTCTCCTATTGACTATTGGGCCGTGGGAGGAGGAGGAGGGAGCCCTGTGGTGACATCACGGGCCGTGGCCCGGACTCTCGGAAGTGGGAAAGGATACCTGTCAAAGACATATATCCTGTTCCTCCCCCCGAAAGGTGACAATTGTGGCAGCGGAGGGGGGGAGCAATCGGATGAGCGGAAGTTCCACTTTAGTTTGGAACTCTGCTTTAAAGGAACTTTACAACTGTAAAGACGGAAGGTGTGTGTGTGTGTGTGTGTGTGTGGGGGTTTTTTTTTATTTATTTTTTTGTATCCTAATGCATTAAGCTAAAACCTTTTTTGTATGAAGCAGCCTCCCCAGCACCCCCTAATTACTTACCTGAGCCTCATCTCTCTCCAGCAATTTCCACGAATATCTAAGCCGTCTGGGACACTCCTGATTGGCAGAGACACGGCAGTGGTGCCATTGGCTCCCGCAGCTGACGATCATGCCATTCAGGGGAAGGGGCCATGTCGGGGCTCTATGTCTGAATGCTTACACGGAGCTCTGAATCTGCTTGGTGGGGGGGGGGGGCATAGAAATCTTTAGTCCTAAGCCAAAAAAAATCATGATTTTTATTTTATCCAGAATTGTGCAGATCCATCATGCTGGAAAAAGCATTGTTTGTCACCAAACTGTTCTTGGATGGTTGGGAGAAGGTGCTCTTGGAGGATGTTTTCGTTACCATTCTTTCTTCATGGCTGTGTTCTTAGGCAAAATTGTGAGTAAGCCCACATATGAATGGTCTCAGGATGCTTTAGGCGAAGTTCACACTGGCATGGAAAGCAGGCATTTGACTTTAAAACTCCCCTCAAACGCCTATGCAAATGATACAATGGACAGCACACCGTGCTATTCACATTGGCAAAACCTGAAGCGTTGGCGTTGCATCGCTTCAAAATTGAAGCCTCATGTTGTCAAAAGGCATTTGAAGTCTTTCAATGCCTCCCATTCAAGTCTATTGTAGCACTTTGCAAACGATCCGACAAGCAGTTGCAGTGCCTTTTTAAGATTGGCTTATTTCCTATAATGGAATAGTTTGTGGAGCAGTTTTAACGCTCATCAAAGGCTTCAAGTGCCCATAGGCCGTTGGAGGCGCGCACTTTGACATTAACGCTTGTAAAATGCCAGTCTAACACCCATTCTAAAGCTCATTAACACGAGTCTAACGCCCAGACTAACGCTATAGGAGCATTTTTGTTAAGCGTTAATCATTTAGTCAAGTGTGAACAAGCCCTTACTGTTGGCATGACACAGGCCTAATGGTAGTGCTCGCCTTTTTTTCAGACAAGGTTTTTTCTGGATGCCCCAATCCAGAGAAAATGACTTTGCAATTCATCTGTTCACTCTTCATAACATTCTGAAGTATATGCAAATTGCCATCATACAAACTAAGGCAGCAGACTTTGTGGAAAATTTAATATTTGTGTCATTCTCAAACCTTTTGGCCATGGCTGTACAAGTTTCCATAGATTAGGTGTAGAGGGTTAGGAGTTTAGTGCGGGAATAAAAAAAAAAACCCTCGCTCACCTAGATGGCTGCAGCATCAATCCGATGTCTGCAAAGTTCTCAACTGCACTTTCAAGAGTACCCAGTCTGGCCTGGCCATGTTCAGCCTTGCCCAGAACTCCAGCTTTGTGAGGGGAAGGGTACAGGACACTTATTTATTTTTGTACTCGCTGTTGCACTGAAGCACAGTCAGTCACTTGCCAGAACTACACTGATGCACACGTCGGCTCTCGCTTCTATTGTTTTATTGATCCTCTTCAGTGAACAAGCATACTTCTGCTATTTGCTAAGAAATTCAAGAGTATTTGATCTGTTTAATAAAAAACAAATCCACTTGCAAACATGAAGACTGGTCTCCTACCTTTGCAAGTTGGCAATGTCGCATTCAATTTAAATGGCACATCAATGAACCTTGCTAATGTGTATGAAGTTGTGTATTTTAGCATGCCACTACGAACAAACCATATTCATTTGTGCATTGTGATGTCCTGCTGTGAGAAGTAGTTTATACCCCATTCCTGGCTTGTTGCCACCCTATTCAAACTAGAAAAGCTGTCTTAGCGTGTGAACATACTAAATAATGTGTAATTAATGAAATGCACTGGACAGTCCCAGATGTGAAGGAGGCAAAAACTTCCTAGGCGGAATATACTTATTTTTTTTTTTTTTTTCTTTTTTTGTGGATGTAAGGCCCCTTTCACACGAGAGGTCTGATTGGGTCCATTTGTCTGTTTTTCAGCTGGACTTGTTTGGACCATCCATTCTCTATGGGCAGTCAGATGTAAACAAACGTGTGTATGTTCACATCCTGATCTGATCCTGCTACCAAAAAAACGAAGGGGCTCTGTTCCCCTCCTTCTGGCCGTATCGCATGACAAGGCAGTGGGATGTAAACGGACAGATGGGTGTTCACACCTATGCGATACCTGCACCATTTTACAGTTCGCACTGCAATCTGCAAAACTGATCTGGGAGTGTCATTAACTTTTTTTGTATTGAGGGCCGTGTGAACTGCCTGCGAGAGACATGCTTTGCGGGAACCGGAAATGGATTCATGCTGATTCCCACATTACGTGTGTGTGTGTGTGTGTGTGTGTGTGTAAACCCAGCCTTAAAATCACTTTAAGAAGCAAAAATAGTTTTCTCTTTATCATCCATGGACTGACACAGCGTGTCTTTACACGTGGGTTATGTCCCTGCTTGCAGGAGAAGACCTAGGCAGAATGTGAGATGTTCTACATACATTCTAAAAAAACAGAGCTGAACAGCCCCGCCCAGGGGGGCGGTCCCTCCGGACATAACCCTCCCACTGCAGTCAGCAGACCAGTTTTTTTTTTTTCTTCTGCCTAGCAGAAGAAGACGTGGCTCTCGCAGGAGCCAGTCTCCTGACCTATTTTTATTCCTTTTTTGGATTTTTTTTTCTTCTATTTTTGAGATCTTCTATCAACTGTCGGCTGGGCAACAGGTTGGGTACAAGATATCCTCGTAGTCTTCCCTGTCCGACCATCAAGCGTGCTGATCCTCGCCTTGTGTGCGTGAGACTCAGTTCACGACTCCAGGGGTGGCCGGTGGGCTTCATGCTCCGCGGTCCTCTCAAGATTGAACAGTCCGGCTGTATCTTTCGCGGTGGACCGGGCCGACAGCTACTCAGTACCGCACTGTGATAGTTCTGTGAGAAACACACCAGTGGGTCCCTCAGGGGACGGGTAAGTAGTCTCTCCTGGCTGCAGGTGAGTACATGCTGTGTGTTTCTTTGTGTGGGGGATTCTCCCTGTCTCCCCCTGTTTTTTATTGTAACTCTGTCACCATAGCTGGGGGCTGTGCTGTGTGGGGTGCCTGGGGGTCATACTGTCCTGGGGGGGTGGGGGCTCATGCTGGTCTGCATCTCGCTGGGGCTGTTTTTTGGAGTGTGTGTGGGGGCCTGGGCGCCGTTTGGTGTGTGTGCTTTATTTTACATTGGCGGCCATCTTGCCGTGGTCCGCCGGAGCACATTGCGGCGGCCATTTTCTTGTAGCCGTGCGCTTTTCAAACACTCGTTTGGCCTCTATGGCCTCTATCGCCGATGGGAACGGCGCAAATCTCCTCACTCTTTTCTCTCAGCTCACTCACGCTGAACAGCGTGGCGCAGAGAGACAAGGCAGCGGAACCGAGCGGTCCTAGTTCAGGTTGGTGGGTCCCCTGGGCATTCCCCTACTCAGTCAGCACAGCCTGTGGGTGGACTTTTTTTCTGAGGAGTCTCAGAGGGACAATATGGAGTCAGTGTCACCAGCTTCCCCTCACATGCCAGAGGCAACGCTCCAGCACCTGCGGTCCCCATGGACCAGTTGTCGGCAGTCCTGGAATAATTTCTGACCAGGATGGAAGCGGTGTGCGAGAGCAAGGGAGCAAAAAAGCGCCCTCTCCCCACTTTATCTCCACAAGGGGAGTGCTCTGATTCAGATATGGGCCTAGCTGCTGCTGCTCAGGACCCTAACTCTGAATATTTAGATGGTTTTGAACAGGACATTCCTTGTGAGGAAGACTCCAGTTCTGAGTCAGTAAATGACAGGGCGCTTGTTAGTGAACTCATTGATGCTGTGAGGTACACTCTCAGGCTGAATGCTGCGGCTGCAGAACCTCAGGCGGAGGCAGTCTCCTTTTTTGGTTCTTTTAAGGCCAAGCCTTCTAAAAAAGTTTTTCCACATGTAACTTTCTTTGACCAGCTCACTGACCAGGTCTGGGAAAAGCCGCAGAAGACTTTCATGGTCCCGCGGCGTCTGTCTATCAGATACCCCTTTGAAGACGCCCTGCTTAAAAAGTGGGCTTCTCCCCCAGTGGTCGACCCTCCAGTCGCCCGTTTGAACAAGGCCACCACTCTCCTGATGGAGGGGACTCCTGCTTTTAAGGACCCCACTGACAGGAGGTCAGAAGTGGTACGTAGAGCCATGTTCGCCTTGTTGGGATCCGCCCTACGGCCTGTAGTAGCGGCGACCCTTGTGTCTCAGACACTCACGGAATGGGCAAAAATTTTGCACCAAACTGTACAGGAGCATAATCTTCCTCCAGACACTCTTACTCTGGCCCACCAAATGGTGCAGGGTCTGATGTATGTGTGCGACGCCACGTTGGACGCGGCCCCCTTAATATCCAGGGCCTTTGTCTCGGCGGTGGTAATTGCGTCTTATCTGGTTGAAATGCTGGTCTGCTGACCTAGCCTCTAAGAAGCTCCTGACGGATCTACCCTTTAAGGGTGGTAGACTTTTCAGTGCTGCTCTGGATGACATCATCAAGGATGTCACGGGAGGTAAAAGCACTCTCCTTCCTCAGACTATCAAGGGTAAGGAGGCCCGCCGTAAACTGGACCCTTCCTTTCCAGCAAAAAAGGGTTTTTTTCGTCCGTCAGAGTCCACGGGTAAACCCTCCCAGACTGACAACAGTGCGGCTGGTGGGCACAAGCGCCCCTGGGTGCGTAAGCCGAACAAGACGGCTCCCAAGCCCGCCTCCGCGTGAAGTCTTGCCCCCGCCTGACTCTGGGGTGGGGGGACGACTTTGCAGGTTCACGGATCGGTGGACCTCCTGGATCTCCGACCGGTGGGTGTGCGAGGTGGTCACCTCCAGGATACAGAATAGAGTTCCGCTCCTGGCCCCCAGACAGATTCTTTCCCTCAAATCTCCCTCTCCTTCCTGCCCATCGGGCAGCCCTCTTGGGGGCTGTACAGGATTTGATCGGGTCCAGAGTGATTGTGCCGGTTCTGTCCCAGGAGAGGTTTCGGGGGTTCTACTTGAATCTTTGTTCCAAAAAAGGACGGGGTTCAGCCAATCCTGGACCTCAAGGCCCTGAATGCCTTCGTGAAGGTGCAAAAATTCCGCATGGAATCCATTCGCACGGTGATCGCTACACTCCAAGGGGATTTTCTAGCGTCCTTGGACATTAAGGACGCCTACTTGCATGTTCTGATCTGCGCAAGCCACCAGAAGTTTCTGCGCTTTGCGATCGGCGAAGTCCACTATCAATTTGTGGCTCTTCCCTTCGGCCTAGCCTCGGCACCGAGGGTGTTCACCAAGGTGCTTGCTCCGGTTCTAGCTTTGCTGAGACAGCGAGGCATTGCTATCTGGACGATCTTTTTCTAAGAGCAGACAGTGGCTCAGAATTAGAAGAAAGTGTGACTATCGTCAGTCAGACCCTCAGGGACTTCGGGTGGCTCCTGAACGTTCAGAAGTCAGTTCTGGTCCCAACTCAGCGTCTGGAGTATCTAGGTCTGATTCTGGACTCCTTGGAGGCAAAAGTATTCCTACCTCCAGAGAAGCTACTGACACTTCAGTCTGCAGTGCGGGTGCTGACGTCCCGAAAATGGTCGTCAATCCGTTTTTGCATGAGAGTCCTGGGACTCATGGTGGCCTCCTTCGAGGCCGTTCCTTATGCCCAATCGCACACCAGGGCTTTACAGAAAGAGATCTTGTCCACTTGGGACAAATCCCCGTTGTCCTTGGATCTTCAGATCCAGGTGAGTCACCTGGTCAGGGCGTCCCTGACGTGGTGGTTGAGGTCCCCGGCTCTTCGGTCTGGGAAGTCGTTCCTCCCCATCCAATGGATGGTGATCACGACGGATGCCAGCCTGACGGGCTGGGGGGGGAGTCTGGGGAGTCCTGTCGGCCCAAGGGCTTTGGACTCCGGACGAAGCCCTTTTACCGATCAATGTGCTGGGGATACGGGCAATCAGACTGTGCCTCTCCTCATGGTCGGAGAAATTACAGGGTCACTCCATCAGGATCCAGTCGGACAACGCCACGGCGGTGGCGTATGTCAACCATCAAGGGGGGACTCGGAGCTCAGCTGCGGCTTCCGAGGTCGCCCGCATCCTGAGGTGGGCCGAAAAAAGCGTGCTGGCTTTGTTGGCCGTCTACATTCCGGGCGTAGACAATTGGCAGGTGGATTATCTAAGTCGCCAGACGCTGGACCAGGGAGAGTGGTCCTTTCACCCGGAGGTCTTTCAACTCCTTTGCCGACGGTGGGGCACGCCGGATGTGGACCTGATGGCCCCTCGACTCAATCGCAAGGTGTCGAGGTTTGTGGCCAGATCCAGGGATCCCTGGGCGGATGCCTCGGATGCGTTGGTGGTAGGGCTGGGCGATTTTCCCCCCAAAAAAAATCTATTTTTTTTTTTTTTTTATTAAAGTGCATCAACAAACAAAATTGCAAAGGCAAACCCTTTCTCTAACTGCAAAGTCAGTGTGCAACAAACACAATATATTCCAGCGCTCATGGAACATACATTATTAACTATTGAAAACTCTTGAAACTCTGTGTGTGATTCCTTCTGTCCCAGCCTTGCTGCGATCCTGGCTCTGCATCCTTTTGGGTTGGAGGGCCCTCCACACGCTGGTCTGCCTGTTGTCCATCATTCAAGGTACTGTGCTCACACGGAGATCATGCCACAGGCTTTGTTTTGACTTTTTTAACCCCTCCTTGCTCCACGGATGTCACTGCAAGTTTAACAAGTTTGTCACCACTGGCAACTGGAGAGTTAAGATTCATTTGCCCTCTGCACATTTGGGATTGGATCCCTCTCTTTATTGTGATAAATAAATGGACTAAGCTTTTTTATCAATTCTTCAAGAGTTTTCAATAGTTAATAATGTATGTTCCATGAGCGCTGGATTATATTGTGTGCATGTTGTGTATTTTGTACTTCTGGGTATGGATTTTTTCTTGCTGCGCTGGATCCTGTTTTTCCCCCTTTTGGATACTTTGTACTTCCCAAAATATTTGGGATTTTTTTCTTCTTCTTATTATTATTATTATTATTATTATTATTATTATTATTATTATCATCCATTATATTTTTTTCTTTATCCACCAATTTAGCGCTTGTGACCTTTTTGTTTTTGCAGTGTGCAACAAAGATTGTTAAGCATCCAAATTATTAATACTGTATTTGGATTTAGCTAATAAAACAACAAAAAATCCTGAGGTTACTCTTAGTTGAATTGAACTGTGTCCGTGCCTCACTGTGTCCGTGCCTCACTGTGTCCGTGCCTCACTGTGTCCGTGCCTCACTGTGTCCGTGCCTCACTGTGTCCGTGCCTCACTGTGTCCGTGCCTCACTGTGTCCGTGCCTCACTGTGTCCGTGCCTCACTGTGTCCGTGCCTCACTGTGTCCGTGCCTCACTGTGTCCGTGCCTCACTGTGTCCGTGCCTCACTGTGTCCGTGCCTCACTGTGTCCGTGCCTCACTGTGTCCGTGCCTCACTGTGTCCGTGCCTCACTGTGTCCGTGCCTCACTGTGTCCGTGCCTCACTGTGTCCGTGCCTCACTGTGTCCGTGCCTCACTGTGTCCGTGCCTCACTGTGTCCGTGCCTCACTGTGTCCGTGCCTCACTGTGTCCGTGCCTCACTGTGTCCGTGCCTCACTGTGTCCGTGCCTCACTGTGTCCGTGCCTCACTGTGTCCGTGCCTCACTGTGTCCGTGCCTCAATCACTGTGTCCGTGCCTCAATCACTGTGCCCGTGCCTCAATCACTGTGCCCGTGCCTGATGCAGATTTTCATGGTATACGGATTTTACTGCTACACCGGTGGCCATTCCAGTATTCAAAAGCCACGCCTCCTTCTCGTCTGTGATAGGCGGAACACTCTATTTCCCAGCATTCAGTGTTCCGCCTATCATGGTCATCCTCATAACACAGACGAGGATGAGAGGATGTCCGTGATAGGCTGAATACTGCCTGCTGTGAAATTGAGTGTTCCGCCTATCACAGACGACGAGGACTTGGGAGGCGCGGCTTTTGAACACTGCAATGGCCGCCGTCTGTCTGCATGACACGCTGATCAGGTAGGCAGACGGCGGCTGCAGCGAGTAGATGTAATTGGGGTAACGCTGCCCAGTGCCATTCCTGATACGCCCCCTGCAGTCCTGCTACGGAAACTTTGAAGGGAAGGGAAAAAAAAAAAAAATCTAAAAAAATCGCTTTTCTTCAAAACTGAATTGATTTGAGCTCAAAACTCGATTCAAGATTAAAATCAATTTTTTTTCCCAGCCCTAGTTGGTGGCCCCATGGGGTCAGTATCACCTGATATACATTTATCCTCCGCTGCAGTTGCTCCCTCGCCTGCTGCGCTGGGTAGCGACCGAGGGAATTCCGGTGATCCTCATTGCTCCGGATTGGCCTCGGCGTCACTGGTACACCGATCTGGTACGTCTCGTCGCTGACGTTCCCTGGCGGTTGCCAATGCGGGGGGACCTTCTGTCTCAAGGTCCTATATTTCATCCTGCTTTACAGTCTGGCTTTAACGGCATGGCTATTGAAAGCCAGGTGCTGAGGGACCGAGGTCTCTCGGATTCGGTCATTTCGACCATGTTAAGGGCACGGAAGTCTTCATCCAGAAAGATATATCACGGTACATGGAAAGCTTACATCGCCATGTGCGAAGAGCTGGACTGGCGCCCACGAACGTATTCCGTTCCCAGAATCCTGCATTTTCTGCAGCGTGGCGTGGCCCAAAAGCTCGCTTTGAGTACCATTTTAAGGGTCAGATTTCGGCCTTGGCCATCTTCTTTCAGCGACCGCTGGCGGGTCATCCCTTGGTTAGCACCTTTTGTGCAGGGGGTTCGCCATGTGCTTCCTCCTGTCAAGCCTCCTCTCCCCCCCGTGGGATCTGAATTTGGTGCTCTTGGTTCTCCAGGAACCTCCCTTTGAAAATATCAGAGATATTCCCCTCTTGTCTTTGTCTCAGAAGGTGGCCTTCTTGGTGGCCATTACTTCCGTTAGATGAGTGTCTGAGTTGGCGGCCTTGTCCTGCAAGTCGCCCTGTTTGGTCATCCACAAGGATAAGGCAGTGTTGCGTCCGCGACCTTCTTTTCTGCCCAAGGTGGTCTCGGCCTTCCACTTAAATGAGGACATTGTCCTCCTGTCCTTGTGTCCTCACCCATCGCATCCGAGAGTTTGCGCTTCACACTTTGGATGTGGTACGAGCCCTGCGGGTGTACCTGTCTGCTACTGCTTCTATTCGCAAGTCTGACTCACTGTTTGTGGCTGTCTCTGGTCCAAAACAGGGCCAAGCGGTTTCGTCCGCCACCAATTCTAGGTGGATCAGACAAACCGTCATTCAAGCTTATGCTCTCAAGGGGCAGGCGCCTCCCTTTCCGGTTACGGCGCATTCCACCAGGACAATTGGTGCTTCCTGGGCTTTCCGACATCAAGCGTCGGTTGCACACGTGTGCAAGACGGCGACCTGGTCGTCTGTTCATACGTTTTTTTTATAAGGTTGATGTGGCTGCATCTTCGGATGCTTCCTTCGGCCGCAAGGTGTTGCAGGCCGCTGTTTGAAGTTGCAACTCCTCCGTTGAGGAGCTCTGCCTTGTTTGGAGTGAAGTTTTTGGTTTTCCATTTATACTGCTCCCATCCCTCTTGACACTGCTTTGGGACATCCCACGTGTAAAGACACGCTGTCAGTCCATGGATAAGAGAAAATAGGATTTTTGTACTCACCGTAAAATCCGTTTCTCTGACATCCATGGACTGACACAGCACCCACCCTTCTTTTTAAGTTTGTACTGCTTTGTTACGAACTGAGGTCTGCTGACTGCAGTGGGAGGGTTATGTCCGGAGGGACCGCCCCCCTGGGCGGGGCTGTTCAGCTCTGTTTTTTTAGAATGTATGTATAACATCTCACATTCTGCCTAGGTCTTCTCCTGCAAGCAGGGACATAACCCATGTGTAAAGACACGCTGTGTCAGTCCATGGATGTCAGAGAAACTGATTATACGGTGAGTACAAAAATCCTATAAATTTTTTTTTAATTTTTTTTTTTCTCCTCGTCCATGGATGGACACAGCTCCTTCAAATCTTGGCAGTTGGGTATGTTCTGTCTATTAGGAGAGGACTAGGCAGAAAAGTTTGATATGCATACATGTTATTTAAACAGTTGAAACAGCCCCGCCCAGGGGTGGTCCCTCTGAACTAGGGCCGAAACAATTAATCGATTATGAAATTGATTACTATTTTCATAATCGATTAATCGGCCAGTAACATAATGGGGTTAAAAAAAACTAAAATTAGCCCTTTATAGTAGAAAAGAGAAAATTGCTATTACTTTCACTGTCCAACAGTAAAAAAAATGAACCCCTTACAGCGATTATTTGCTCTTTTTGTACTAATTTTTGTTTTTTTAACCCCATTATGTTACTAAACATCTCAGGCCTGGGTCACACCTCTGTTTTTTTTTTTTTTTTTTGCTTTATGCAGAAACACACTACAGGTCATTTACATGGTTTCCTATGGGACACGTTCACATCCTTGATTTTTTTCAGCTGCTGTGTATTTGGAGAGGGCAAAGACTTTTTTAATGCAAAATGGTGCTATTTTGGTTCAATATACGTCAATAGAGAGGCAGCAGAAAAGCATGTAATGTGTTTTTGCAGCAATTTGTGTGTTTTAATCTGCCCAACAACAAATTGGCCAAAAAAAGATGTAAAAATGCAAATCGCAGCAAAATTACTTTTTTTTTTATTTTATTTTTTATTTAAACGGTTATTAATCGAAACAATATTCGGCCAACTAATCGATTATGAAAATAATCCTTATTTGCAGCCCTACTCTGAACCTAAACCTGCAGCCAGCAGCCTCCCTTTTTTTTTATTTTTATTTTTTTTTATTTTTTTTTTTCTGCCTAGTAGAGAAGGACCTTTTGGGCCCAGAGTCCTGAAGAAATTTTTACTTTAAAAAAAAAAAAATAATCTTCTATTGGCTGCCGGCTGGGCATGACAGGCAGGATAATATAGATCCTTGTAGTCTGTATGTTGACCACAACATACCCAATGGCTCCAGGGGTGGCCGGTGAGCTATGCTCCAGGGTTCACACATGACCGAGCGGCTTGCTGTCACAGTGGACCGGGCCGACAGCTACTCCGCACTGCTTGGTTGTAGGTCTGCCAGGAACGCACCAGCAGGTCCTTGCAGGACGGTTAAGTACGGTTCTTTCTGCTTCGGTGGGATAGAACAGCTGGGCATTCCTAAGGGGGTAGTTGGGGGGGGGGGGGGTTCTATTGCCCTCCCCTCTCCCTCTGTCACCCTTTTTTTTTCTTTCTCTCTCTCTCTCTCTCCTCCCCTAGCGGGGCTCGCTGCAAACGGGGAATACCTGGGGGGGGGGGGGCTCCGGGTCTCGGCATGGGGGTGTCCAGGCCTGCTCTCTGTGGGGGGGTGGCGGGGGTTAAATTGTTAGCCTCCGTGCCTGGCCTTCTAGTCCACCTTGCTTGCTGGGCGCCATTTTTTTTGAAGCACTGGTGCCATTTTTTTGGGGCCTGTGCATTGCAATTTCCATTGGTGGCAATTTTGCAGTGGCTGCGCTAGGATGCAGGTCTGCAATTGCGGGCAGCCATTTTCTTGTGGTCCGCACGCTTTCTCTGAGGCACTCGGCAGCCATTTTGGAGTGGGTTTTGGCCTCTAGTGTTGGCTGGCTTCCTGAACGGCGCGATTTACCTCACAGTTCCTCAGGCACACGCGGTGTGCGGATAGAGAGCGGGCAGTGGCGCTGAGCGGTCTCTGGCTAGGCGATGAGTCCCCTGGGTATTCCCCCCCCCCACCCCCTCGGTCAGTGCAGCAAGGAGTGTGGACAGTAATTTTTGTCAGGTATCTTGACTGGGTCCCTAAGGGCTGTCAGTGGGCAACATGGAGTCAGAAGCTGACGTTTTTTTTTCCAGACATTCCAGAGGCAGCAACCAGTGCCCCTGCACCTGCTATTCCCCTTGACGCTTTGTCGGCAGTCCTGGAGTCATTTGTTGCCAGGGTGGAAGCGGCGTGCGAGCGGTAAAGGGGGTACTAAGCGTCCCCTTCCCACGCCATCGCCTGGGGAATGTTCTGACTCCGGCCTGGCTGCGGCTCAGGACCCCGGTTCTGGTATGTCAGAAGAGGTGGACAGGACCTTCCCTTTGAGGAGGACCCCTCGTCTGGGTCAGCTCAAGACAGGGCACTTGTCAGTGCACTTATCAATGTTGTGAGGGACATTCTCAAGCTGGAAGATACAGCTGGGACTTCCACTGTCCCTTTTGGGTCGCACAAACCGACCCGCTCTACTAAGGTTTTTCCTTTTTTTTTTTTTTTTTTTTTTTTTTTTTTTTTTTTTGTTTTTCTTTGACAAGTTCATAGATTGCGAATGGCCGCAGAGGCCCTTTTCGATCCCTCAGCTCATGGCGGTCCGTTGCCCATTTGAAGAGAGCCTTTTGAAAAAAATGGGCTTCTCCTCCGGTTGTTGATTCTCTCCCCCCCCCCCCGGGTCTCTCATTTGAATAAAGTAACCACTATTCCAGTGGAGGGGACCCCTGCTTTTAAGGACTACTGATAGGTCTGAAGTGGTGAGCCGCTCTATGTTCACCATGCGGGGGTTTAGCATTGTGGCCTATTTTGGCGGCTACCTTAGTGTCCCAGACACTCACGGAGTGGGCAAAGATATTGCACCAGACTGTGGAGGAGCATCAGCTCCCTCCAGTATGCGTGTCCCTGGCCGAACAGTTGGTACAAGGACTTGTGTACGTCTGTGATGCTACCCTGGGTGCAGTCCCTTTGACATCCCAGAGCCTCAGCGGTGGTACTGCTCCGCCTAATATGGCTAAAATGCTGGTCCGCTGACTAAGCTTCTAAGAAAGCTTTTTGGTGCCTCACTGGACGACATTAAGGATGTCACTGGAGGTAAGAGCACACTTCTCCCTCAGTCCACTAAAGGGAAGGAGCCGCGCCGTAAGCCGGGGCCCTCTTTTCCCACACAGAAGCGGTATTTTTGTCAGTCAGGACCTGTCAGCAGACCCTACCATGCGGACAAAGGTCCATCTGGGGGACAAGCGTCCCTGGGTGCGTAAGCCTGCTACCGCATGAAGTTTTGCCCTCGCCCGACTTTAGGGTGGGTTTGTGGCTTTGCAGCTCGGTGGACCTCCCTGCTCTCCGACCAGTGGGTCTGTGAGGTGGTCACCTCGGGGTACAAGATAGAGTTCCTTTCTTGTCCACCAAACAGATTTTTGTTCCCTCAAATCTGCCTCTCCTTCCGGCTCGTCGGGCTGCCCTCCCAGGGGGCAGTGCAAGACTTGTTGAGGTGCGGGGTGATCATACCCGTACCACCACAGGGCAGGTTTCAGGGTTTTTTACTCATCTGTTTGTGGTCCCAAAGAAGGACGGAGTTCGTCCAATCTTGGACCTCAAGGCCCTCAATGCCTTCATAAGGATTCAAAAGTTCTGGATGGATTCGTTCGGTGGTGGCTGCGCTTCATCCGGAGTACTTCCTGGCGTCCTTGGATATCAAGGACGCATACTTGCATATGTCCCCATCTGTGTCGGGCATCAGAGGTTCCTGTGCTTTGCGATCGGCGAAAGACCACTATCAATTTGTGACTCTTCCCTTTGGCCTAGCATTGGCACCAAGAGTTTTCACCAAGGTGCTCGCCCCGATTCTAGCTTTGCTGAGACAGCGCGGCATTGCTATCGTAGGCTACTTGGACGACTCTCTTCTGAGAGCTGCTTCAAGCTCAGATTTGGAGGACGACGTGTCTATAGTCAGTCAGACCCTCCGGGAGTTTGGGTGGATACTGAACCTCCAGAAGTCGGTGTTAGTACTGACCCAGCGCCTAGAGTACCTGGGTTTGATTCTAGGCCAGAGTCTTTCTTCCCTTAGAGAAATTGCAGACGCTCCAGTCGGCTGTCAGATTGTTGACATCCCGCAAATGGTCGTGTCTCCGTTTCTGCATGCGAGTCCTGGGCCTCATGGTAGCCTCTTTCGAGGCAGTACCGTATGCCCAATTCCACACTCAGGGTCTTGCAGAAGGAGATTCTCTCCAAATGGAACAAATCTCCGTTGTCTCTGGTTCGTTAGATTCAGTTAAGTCACATTGTCAGGTCCTCGGAGTTGGTGGCTGAGATCCCCAGCTCTTCGGTCCGGGAAGTCCTTCCTCCCTTTTTCATTGGACTGTGAACACGACGGACGCCAGCCTGACCGGTTGGGGGGGGGGGCAGTCTGGGGGGTTCAGGCAGCCCAGGGCCGCTGGTCCCCGACTGAATCCCAACTGTCGATCAATGTTCTGGAACTCCGGGCGATCAGGCTGTGCCTCTCCAAGGGTTCTGAGGCTGCAGGGGCATCCAGTCAGACAATGCCACGGCTGTGGCGCACGTCAACCATCAAGGAGGAACCAGAAGTTCAGCTGCAGCGTCGGAAGTCGCTCACATCCTACGGTGGGCGGAAAGAGCGTGCCAGCCCTATCGGCAGTTTACGTCCCAGGCGTGAAAAACTGGCAGGCGGACTATCTGAGTCGCCAGATGCTGGACCATGGGGAATGGTCATTACATCCGGAGGTTTTTCAACTCCTAAGCCGGAGATGGGGGCACGCCGGATGTGGATCTCCTGGCCTCTCGACTCAAACGCAAGATGTCGAGGTTCGTGGCCAGGTCCAGAGATCACTGGGCAGACGCGTTGGTGGCCCTGTGGGGTCAGTATCGGCTAATTTATGCCTTTTCCCCCACTGAAGTTGCTTCCTCGTCTACTCTGCAGGGTAGAGACCGAGAGGAATTCCGGTAATTCTGATTGGCCCAGGTGGCCCTGGTACGCCGAGCGCGTGCGGCTGGTGGCGGACGTGCCCTGGTGATTACCAATGAGGGAGGAGCTTCTCTCGCAAGGTCCCATTCTTCATCCTGCTTTAGTCGCTGGCTTTAACGACTAGGCTATTGAAAGCCAGGTACTGAGGGAGTGAGGCCTGTCGGATTCGGTCATTTCAACCATGTTGAGACCACGGTAATCTTATAGGAAGATCTACCATCGCACATAGAGAGCCTACATCTCTGTGTGAGGAGATGGAATGGCGTCTACGGACTTATTTGTTGTTCTGGATCCTGCTGTTTTTACAACGCGGAATAGATCAGAAACTTGCCTTAAGCACCATTAAGGGGCAGATTTCAGCCTTGGCTGTTTTCTTTCAGCGACCCCCTGGCGAATCATTCACTAGTATGCACGTTTTGTGCAAGGGGTTCAACATGTGGCTCCTCCGGTGCGCCCATCACTACCTCCGTGGGATTTGAATCTGGTGCTCTCGTTGCTTCAGAAACCTTTTGAGGACATTAGGGAAATTCCTCTTTTGACACTCTCTCGGAAGGTGGCCTTCCTGGTAGCCATCACATCAGTCAGGAGGGGAGAGGTTTCGGTCTTGCACGGAGACACAGAATACCCCAGCTGTGCCGCCCCAGGTCGCTAATTCTAGTCGCAATGGCGACCTGGCGCCCTGAGTTTGTGGAACCCTAGTTGAGTACATTAGTGGTATGCATACAGTCCATCTGGAAAGTGTTCACCATGCTTCACTTTTTCCACACTTTGTTACAGCCTTATTCCAAAATGGATTAAATTCATTATTTATCTCAAAATTCAACAAACAATGCCCAATAATAACGGGAAAGAAGTGTTTTTTGAAATCTTTGCAAAAAAAAATCACATGTACATAAGTATTCACAGCCTACAAGATTGAGCTCAGGTGCATACTACTTCCACTGATCATCCTATAGGCCCCTTTCACACTGGGGCGGTTTGCAGGCGCTATTTTGCTAAAAATAGCGCCTGCAAACCGAGCCTAAACAGCGGCTGCTGTCTCTCCAATGTGAAAGCCCCGAGGGCTTTCACACTGGAGCGGTGCGCTAACAGGACTTAAAAAAAAGGGAATTGGGGAGGGGACCAAGAACCCGATGGTCACTCTGACAGAGCTCCAGCATTTGTCTGGAGAGGGAGAGAGGAGAACCTTCCAGAAGAACAACCATCTTTGCAGCACTCCACCAATCAGGCCTGTATGGTAGAGTGGCCAGACGGAAGCCACTCCTCAGTTAAAGGCACATGACAGTCCGCCTGGAGTTTGCCAAAAGGCACCTGAAGGACTCTGACCATGAAAAATAAAATTCTCTGGTCTGATGAAACAAAGATTGAACTCTTTGGCCTGAATGGCAAGCGTCATGTCTGGAGGAAACCAGGCGCTGCTCATCACCTGGCCAATACCATCCCTACAGTGAAGTATGGTGGTGGCAGCATCTTGCTGTGGGGATATATATATATTTATTTATTTATTTATTTATTTTTTGCGGCAGGAACTTGGAGACTAGTCCAGATTGAGGGAAAGATGAATGCAGCAATGTACAGAGACATCCTTGATGAAAACCTGCTCCATATTGCTCTGGACCCTAAGCACGCAGCCAAGCTGACAGGACAGGCTAAGGGGCAACTCTAACTGTCCTTAAATGACCCAGGCTTGAACCGAAATCAACATCTCTGGAGAGATCTGAAAATGACTGTGCACTGACGCACCCCATCTCACCTGATGGAGCTTGAGAGGTCCCGCAAAGAAGAATGGGAGAAACTGCCCAAAAATAGGTGTGCCAAGCTTGTGGCATCATACTCAAAGACTGGAGGCTGTTATTTGTGCCAAAGATGCTTCAACAAAGTGTGCACTCTGTCTGTCAGTCAAACTTCTTTCACGTTGTCATTATGTGGTATTGAGTTTAATCAATTTCGGAATATAAGGATGTAACATGACAAAATGTGGAAAAAGTGAAGGGCTGTGAATACTTTCCAGATGCACTCCATAAGGGCCGGTTCACACTGCTGCGAATTCTATTGCGAATTTGAGCCGTTGCGATTTCTCAAATTCGCAAGTCATTTACATAACATTGTTTTACATTGGTGCCGTTCACATCAATGCGTTTCGAATCTAGGCTGCGGGGAAAAAAGGGTCCTGTGCAAGTTTGATCCGTGTGCAATGCAAATTCAGCTCTATAGACAGGCATTCCCTAAAAATCGCGATTTTTGAAGTCGCAGTAGTGTGAACCCAGCCTTAAGCACAATGGTGGGTCTGATCAAGCCTGCCTGAAAAACTGACAGGTGGACCCAATCGAGGCCTTTCCCATCTGCCTACTGTCACTCTGCTTCCTCCTTTTCTCAGCATATTACTTTTTTGAGCTTCTCCTTCCCACAATCTGACTTTTGTTGCACAGGATTTTTCACAAGACTGATACAAGTGAAACGGAGGTTCTTATTTACTTGCGTTTAAAGTGTGTTGTGGATGAGAGCTGCATTTTATTTTGTAAATACTTTGTGTACATGTCTGAGCATACAATTTTACAAAAACTGGGTTTATGCTGTAGTGTACTGTGAAGTAAACCTAAAAAGGCTAGGTTCTCGCAGGCGTTGCATTTTATGCAGCCAACAACAATGCATCTATAGCGTTGTTGAGTATTTTTAGCACATTGCACAGGTGGTGTCAAACTATACTACTTTTACCATTTTATATATAAAAAAAAAAGACCACTTTTGATGCTTTGCAATTTCACTTCAACCACATAAGGACCGTCGCACGACGATATACGTAGACAGAATGGCACGGACAGGCACAAGGGCGTACAGGTACGTCCCCTTTAAGAAGCCAGTCGTGGGTCGTGTGCACGACCCGGTCCGAAGCTCCAGGACCCGATCGCCTCCGGTGTCCTGCAATCGAGTCTCAGAGCTGAAGAATGGGGAGAGGTAAGTGTAAACAAACCTTTCCCCTGTTCTTCCTAGGCCTGGGCTTGACAAATTTGCTTGGAATCTAGGAGCCAGCTAAAAAAGTTAGGAGCCAGGAACGCGCACCGTACCGCCGAGCTTGCGCGCAGAAGCGAACGCATACATGAGTAGCGCCCGCATATGAAAGCGGTGTTAAAACCACACGTGAGGTATTGCTGCGATTGGTAGATCGAGAGCAATAATTATAGCCATAGACATCCTCTGTAACTCAAAACATGCAACCTGTAGAATTTTTTAAACGTCGCCTATGGAGAAGTTTGTCGCTATTTCACGAGCGGATGCAATTTTTGAGCGTGACATGTTGGGTATCAATTTACTCAGCGTAACATTATCTTTCACAATATAAAAAAAAAAAATTTGGGCTAACTTTACTGTTGTCTTATTTTTTAATTTAAAAAAAAGGGTATTTTTTTCCCCAAAAAAGTGCGCTTGTAAGACCGCTGCGCAAATACGGTGTGACAAAGTATTGCAATGACCGCCATTTTATTCTCTATGGTGTTAGAATAAAAAATATAATGTTTGGGGGTTGTAATTAGAGGGAAGGAGGTGGGGCAGTGGAAACAGACAGGGGAAGCTCCATTAGCATTGCTGGTTGTATGTCATACCAACGGCCACCACAAGATGGCGCCTGATCGCAGAAGGAAGCATAGGCCTACAGAGAAGCATAGGCCTGCAGCAGGCAGCAAAGCCGCGGCCTCAATTGCCGGCCTGACGCGATTGCGTGGGGGGGGGGGGCTTCACGGAGACACAGGGTACCCCAGCTGTGCTGCACCAGGTCGCTAATTCTAGTCGCAATGGCGACCTGGCGCCCGGGGATTGTCGAGCCCTGTCCTAGTGGCATGAACGACGATCAGTGACGTCACACACCAAGCCATGCCCCCCTACAGTAAGAATTGCTCATTAGGTCACACCTAACCCCTACAGCGCCACCTAGAGGTTAACCCCTTCACTGCCAGTGTCACTTTCACAGTACCCCAGATGTTTTTGGTACTACATTTCACACCGGTGCCACCAAAAGCTCTATTTGTGGGGAAAAAAGGACGTCAATGTTTGGGAGCCATGTCGCACGACCGCGTAATTGTCAGTTAAAGCGACGCAGTGCCGAATTGCAAAAAGGGGCCTGGTCCTTTAGCAACAAAATGGCCCGGGGCTTAAGTGGTTAAACATGCTATAAACACTGTAGTTGCGCTTGCAACGCATATCAGAAATAGACGAAGGCTAAACTGTGCAGGCAGCGTTATTTTTGTCTGCTCCATGTTTTAACAATTGTAACTGGCATTGATAGGTGATGAGGAAGTGGGGGGTGATTGCTACCCAAAGAGTTTTCAACATCTGTTTGAAAGAGGCGTAAAAAGTTCACATGTCAACAGGATATGAAATTCTTCTTCTTCTTTTTCTTCTTTTTCTTCTTTTTCGCAAATTAGAGGAACTGCGGTCTGCTCACGTAATTTGTAATAAAAACATCTTTGCTATTCTGAAGCTTCCCTCCAACCACTTTGCTTATTTTATATATACTGTGATTCTGTACTTGCCAAATATGCTGCAGAAATCTCCCTCCATTGAGTCTGGCTGCAGCTATTTTAACTGTGGGCAGCTGAAGCTGCTGTCCACTTCCTGGGTTTACACAGAGGCGCACCTGGTACCTCTCATTGGCCCTCTTATGACTCGCCCCCTCCCTTCCAAACTCTCATGAGGGAGAGATATGTCATAAGCCTAGGCTAATGACCAGACAAACAGGAAGTGGCCTGTATAAGGTATTTACTGGCAGACACAATGTTTTACTATCCAAAGTTTAACCCTTTCAATACAGGGCTTTTATACCAATTCCATACCGGGCCTATTCTGGCACTTCTCTCCTACATGTACAAATCATCATTCTTTTGCTAAAAAATTACTCAGAACCCCCAAAAATTATGTTTTTTTAGCAGACACTCTAGGGCAGTGATGGTGAACCTTGGCACCCCAGATGTTTTTTGGTACTACATTTCACACCGGTGCGTTAGTGGTTACTTTTAGCGGTGTGTGGGCGTTGTTTTTTTTTTTTTCCTCTCTTCTCCTTCCAATGATAATGGTGAGAGGGTGAGTCTCCCTAATAGAGGCACAGACCGCAATAAAAATCTGACAAGTGCTCTAACACAACCCAAAATGATAAAAAAAAGTTAGTTATACTTTAACCCTCTTGGAGCCGGCTGCCATGGTTTGCTATGCCGGGAGGCAGGGCTCGTGATCGCTGTAATTGGCTGTCACGTCATTGGAAAAGTCCCTATCGTCATTTGGGAACTTGCCAGGAGCACGTAAGGCGCACGCTCTCGGCACAGCACTGTTGGCGCTAAAACACGTAAATAGGAGGCCGCTTATTTGCACGTGATTGGCGCAGAGGTTAAGCTTTGAAGATGGAAGCTTATTGGTTGCCATGCACAGCTGCTCCATAGTCTATGTTCCGATTCTTTGTAAAAAAAAAAATGTAAAAGTAATTTCCTCTTGTATAGAGTTCGACTTCAGTCTAATGGTAGCCATACGAACGAAACATTCTTTGAAAATCTGTCATTTGGAGAGCTCGTTCATCGTCCATTTTATTTTTTGAAAACCCATTTGAAGGCTTTTTGGACCGGTGTATGGCCGGCATTGGACTCCTCAGCTATGTGGGTTTGTTTCATGGAGGTTGTCATTAGTTCTGGTTTAATAGACTCGATAGAACATTGATCTTCTGGTCATATAATGGACTGTATGTGTGTTCCTAATGTCAGGTATAGAGGCGTCCATATTTGACATGCATGATTTTTGCGTTCCACTGTGGAACGCAGCGCCATTTTACCCCGTCGGGCGTGGCTAGTGTTGGTCACCTGATTTTTACCTGCGCTTCCCACGCCTCTGTCTCTGGGGCACGTGATCTGCAGCTGTCAGAATAGACGCGGCGGGGGCGTGGTCTATGCCCCGCAAAGTTTGTGGCCCACCCTCCCGCTGTATTATAAGGAGGGGTTTGGCTGGACTCTGTCGCCGTTTGGGACAGTTGTGGGTAATCCGGATGGCTATATGTTCGAACCCTAATGGGAGTAGGGAGTGGTCCTGTCAGGTGTGTGCTGGCTGGATGTCAGCAGCCGTTTCTAGGTTGTAACATGAGCCGGGTCACCACCAATGCGGTCATGTCAGGCGTGTCCTGGGGCTGTGGGAGTGTTTGTCTATCCAGATTTGTCAAAATTGAATGGGGGTGCGCTCCACTGTGAAACGCAGCGCCATTTTAATCCTGGCTCATAGGAGTGGCTGGGCGAGGTCACGTGAGTTCGCCTGCAACTCGTCATCTGACACTGGCTCACATGGTCCGAGCTGTCAGAGCAGACGCGGCGGGGTAGTGGGCGCGGCCCCGCCTCCTATTGGACAGTATGCTGCCCGCCCCTGCTGTATATTGATGAGGCCGGGCGCGCTACGCTCTTCTCTGCCGTTTTCCGGGCGGCCGCCATCTTGTTTTTGTGTTAGGCCGAAGCCGGGTGTGAGGAATCGGGGAAGTAATGTGGGACGAGCCCCGGGGGGATTGGTGAGTACTTACTGCTGGGTCGGGCGGGCTTGGGATCGGGCGTTTCTAGGGTGTTTCTGTAAGAGGGGCAGAGTCAGTGCCAGCCCGAGATCTCCTGACACCCTGAGTCATCAGCACCAGCCCAGAGGTGTCATTTCCGTGTAATCACAGCCTGCGGATCATCGCCTTCCCTACAGGATGGTATAGTGTGTGTGCGCACAGATTTATTATCCTGGTCTACTAATCTATTTCATATACATACATAGTGTGTATCGGGATGGAAGATCACATCGGACTCTGTGTGTCAGAATAGTAGATCGCCTCGTATTTTCTCAGGGTGGTAGCTTAGTTTGTACTGTGTGTGTGTGTGTCGGGGTGGAAGATCGCCTTGTAGTTTTGTGTTTGTTTGGGGATTGGAAGATCACCTCGTACTGTGTGTGAGATCAGCCAACATTGATAATTCAGATGGATCTTGTCCTCTCATCCAATCGTGGTCTGTAGTGTTTGCTGTCATGACTGACATGGGGGGGGGGGGGGGGTCCTAGCCGGGCACATTCACCCACTACTAGTATAGAGAAGATCAATGAGGTGAATCTCGGTGTGTATATAGAGATTGGTAAGGCGGATACAATGGTGTGTGTGTATTGGTGTGGCAGAATATACTGTATTTAGAATGACTGTATGATCATTCAGTAAGTGTGTAGCATCCATTGTATGATCTACCAGCTCATTCATCCTCCTGAGTGTCTTTGATTGGGTCAGTCATTGATGTAATTGTATTTCTTCCCATCTTCAGTGACCTGCTCTGGGGTAGGTGTAACCTCTGTGAGCCAAGTCCATGTTTCCATCACATGTGGGGGGGGGAAGCACCTCTGATGTTTGGGCTCTGGCAGGTTGCTAAGCGTAGTGTCTTTTACTATATGTATACAGGTTATAGGAAGTATATTGTGTCCTCTGCCTCCACCCTGGTCTCATTGTAACTAGGTTTCATCCATTTCTTCTGGATACCCACTCTGCCAGCCCTTGGCTGATAAGATGATTGGCATAGTACAGTTTTGTAGCCCAATGTATTTTTAATCACAGTCAAAGTGAGTTTAATCCCTTTTTAAATATCAAATTCCCATTCTGGGCGTCTGTGGTGCGAAGCGGACCCCACCCCAAGCTCAGATTACTTCTTCCTGGCATGGATTAACCCCTTAGTGGCTGTCCTGTGACTCGAGGTCATGGCTCGTGGAGCAGGGAAGGGGGATTTCCAGATGATGGCAGATGGTGTGTGCAGAATCATAGTTTAAGGCTTTTGCTTTCTAATGTGTTGGTGTAATCTCTCTTCCTAGAAGCAGATCACACCTGATCCTCTGCCCATTGATCATCATTTACTGGGCATGCAGCTTCTCCATCAGCTAGGAATTATTGTTGGCATTATAGCTGCAGGTGTTCTTGGCATTATTCATGCATATCAGCAGCAGGGACACGTATGTGTTGGGTCGGAGGAGAAGCACCAAAGTTTTTGTTTTTTTTCTTTCTTTTCTTCTCTTCTCTCCCTCCTCTGTGTGTGTGTGTGACACTATTGTTCACAATTGTCGGTTTCACCATGTCCATTGTGTTTATATTTACTGGTAATTAAGGAAAAAAGTTATACATTTTATTCTGGCTTAATTTCCAGTGTTGACAAAGTGAGAATTTTGTAAGCTGCAATTACTGATCGTTCCATAAAAGAATGATTTCCTGGATGTCATGAGGTTTCAGCTTCTATGCTTTTTTGAGTCGCTGACCAGCAGCAAGGATGGAGATGAGGAATTCTGACACTCCTTTACACCAAACCTGTTACAGAAAGAATTCAAAGAGAAGTAGGGGGGGGGCATATTCGCATAGATCCGAGCAACAGCTGTCTCTCCCACCAGCTCTAACACCAAGAACCGAGTGATCACATGACTGCTGATCACTCAGTTCTCAGTTTTTTGTGAGCAGAGCGTGACTGTTGGCTCTGTAAAGTCAGCAGACAGTGCCGGGACGTTGCTGGAACAGCTGCCCAACGCAGTCCAACCGCGTCTAGTGTCAATGTAGCCTAAAACTGCTGTAGATGGCAGTCGATAAGACGCTTGATTTGAGATGAAGATGTAATCTGGATCAGCGTAGTTGTTGCCTGACGGTCCCTCTATTGGTAATGCAGTTTTCCTCCTGGGAGTCCTGACACTGGAGGCCTAGTGAATTGAATGACTCTGTACACAAAGTGCTTTAGTGAGGCTGTAGTTTTGCTGCATGCTGTGCTGACATTGCAATGCTAGTTCAATAGAGATGTGTCATGCAGCACTTGTGTGTTGCCCCATGTAATCCTGTCATTAGAGTATGGGGGGCTGCCATTGCTTTTCTTTTTTTAAATACCTTTTTGCCTGGCTGTTAAGTATCCAAAACAACCAGTCAATATCCATCAGCTTCAGTATTTTTTGTTCATCTAGAACCAGCATGCAGATTAGGAAAGCCATCTTTATTGGCTCTCAAGGGAAGTGACAAACACCCATAACTTATGGCTATGGAGTAGTGAGTGAGTGAGTGAATAACTTGTATAGCGCTACAAATGCGAACTAAATCGCCTCAAGGCGCTTTGCATCCAGTGACATCCTGACCCTTCAGAATAGGTGGGTCTTAAGTTTTTTCCTGAAGGCCCGGTGGTTTTCTTCCATGCGGATGTTGGTGGGTAGAGCGTTCCATAGCCGTGGTCCTTGGACTGCAAATCTTCGTTCTCCCTTTGATTTGTAGCGGGACTTGGGGATGTGAAGGAGGTTTTGGTTGGTTGATCGGAGATTGCGATTGGGGGTGTAGTGTTTTATCTTCTCGCATAGATATTGTGGAGCGTTTCCCTGTGTGCACTTGTGGGTGAGACAGAGGGTCTTGAATGTGATCCGATCCTTTACGGTTAGCCAATGAAGGGTCCTTAGTGATGGGGTGATGGATTCCCAAGGTTTTTTTCCCGTTACCAGCCTGGCAGCCGTGTTCTGGATGACTTGTAGGCGTGAAATCTGGTATTTGGGTAGTCCGAGGTAGAGGGCGTTTGCGTAATCGAGTCGGGAGTTGATAATTGTTCCAACTACTACTGCTGTATCCTCTTTTGGGATGAAGGGGATGAGTCTACGTAGTAGACGGAGGAGATGGTGAGCTCCGCTGACTACTGATCCAATTTGTGCGTCCATCGACATCTCCGAGTCAAAGATGACTCCGAGACTTTTGACTTTGGTGCTCGGGGTAACGGTCTGTCCAAGGATAGTGGGGAGTGTCCAAGGAGTCTTAGTTTTTGTCTTTCGGTTTGCGTGGAGGAGAAGGAGTTCTGTTTTGGATCCGTTGAGTTTGAGGGAATTCTCAGTCATCCATTCATTGATCAATGTGAGACAGGTTTCCAATCCGTGATATTGGTCTTTTTTCCCGGTGATACGAAAGTAGAGTTGGGTGTCGTCAGCATATGAGTGGTAGCACAGGCCCTGTTTGCTGATGATTTTGAGGAGTGGGCGGAGGTAGATGTTAAAGAGCACGGGTGACAGGGGTGATCCTTGGGGGACTCCGCAAGAAATTGTGCGAGTTTCAGAGGTGAAGGCTCCTAGTTTCACTGTCTGGGAACGATTGTCTAGGAAGGATGCGAACCAGTGTAGGTCAGGGTCTGCGACTCCGGCTACTTTAAGGCGAATGAGTAGAGTTTTGTGGTCTACTGTGTTGAACGCTGCACTGAGGTCCAGCAGCACCAGGAGACATGATTCTCCGTCATCTGCTGCTTCGAGGGTGTCATCCCATATTTTAAGAAGTGCTGTTTCTGTGCCATGGCCTGTGCGGAAGCCTGATTGTAGTGGATCCAGGAGTTTGTGGGAGTCCAAATGGAGTTGTAGCTGTTGTACTACTGCTTCCTCCATGATCTTTGAGATGGTGTTAAGACTTGTTACCGGTCTGCGGTAGTTTGGGTCTTTGGGGTCCAGGTTGGGTTTCTTTAGGAGGGGTTTGATTATGCCTTGCTTGAGAGAGATTGGAACAATACCTTCTTTGAATGATTGATTTACGAAGTGTGTTATGGTGGGTGCAAAAATGTCGGTACATTCTTTCAGGAGTTTTGTAGAGATTATGTCATTTGGAGATGTGCTGTCTCTGAGGCTTCTGATTATATTTTTGGTGGTGTCGATGGTGATCGGGACCAGCGAAAATTTTGTCAATTGTATAGTGTTCATATTGATTTCCTCTATTTGCTTTGGCAGAGCAGGGTTGGTTGTTTTTTCTGTTGAATTGATTCTCGAATGTTTTCGATTTTGTCGATAAAGTCCGATAGCTCATTACAGAACTCTTGTGTTTCGTTTGCTGAAGGTTCTAGGCAGGTGGGGTTCATAGTTTGAGTTACTAGTTTGAAGAGTTCACGAGGTCGGTTTAGGCCTTTTTTGATGGTGTTTGAGAAATGTTCCTTTTTTGCTTTGAAAATTGCTTTGTGATATTTCTTAGTGAGTGCTTTGTAATTAATGTGGTTTTCCTTAGTTGGGTTTCTTCTCCAGGCTCCTTCGGCTCTTCTGCGTTCTTGCTTCAGTAGGGTAAGAGTGTCATTAAACCAGCCGGAGTTGTTTCTGCGAATGAGGGCCCTGCGTCTCGGAGCGACTGTGTCTGCTGTTTGTAGTAATGCTTTGTTTAAGGAGTTGAGTGTTTGTTCCGTTGAGTGGTTGAGATTTTGCGTTCCTATTTTATTTGATAGAGTAGTTTTGAAGAGTTCCGAGTGTAGTTTCTTCTGAGATCTTGTCCATTTTGTTGTTATTGAGTGTTCTGATTTTTGGGAGATGGTGTTGGTGGTAAGTTTAAATTTGATAGCGTGGTGATCCGTCCATGGTAACGGCATGTTGTCCACTGTGTTGATGTCCAGATTTTGTTTGAAGATGAGGTCCAGAATGTGCCCCGATCCATGCGTGGGGGCATTTATCAGTTGCTGCAGACCTAATTCTTCCAATTGGTTGATGCAGGAGGTGGCGATGGGGTCCTGAGTGGAGTTAGCCCAGAGATTGAAGTCCCCGAGTAATAGGACGTTTTTGGTTTTTAAAGTGTATGTCGAGATGAATTCGGTAAAGGGTGTGAGGAGATTTGTCTTTGGTCCTGGCGGTCTGTAGCATAGCAGTATGTGAATGGTGTCCTGGGGTGTTGTTTGGAGTTGCAGAGTGAGTGTCTCCATGAACGGCAATGAGTTCTGTAGAGTTGGTTTGATGATAGAGAGGTGAGATTTGAAGATCACTGCTAGGCCTCCTCCTCTTTGTCCTGTTCTATGCTCAGTTAGGATGGAGTAGTTCTCAGGCACCAATTCTGTTAGGATGGTGTTTACAGTCAGGTGTTAGCCAGCTTTCCGTGATAAAGAGGCAATCTATGTCGTTTTGCGTGATGAAGTCGTGAATTTCCTGTCTGTGCTTGACTGCCGATCTGGTGTTGATCAGGGCGCAAGCTATATGTTGTAGTTGAAGTGGTGTTTTCGTGTTTTTGATAGTCGATTGTCGATTGATCCTTAGGAGTTGTTCTTTTCGTAGTATTTTTTGGGTGGAGGTTGGTAATGTTGAGGCAGTATTCCTTAGCCTCTGGAGGGTGTCCGCTGAGTATTTAAAGTTGCACATGATGGGAAGAAAAAAAAGTGGTGGGATGGTGAATAGGGCCCAATGACAGTATGTGTGTCAGTCTGTGCTGGTGCTTGGCCCAACACTGTACTGGAGCTCATATGTTTTTAAATAATCAGCTTTGCAAGGACCCTGCAGTGAGGCTGAATGAAGTCAAAGGTGCCTGGAAGTCGTAGTGATAAAGCAATAGCAATGTCCAATTTTTGTGTGGGGGTTTTTTTTTTTTTTGCCTTCAGGTTAGCCTATAATAAGGTTTACCTGTAGGTAAAACGAATATATCATAAATGTGCACCATTTAGGAGATGTTCACACTGGATGCAGCCGGTGAGGTCACTGGCGCATGTGCTGTGAAGGTCTGGCTTTGTGTCGGAGCTTTAGAGCTCCATGCTGGAGGGCTCCCGCGGGCATGCGTGGAAGTGATTGTGGCTCGGCCACTAATGCAGCCGGCGTTCGCAAACCCAGAAGGAAGACTGGTGTAAGATCGAAGCCCCATCATTGGTGACATTGCGCTGCTAAACTTAATGCCAAGGTAAGTATTTCATAATGTGCTAGTATGAGATGCATACTAGCACATTATGCCATTGCCTTACATGGGAATTTATTTTTTTATCTTTAACTGCTGAGGTTTACTATCTTTAATGCAAGATCTTTTTGTAATGTTCAACAAATTATGTCTTTACTGTTTGTTACCTTTTGCACTTCAGGTGTTGGAGCTACCAGTTCCAACATTCCATACTTTTTGTATTTACAGTAGGAAATGTTTATTGTTGGCTCATACTTAATCTGTAGTTGCTTGCTTCTGTTGTCACCTCTATCTATCCTGACCTCTTCATATTCTCCAATTTAGAGGTCCACCTCGCCGCTGTCCAAGAAGCGACGTGTGTCAGAAACGGGTTCAAGTAGCTCCTCCACTGTTTATGTGAGCACAGCAGCGGAACTGTCAGCCAACGTAAGTGCCCCACAAACAAGACCTTCAAACAAGACTATCCCCGGTCTTCAGAGATTCTAATGATTTGGCTTTCTTGCAGGGAATGGCTCGAAACAGCACTGAAGCAGAGATTGATGAGGGTCTCTATTCCCGTCAGCTGTAAGTATCCTTTCAGTTGTGTGCCTCCCTTAATTTAAATCTGTAGACCAGCTGAAACTTTTTCTGTTGTGGCAGAGTAGGGAAAGGCTAGAACCTGTCAGGTTTTTGCTTTCTTCCCCCCTCCATCGTCGGAACCTAAACCCCCCAACCCAAATTTTATGTTTTCTGGCAGTGGGACAAAAAACCTTGAAGGAAGACAAAGTTTCCTCTAATTGACTGGGACACTGTGTCTCTCTCCGATTGGCTGAAGTGAACTGATGTCAAACAAATGTGACAGTTGGCAATCCCGGGCTTAGTTTTGTTTTATGATTTTGCTGCTATTCAGGGGCTCTGGGCTTCAGAAAAATGGCCAACTCCAGCAAGAAGGAACCGGAACACTGCTGGAGGCCATTTACAGCGCACACTTAATTTTGGTAGCATTTATTTTTAATGTTCTTTAGCAAGGAACAAATAATCCACATTTTTATATTAAATTGTTATATATATATATATATATATATATATATATATATATATATATATATATATATATATATATATATATAACACGCAAAACTATTATCATGACTCTCAGCTGGTGCAGGGCTTTGCCTGGTGCTACTTGCTTAGTGTCATTGCCTTAGCAATTTTGGTTGCTTTTTTCAGCTATGTCTTGGGCCATGAGGCGATGAAGCGAATGCAGAACTCCAATGTTCTCGTCTCGGGAATGGGTGGCCTCGGTGTGGAGATAGCCAAGAATGTTATCTTGGGAGGTGTGAAGTCCGTCACCATCCATGACCACGTAAATACTGAATGGAGGGACCTTTCCTCTCAGGTATCTAGAGCTTTGTGAAACGTCTGCTCATTGCATATAGCTGATGGGTTGGTATAAAGTTTGTAACTTTTTTTAACTTGTCTCTGACAGTTCTATCTCCGAGAGGAAGACATCGGTAAAAACAGAGCTGAGGTTTGTCTTCTAAGTTTGGTTGAGCTGAACCGTTATGTGTCTGTATCCGCTTCCATCAAGCCCTTGAGTGATGACTTCCTCTCCAACTTTCAGGTAAATAAATACAACTTTAGTACAGAATGTTAATATTTCTAATGTTTGCCTACTTGCCATAAAAACCATTGGATCAGGCATACTAGCATTTTCAGGAGAGGAGAGCAATGACTGATCCACATTTCTCAACACTTTTCCACATTTTAGTGGCAAGAAACAATTGACAGCATGGATCAATGCAGTGCTATAGTAGGCTTGAGAATGTTGATCCAGACACGGTTTCCTGTGTCGTCCTTGTAACCACCACCTTCTTTTCTACCCATTCCATCTCTTTGTAGTTGGTGATCCTCACAGATGCCACTTTGGAGGAGCAGCTACGAGTGGGTGACTTCTGCCACAGTCACAACATTAAGTTTATTGTGGCCGACACCCGGGGCCTCTTTGGGTGAGTGTAATTTGTACATGGTTTTTCCTTCCTCTAAAAGCATATTTTCCAAAAAAAAAAAGCACAAATACATGAAAAGATGGCTAAATGGGTTTTCTAAGAAGAGAACTCCACAGTATCTCTTACCCGGTGTTCTTGCTGAACTTTTATATTTAAGGCGCATATAAGCACCCAACTAGAACTATATGCTGCTGTTCCCAGTGCTGTACACACAGGTAGTGTAAAGCTGGGCACACAACAATTTTTTTTATTTCTGCAACCCTGCGGGTTGCTGGGGGGGGGGTGGGACTGACGGCTCCGGTCAAAGCTGTGTACTAGCCATGGCTTTAGTTAAAGTTGCAAGTTGCAAGCTGCAAATATGCTTCAAATCAAAGAATTAAAGGCCAATTAAACTTGACAGAATTATTCTTCAGAAGTCTATCCAAAAAAGTCTTGTCAGTAACTGGGCTATAAATGGAGAGATGGATATATCACTTTTTATTCCTTTTTTTTTTTTTTTTTTTTTTTACTTTTACAGGCAGCTGTTTTGTGACTTTGGAAAGGAATTTGTTGTGCTGGATCCCAATGGAGAGCAACCACTGAGCGCTATGATTTCAATGATAACAAAGGTATTCAACAATTCAGTTTCGCTTATGGTGCAATGTGAATTCTGATGGGACCAATTGCTCTCAGCTGATAATTTAGTTACTGGTTGCTGTAGCTATGGTTTTATGAGATCTCTGGGACTTGCTGACACACCCTTCAAGTCATCACCTCTTTGCTATGCAGACACCAGAACTGCTGTGTATTTTCTTTCTATTTAATTTTCTCTGCTCCAAGGTCCTCCACCTTCCTCACCCAGGATAATATAATTCAGGGTAAAGGGGCAACATGACTTTTACTGGAGGTTATTCTTCATGTCCAGTGACGAGAGGTAACTCGGCTTGTTTTTAATCTGTTTATGCCTTCCAGGATAATTCCGGTGTTGTCACCTGCCTAGATGAGGCTCGTCACGGCTTTGAAAGTGGCGACTTTGTTACTTTCACGGAAATACAAGGCATGACCGAGTTGAACAGTTGCGAGCCTGTGGAGATCAAAGTGCTAGGTGAGAACTGCGTTCAAGTCTAGAAAGACCCATTAGAACTGTAGCCTTTCTTGGAGCTTCTCTTCTATGTTTTTTTCTCTTCTGAGATATGAGCCCCCTAGCACCTTGCATTGTTAACTCTACTTCAGGCACAAACTTTTAATCCAGTATTTTCCCCAATCATTACAATGGTTGTAAATCCACTTGTGTTCACCGAATGTTATCGTAAAAGCAAAAAGGGACATAATCACCCAGGCACCCAGTGAATCAACCACTACAAGGCCAGTTGCACTAGACCAGAGAGCTGCAGTGACTAGTCTTCATTACAGCAATCTTCTGCACAGCAAACATTTTATTGCCAAAATATTACACAGCTGTAAAAAATACAGAAAGCAGACTCTAACCTGAAGGATAAGTTCACCTGTGTGAAAGGGGAAAAAATGCACATCTTTTTGCAGGTAAAAAATTAGCTTTTTATTTTTCTTTTAAAAGCCTTTGCACCTGCAATGCACTGATCGTGTGTGCAATGTTTTAATCTGTCTCCTGCTGACTCAGTGCAGCTGTCTGCCTGTACCTCATATGGGCAGGAAGTTACTGAATGACCTGATTCAATGAACTACTTAGAGTGCTCATGAGCACCCGTTAGTTCATTGAGAACTACAAGCTGTTAACTGCTTTGGCTGATGGTAGCTGTGGTTCCTCCATTTACATAACTCTGTGAATGAATGATGCCAGGTGGGCAGAGCCCTGCATGGCTGAGTTTATTTTCAAAGAGTGACAACGGGTGCAGGGAGAAGATCCCCCGCATTTCAAATTAAGTTCGTACAAAAAAGAAGCCGTGTGATGCGCTGGCAACGGTGACTTAAGGATAGGAAAAGGGATCCAAGGCCATCAATGACATGTAGCTGTTAGTGTGTCCTCTCCCAAAGCTTGTTGTATGGTTGGAAATCTGTCGGGTATGGGGTAAAACTTATTTTTAAAGTGCAACTTTTTTTTTCTCTTGTAGGACCTTACACATTCGGCATCTGCGACACAACCAGTTTCTCAGACTATGTTCGTGGGGGAATTGTCAGCCAAGTCAAAATGCCAAAAAAGATTGGCTTTGTAAGTTTTATGCACACAGGCTAAGAACTATTTCCTACATGTGGTGGCTCTCCTTTGCCTCTCTCCTTCATACACGGACTTTCCCATGACTGCGCTTTCATCTTCTTACAGAAACCCATGCGGGAGTCCCTCCAGGAACCAGAGTTTCTGATCACAGACTTTGCCAAGTTTGACCGCCCGTCCCAATTGCACCTAGGCTTCCAGGCCCTTCATGCCTTCCAGAAGAAGCATGGCCGACTTCCAAAGCCTCGTAATGAGGTGAGTGTCAATTACAATTAATTGCTCATTTACCTTGAAGTGTATCCAAGCCCCTTCTGTCTAATTATGTATTTTTTGTGGTCATTTCAAGGCCGATGCAAATGAAATTTTGGCTACTACCAAAGACATTAATCAGCACTTAAACGGATCGGCAAAGCAGGAAGAGCTAAAAGAGGATCTTCTGAGAAAATTGTCTTTCCAGGCTTTTGGAAACCTGGCTCCAATGAATGCTTTTATTGGTGGGCTTGCTGCACAGGAGGCTATGAAGGTAGTGTGTGCATTATGTAAGCACTTTTTCTTTTGATTTTCTTCAGTTTTACTGGCTATGCTGACTGTCCTGTTGTCCTTAGGCACTTTCAGGGAAGTTCATGCCGGTTATGCAGTGGTTGTACTTTGATGCCTTAGAGTGTTTGCCAGAGGAAAACGCAGATGCCATATTGACTGAGGAAAACTGCAGCCCTGTAAGTTGCCTTTATATTACAGAGATCGTTGGTGGCCTATAGACCACTAACCCTTTTTCACTCTGGATTTTATCTAACTGGACATGTCTGTGTTTTACGCAATAACAGAAAAACTCTCGTTACGATGGACAGATAGCTGTGTTTGGGTCTGAGCTGCAACAGAAGCTTGGAAAACAGCGGTATTTCTTGGTGAGTTGTCCCTTTTTTTTTAGATTTTTTTTTTTTTTTTTTTTTTTTTTTTTAAACACGTGTCTAATTCATCTAGAAGTGATGTGTGTTGCCCTAACCCCTTCCCTCAAAAAAACGTAAATTTTCTGGTTAGAGGCTACACCGGGGCGCCATGGCTTTTTCTGCTGGCAATGCAGTACAAAGTAAAAAGCCGCTGGATTGCTTTTACATGCAACAGGAGGTCCCCCCCCCCCCGGTGCTGTGTCCATAGACAGCGTGGCCCCACGCTCCCCCTCATCATTAGATTTGACTGACAGCAGTGGGAGCCAATGACCTCTGCTGCCTCAGCAAAGCCCTCATAGTGGGGCGAGTTGCTACAGATGGACACCGCTCTGGATCGAGTAAGGGCTCAGGTAAGTATAAAGCCCCGTACACACGGTCGGACTTCTATCGGACTTCTCCATGTTTTTTTTGTCCGAACGGAGTTGGCCGGGAACACCCATAGCATACACACACTCGGACTTTTATGCAAACTTTCCCAAAACTTTTTGCAACATCACGTGGTTTTTCTGCTCTTTACCACCACCCTTTGGTCAACTTCTGCTTTTGTTTGATTTTAACATATTAGTAGTTTTGTCCATCGGACGAAAGTCCGATGGTTTTCTGTACACACGGTCGGACTTTGCTCCATCTGACTTTTGTTGGGCAAAAGTTTGTCTGTTTGCAGACCCAACTTTTGTCCGCTGAAAACAAAAAATAAGCAAAAAAAAGTTTGTCCGTTGGAGCGTACACACGGTCGGATTGTTGGTCCAACTTGCTCAAAATGAAGTTTGTTGGCCAAAAGTCTGACCGTGTGTACGGGGCTTTAGGTGCGGTTGAGGGTGCATACTTCTACCTAAATATTTTTTATTTTATTTTTTTCCCTTAAAGGAGAAGTATGGGATGGGTTAAATAACTAGTACATATCACATTGGTCACATATCGGCTAATCTTTTTTTCTCTTATCCATGGACCGACACGGCGGCTCTTAATCACTGAACGTGTGGGTATATGTCCCTGCTTGCAGGAGAAGACCTAGGCAGAATGTTAAATGTTAAAACATTCTAGAACAAATCAGAGCTGAACAGCCCCGCCCAGGGGGGCGGTCCCTCCAGACATTACCCTCCCACCTGCAGCTAGCACACCTCAGTTTTTTTTGCCTAGCAGAAGGAGAAGACGTGGCTCTCTCAGGAGCCAGTCTCCTGGAAGATTTTACTTTTTAAATTTTATTCCTTTGGGAATTTTATTTTTATTTTTGAGACCTTCAATCAACTGTCGGCTGGGCAACAGGTTGGGTACACTAGTATCCTCGTAGTCTTCCCTGTCCGACCATCGAGCGTGCTGATCCTCGCCTTGTGTGCGTGAGACTCAGTTCACGACATACCCCATGGCTCCAGGGGTGGCCGGGTTGCTTTCATGCTCCCGCGGTCCTACGCAGTACGACTCTGTGATGGGTCTGTCTGAAACAAACCAGTGAGTCCCTCTATTGGCACTGAGGGTGTTCTCCAAGGTGCTTGCGGGACAGGTAAGTAGTCTCTCCTGCTGCAAGGTGAGTACATGCTGGCTGTGTTTCTGTTCAGCTCTGGTTTGTTCTAGAATGTTTTAACATTCTGCCTAGGTCTTCTCCTGCAAGCAGGGACATATACTCCCACGTTAAGTGATTAAGAGCCACCGTGTCGGTCCATGAATGTCAGCAATTTTTTATTTCTTTTTTTGCTACCTCCTTTTTTCGTTTTTACAGCATGTGCACATGAACTTTCCTTCTGCTGGCAAAAACGGTCCATTTTCAGTTTGAAAAGTTCTCAGGGGTTTGAACATCTCCACCAACACACCCCCGGCCTCTGTCCTCCCTCCCCTAAGACGTGGCTGTGCTGATAGAAATATATAGTGTAGATTCTCATACACAGCACTATCTATCAGTGACTTCTCACCTTAGTCACTGAAGGGCTGTTATCTCTGCTGGATTCCTCTAAAGAATGGAACAGGCTGGAGAGGAGAAGGGAGGGGGGAGCAGCTATGCTCTGTGAAGTTTCAGGAAAGAGCAGAGGGAGGAGAGCCGACATCAATCAGGCAAAATGACAGGAAATGGGGTGGATCCAGATTCTATATTCACACCATTGTCGGTATGATGCTTTATGAAAGACTGTAGAACCTCCCACAGGTATTTATCTTGATTTTAACAGAATGGGGGCACTTCTGAGAGGGCTGGGAGGGTTTATAGATATCAGCAGCTCACATAGAATTAGATGTAAGCAAAAACCAGGAAACCCATACTTCTCTTTTTAATGCAGGGAATGCATTAAAGTAAAAAATGTTTAGAACAACTTTAATGTACCATTTGTTTGCATCACTGTTCCAGTCTAGATGTTTTGAATTTGATGAGCATGTTGCAACAAAGTTGTTATGACATGAATCGAGTATCTTCAAATATGTAGATCAGTGTTTCTCAATCTTTTTACCGTGGAGGAACCCTTGGCAAAAAGTCTGCTCTCGGGGAACCCCTAAAAAACGAATTCAGATCTACAGCTCTTGGAACATCGGATCTGATCAGCAAACTTTAAATTATAACCTTGTTTATTGTAAAAATAGCTTTAAATAATGGAATAAAAATTGGAACTCACCTGACACCAACATTAGTGTGAACAGTGCACATAGAAATAGTTTTCTTTATGTCCCTGCAGAGACATGCGTTAGAACAAGCCCAAAATATTTTAAGCAAGTCAAATTTGCACACGTTTTCCATTTTTTGCACATACAGTGCCTTGCGAAAGTATTCGGCCCCCTTGAACTTTTCATCCTTTTGCCACATTTCAGGCTTCAAACATAAAGATATAAAATTTTAATTTTTTGTGAAGAATCACCAACAAGTGGGACACAATTGTGAAGTGGAATGAAATCTATTGGATTTTTGAAACTTTTTTAACTAAGAAAAAAATGAAAAGTGGGGCGTGCAAAATTATTCGGCCCCCTTGCGTTAATACTTTGTAGAGCCACTTTTTGCTGCGATTACAGCTGCAAGTCGCTTGGGGTATGTCTCTATCAGTTTTGCACATCGAGAGACTGAAATTCTTGCCCATTCTTCCTTGCAAAACAGCTCGAGCTCAGTGAGGTTGGATGGAGAGCGTTTGTGAACAGCAGTTTTCAGCTCTTTCCACAGATTCTCGATTGGATTCAGGTCTGGACTTTGACTTGGCCATTCTAACACCTGGATACGTTTATTTGTGAACCATTCCTTTGTAGATTTTGCTGTATGTTTGGGATCATTGTCTTGTTGGAAGATAAATCTCCATCCCAGTCTCAGGTCTTTTGAAGACTCCAACAGGTTTTCATCCAGAATGGTCCTGTATTTGGCTGCATCCATCTTCCCCCTCAATTTTAACCATCTTCCCTGTCCCTGCTGAAGAAAAGCAGGCCCAAACCATGATGTTGCCACCACCATGTTTCACAGTGGGGATGGTGTGTTGAGGGTGATGAGCTGTGTTGCTTTTTCGCCAAACATATCGTTTTGCATTGTGGCCAAAAAGTTGAATTTTGGTTTCATCGGACCAGAGCACCTTCCACATGTTTGGTGTGTCTCCCAGGTGGCTTGTGGCAAACTTTAGACGAGACTTTTTATGGATATCTTTGAGAAATGGCTTTCTTCTTGCCACTCTTCCATAAAGGGCAGATTTGTGCAGTGTACGACTGGTTGTTGTCCTGTGGACAGACTCTCCCACCTCAGCTGTAGTTCTCTGCAGTTCATCCAGAGTGATCATGGGCCTCTTGGCTGCATCTCTGATCAGTCTTCTCCTTGTCTGAGCTGAAAGTTTAGAGGGACAGCCAGGTCTTGGTAGATTTGCAGTGGTCTGATACTCCTTCCATTTCAAAATGATCGCTTGCACAGTGCTCCTTGGGATGTTTAAAGCTTGGGGAAATCTTTTTGTATCCAAATCCGGCTTTAAACTTCTCCACAACAGTATTACGGACCTGCCTGGTGTGTTCCTTGGTCTTCATGATGCTCTCTGCGCTTTCAACAGAACCCTGAGACTATCACAGAGCAGGTGCATTTATACAGAGACTTGATTACACACAGGTGGATTCTATTTATCACCATCAGTCATTTAGGACAACATTGGATCATTAAGAGATCCTCACTGAACTTCTGGAGTGAGTTTGCTGCACTGAAAGTAAAGGGGTCGAATAATTTTGCACGCACCACTTTTCAGTTTTTTATTTGCTAAAAAAGTTTCAAAAATCCAATAGATTTCGTTCCACTTCACAATTGCGTCCCACTTGTTGGTGATTCTTCACACAAAATTCAAATTTTATATCTTTATGTTTGAAGCCTGAAATGTGGCAAAAGGATGAAAAGTTCAAGGGGGCCGAATACTTTCGCAAGGCACTGTATGCTGTGAACGAGGCCTTACTGAACTTGAACACAACGCCCAAATATTGTAATTGATAAATAGGATAGCAGACTACGGGAACAGTTGGGACTTGTTCACAACATTCATGTATAAGAATTGATGGAAGATGGTGCAGATTTGACCTGCATAGAATACTTTGGTCTTGTCCACGTCATGTGCAGAGACATGCATTTTCCTAGCGTAGGTCTCTGCTAGGACATAAAGAAAATAACTGTGTGCCCTGTTAACACCACAATGTTGGTATTTGGCATTTGAGTATTTTTCTCTGCAGAAAACAATGCATACATGTTGCTGTGCAGAAACAATATGCACATGATATCAATGTTGATTTCAATGTGCACTGACAGTGCTGTCAATGCGCATTAATACCTGGTGCCTCCTCTCTAGTTCCAGCTCCTCTGAACCTGTGAGGGTGGTACCAGGAGGAGTGCTGACAGTGGGAGGGAGCACATGGCTGAATCTTGCAGGAGGCGAGATCCTGTGTATGGTAGTGACTGAATGCAGACTGCAGGGCCCTGTGGCTGGATGAGACTGAATCATAATAGGATTATGTACAATTATGGCAAAACATAAAGCTATTATCTCACCTCCCTGTTACATTCAGCTTGTGTGCCTCAACTCTCTGCTCCCCTCCAGTCTGCAATCAGTGCTGTTATACACAGGATCTCATGTCTTGTTCTCTGCTCTTCCCTCCCCCAGCAGTCTGCATTCACCCCTGACATATACAGGAACTCGGCTTCTAATCTAGCCATGTGCTCCTTTTCTCTGCTCCCCCCCCCCCCCCTCCACAGTATGCATTACTGCTACCATTAAGACAGATCTCACCTTCTGATCTGGTGCTCCCTGCCTCTAATCTTCTGGACTCCATGCTCAGGCTCTCCATGCTCGGATCCCCGCTGAATTTAGAACTGGCGCATTGGGATCACTAAAAACAACATTGGACAGAGATACATCCACCACAATGTTGAATCACGGCGGAACCCCGGTTGAGAAACACTGATGTAGATGTTTGTCACAATAGGTTCATTGTTAAGTGAACAATGGGTATCTCTTGCTGTATTTTTTTTTCTTAATTTTTTGTCTTTTTACATTTCTTTGTTTTGTGCAGGTTGGTGCTGGTGCCATTGGCTGTGAGCTGCTGAAAAACTTTGCTATGATTGGTTTGGGAACTAAAGAAGGTGGAGAGATCACAGTTACTGACATGGACACCATAGAAAAGTCTAACCTGAACAGGCAGTTCCTTTTCAGAACGTGGGATGTTACGGTGAGTGGTGGCACAAGGGCAGGTTTATCCTTTCATCTGCTGGCGTAGTTTTGTTTTCATCAAATTACATCTTTAACCCTTTTGGTGCAGGCTAAAAAAAACTTTAAAAGTTTGCCAAAAACTGCGCAGAAACATACACTTGAGTTCTGTCCCGCCAATAAATGACAGAATGTAATTGCTGTATCCTCTCTCCTAACAGAAAATGAAATCTGAAACTGCTGCACAGGCTGTCAAACAGATGAATCCTGACTTGCATGTCACTGCTCACCAGAATAGAGTGGGACCAGACACCGAGAAAGTTTACGATGACGATTTCTTTGAAGCACTAGATGGTGTTGCTAATGCACTTGATAATGTGGATGCCAGTGAGTGATTAATCATTACAAGCTTTTTCTGTCTGACATTACTATTGCAAACTGAGCCCCTTGGTGTTGCTGTGTAACTTTCACCTAGTGATAAAAAGTACTTAATTTTTAAGGGTTTTTGGCTAGCTGTCACAGAAGTTACTGATGTCTGCTGATACCCTAATGGCAGAAACTTCAATGCATCTGTTTATACTGGTGTTTCATTCCATTGTGCATCACATTAACACTTACACTTGCTGCATAGGCCACAATTTACTCTGCCTACTGTTCGTGACTCTGGGGTCCCTGAGGCTGTTGCACAGCCGTGTGCTCCTTATGGGCCAGTGGCCTTTGTCTTGTTTTCTGCAACGGCAGCCATTTTGCGATGGACCGCTTTGCAGGGGAGCTGGCTGGGGATGAATGGGTGACCATTTCTCTTGTGACCATGGCCATCATAACTTGACTCCAGTGCTGGGGCTGAGATCTGGGGCGGTCCCTGAGCACTCATGGTGGTGCGTTTTTTAACTTGGCAGTGCACACAGGTGGATTGGCGGCTCTGGCATTCTCCTTGGTGGTAAAACTGTCCTGGGGGTACATCTCGCTGTCCTTGGTGGTGCAGGGGATGGTTTACTTCTCCCCATACCCTTGGTAGCTTTTTTTTTTTTTTTTTTTTCTGGCCGACTCTTGCATGGCTTTGCACCCACATGGAGTGCCGGGAAGACCGTTCCGGACCCCCTTCAGGAGGAGTTTGGCCCTTTTTAAGGGTAAGTTCACCTTCACAGAAAAATCTGTAAGGTTAACTTGCACAGGAACCCCTCTCCCCTGACCTGCAGCGATCTCCCGTTATGAGCCCTGCTATAGCCGCCTCACCAGTCCGAGCGTTCTAATTGATCAGTGCCGTCACATGGGTGGCGCCAACCAATCAGAACCGCGTAACCCATCCATTTAGCAGGGGAAAAAAAAAGTGTGACTGCTGAGGGGATTTTTAAGCCCCGGACCGGTGAGGCGGCTATAGCGGGTCTCAGAACAGGACATTGCCGCGCTGCAGGTCAGCAGGACCGGGGGTTGTGGAGGGGGTACTGTGTAAGTTCACCTTAGATTTTTCTGTAAAGGTGAACTTGCACTTTAAGGGCTCTCAGTCTTTGGTCCCCATAGATGAACTTTCAGTGATCCTAAAGTCATTTGTCACACCTCTCGTTTCCGACAAGTGTCAGCAATCTGGTTACGTCCAGTTACAAAATTTGAATTTCATTATTTTCCTCCCACACTCCAAAGATATGTTGGGTTTATTCGATCCTGTCTAAATTGGCTCTAGTATGTGTATGAATGTGAGTTGGGGACCTTGGATTGTAAGCGTGAGGGTAGAGTCTGATGTAAATGTACAATGTGTATGTAAAGCGCTGCGTAAATTGACGGCACTATACAAGTACCATAAATAAAATATCTTCCCCTTTCACCCCAGTGCCTTTCGGCTTGGTACGAGGTGACGCTGGTCCTGCTGTGTCAGGGTGTAACTGTTCTGGTACAAGAACCGCAACGGTCTCTGGGTTTCTACTGTAATCTGTTCAGTTTATAAGAAGGATGGGTTTCGCCCGATGCTGGACCTCAAGGCCTTGAACACCTTTTATGCAGGTTCAAGATGGAATCTTTTCATTCAGTGGTGGCCCTTCTACATCAAAGGGCTTTCCTAGCCTCCATAGATGCTTACCTGCACATTCCCATCTGCGTTGGGGCAAAAGTGTTTCCTGTGCTTCGTATTATCAGTTTGTAGTGCTTCCCTTTTTGTCTAGACTCCAATTCTTGGGTATTTACCAAGCCCCAGCCCTTGCTTTAATCTGATACCTGGATGATTTGAGACTTGATTCATCTTGCCAGACAGTTTCCAGATCGTTTAGCATTTCCAGCAGGATTTCCAATGGAATTTGAACCTCAAAGGCTGCCTTGACAATGACTAGGCATCTGGAGTATCTGGGCCTGATTTTCATTTCGGAGCAGGTCAGTGTTTCCCATCGGACAAACTCCAGATGCTTCAGACTGTGGTCTGAATTCTCTTGTCTTGCTAGTGGGCTACCCCCCCGCGATCATGCATGCTCTAGATCTGATGGTATCCACCTTTTTTGTGGCAGTCCTGTATGCACAATTCCATTTGAGTACTCTGCAGAAAGCAATTCTGTTGAAGTGGGACAGATTTCCTCCCTCTCTGCACAACCAGATTTATCAGGATCTGTCAACGAGGTCCTTCCTCCGCTGCTACAAACCCGGAAGGCTTTTTTCCCTCTCGGCTGGACAGTAGTCACGATGGATGCCGGCCATTCTGGCAAGGGAGGAGTCCTGGTCTCAAATTTGACTCACATTTGCTTTACTCCGGAGAAAGCTCAACTGTCCAATGTTCTGAAGCGGCAAGCAATCAGGTTATCCCTGGAGCACTGGACATATCTTCTCCGGTGGCTGCCAGTCAGAAATCAGTTGGACCGCCGTGACTTATGTCAATCACAAAGGGGACCTGAGGAGTATGGCAGCGGCTCTGGAGGTATCTTGCATTCTCCGGTGGGCAGAACTTTTTGTTCCCGCTCTCTCCGCAGTGCATATTCCCAGCATCAGAAACTGGCAGGCTGACCATCTCAGCTGTCAAATTTTGGACAAGATGTTTTCTAGCAGATTTACCTATGCAAGGGAATGTTGGACGTGTAAGTACTGGCATCCCTTTTCTGCAGCAAGTTTCTGAGGTTTGTGGCGAGGGCAAGAGATCCCATGGGTGACAGTGGTTGTGCTGTTGACACAGGGGGATCAGTATTGCATTTTTATGTCCTTTCTCCTCTCAATCTGCTCTACAGGATCGAGGCTGGGGAGGTTCTGGTCATTCTGGTGGCTTCAGACTGATCTCTGCCCGTGGTATGCAGACATGCTTCAGCTGGTTGCGGACATTCCCTGGCGGCTCCTTCCTCGGGAAGATCACCTTTCTCGGGGTCCAGTCCTCTAACATGCTTTGCCATCTCTGGCTTTGACTGTCATGGCTGTTTGAAAGTCAGGTTCTAAGGGACATTGAGTTGTTGCATTCTGTGATCCTCTCACTGTATAAGGCACGCAAGTCTACCTCTCGGAAGATATCATTGCACCTGGAAGGCTTATGTCGTTTGGTGCGTGCCTCTGGTGATTCATACTTTGTCCTTGATGGCTTGTGTGTTGGCCTTTCTGCAACATGGTTTTAGTCAAGTCTCTGCCCTTGCTGTCGTTTTTTTATTTATTTTTATTTTTTTTCAGGCCATGCTCTTAGATTTTCAGTTTTATCCAGTGGGTTTGCTGTTGCCACAGTGGGACTTGAATTATATATATTTTTTTTTTTTTGGCGTCTCAAGAAACTTCCCTTTTGAGAGCATTTTGGGTTATTCCCTACTCTATAAGAAAATGGCCTTCCTGGTTGCCATTACGTCTATACAGTGAAGATCGGAGCTGACAGCCCTGTCCTGTAGGCCTCCCTTTCTTGTTGTGCACAAAGACAAGGTGGTTCTTTGTCTCCTTCCTTTCCTACTGACGCCTTCCTGGAAATAGGCATTAATGGTAATAACCCTGCATTTTTCCCAGTCATGCACGACGGCTTGCAGAGAGGACAAAATAGAACTACCTGATCAGGGTGGGACCCCAGCCTGCAGCACTTTCCTGCAGAAGGACTGGTCTTGATTTGCAAGCACATCCAGCCTGTAGTTCAAAGCTCCGGCCCTTCCAGCCCAAGATGTAGACCCTGCTATTGTTTAATGAGTGTTGACTCCTGTTGGTGGTGTAGATGCTGTCTTGTATGCTTCTGATAGCTGACTTCATCCACCTGCTGATAGTACTTTTTGATGCCCTTTTACCTTTTGTTGGGACCGGCAAACAGTACGAACAGACTCATGGAGGATCTCTACCATTTGGTGCTCTCGCTTATACGCAATCACGCATCTTCTCACGTCTATTTTTATTAAACTTTATCCTTTATTTTTAGGGTCTTGACAAAAAGATGGGATTACTATTTCTTCCAATCGGTGGAAGTTGGAAGCTACTTTTGGGCAGGAAAGCAGGGTCAAGAGAGAAGATAATCTTGTCCCGAGATATTATGCAAAATGGTTCTGCCATCTAGAGGGCTTGAATTTCTCAGACCCTCCTAGCGGAGACGAGTGCCACCAAACAAACAGTCTTTCAGTGGCTCGAATTGCTCCCTGCAAAGACTCTGTAGTTCTCTGGATAAGTCCCAAGAGGGGTACCTCCTAGGTTTGGGAAACCTTTTTCGACTTATGGCTGTAAAACCTTTTTGAATAGAGGGTCTTCTATTAGCCTATGATTCCGGCAGCACGATGGGGCTGATACCTGTACTGACTGCAAGGTTTAGGTCTGCACCTGCTTGGAGGAATTCTAGAACCGCCAGGATCATAGGGTCTGAGGTTTTGTTTGTACGCCCACCCCAAACTTTTTTCCCAGATCTGGTATATAGCATTGGTGGCGGTTTTCCTGCTGCTAAGGATAGTATCTATTACTCTTCCTGACAGCCCTTTTGCGCTCTAAAAGCTCCCTTTCAGTAGCCAGGCCGTCAGTTCACTTGTGAATGATTCACAGTTCCCCGATTTGAATGAGGTCTGGCATGGAGGGGAGTCTCCAAGGATCTGTGGTGCTGATTTTTTAACAGTCTTGGGAACCAAGCCCTCTAACAAAATTCCTGTGGTGGGAGTTTGTTTTTTCTTCTATTTAGAAAGTGTGTGTGTGTGTGTGTGTGTGTGTGTGTGTGTGTGTGTGTGTGTGTTTTATTGCTGTCTGTGACCCTACTAGTGTGTGCCATTACTAGTGAAAGTAAAAAAAAAAAATCCCAAATTTGAGTTTTTTCCCCCCAAAAAAAGGGAATCTTCCAATGGGCACACTAGTTCTGGGGACCTGGGGGTCCCAAAGGAATTCCCTTTAAGTTGCAGGCATTTCCTCTCACTTCCTGTTTGGCTATGGGACAGGGAGTGAAGGGAAAATTCTGTAGGGTTATAACCCTTACTTGCTCTATCCAAAATTAAACTATTTTGCCTATAGTTCCACTTTAAAACAAGCACATTACAGTTTTAAAGCCATTAAATTTAGATCTGTTTGGTTTAGAGACTGGCACTGCAGCTGGTTTTTAACAGAATGCTTTCCTTCACTCTTTTGTGTTAATTAGGGATGTATATGGACCGTCGTTGTGTCTACTACCGAAAACCGCTTCTGGAATCTGGAACGTTGGGAACAAAAGGAAATGTCCAAGTTGTCATACCTTTCATAACGGAGTCCTACAGCTCAAGCCAGGATCCACCCGAGAAGTCTATACCCATCTGTACCCTAAAGAACTTCCCAAATGCCATTGAACACACATTACAGGTAGGCTGATCTTTAATGGGCAATGTATGACAAACATGGGTAATAAATGCACTGCGATTTAAAGCGGCACTCTGGGCAGAGCTGCAATGGCACTTTTTTATAAATCTTTCTACTTTGATGAAATTATGTTATTTTTCCTTACACTTCAGCAGCCACTGGGAAATCTCCCTCTGACTCTTGTATTTATATGGCTCAGTGTTCTAGGTTTCCTGTTAGTAAGGCTGGCTACCATGCCTGCTTTTTGCCTCATTACTAGTTGTGTTATGGCCTCTTGGAAGTTCTACTGTACGAGCCGCAGTGTAACTGCTTCTGTGTAGTGGAAAGACCCAGTTGGCTCACACTCCTGGTCTGTCTCATCCAAGTTTTAAGTCTAATTTTGATAAACAGACCAGAAGCCTGTACTACCCACCTTCACACCTGTGGCGAGCACCAATATCCAATTTCAGGTTTGTTTTATCAGCGTCTAAGGCTGCTTTCACACTGATGCGCTTTACTGGCGCTATAGCGCTAACAATAGCGCCTCTCCTCTCACTCAAATGTGAAAGCCCGAGGGCTTTCACACTGGAGCGGTGCGCTGGCAGGGCGCATCTTTTGCAGCACTTTAGGAGCAGTGTATACACCGCTCCTAAAGCGCCCCTGCCCATTGAAATCAATGGGCAGCACCGCCGGCAAAGCAGTGCTTTGCGGGCAATTTTAACCCTTTTTCGGCCACTAGCGAGGGTTTAAAGGGCACTGCTAGCGGCCGAAAAGCGCCGCAAAAACGGTAAAGCGCTGCTAAAAATTGCCCGGCGTTGCTCAGTGTGAAAGCAGGCTTACAGATAAAGTATTTGACATTGATGCATCATTGATTCCTCCTTCTGGGGCCCAGGTATAGCTTCACTTTCATCTGAAAACCAAAAACCTCAGATTTAAAAAAAAAAAAAAAAAAAAAAAGCTCTAGCTCGTTTTTAAAAAATTAACCACTTCCCTACCCAGCCATAGTCAAATGACGTCCACAGATGGGAACCCCCCATCCTGGGTGGACGTCATATGATGTCCTGGCTTTGTAGGGGGATATCTGAATGATCCCTGCAGCTAGAGGCATCATTCAGATATCCTTTTGAAGTGCCGGCGATTCTGTGCACCATAAGAACGATCATAGCGGCGGTTCCGCCGCTTGATCGTTCTTATAGGCGGCGGGAGGGGACAGCCCCCACCGCCATCCGGTGCTTCTCCGGGCTCTCCCGTGCGATCAGGGACCCGGAGAGAATCTTCCGGCGCCGTTGGTGGGTCACGTGATGGGCATAGAGATGACTGGTGACCAGATGGTCACCAGTCATCTCTGATCGTTGGAGGCCCAGGCACGATGTGATGACGTCACGCCCGGGTCCTCAAATGTAAACAAAGCCGCCATTGCGGCTGTAAGTATGAGATCAGTGAAAAAATGTTCACTGATCTCATGCTTTCCAGCCTGGAGGAGAGATGTGGGGTCTTATTGACCCCGCATCTCTCAATAAAGAGGACCTGTCACACACATTCCTATTACAAGGGACGTTTACATTCCTTGTAATAGGAATAAAAGTGATATAAAAAAGTAAAATAAAAATAAAAAAATTAAAACGCCCCTGTCCCCGGTAGCTCGCGATCAAAAGCGAATGCACACGCAAGTCGCCCACATACGTAAACGCCGTTCAAACCACATATGTGACGTATCGCCGCGTGCGTTAGAGCGCGTGCAACAATTCTAGCACTAGACCTCCTCTGTAATTCTAACCTGGTAACCTGTAAAAAAAAAAAAATTAAAACGTCGCCTATGGAGATTTTTAAGTACCGAAGTTTGGCGCCATTCCATGAGTGTGCGCAATTTTAAAGCGTGACATGTTGGGTATCTATTTACTCAGCGTAACATCATCTTTCATATTTTCCCCAAAAATTGGGCTAACTTTACAGTTTTGTTTTTTAATTCATGAAACCATTTATTTATTTTTTTAAAAGGGCGTTTGAAAAATTATTGCGCAAATATCGTGCAAGAAAAAAAGTTGCAATGACCGTCATTTTATTCCCTAGGGTGTCAGAACCCCAAAACATATATGTTTTTTTAGCAGAGTAATTTTCTAGCAAAATGATGATTTGTACATGTAAGAGAAGTGCTAGAATAGGCCCAGTATGGAAGTGGTACAAAAAGCCCTGTATTGAAGTGGCTAAGCTGAGAGAAAAAAAAGCTTCTCGTCTTTTAACCACTTGCTGTCTAAAAATGGCCTGTGACTCAAGTGGTTAAAACCAGCTCAGTTGCAGTAGCAACTGCGATCTTGGTAATGTTTGCTTAGCTGGGGATTTGGCAAAAGTTTTCAGGGCTACATGCTCGGTTAAAGCAGTTTGACACAGTTCCCCATAAATGTTTACTGTACAAAGTAAGGTCCGTTGGCATGGACCCTATGTGAGTACATGGATTGAAAACTGGCTACAAGGGTGAGTTCAGAGGGTGGTGATAAATGGGGAGTACTCAGCATGGTCATGGGTGGGTAGTGGGGTCCCCCAGGGTTCTGTGCTGGGATCAATCCGGTTTAATTTGTTCATAAACGACCTGGAGGATGGGGTGAATGGTTCAATCTGTCTTTGCTGACGATACTAAGTTAAGCAGGGCAATAACTTTTCCGCAGGATGTGGAAACCTTGCAAGAAGATCTGAACAAATTAATGGGGTGGGCAACTACATAGCAAATGAGGTTCAATGTAGAAAAATGCAAAATTATGCATTTGGGTGGCAAAAATATATGAATGCAATCTATACACTGGGGGAGATCTAGGTTGGAAAAGGACCTGGGGGGTCCTAGTAGATAGGCTCAGCAATGGCAACAACAAAGCAAACATAATATTGGCATGCATTAAAAAGGGGATTAACTCCAGAGATAAAACGATAATTCTCCCACTCTAAAAGACTCTGGTCCGGCCGCACCTAGAGTATACTGTCCAGTTCTGGGCACCAGTCCTCAGGAAGGATGTACTGGAAATGGAGCGAGTACAAAGAAGGGCAACAAAGTTAATAAAGTGTCTGGAGGATATTGGTTATGAGGAAAGGTTGCGAGCACTGAACTTATGGAGAAGAGGCGCTTGAGAGGGGATATGATCCCCACAATGGGGATAAAGCTTTTTCGTGAAAGAGAGTTTAACAAAACACGTGGCCACTCATTAAAATTAGAAGGAAAGAGGTTTAAACTTAAACTACGTAGAGGGTTCTTTACTGTAAGAGCGGCAAGGATGTGGAATTCCCTTCCATAGGCGGTGGTCTCAGCGAGGGGCATTGATTGTTTCAAGAAACGATTAGATAAGCACCTGAAAGACCACAACATACAGGGATAATATACAAGGTAATACTGACATATAATCACACACATATGGTGGACTTGTCTTTTTTCAACCTCATCTTTTATGTAACTATGTAAACTGCTGTTGTTTTTTTTTTGTTTTTTTTTTGTACCCTGCAAGGAAATGTCATAATCTGCGTCACATATTAGCACATTGTTGAACTTGCATCCTAAAATGAAGCCCTTCCAGCGCCTGAGATGTCGGAGCTGCAAATGCTCCATCTTCACCCATCTTGCTTCTTGCTTCCGGGTTTGCGGACTCAGGCTCTGAGACTGGCCGGAGCCGTGATGTCACTCCTGCGCATGCACTGCCGTTTACAACACAGGGCTCTGAAGGAATGCCCAACTGGGATGTCACTGGCTGCATAGACAGAAGATATCTCCTAAAGGCTGCACGTTTAGGAATTTACAATACCTAATAGGTAAGCCTGATTATAGGCTTACCTATAGGTAAAAGTCAGAGAATGGGAGTTTGCTTCCACTTTAACACTTTTTATATATGCTTTACCAACATGTCCAAAAATGCTCTAGGTTCTGTTAAGGTGACGTTACCAATGGAGGTGGCTAACAAGTGTCGATGCCTCATGAAAGTGACACACTGACTATTTTTTAACACAACTCTACCATTCCTGTGTGAACAGCACTGTGTGGTTGGTGCCATTGTAATATTCATGGCAGGTGTTGAAGGGTGGTTATTCAGCATTTTTTAAGCTTCATAAATGCTGTATTGACACATTGATTTTGTTACATTTCTTATTTGAACTGCTTATTAATGACCCAGAGGGTAAACCTCCCGTGTTTCTCAATGGATAAAGGAAATGTATATCTTTTTGTTCTCGCTGTAAAATCCTTTTCTTGGAGTCCATTTAGGGACATGGCTCACACCCACTGTATATCTGATCATTTACTTCAAAGCTTGATACGTTGTGTGTGTGTGTGTGTGTGTGTGTGTGTGTGTGTGTGTGTTTTTTTTTCTCTTCTTTCCAATGTCCAATCCTGTAGATGGCAATATAACCCAAAGGGGAAAGGCTCTGTGTGCCCTCTGTGGAATTCAAGAAAAATTATTTTTACAAGGGAGTACAAAACTTTTTTCTCTTCTCTTAATTTACTATAAATCTTTTTTTCATTTTATAGTGGGCTCGGGATGAGTTTGAAGGTCTCTTCAAGCAACCCGGAGACAATGTTAATCAATATTTAACGTGAGTAACAAATTTTATCTTAACATAACCTGTCTGCAATTGTCTTCTAAAAGTTGCTATGATTTGTAGGCGTGTGTGTGGGGAATAGGGCGCTCTGAATAACAAGGTTACTTTAACAAACAGTACATGGCTGGCTCTTGAAATGTGATTAATGCAGCACTTCTGTAGAGGGAAGCACACTCTAAGAAAAACAAAGCAGAGAAGAAGGCGCTTTTCTAAGTGCAGTAATAAAACACTTTAATGACAAGGAAGGGTTAAAAACGCTTACAAGATGGAAGTGAAAAGCAGCCATATCAATGAATCCATAACATCCAGCTGGATGCCTCCTGGGAGTAAAGACAGCTGCAGGTGGAAGTTCCAGCCAACCAGCGGTGGTAAACACTATCTCTGATGCAAGATGGAGAGCCATGCTGTCAAAACCAGCATGGAATCCAGGCAACTGAAAGGGATGTCAGTGGGCAGGACATGTTTCGGAGCATGCCCAGTCATTCCTTCAGACCAATGAGTGACTAGGCATACTTATGTCCTGCCCACTCTGACGTCCCTTCAGGTTGCCTGGATTCCATGCTGGTCCTAACAGCACGCCTCTCCATCTTGAATCAGACACACAATGTTTACCACCGCTTGTCGGCTGGGACTTCCACATGCAGCGGTCTTTACTCCCAGGAGGCATCCCGCTGGATGTTATAGGTTCATTGATATGCCTGTTTTTCCCTTCCATCTTGTAAGTTGTTGTGGTGTGTGTGTGTGTGTTGTGTTTTTTTTTTTTTTTTTTTTTTTTTACCTTTCCGTGTCATTTAAAGTGTTATTACTATATTTACAAAATATTGAATGAGAGGCCCTTTGACTCAATGGGCAAACACAATTACATGATCAAGTGGGAAAAGGCACTGGGAGAGGAGATACCCCTGGAACAATGGAGGGCCATATGGAACCAAGCGTCCAAAACGTCGATATGCACGCTATACAAGGAGAATATATACAAGATACTGTATTTCTGGTACTTGAGTCCTGATGTCCTCCATGCCATCCACCCGGCTAGTTCGGACCGATGCTGGAGATGCCAGGGAGCAAAGGGAACACTATATCATATCTATTGGGAGTGCCCGCTGATAACCCCTTACTGGAACTCGGTTCACCAACTTCTGACTCGCCTCCTAGAAACGGAAGTACCATTCACCCCCAAATTTTTCCTGCTGGGACTGATGTCTCTGAAGGCCCCTCGCCCATACAAGAAACTAACCAGACATGTCCTTACGGCAGCTCGCTGCTTGGTGGCACTGAACTGGAAGCGCAGCTCCCCCCTTCAGAGGGAGCGCTGTACGCCAGGATTAGGGATGTAGAATCAATGGAGAGGATGACGGCGAGGATTCATGATCACCTTGACGCACACAACATGGTCTGGGAGCTGTGGCGCCGCCGGGAGGACCACGGTGACTCAGAGCCAGGTACACTTTGATGACATTCCCCCCCCCCCCCCCCTCTCTCCCCCATCTTCTCTCTCCCTCTTCCCTTTATTCTTTCCCTTTTTTTCTTTTTTTTCTCCTTTTTCCGCTCTACTCTTTCCCTTTTCTCTGGGAGTCCCTATGGGACCCATATACTTGAATATCTAATAGCCTTATCAGTTCAAAGGTTTGGTTGATAGCACGGTACGTAAATGTTAAAATAATCTGATGAGATCAGTAATCTGCATAGATGCCAGCTGTACCGGTGCTGGCACGCTCAGGAACTATTACAAACATGTAACCAAGAAGAAAAAGCAATTACTCTGTTTGTTGTAAGACCGATGCATTATAATTGTAACTGATATAACTTCAAATAAAACAGTTATTGATAAAAAAAAGTGTTATTACTGCACTTGGAAGCGCCTTCTCTGCTTTGCTTTTGTAGAGTCAGATCTTCAGATTCTCTCCAAAGCTGAATGTGATATGAAGATGCATCACTTGGCACTCAACCATAATAGTATTCTTCTCCAGCGGTTAGTTCTTATCGTGCAAGTCGAGCAAAAAAGGCAAATGGAGAACTGATGTGTTCTAGCCTTTTTTTTTTTTTTTTTTTTTTTTTCTCACCTAGTTTAGGGATAGGAAGTGACAATTCTTGCTTTCTTGACTTTTTTATATATTTAATTATTCTTTCTCAGAGATCCAAAGTTCATGGAAAAGACTTTGAAGCTGCCAGGCTCTCAACCCCTCGAGGTGATCGATGCTGTTTACAAGAGCCTAGTTACAGACCGGCCTAAGAGCTGGACAGACTGCGTGTCCTGGGCTTTTAATCATTGGCACACTCAGTACTCCAATAACATCTGTCAGCTGCTGCACAATTTTCCCCCTGAGCAGGTGTGTGTCCTTTTAAATCAAACGCAGTGAGGTCTGAAAAAGACTTTGCAAAACATTCACAGAGTTCTAGGAAATTATATGTGTGTGTTGTACAGTATATATGAGATGTGTATTTTCAATTAAAAAGCAAACCCTGCGTCATCTGGCAATAAGCCTGAATGTTGATCTACAAGAAATGTGACAAAAAAAACAGTATCTGGTATCTGATTAGTGTCCATTTTTTTTTATTTTATTTTTTTTATTTTATCTGTATAGCTGACCTCATCTGGTGCTCCTTTCTGGTCCGGCCCCAAAAGATGTCCCCATCCTTTAGTTTTCAGTGGAAACAATGTAAGTTCTCTGATATATTCTAAGACCTTTGTTCTAGTTTTTTTTTTTTTCTAGTGGAGCTTTAATAATCTTGCATCTTTTTCTGTTATTCCTAGTCATTGCACTTGGATTACATCATAGCAGCTGCTAACCTCTTGGCAGAGACATACAGCGTCAGTGGATCCACGGACAGAACCGCTGTGCTAGAAATTCTAAAAGCTGTCAAAGTGGTAACTTTTACACCCAAATCCGGGGTCAAAATCCATGTGTCGGACCAAGAGATGCAAAATGCACATGCCTCCCTAGGTATAATCACTACACACGTTCGCTTTAGTGTACAGCTGTTATTACAATGTTCGTCTTGCGTAATGGTAAATTGTGGCATGACCAATATTAAAGGGGTTTGCAACAAGTAAAATACTCTATATAACTTTGTAATTTTTATCACACAGCCAATGTCTGTATAATGGGGAAAGAAAAGGAAGGAGACCTAAGAATGAAAATCATTTAATTGGTTTTCCAGCACAGGATATACTGGGCATTATTGAAAAGTGCTGAAAATGGCAGGCCACCTGTAATCTGATTTATTTAGCAGCTCAGTGCTGCTGTCTATCTGACTCCCCTTTGTCTGACTTGTGAGGTGTAAGGAAGGAGGGTTATTGCTGACTAATTTCTTAGTGGAATAATAGCCAATAACTTTTTTTTGTTTTTTATTTCCTTTATCTGCAACCCCTTTCTGATTGCTATTGGTTGCCACATTTTGTACATTTAAGTTTCTTGCTGACGAAGACTTGATAAGAGGAATTTCGTCCCACTGCCATACAGGCTACCGTAGCTCACTAACTGTAATACTTTTTCTCTCTGATAGATGACAGCCGTCTAGAGGAGCTGAAAAACAGCCTACCCCAACCAGACAGTCTTTCCGGTTTCAAAATGTTTCCTATTGAATTTGAAAAGGTAAAGTGACTAGCTTGTGTGTGTGCGGGTGTGTATTTTTTTTTATTTTTTATGTACAGATAGACATCCCATCCTGTGTCATCCCTTCCTTTTCCCATTTGTACAAAGAGAAGAGGAAAGTTTGGATAGTTTAATGCTAGTTATTGTAGAGCCTCCCTTTACATCAGTCCCCGCCAGAGTCATCTGTACAGTCCTCATCGGCACCACCCTTTACACTATAGTCTTCATTCCTCATTAAACCCCTCTTAAATCCTAGTCCCCATTCGCGCCCCCCTCATCTGGCTAGATTTACACATTTGTGGGGAATGCATGCATAATTGCATGCATCCCTGACCCATAGGCAACATGTGCAGCAGCGTTGGGGTCCAATAATTCCTAATGGCATTACCACACATTATACAATGCAGCGCATTTTTATGCGCGCTAAACTGCATGGTGTGACGCAGCACGTGGCTCTGTGTGTTTTTTTTTTTTTTTCCCCTGCTTTCAGTGTCTACAGCGGCCCATTCAGTTGAATGGGCTGCTGTGCCCACACTAATGCGGCACGCAAGACCTGCACAAGTGTGAACCTAGCAATGTCCCCCTCTCATCAGAGATCCCCACTATCGGTGTCCCCCACATTGCAGCTCCCCATTAGAGGTCCTCCAATCAATGATCCCCTTGTCAGATTCTTTCAGTCTGCCCTTACCAAGGGCTGGATGGGAGCCGGGACTCTTATTTTTTATTAATTTTTTTCCTATGCAGCGTTGCTTTTGGTTACCTTTTTAGTTTAAGTGTGGAGCTGTGCGGAAAACCGCAGACATACTGCCTTATTCCGCAGAGCTCTGCACAACACATTACACCAGCGTTTTGGAGTGAACAAGACACACAGAAAACAATTTTGTTTTTTCTGTGCGTCTTGCCAAGACTTGCGTTTTTCTAGTGATAACTCAGGTCTCTGTTTTGTGGTGTGAACAAGCCCTTAATCTTTTTAAGTGCTGGGTGTTAATGATTTTGTCTGTTACAGGACGATGACACCAACTTCCACATGGACTTCATTGTAGCCGCTTCTAATCTGCGGGCAGAGAATTACGACATCCCACCTGCAGATCGACACAAGGTAAGTGTAATGGGCTGGGTTCTTGATCACCTTATGGTGGGATCTGTACCTCACACCTGTAAAATCAAAGCCTAGAGGTCAGGGCCAGTTCACACCAGACGCAGTTCCGTACAGTTTAGTGCGCATTTTTTCTGCACTAAAAATGCATGCAGTGTTTTCCGTGTATTCCAATGGCTCTTGTTGGCTCTAGTTCACACCATGCAGTCATTTTCCGGTGCAGAAACTGACCGGAAACTAACTGCATGGTGTGAACTAGAGCCAACAAGAGCCATTGGAATACATGGAAAACGCTGTGCATGCATTTTGTGCAGAAAAAAAGCACACGGAACTGCGTCTGGTGTGAACTGGTCCTTAAAGTGGATGTAAACCCAAATGTTTGTTTATTTTTAATCACGCTTGTATTAGATCTGTACCCAATCTTGCCATGAAGAGTTAATCCAGCTCTGAGCAATTCTCATCTTTTTTTCAGTGAGATAAAAATGGTCAGACAGAGAAATAGTCAGTTTCTCCACCTTGCTGTGAGTGACAGGTGATTTAAATATCTCATGCAGGAGCCTGAGACAGACATTCTGTACTTCAGATCCCCTCCTTTCTTCTCCAGCTCTCCCAGGATTGGCTGCGCCACTCCTCAGCATGCTGAAGTCAAGTGGTGACTTGTCTGGGTTTTGACTGGATGTTGGTGATCATAGCAGAAGGAATACACAGGAGAAAATGCATGTTGACAAGGAGTGTAGCGCTGGGCGAGGAGTCTATTGACATCACGACTCCACCCACCGAGCTCTGGACAACAGACCCACCCACAGAATCTGCATTTTTTTTCAGGTCTCAGGACAGACAGAGGGGAGACATTTTGACTGATCAGGATAAAGATAACCACTATGGTAGTATAGAAAGGATGAGGGTGGGTTTACATCCACTTTTAAGTCTAAACACATTTTCAATGAGCGGAATGTACTCAACTTAGTCCCTGAGCGACAGCATGGAATAGTGGCTTTTTTGGGGTGAATGTCCTAATTCTCCATTGAGGGTGAAATAATTTTTATTTATTATTTTTCATCACTGATAATGTGGTCTGTAAGTAAAATGGTACTCTTGGTTATATGATGTACAGCGGATGGTGTTAAAAGTTTGAGATAAGACCCCTTTTTGTTGGCAATATTGGCTGCTCTGTAACATGTTTTCATTTTGTTAAATTTTACCTTTTCGCAGAGCAAATTGATAGCTGGGAAGATCATCCCGGCCATTGCTACAACCACAGCTGCGGTGGTTGGCCTTGTGTGTTTGGAGCTCTACAAGATCATTCAGGGGCACAAGTCACTGGAATCCTACAAAAATGGCTTCATGAACCTAGCTTTGCCTTTCTTTGGCTTCTCTGAACCCATTGCTGCCCCCAAGCACAAGGTAAGGACCTTGTTAGGTCTGGGAAGCACTGGTGAGATCTGTACCTCACACCTGATCCTACCTGAGGGTTAACATTTTGACTTTTGAAAGGTGGGTAGCAAACCAGGTCATGGGCAGTGGTGAGGCATAAACCCTGCTTTGCTTCATCCAAAAAAAAAAACTCTTTTTAAAGCAGAACTCTGGTGTAGTTTTTAAAGCCCTGATTATTTTAACTGTGACTTCTTCTAGTACTATGAGAATGAATGGACTCTGTGGGACAGGTTTGAGGTGAAAGGCATCCAAGACAATGGGGAGGAAATGACACTGAAGCAGTTCTTGGATTATTTCAAGGTGAGTCACTTCCCTAAGCCTTGCGCCCTTAAAGACAAGGAACCTAATGTACAAGTTGCCTTTCTATTATGCTTCTAGTGGTGGCGCACTTTCCTAGGAATAAGACATTTGATCTGTCCCTGCCCACAGAGCTTTGTAGTCATGAAGCCGGTTGCTTGCCAGCTTGTGTGTTTTTGCATCCGTTTCCTGCCACTAACCAGGAGACAACATGCCAACTCTGTATATGTTTGCTTGCTAATGGACTCGGGACTCCAGTGTTGCTTATTGCAGTACTAGATTTTTAGCCCCTGTTCACACGTGTGCTAAAATCGCATTGCAGTTTATGCATGCGTTTCTATGTGCATAGCATTGCAGTTTGAGTGCAATTACACCAGAAGTGTGATTTTTGGCTAATGCATTCTTCTTGACTTCAGGCCAAAATCGCCTTCCATTGATATCAGTGCAAAATTGCATGTCGCTCGCAATCCTATGTGAACACTGACCTCTGCATGTCTGGAACGCACTACTCCAACTCCCACAAGACCCTTTTTGGAATCGCACTCGCAATGCCTGTGGATTGCATCAAATTGAACCATCGATAGGAACACATAATATCTAGCCTGTCATGCAAATCTGTGCATTTTGAAAACGCATCCAGAATCTCATATGTGTGAAACAGGGCTTAAATGCTTTTTTTGTGAGAAGGCATTAAAGGAGTTGTAAAGGTACATTTTTTATTTTCTAAATAGGTTCATTTAAGCTAGTGCATTGTTGCTTCACTTACCTTTTCCTTTGATTTACCTTCTAAAGGTTTGTTTTCTTTGTCTGAATTTCTCACTTCCTGTTTCTCCTCACTGAACTCCACACCGTCATCCAGAACAGCTTACTGAACAGCTTACTGAACAGCTTACTGAGGATAAACAGGAAGTGAGAAATTCAGACACAGAAAACAAAGAAAAAAAATATTTAGAAGGGAAATCTAAGGAAAAGGTAAGTGAACCAACAATGCACTAGCTTAAAGGAACCTATTTAGAAAATAAAAAACGAACCTTTACAACTCCTTTAAGTAGACTGTAGCAACTGACAGCAGAAGGCAGAGCATGGAAGACTCCCACTTCGTCAATTGTTGAAATGAAATCTCGGATCATACAAACTGTTACATAAGGGTGGAGGTAACCAATACAATATAAGGATTCTCAGCTGTTGTCCTTGGTTCACATGATTTCTGCCAGCTGGAATGGACTGTAGCCTGTTCTGCTTGTAGGTTGGGCTAGATAGCTGTACTTTCCTCTGCCCTTCCTTTCTCCCCCCCCCCCCCTTTTTTTTTTTTTTTTCCCCTTGTATGTCTGTTCTCTTCCCTCCATTCCATATTCCCCAATGTCTGACTAAATCTATTTGGAGACTAGTTTCTTTATACTTTGCTCTTGCTCATTGAAGAGTAACTTGATGCTGAATAATATCATTGCTACAGCTTAGTCCCTTTTTACTATCCTTTTTTTTTTTTTTTTGTATGAATATTTCCATGATATATTCTTGCCTACCCTACAACTTGCAGTCTTTTGCTATGTCTGAAATATTTATAAAAATGTATTGAACTGTAACGGGCAGCAGAAGCTCTTGTGTTTGTGGGCCCATTCATGATTAACAATGTACAAGCAATGACCACCTTGTTCCCTTCAATAGTGAAGCAGACATTTTTGTGCTGCCTTGCATGGTATTTCAACCAATTCTGCTTATGACTCTCCAGGCCTGATGGATGTTGGAGATGTTTGAAGTGACTGTCCAAAATTGGTCTACTCCACAGGCTGTATCTGATGCCAATGTTTTTTTGTTTTGAAGTAACAATCATGTCTGTTATGTCTGCAGAATGAACACAAGCTTGAAATCACAATGTTGTCCCAGGGGGTCTCCATGCTGTACTCATTCTTCATGCAAGCTGCTAAGCTGAAAGAGCGTCTCAAACTACCGTACGTATCCTACTTTTTCCTAAATCCTACAACTCAAAAGATTTGTTGCATTTATTTATTTTTTTTAAAGGGTAAATTTATTGAAATTTTGACACAATACACAGAACCTTATACAGTGCAATTCACATACGTTGTGTAGAAAGGTTATACATATGCGGTACAATATTAATGAGTCTATAATCAACATATCTGTATCTTGTGCATGTCTCACATCTTTCCTTTATCTATGTTATACATTACACTTTATTGAACATCCACGCAACATTTGCTGCACTTCCATCTTTTATGTATTTTGTCAGTTAATATATTTTTTATATATATATATATATATATATATATATTATACACTTTTTTTTTTTTTTATAATTAAACTCTCTCCCCCCCCCCCCCCTGTTTTTTTAAACAGTACTAATACTAGCAACAAATACCCCCTCCCCCTCTTTTGTAACTCAAACATGTTACATATGGCACAAGGTAGGTATAAGTATGTTCACGGTCTCACTACAGCGGGTGTCCCAATACTTCAGATATCACATATTGACTGTCTTAGTGCACATCTGTTTCTTCACTGATCGATAAATTCATCTTTTAACCATCCCGCCCAGATTTTATCGAATTTCTTTGGGCATCCTCTGGATGCGTATGTCAGCTTATATAATGGTAGCGCTTGGTTCACCATGTCTATCCAGTTCTGTAATGTGGGAGGGGTCGGCTCCCTCCATCTTAGAGCTATAGCCTTCTTTGCGTAGCAAAAGAGAATTCTGAGGAGTTTTTTCTGAGAATCCGATATCCCTTCCTCCTCCAGATCGCCTAATAAGCATCTGGCCGGAGAATAGATGTTAGGAACGTCCATAGCCTCCTCCAGATAGTGGAGGATTGTTTTCCAAAATAACATCACTTTAGGGCATAACCATACCATATGAAAGAAATCTCCCATTTCATTTCTACATCTAGGACATTCTGACGTGTCCCGTCTTCCCATTCTATACAAACTATGCGGAGTGTAATAAGTCCTGTGGAGATAGTTGAACTGTATTAATTTGTCTCTGGCTGATACCATTGCCGGCACGAGTGAGTCCAGGGCCTTAGTCCACGACTCCTCTGACATAGTTGGTATATCTCTTTTCCATTGTGCTGCCACCCTCTCCAGACCAGCAGAGGAGGGTGCCAGCAGGCCGAAATAGTACCTAGATATCAATTTAGAGTGATCCTCCTCCGCTATCAGTTTTTCCCTACATGAAGGGAGAAGTGCCACCTCCTCTCCCCCATACTGTGCTCTAGCTGCGTGACGCAGTTGCAAGTAACGGCAGAAGAAGGTATTAGGCAAGTTGTATTCCGTCTTGAGATCTGCAAATGTTCTAACCATCCCATCCCTAAATAGTTGTTGGGCATACTTAACACCATATTCTGCCCAGCATTCCCCATCCGGGATTTTACATATCTCTTGTAGTTGCGGATTACGCCACAAAGGGGCGTTCGGGGATCTCGTTAGGCTAGTGCCTTTCATTCGATCATTACACATGTGAAATATCTTGTATGATAGTTTTAATATCCCTGCTCCCCGCTCCGGATACGGCCCGTCCCGATACACAACATTATTCAGAGCCTCATATGAGCATACCTGGGCCGCCTGGGTGGCAACCGAGGCATTCTCCGTTTTGGGGAAGCCCCACCAGTGTACATGAGTCAGCTGGGCAGCCAGATAGTAACACTGGAGATCGGGTAGTGCCAATCCGCCCGATTTTACTGGTAAGTACAGTGTTTCCAATGACACTCTGGCCGGTTTAGCTCCCCACAGGAAGGGCAAAAGCAGTTTAGTAATCTCTGAAAACAATTTTTTGGGTATGTATATCGGAGCGTGCCACAACAGATATAGGAATCTTGGGAGATAAATCATTTTATATATGTTTACTTTACCAAGGAGGTTGAGGGGCAACTTGCCCCATACCTGAAGACTGTCCTTAAGACGTGCTATCAAGGGTAGTAGATTATTAGCTATGAATGTATTCAGCGGCAGCTGTATCCTCGACCCCCCAGATATCGGAAGCGAGACACCACCTGCAATGGTATCTCCGGAGGGAGAACAGGTGTGCATGTGGAGCAGAACGGAAAAATCACTGACTTGTTCCAATTTACTTTAAAGCCAGAGTATGTTCCAAACCTGGATATTCTGTCTAGGGCTGCTGTCAAGGACCCCTCCGCTTCTGCTAGGTACAAGAGCATGTCATCAGCGTAAAGTGATGTCTTTTCTTCCCTTTCATTTACCATACAGCCCCTAATCTCCCCATCCACCCTCAGCAGAGCTGCCAGGGGTTCGATGGCCAGGGCAAACAGCAGGGGCGATAGAGGGCACCCCTGCCTAGTGCCCCTAGCTATTTTAAATTGGTCTGTAATGGTGTTATTCACCCTTAATCGTGCCACCGGTTCTGCATATAATGACCTCACCCAGGCTATAAAATCTAGGTCCAAACCCGAGCCGCCCAAGGACCGCAACCAGATATGGCCATTCAATAGAATCAAAAGCCTTGTGGGTGTCCAAGGACACCACAATCCTAGTGTCCGGTGTTGGGCCCGCAGTTTGTAAAATAGTAAAGAGACGTCTCAGGTTTATGGCTGTTGAGCGCGTCGGTATGAAGCCCGTTTGGTCAGGATGAATAATTGATGCTATAACTTTATTCAGACGGGCGGCGAGGAGTTTGGCGAGGATCTTGGCATCCACATTAATTAATGAAATGGGCCTATATGATTCACACTGTTCATGGTCCTTGTGCGGCTTAGGTATTAGCACGATCAATGCCTCCCTGAGGGAATCTGGAAGTCTCCCCAGCTCCCTAGCCTTGTTATACACCTCAAGTAACTTTGGTGTCAGACTTTCCCTATAGGTATCATACCACTCCACAGGGTATCCATCTAAACCTGGTGTCCTGTTCGGTGTCAGGGAGCCAATGGCCCCTGATATCTCCTCTGTGGATATTTGGAGTTCTAGCTCCCTTGATGCCTCCCCTGACAACTCCAGAAGTGGGACATGGGCCAGGTAGTTCTGTACCTCCTCTTGCTCATAAGTCACTCTGGAAGAGTATAAGTCAGAATAGAATGTGATGAATGCATTGGCTATATCTGTTTGTGATGTGCACAGATTATTACATCTGTCAAATATACGTGGGATAGAAGCGGTTGGTTGCTGCGAATGGGCTAGGTATGCTAACAGTCTGCTATTTTTATTACCAAATTCAAACATCTGCTGGGACTGGTACAGAAGCTTTTTTTGTGTTTTTTCCACTAGGACTAAGTCAAGTTGCCTAACCCCTTCCCTCCAAATTTTATAGTTATTTACCGTGGGACTCTTGATATATTCCACCTCTGCACTCGTGGCCTGTTGTTCAGAGTCCCTCAGTTTCCATTCACGATCTGACCTGAGCTGTTTAATAAGATCTCCTGTAGAGCCTCTAAGGGTAGCCTTAAACGCATCCCATGTGGTTCCCACTGGTACTTCCTCTCTATTCTCTATCCAGAATGTGTTAATAGATTTTTGCGTGGCTCTCTCAAAAATTTCTTCCTTAAGCCACAGGGGGCTCAGTCTCCATAAACTGAACCCTCGCGGCCTCTCTACATCTATAGAAATCATTAGTGGCGAATGGTCTGAGACAGCCCTGGGAAGATATTGGACATCCACTACTTTGGGTAACAGTTCTGTAGATACAAAGCACATATCTATTCTAGAAAGGGTATTAAACGTGGCAGAGTAGCATGAATACGCTTTGGTGTTTGGATGTTTCCACCTTCACGCCTCAGTTAGATTATACGGTTTCACACCAGCCGCCAATGGGGAGCTGTCCATAGCCGCCATGCCAAATCTATCCATTACAGGTGACAGCACCACGTTCAGATCCCCTGCCAAAATTATGGGTCCTTCCGCCACCCCAACAACCGTTGACATTATGTCTTCCCACGTCCCCACCACAAATGGGGGAGGCATGTATACTGCCACAAAGGTATATGGCTTGCTGTTTATGATCAGAATTAAAATCGCATATCTTCCAAGTGAGTCTGTCTTGACCAGCTTGGTTGTGCATAGCAATGTTTTATACACTAATACTGAGACCCCTCTCGCATAGTTAGAATATGTAGAATGGAATGCCCTGTTTACAAAAGCTCTGTGGAGGGCAAGTGTTCTAGATCCCACCAGATGTGTTTCCTGTAGGAAAACAATACTGGGTCTACATTTCTGTATGTGTTTAAATATCAAAGCTCTCTTAATCCTGGAATTAAGACCTCGCACATTCCAGGATAGTACTTTAAGAGCCTGCATGGTGGGAGAGCATAATAATTTTCGCTGTGGGTTCTATAGGCCTGGGTCTGCAAAGACACCGGTCCCCCAGCCATTTCCAAGGCATTCCATTCTGCACCACCCACTCAATTTGAAAATAACAGTCACAAGAGTGCACACATATTGCTGAACTCATTACATCCCCTACCTGCCCCTGTACCCCATGCCGTTTTTCTGTGAAATTATCCAGATTATACCCGTAAAACTGTGATCCACAACGTAGGATCATAACATCCCTTCCCCCCTCCCTGCCCGCAGCCCCAAACCTCCCACGGACTTTGTCCCCAAACATTGAATGTAACCAAGAAGAGTTACCCTAGGGGGGTAATTCCTCCAATCCAGCCGGATCGAAGGTACAAGGGTGAGTACGTGGAAGTCTATTGAGCAACTTACGAACCGCGCCGATAACTGCGTATGATCTTTAGGCCCTGTTGCTTCTGAAGTCTATAAGGATTTTCAACAGTCCCCGTTGTCATTACTGAGATGTGTCATCAAGGAGTACTGGAAAGCGTTCAAAATTTTATTTATTTTTTTTAAACCGGATCTGTGCAGTGGGTTAAGGAGGATTCATCTTCCTGCACCCAGTGTTTCCAGCCACTGATTTGCTTCCTTTGGAGAGGTAAAAAACTGGGTCTTTCCATTATGCACCACCCGCAGTCGTGCAGGATACAACATGCTGTATGGGAGACTGCGGTCCCTCAGGCGCTGCTTTACACTTTGGAATGCCGCTCTCTGCTTCTGTGTCGCAGCTGAAAAATCTGGAAAGATGGTAATTCGCTGGTTCCCACTCATCAGTTCCGGCATAGTGCGGGCCTTGCGGAGAATGGTTTGGTTTCTTTATCTCTAAAATAGAGAAAGCGGGCCAGCATGGGTCTGGGGTATCTGCCAGGTTGTGGAGCCCGCAGGGGGACTCTATGATCCCGTTCAATGGCAAATAAGTGGGAGAAGCTATCTGCTCCAAAGGTCTGCTGGAGCCATGACAGGAGGAATTCCTCTGGATTTTTGCCCTCCGACCCCTCGGAATCCCAGGAACCGTAAATTGTTTCTCCTGAGCCTATCTTCAGTTTCCCCGAGTTTGGTCTCCTGGGACTTGTGGTCCGCCGCAACATCTCTCACTTGTAACATGAGCGGGTTAAGATCATCCTCCACCGCTCCAATTCTTTGCTCCGCATTATTGCAAAATCCACTCTGATGGTTTCTATCTGTGTGGTCAGCGCCACATGGCAGGTCTTAATAGTGTCCATGATTTGAGCTAATGTCGGTTCGCTTACCTTTGAACCGGAGCCTCCCTCCTCCACATCCGATGAAGGAGAGGGCAGGGGAACGGCTAGTGGGTCTGTTGGATCAATCCAGTCCGTGTCCCCCTCGGTCCACTGGCGTCCGTCCTTAGGAGCACCGCGCTGCTTGTCAGTATGCTGGGCACCATCTTGGCTGGCCTCGTGTGCAAAGCGGGCCAGCCGATCCGTGGGCGTGCTGCCGGCCTTCGGGCTGTACTTATTTACCATCGCCATGTACCCGAGGTGTTCCGCAGCCGTCCCAGATACCCAGGGGCGAAAATAATAGCCTTAGGCCGTGTAGGATTAGTTCAGGATCTCAGCGCGGTCCGGAGCTCACAAGGAAACGATCCTCACATACCGGAAGTCGGACACGCCCCCCTGTTGCATTTATTATGGGACTCCTGGCTAGGGCAGCAAGTTTAAAAGAAGCTGCATCACATTGCGAAATGCTTTTGTTTTTTGTTTTTGTTGTATAGTTAGCTGGTATATTGTATGTCTTAGTGGGGCCTTTTATTTTCCTCCCTGCCTATTTAACGTACTTGTTCTGTTTGCAGGATGACTGAAATTGTGACTAGAGTGTCAAAGAAGAAGATTGGCAAACATGTTAAAGCGCTCGTGTTCGAACTGTGTTGTAACGATGATCTTGGAGAAGATGTGGAGGTCCCTTATGTGCGTTACACCATTCGCTGAACATAGAATATTGGTTTTGATGCATATGTCGGGGGATTTGAGGCAGCATGGGGAAAAAGGGCACTCTACCCAAGTACCCTTCTAGGAGTGCCCATTTCAGGCTCGGTCTGCTTCCCCTTGATGTATCCAGATTCATTGGCCCAAGAAGTGCCAGCCTGCAACACATTCTGTTCCATGTCTTTGTCTCATTAACTTGTTTCATTCTTGTTTTGTTAGCTGTGTAGTGCACACATTTGCTTAGTGTTTCTAAACCCAAGACTTTTAGATTTGGATGGAGTGGAGAAGGTTTAAAACCTCTGTCGGGTTTTTGTCTGTCATCTCTGGCAAGTTTCACCCTGGAATTGTCCTGGGGACCAATGTCATAGTGACATATAATGATGGGAAATCTAAAATGGAGGTGTCTTCACATTGAAAAGATTTTTCACTTCATGTTGTGTCTTCAAGGGAAAGTTCCCCAATGAAATGCAGACAGAAAACAAAGTTCTCATACTCTATCCAAAACTACCAAAAATAAAGTTTTGCGTTTATACTTTAACCCTTCATACCTGCTGGCAGAAGGGTTAGTGACTGACTGGAGCTTATCCACTGAGTTCTGGTTTTACAGCTGCATGGGGGAGCGTCTTTGTCTTGCCCACACCACCACCCAGAGCGTGCCAGTGATCTGAGGGCCTTATCTTATAGAAATGTTTCTTTATACTGTGAGTTCTGAAAAGAAATTAAAAAAATTAAAAACTCCTAGCTGTTGGTTCTGTCTTTTAATAGTGTCTGGTCCATCTTACTGGGAAGGTGCATTTGTAGAACTACAGATTGATAGTGCTGTGGGTGGCAGATGCTTTTGCCATAAATGGGTTTTGACACGATTACCTCAAGTTTGCTCTGTTTCAGCAATGACAGCTCTACTCTTTCCCTGGCTGTTTGACAGGTGCCACCTTTACTTGGGCTTCTCCTGTTAGCCACAGGCCACATCTTTTCTTTACTGTCCATTAAAGCGCACAGGTCAGGTTATACTGCCTCTTAGAAGTTGTTGGTACACTGGCAAACAGAAAAGCAATAAGCCAGCTCCTGTGTAAACCCTCCTCTCCTCTCCATGCCTTTTTTTTTTTTTGCTAGTGTCCTAGGAGGTTGGACACCTTTTTCTTCAGTTAGCTGGAAAAAGACTTACGGGGACTTTTCCAACAACAAAATAAACGTTTTTGCAGCGTTTAGTAGCGCTTTGCTGCGTCTGCGTTTTTAGAAGAATTTTTAAAACTTTTTTTTTTTTTTTTTTTTAAATGGCCAAAAATGAAAAACGCCTGTAACCGAAACACGACTAAACGCAAGTTACCACATTTACCAGCTATTACAGGCATTTGTCGTTTTCAAATGCCTCTGAACATTTCATCCTGAAGGTGTGTGTTTTTTTTTTTTCCCCCGTTTCAAAAAAATGCTTCTAAACTCCCTAGAAATGACTAAACGACCCTGTGTACATGTACTGATAAGATAACATATAGGAGATTTCAGGGGCAGCCCTTCAGGTCTTGTATGGATTTTAAGGGGAACCCTGCGCCAAAATTAAAAAGGAAATAGCGAAGGGTTCCCCCCCCCCAAAAAAATCCATACCAGACCCTTATCTGAGCACGCAACCTGGCAGGCCGCAGGAAAAGAGGGTGGAGGCAAGAGCCCCCCTCCTGAACCGTACCAGACCACATGACCTCAACATGGGGAGGATGCTTTGGGGTTTGACCCCCCAAAGCACCTTGTCCCCATGTTGATGGGGACAAGGGCCTCATCCCCACAACCCTTGCCCGGTGGTTGTGGGTGGTCTGCGGGCGGCTTATCGGAATCTGGATGCCCCCTTTAACAAGGAGACCCCCAGATCCCAGCCCCCCCCCCCCCATGTGAATTAGTAACAGTATGTCCCCTTTAATTTGCCGCCGTGTGGTCGTGCGCGGGTCCGTGCCTGGTGTTAACAACGTCTCCCTGTTTTTCCTAGCGATATGTCACTGATCGAATGCTCCCTCATCGAGAGCAGCAATTAGTGATGTCACTCGTACCCACGCCCCATAAGTTCGAATCGCTCCCCAGGACACACTTAACCCCTTCAGCGCCCCCTACAGGTTAACCCCCTTTACTGCCAGTGTAATTTTTACAGTAATCCAGTGCATTTTTATAGCACTGATCGCTGTAAAAATAACAATGGTGTCAAAATTGTCTGTGTCCGCCATATTGTCGCAGTCATGATAAAAATCGCTGATTGCCTCCATTACTAGTAAAAAATAATAATAATGCCATAAAACTATCCCCTATTTTGTACACGCTATAACTTTTGTGCAAACGCTTCTATGTAGAACACGTATCGGCCTAAACTGAGGACATGTTTTTTTTTTATAGCAAAAAGTAAAAAATGTTGCATTTTTTCAAAATTGTCCTATTTTTGTTTTTATAGCGCAAAAAATAACCACAGAGGTGATCAAATACCACCAAAAGAAAGCTCTATTTGTGGGGGGGAAAAAAGGACATCAATTTTGTTTGGGAGCCACGTCGCACGACAGCGCAATTGTCAGTTAAAGCGTCGTAGTGCCGAATTCGCAAAGTGACCTGGTCCATGACTGACATCCCACTCGAAGTCAAGCCCCCTAAAGAATGCGTGTTTGGAGATGGAATTCCAATACACTTCCCTTAACAGCCTGAAGATGTCACCCCCTGACTTGGGAACCTTAACCCTATCAATAATCTTTGATTGAGTTATAAAAGATTCTTCAAATGTTTTGAATCTGTCCCACAGAGTACTTACTGACAAGTGTCCCTATTGTTCAAAGGACTCAATTTTTGTCCTCAGACACTTTAGTTTGACACTATTGTAGTGAGGAATTGTTCTATTAAAAGACATTATTATTCAGTTGATAATGTAGAAGCCTTTAAGCCAGGGGTATGTAACCTCGGCCCTCCAGCTGTGGTGAAACTACAAATCCCATCATGACTAGGAGCCATGCCTGTGATTGTCAGTGTCTTGCAATGTCCTTTTGGTTCTTGTAGTTTCAAAACTGCTGGAGGGCCGAGGTTGCCTACACCTGCTGTTTCTGTGTCTGATATAGAGGATCTTGCTTTCAAGGAAAATTGTGCTGTCAGGGATTTGGCAGCAGATAGTAATCGAGGTAGATGTTTTACATGTCGTTGATGATGCTGTCGATCCGTCCATATTAAATCCAAAACAGACTTTTTACCCTCTCAATTCCCGAGCCCCAGATATGGTCAAATTTCAAAGAGCTGTTGAATGTGATCTGATCGTGTTGGTGCAATAGGTGGTGGGAGGTGAGACTGCTTGGCATGATAATTTAACCCACGGTGAAAGATCAGCCTTTGGTGTTTTGCTAGGTGACAACACCATTGTCATCTGTAATTCAGACGGGGGGGTCTCATTGTGGTTTTGAATGAAAATCAATATAGACAAGAGGCCGTTCGACAGCTGTCCGGTCACTTGACCTATACTAAACTTGCTGGGGATCCAACAAAGTACAGAGCAGTGATCACAGATTTGGTTCAGAGCGGAGTTAGAATAGGTGTATTTAATCAAAAAGAGGCTAGATACCTGACCATCCTATCCTCACTTTTTTATCTACCAAAAACCCATAAAGGGTTGGATTCCCTACAAGGTAGACTCATTATCTCTGGCATTAATTCCCTTATTAAACGGTTGGGTCAGTGGCTGGTTAAGCAGTTACAGCCCTTGGTTGTGCAGCTTCCTGGTTACCCCAAGGATACAAATCGCCTCCTTGGTATCATGAAAGGGTTTATATGGGAGGATGATTTTGCCTGGATAACCAGATATGTAACCAGTCTCTATTCTTCCATACCTTACCATCTTGCAGTGGCAGCTGTTTTACTTTGAATATTTGACCAATTTTATCTAAGGAACACGGACTACATTGTAGATATACTTGCATTCTTGTCACACAATTACTTTATATTTGATGGGGAGTTCTACCTCCAATGTGTGGGGCTGCCAAGGGAGCAAAGTTTTTCACCTTCCTTGGCTAACCTTTTACATGGGTTGATGGGAGCGGTCCCACATCTTTGTAGGGGAAAACCCCCCCTTTAGGCCATTAGGGTCTCTCAGGTTCATTGACCTACTGCTGGTGGTATGAAATGGGACAGATTGTCTATTGCCGCTTTTTGAAACCTTTCAATTGTATTGATAGAAACCTTGTTTTAACTGGTTGCGTGGATAATAGATCTGTGTGTTACTTGGATGTGTGCCTGACGGGAGCTAATGGGTTAGTCTCCACGACTTTATATAGATTGCCCTTTATGGGGGTACTCCCTTCTACTTGCCCAGTCATGCCACCCGAGACCTACCATTAAAAGTATCCCTGTTGGTCAGTTCTTGTGGATCAGGTGTATCTGCAGTGATGACCAACATTTTGAGCATGAAGCACAGTCCCTTTTTTATGGGAGCTTTCTACACAGAGGATACCCTACGTGGGTGTGAGACAGGGCTTTTATCTATAGCTAGACCTAAGGACAGAGATTTATTAAATGGTAACGCCACTTTTGTGGGGAAAAAAAATTTGAGAAAAAATAATATAGCATGTACAATTGATACAAGTCATATTTTAATTGAATGTTATTAAAAATTACGTTTCCTTTTCAATCTGCAGCCACTGTAATTTTCTCTAAATGCAAAGCAATATAGCTACCTGGAGTTCTGTACACAGAATGTGTACTGACCACTCCCCAGAAACAGAATTTCCTGCTTGTGTGATTGGCTCACTGATTTTCTCAGAAGTCAGATTTCAAGCATTTCCTGCAACAAAAATTTCGTTTTTGCTGAGATTTTCAATAGGAACACGTCTAAAGGGATGCAGGTCCAGAAGCTTTCCTTATTGGTGCCCTGCAGCTGCCACAACTATTATGAAACCACTCCCATTACATCTACTCAGCCTAGAGGCACAGACTATACAATTTTTTTTTTTTGTACAACTTTCCTTTAGATTTACCAAAACCATATTATAGGTCAAACAAACACTCAATTTGTATGCAATCAGGTAGGCCCTTGCACTTCATAATTGAAGGAAAATATAAAAAAAAAATGTATGGCCAGCTAAACACACGTATTTCTTCAGAATAACCAAAGGTAGGAATCTGCAACCAAGGTTGTTTATAATCCTTGCAATGTACATAGATCAGCCGGGGGCAATTGTTTTTTTTCCTCTTTCGTTCATGGACAGACGGCCTTAATCTTGACAAAGTGGGCATTAGCTTGTGACAGCAGGCAGGTAAAATCACCAGGTTGCATCCAGGATGGAAGGTATATATGTCCTAGATTCAGGCTTTATGCCGATTTATACCACTAGGGGGAGTGCTGGGAGTCTTGCAGGGGAAGAGTTAATGAGCCCAGCTGAAGTAAGTGGGCTCATTAGGGCCTCTACAAGAACTCCCAGCATGCTAAGGGAGATGCTCCAACCTGGAACCAGATCTGTGTGGATAGTCTGGGGAGTGTGATCTCTGTGCGGTGAGCCAAAGCCTGTGTGGTTATTGCTAAGAACTTCAAAAAGCAGGGAGCTAGGGACTGGGACAGCACAAGGCTGTACCCAGTTGTTAGTTAGGGACACCCCCGTGTGTAGTGAGCGGTCCAGTTGACCAGGATTTATTTTCCGGTTTCTTTTGTTTTTGCTGTATTTTTTTGTATGTATATAGTTCAAATAAAACCACACCCTTTTTGTTTTCTCCTACCACTGTCTGCTGTGCCTGTTTTTGTGTGGTGAACCCATCCAGGGGGTCTCACACACCTGCTGCTGAGTTAACCCCCCCCCCCCCCTCACATAGCCTTCATTCAGGAGTGACTAGGTTGAAAGTGTTAACTTCAAAGCTGAACAGCCCTGCCCAGGGGGCGGTCCTACTGGCTATATCCCCTCAGCCTGCATTAAGCAGATCAGTTTTTTTTTTCTGCCTAGCATAGGACATGGCTCCCTTTGGGCCCATAGGTCCGGGGGTTTTTTCTATTTTTTTTTTTTCTACGTTTTTGTTCCTGCGATCCTCGATTAACTGCCGACTGGGTGACAGGCTGGATCCCAGATCCTTGTAGTCTCCCCAGTTTCGGCCATCTAGCGTGTGCCGACCTTGGCTATGTGCTGATTTTATCCAGGACATGCCCGCCGCTCTACGGGTGGCCGGTAAGCTATGCGCTCCAGGGCATGCATATGACTGGTCTCTACGGCTGAGTCACAGCATGCCGGGCCGTCAGTCACCTCCGTAACCGTGCGGAAGATGGTCTGTCTGGGATGCTTCCAGCATAATCCACGCAGGAAGGGTAAGTAGCAATCCCCTGCTTTGGCAGGAGGACATGGCTGGACATTCCTGGAGAGATCAAATGGTTCTATCCTTTCTTTCCCCTCTCCCTTCCTTCCCTCCTCCCTGGGCTCTGCGAGCTAGGCTGGGGGTTCACCTGGGGGGGCTCCATCTGGAGCGGGAACTGCGCTGTATGTCCGCTTCTGGGGTGCTAGTGGGCTGCCATTAAGTGTCAGTTTTTTCTTACCTGTGTGTTTCTTCCTCCGTGCTGTCGGCGGCCATTTTCTTGTGGTCCGCCTGTTTTGGCTCTATCTGCCGCTTGGCGGCTATTTTCTTGTGGTCCGCGCCTGCTTGGCTCTAATTGCCACTTGGCCGTTTTCTTGTGGTCCGCGTGTGTTTTGGCTCTGTCTGCCGTTCGGCGGCCGTTTTCTTGTGGTCCACGCCGTTCTTCAGCACGGCCGCTCGGCGGCCATTTGGTGGAGGTATCTGGCCTCTAGTGTGCATTTTACTGGCGCAAAATAGACACACGCTTGCGGAGGGTCAGACTGACACAGGCAGATGTGCAAAGAGCAACTCAGGCGGGAGACAGACAGCGGCAGTAACAGTTCTAAGGGTGATGAGTCCTCTGGGGGGCCCCTCGTCTCTATGACAGCTAGGAGGGTGGGCTGTTACATAGTAAGGTTGAAAAAAGACAAAGTCCATCCAGTTCAACCATTAAAAAAAAAAAACTATATCGTACAATCCCATATACCCAATTCTATACCCACAGTTGATCCAGAGGAAGGCAAAAAACCCCAGCAGAGCATGATCCAATTTGCTACAGCAGGGGGAAAAAAAAATTCCTTCCTGATCCCCCCGAGAGGCAATCGGATTTACCCTGGATCAACTTTACCTATAAATGTTAGTACTCCGTTATATTATGTACATTTAGGAAAATATCCAGGCCCTTCTTAAAGCAATCTATGGAGTTGGCCAAAACCACCTCTGGAGGGAGTATGTTCCACATTTTCACAGCTCCTACTGTGAAGAAACGTTTCCGTATTTGGAGGTCATCTTTTTTCCTCTAGACTTAAAGAGTGCCCCCTTGTCTTTTGTGTTGACCGTAAAGTAAATAACACCAAGTTCACTATATGGACCCCTTATATATTTGTACATGTTAATCATATCCCCCCTTAATCTCCTTTTCTCAAGAGTGAATACATTCAGTTCCTCTACTAATCTTTCCTCATAGCTGAGCTCCTCCATGCCTCTTATCAGTTTGGTTGCCCTTCTCTGCACTTTCTCCAGTTCCCCGATTTATCCTTTTTGAGAACTGGTGCCCAAAACTGAACTGCATATTCCAGATGAGGTCTTACTAATAATTTGAACAGGGGCAAAATGATCTCTCTCTGGAGTCCATACCTCTCTTAATACAAGAAAGGACTTTGCTCGCTTTGCAAACCGCAGCTTGGCATTGCATGCCATTATTGAGCTTGTGATCTACCAAAACCCCCAGATCCTTCTCCACTACGGATTCCCCCAGTTGTACTCCCCCCTAGTATGTATGATTCATTCATATTCTTGGCCCCCAAGTTCATAACTTTACATTAATCAACATTAAACCTCATCTGCCACATAGTCGCCCAATTAGAAAGAGCATTGAGGTCGATTTGTTAATTGGCGACCTCATGTAAGGACGTTATTCCACTGCATAGCTTGGTGTCATCTGCAAAGACAGAAATGTTACTTTTGATCCCAGACCCAATATCATTTATAAAGATATTAAAAAGTAAGGGTCCCGGCACGGTACCTTGGGGTACACCGCTGAGAACCTTAGACCATTCAGAGTAAGAATCATTAACCACTACTCTCTGAATTCTGTCTTTTAGCCAGTTTTCTATCCATTTACAAACTGATATTTCCAATCCTGTAGACTTTACCTTATACATGAGCCGTAGGTGGGGGAACGCTATTGAACGCTTTTGCAAAATCCAAGTATACCACGTCCACAGCCACCCCTCTGTCCAAGGTCTTACTTACCTCTTCATAAAAAGAAATCAGGTTTGTCTGACAACTTGTCTTTCATGAATCCATGCTGTCTGTTGCTTAAATAGTTTTTTTCCAGCAAGAACTCATCTATGTGGTCTTTTTTTTTTTATTAATCTCTCCAGTATCTTCCCAACTAGAGAAGTTAAACTAACAGGTCTAAAGTTCAAAGGTCTCAAACTGGTGGCCCTCCAGCTGTTGTGAAACTACAAGTCCCATCATGCCTCTGCCTGTGGGAGTCATACTTATAACTGTCAGCCTTGCAATGCCTCATGGGACTTGTAGTTTCGCAACAGCTGGAGGGCTGCCAGTTTGAGACCTCTGCTATAATTACTTGTTAAAGACTTTGTTCCCATTTTAAATGTAGGCACCACATTGGCCCTGCGCCAATCCAGTGGTACTATTCCTGTCATTAATGAGTCCCTAAAAATTGGATACAATGGCTTTGAAATTACAGAGCTGAATTCTTTTAGGATCCGTGGGTGGATGCCATCAGGTCCAGGTGCTTTATCCACCTTTATTCTGTCTAAATATTTCTGAACCATATCACTTTTGAGCCATTGTGGATTTGGGGCTGTGTCACTACCACCCCCATTATGGACATGATCTCCCCCATGCTCCATTGTATACACAGAGCCGAAGAAAGTATTTAATAAATTGGCCTTCTCTTTGTCCCCAGTCACCCACTCTAGATTATTTTGTAAAGGGCCTACATGCTCAGACCTGACCTTTTTACGATTAATATATTTGAAGAATTTTTGGGGGTTTGTCCTATCTTTTGCAATCTGTCCGTTTTGAATTTTTGCATCCTTGATTTCCTTTTTAGATATCCTGTTATATTCTTTGTAACATTTAAACGACACTAGTGTTCCTTCATTTTTAAAAGCTCTTTTCTTATTGGTTTTATAGCTTTTTTAACTTTAACCGTGAGCCACAGGTTTTATTTTTAGCCTTTTAAACTTTTGCCTATGGGAATATACTTTTGCAGTAAGGTCCCAAACAGTCCTTTTGAAGAATTCCCATTTCTGTTCTGTTAATGCCAATATTTCCTCCCAATCTATGTCCTGGAGAGCAGCCCTCATCCTTGGAAAATGTGCTTTATTGAAATTAAGTGTTTTTATCTTTCCTGTATGTATTTCTTACAGCTAACATCAAATGAAATCATGTTATGGTCACTGCTACCCACGTGTTCCTTTATCTGAACATTAGTAATACGCTCTGCATGGTTTGAGATTACCAGGTTCAACAGAGCTTCCTAGTTGGGGCCTCAATAAACTGGGCCATAAAATTGTCCTGCAATAGGCTTATAAATTTTTGCCCTTTAACTGTCCCAGCAGTGCCATTACTCCAGTCAATTTCTGGGTAGTTAAAATCCCCCATTATTATCACCATCCCAGCCCTTGCAGGCCTTTCCATCTGTGCAAGGAGCCGAGTCCCCACCTCCTCATTAACATAATTGGGTGGTCTATAACAAACTCCAATGATTAACTTTGAACTACGCACATCTATATGCAGTTCCACCCATAATGCTTCAGCCTCATCACTCTCCATCAACCAGGTCCTCTTTCACGCTTGCTTTGAGATCACTTCTCACATAGACAGAACCCGCCACCTTTCCTTTTTACCCTGTCTCTCCGAAAGAGTGCATAAGCAGGAATATTAATAGCCCAGTCATGTGAGGATTGAAGCCAAGTTTCAGCAATACGGATTACATCAGGGCTTGACAAATTTGCTTGGAATCTAGGAGCCAGCTAAAAAAGTTAGGAGCCAGGAACGCGCCCTGTTCCGCCGAGCTTGCGCGCAGAAGCGAACGCATACGTGAGTAGTGCCTGCATATGAAAGCGGTGTTCAAACCACACGTGAGGTATCGCCGCGATCGGTAGAGCAAGAGCAATAATTCTAGCCCTAGACCTCCTCTGTAACTCAAAACATGCAAACTGTAGAATTTTTTAAACGTCGCCTATGGAGATTTTAAAGGGTAAAAGTAAGTCACCATTCCACGAGCGGACGCAATTTTGAAGCGTGACATGTTGGGTATCAATTTACTCAGCGCAACATTATCTTTCACAATATAAAAAAAAAACTGGGCTAACTTTACTGTTGTCTTATTTTTTTTATTAAAAAAAAGTGTATTTTTTCCCAAAAAAGTGCGCTTGTAAGACCTCCTGCGCAAATACGGTGTGACAAAGTATTGCAACGGCCGCCATTTTATTCTCTAGGGTGTTAGAATAAAAAATATATATAATGTTTGGGGGTTCTAATTAGAGGGAAGGAGATGGCAGGGAAAACAGACAGGGAAACTCCATTAGCATTGCTGGTTGTCATACCAACGGCCACCACAAGATGGCGCTAGACAACAGAAGGAAGCATAGGCCTGCAGAAAGCCGCGGCCTCAATTACCGGCCGGCGCGGAGGGGCGGGGGGCACGGAGACACAGGATACCCCAGCTGTGCTGCCCCAGGCGCCAGGTTGCTAATTCTAGTCGCAATGGCGACCTGGCGCCCGGGGTTTGTCGAGCCCTGGATTACATCACAGCTCTCCTCATGCACCAGAGCTTCCAACTCTCCTATTTTGCTTGGCAGACTTCTGGCATTGGTGAACAAACACTTTAATGTATTACATTTTTCTCTGATGTTTTCCTATCATTTTTAGTAGTACAAATGGCACTATAGTTTCCAATGGCTGTTTGCAACATGGGAACTTTCTTGTCACCTGCCATAACTCTCCCCCCATCTATCCCCATTCCACTCTCCATTAATGTCTGACCCCTAACTGACCTGTGTGCCCTATGTAATTCTAGTTCACCCTCCCCCCTCAATCCTAGTTTAAATACTCCTCCAGCCCTCCCATAAACCTCTCCCCAGCACAGCAGACCACCTTCCATTCAAGTGCAAACCATCTTTAGCATATAGGTTGCACCCCAATGAAAAGTCAGTCCAGTGCTCTATAAACCCAAATCCCTCCTCCCTACACCAGGTCTTTAGCCATGCATTCAGCTCTCTAATCTCCCCCTGCCTTTCCTGTGTTGCGCATGGCACAGGCAATATTTCATAGAATATCACCTTGGAGGTCCTTGCCTTCATCTTGCAGCCTAGTTCTTTAAATTGATTCTTAAGGAGCCTCCACCTTCCATGTATAATGTCATTGGTACCTTGACTGGAGTCCTTGTGTCTGCTTCTGATGCCATGCTGACCCACGTACCTGACGCTTCTCCCCCTGATGCACCTGAATTGGCATCTGGTGCTTCTGCCCCCGCTGTGTCAGACGCTATGTTGGCGTCCTGGTTTGTTGCCAAGGTGGAAGTGGCGCGTGGGAACACGGGGGTAAAAAGTGCCCCCGCCATGTTCTGGGGACAACTGTGATGCGGAGCCGGGCCCAGCTACGGCTCATGGCCCTGGTTCTGACGTATCAGAGGATGCGGACCGTGGCCGGTCGGACAGTGAGGATGACTCCGGGTCAGCATGCAAAAAGGCTCTGATAGGTGACCTTATCACCGCAGTGCAGGATACTCTAAAGATAGGGGAGCCTGCAGAAAACGCCAGAGGTGTCGGTCCCTTTCGGGATCCGTAAAGCCGACCCGCACTGCTAAGGCGTTTCCTTGTGCGTCTTATATAGACAAGCTTTTATACAAGGAGTGAGACAAACCACAGAAGGTTTTCGGTCCCCAAGAAGTTTGACGGTGTGTTACCCTTTTGAGGAGAGTTTCCTGAAAAGATGGACCTCTCCTCCGATAGTGGACCCTTAGGTGTCCAGATTAAACAGGGTAACCACAATTTCCGGCAGGAAGGGCTCCTGCTTTCAAGGACCCTGCAGACAGGAAGGCTGAAGCGGTCACCCGCTACCTATACATGGTGGTGGGCTCGGCTGTGCGCCCAAACGGTGGTTGGGGCCCTGGTGTTTCAGGCACTCACTGAAGGGGCAAAAATGCTGCTCCATGGGTTTAAAGCGCATGAGGCTCCCTCGGACGAGGTAGCTATGGCCGACCAGTTGATACAGGGCCTTAAAATTGTCTGCGAATCAGCCTTGGACACTATTCCTCTGCTGTCCAGAGCCTCAAGCTATGCGGTGGTGTTACGCTGTCTGCTCTGGCTAAAAGGTTGGTCGGCGGACCAATCTTCCAAGAAGGCCCTGATGGATTAGCCCTTTGAGGGCGACAGACTTTTTGGAGCATCCCTGGATGACATTATTAAAGATGTCACAGGAGGTAAGAGCACGCTGCTCCCACAATCCAAAAAGGGTAAGGAGTCACGTCGTTGGCAAGGGCCCTCCTTCACCGCGCACAAGCGGTTATTTTGTCCGGCAAGTAAACTATTTCAGGCCGATTAAAGCGCCTGCTGAGGGACAGAAGCGTCCCTGGTTTCGCAAGCCCAACCTCGCTTGCCCACCGAACAGATCTTTTTTCCCTCTAAACCGCCAGCTTCAGCCGACTCGTCGGGAAGCCCTATATGGGGCGGTTCAAGATCTGCTGATACGCAGGGTGATCATTCCTTTTTTCAGTACAGGAACGGGTTCAGGGATTCTACTCAAATCTGTTCGTAGTACCAAAGAAGGAGGGGGTTCATCCAATCTTGGATCTCAGGTCCCTTAATTGCTTTGTGGAGGTACAAAGATTCCGGAGGGAGTCGGTTCGCTCTGTTATCGCTGCCCTCCATCTGGGGGATTTTCCGGCATCCTTGGACGCATACTTGCATGTCCCCACATGCACCAGGCATCAGATGTCTGCGCTTTGCGGCCGGGGAAGACCACTACCAATTGGTGGCTCTCCCCTTTGGCCTGGCAACGGCACCGAGGGTGTTCACCAAGGTGCTCGCCCCGATTCTGGCCCTACTAAGACAGTGTGGCATCGCTATCGTGGGCTACTTGAACGATCTTCTGAGGGCCACTTCAAGCTCCGAATTAGAGGTGAGCGTGTCTAACCTGTCGGACCCTCCGATACTTGGTTGAGTGCTGAAATTTTAGAAGTCAGTATGGTACCCACTCACCTAGTGTATCTGGGGTTGATTCTGGACTCCTCAGAGGCAAAAGTTTATTTTCTCCCTATGGGAAAGTTGCAGACCCTTCGGGCTGCAGTGCGGCAGTTGATATCCCCAAGATGGTCGTCCCGCTTTTGCAGGCGAGTCCTGGGCCTCATGGTGGCCTCCTTTTTTGAGGTGGTACCGTTTGCGTAATTTCACACGAGTGTTACAGAAGGTAATTCTGTCCAGAAGGGACAAGTGACCTTCATCCCTGGATTGACAAATCCGGGGGAGCCACCTAGTCTGGACCTCCCTAGTTTGGTGGCTGACATCACCGGCACTTCTGTACGGTAAGTCGTTCCTTCCTTTTTACTGGATGGTGGTCACGACGGACGCCAGCCTTACCGGTTGGGGGGAGTCTAGGTGGTTCAGTCGACCAGGGTCGCTGGACTCCAGAAGAATCCCACTTGACGATCAATGTCCTGGAACTCCGGGCGATCAGGCTGTGCCTCTCAACATGGTCTCAGAGGCTACAGGGGCGTCCAGTGGGACAACGCCACGGCGGTGGCGTATGTCAACCATCAAGGAGGAACAAGAAGCTCAGTGCAGCATCGGAGGTCGCTCACATCCTAAGGTGGGCAGAAAGGCGCGTACCGGCCCTGTCGGACGTATACATACCGGGCGTAGAAAACTGGCAGGCGGAGTCGCCAGATGCTGGACCAAGGAGAATGGTCTCTACACCCGGAGGCGTTTCAGCTCCTTTGCCAAAGAGGGGGCACGCCAGACGTTGATCTCCTGGCTTCTCGATCGGAAGGTATTTATGTTTGTGGCCAGGTCAACAGACCATGGGCAGACGGGACAGATGCGTTGGTGGCACTGTGGAGTCAGTACCGGCTAATCTATGCCTTCCCTCCTCTGAAGCTCCTTCCTCATCTGCTTCGCAGACTGGAGGCAGAGAGGATTCCAATGATCCCTATTGCTTCGGATTGGCCTTGGCGTCCTTGGTACGCCGATCTAGTGCTTCTGCTAGCAGACGCCTCTTGGCATCTACCGCTAAGAAAAGACCTGCTGTCGCAAGGTCCCATACGCCATCCTGTTTTACAGTCACTGGCTTTTAGTCACTGGCTTTTATGGCAAAAAAATGTTTTTGGTTCAAGTACAATTAAGGGGCAGATATCTGCCCTGGCTGTCTTTTATTTTTTTTTTTTTATTTTTTTTTTCAACGACCCATGGCGGCTCACTCTCTAGTGAGAACGTTTGTACAGGGGGTTCGGCATGCGGCCCTTCCGGTCCGCCCTCCACTACCTCCGTGGGGCTTGTGTAGCGGACGTCCCTTGGCGTCTACCGCTATGACAGGACCTGCTGTCGCAAGGTCCCATATGCCATCCTGCTTACAGTCAATGGCTTTAACGGCATGGCCTCTAGGTGTCTCAGAAACCATTGTTTGAGAACATCAGGGAGATTCCCTTGTTGACACTTTCTCAGAAAGTGGTCCTTTTGGTGGCTGTTATGTCAGTTAAGATGGGTTTCTGAGCTGGCAGCCTTGTTATGCAAGGCTCCCTATCTGATCTTCCACAAGGACAAGGTGGTGCTGCGTCCGCAGCCTTATTTTCTTCCTAAGGTCGTTTCGACCTTCCATCTCAAGGAGGACATTGTACTGCCATCATTGTGTCCTCATCCGTCGAATCCTAAGGAGACAACGTTGCATTCCTTGGATGTTGTCTGAGCTCTGAGAGTATACTTGTCTGTTACTGCTCCGTTTCGGAGTTCAGACTCACTGTTTGTTTCGGTGGCTGGCCCTAAGAAGGGCCTGGTGGTCTTGTCGGCCACCATCTCTAGGTGGACCCGACAGATCGTGATTCAGGCTTACGCATAAAGGGTCGGGCGCCCCCCTTTCTCGTCGCTAGTGCATTCGACCAGGGCAATAGGTGCCTCCTGGGCTTTCCGACATCAAGCGTCTGTTTCCCAGGTGTGTAAGGCGGCAACTTGGTCATCCGTTCACACTTGCACACAAATCAACTTGTAAAGTTTAGTGAATCTTCAGATGCTTCTTTCGGCCGCAAGGTATGGCAGGCGGCTGTTTAGAGTTGCAACGCCTCCGGTTTTTATTTTGGGGTGAAGTTGTTCTAATGCTGTTCCCACCCCACGTTTTTGACACTGCTTTGGGATGTCCACTTTGTCAAGATTAAGGCTGTGTCCGTCCATGAACGAAAGAGAAAATAGGATTTTTGTACTCATCGTAAAATCCTTTTCTCTGAGTTCATGGACGGCACAGCACCCACCCCTCCTTTTTTAAGTTTGTACTGCTTTTGACGAACTGATCTGCTTAGTGCAGGCTGAGGGGAAATAGCCAGTAGGACCGCTCCTTGGGCAGGGCTGTTCAGCTTTGAGGTTAACACTTTCTGCCTAGTCACTCCTGAATGAAGGCTAATACCCCTCCCCCCCCCTCCCCCCCCCCGCGCCCAAACGTGTGCTTATATCCATCTTAATATCTATTATCCTCAAATAATTATGATATGACTGTTGTCCTTGGATTGCTCCCTCTGCTGTTTAGTATATTTAAATCAATTTGTACTTCCTCGTTAACATACCCCCTATAACCCCTCTAGGGTATTTGTTCATCCTCTGTGACCGTATTACAAATTTCTTTAGTGGTGTTTATCTACCTGTTGCATAGGTAGATATTGGGGTAGGATATGAGGGCAATAGCCATATATATTTCTTCCTACCTACATTTACATAGTGTGTTAGAATATTAGCACATGATTTTCCCCCCTCCTCTTTTGCTGTTATATTTAATTCTGTCCACGGATTTATGTCCTGCATGTATATTTGTGTATGCTTATTGGCTCACTATATGTTTAACTTTTTATTATCGCTTTTCAAATAATTTTTTGTTACATACACATGCAGTTGGAAAAAAGGCACCATTGTGGCATGAAGCAGCAGTGATGTCATCAAGGAAGTTGGGACTTAAGATGAAGTTTAGGAGGACAAAAATTAATGGAGGTGGAAGATGAGCTACCCGACAAGGTGTATGAGCCATACACCAACCAGATTATGTATATACAAGTTTTTAACTCTATAGGGATTCCAGGAATATTGACTGCAATACTATCAATTTTATCTATGTATCCTATCATGAATATGATGGCCCCTTTTTGTTTTTACCAATGAATGTTTATAAACATGTTGTTATTACTATTGCCAAGTTGAAATTAACGCCCTATCGGGGTGCAATTCTCTGTACATGGTATTCAATCTGTGTTAAATGTGTTTTTCATGCATCATTAAGCGTATCTTCCACCTCCATTCATTTGTGTCCTGAGCTTCATCTAAAGTCCCAACTTCCTTGCTGACATAACTGCTGCATCATGCCGCAATGGTGCCTTTTTTCCAATGACAGGGATGGAGGCACATGACTTTCACCCGGTCATGGTCTCACTCTAAGTCCCACCTTCCCTTCCCTGTGTCTTGTTTATTATACACATGCAGTTCATATTGGCTACATTTCCATAGAATAAACATGTTTTTAATTTCGTTTTTTTTCACATAATTTTTTTTTTAAATCTATTTATTGTTTGTCAATCGCGTCTAGAAAAGAAAAACGGAAATGAGAAACTGTGCGGCCAGTGGTGGAAGATGTAGCTGCCTGCAAAACAGATATACTGTAATGTGTAACAAGTGAAAAATAAAGAAAAGTGCGGCGGTCAAAATGAAAGTAAACTTGTAAAGTATATAGTGATATGAAACCACAATGGGTGATGCACTAATTAATGTAATGCAGTAAGTGACACAATGATGGCAAATGGTAGATGAAGACTTACACACCTACAGAAAACGTAATCACTATGCCTGGGGGGCTAGTATACAGTGTAGATGGAAGTGATACCATATAATGCCAATACAATTTTATAAGTGAAGCCAATAATGTATGATAAATAAAATTGACATCAACAAGGTGAAAACCAAGTGAAATAATAAATATAAAGTCCAAATAATCCAAAAATGGACAAATAACTGTGAAGTTAATGAACTTATAAGTGAAGCCAATAGTGTAAGGTATATACATTTGACATCAGCAGAATAAAATCAAAGTAAAATGGTGAGTGTAAAGTCCAAATAATCCAAGGTAAGTCTAATATCTGTATAATATGTTGTCTGCAGGCAGTCCACAAGCCTGTAGATCTTAAGCCCCATACACACGGTCGGACTTCCATCTGACTTTTCCGTGTTTTTTTGTCCGAACTGAGTTGGCCGGGCACACCCATAGCATACACACCACAGGACTTTTCTGCAAACTTTCCCAAAACTTTTTCCAACATCACATGGTTTTTCTGCTCTTTTCTGCCACCCTTTGGTCAACTTCTGCTATTGTTGGTTGATTTTAACATTAGTTGTTTAGTCCATCGGACAAAAGTCCGATGGTTTTCTGTACACACGGTCGGAATTTGCGCCATCGGACTTTTGTTGGCCAAAAGTTTGTCCGTTTGCAGACCCAACTTTTGTCCGATGAAATCAAAACAAAAAAAGTTTGTCCGATGGAGCGTACACACGGTCGGATTGTTGGTCCAACTTGCTCAAAATGAAGTTTGTTGGCCAAAAGTCCGACCGTGTGTACGGGGCTTAAGGCTTACCAGATATGGTGGACCCAACAAAACTTACGCCCAGTGAGTCAAACGAGCTTGATGGTGTAACACACCAAAAGGGAGATGCAGCGAGCACGGCTTCCAATAGAACCAGGGAAAGGTATATCACAGCAATGACATCAGTGAGTATCCACCATGGAGATGGTCAGCGGTACTGCACACAGAATTCCTCCCAAAGTGTTTAAATATTAAAAGAAGAGAAAGGGGCCACATAGTGTAATTCAATTTAAAAGGTGAACATTTATTAAAAATGTAAAATGGTCACTCACATTTGAGAAGACAAGTAAAAGTGTTTTAAATCATAAATAACGCAGTGCCCTTCCAATGCGTTTTGTCCTAATAAGGCATCATCTGGGGTCTATAGAATTGTATATTATTATTCACTGTTGTATGTGTGTGTGTGTGTGTATATATATATATATATATATATATATATATATATATATATATATATATATAGTTCTTTAATTTTTTTGTTATTGCTCTCTTGTTTTGTATCCTTTCATTACAGTGTTTATGATCAATTAGATTTTATGAATTTGGATCCCATATGCTGTATCCACTTGGATGGGACAGGGGTACCCTTCATTCATTCATTCATGAATGGTCTTGAGTATCATAGTCTGTTTTTGATATGTTCACTCCAGAGAAGACCTAGTGTTCTGGTCCAATAGAATAACTGTGTGTTTCCTGCTACTGATTACCATCCTCTGAACACCTGTGATTATAGGGGGTGGTACTATATAAGCTCCTTTAGTAGGATATGTCTTTGTAATGATTAACCACTTCAGCCCCGGACCATTTGGCTGGTCAAAGACCAGGCCACTTTTTGCGATTTGGCAGTGCGTGGCTTTAACTGACAATATCGCTGTCGTGCAACGTGGCTCCCAAACAAAATTGACGTCCTTTTTTCCCCCACAAATAGAGCTTTCTTTTGGTGGTATTGGATCACCTCTGCGGTTTTTATTTTTTGCGCTATAAACAAAAATAGAGCGACAATTTTGAAAAAAATGCAATATTTTTTACTTTTTGCTATAATATCCCCAAAAAATATATAAAATGTTTTTTTCCTCAGTTTAGGCCGATACGTATTCTTCTACATATTTTTGGTAAAAAAAATCGCAATAAGCATTTATTGATTGGTTTGCGCAAAAGTTATAGCGTCTACAAAATAGAGGGTCGTTTTATGGCATTTTTATAAAAAAATGTTTTACTAGTAATGGTGACAATCAGCGATTTTTTTTTTGTGGCTGCGACATAACATCGGACACTTTTGACACCATTTTGGGACCATTGTCATTTTTACAGCGATCAGTGCTATAAAAATGCACTGATTACTGTAAAAATGACACTGGCAGTGAAGGGGTTAAGTGCGACCTAGTAAGTGCTTCTAACTGTTAGGGGGTGTGCTTGCCGTGACACGTCACTGATCGCTGTTCCCGATGACAGGGAACAGACGATCAGTGACATGTCACTAGGAGGAACGGGGAAATGTGTTTACACTGACATCTCCCTGTTCTTCAGCTCTTGACCCGATCGTGGGACATCGAGTCCGTGGGTCCCACGGGCACGGTCACGGAGCTTGCCGCTGGGTCGCGAGCGTGCCACCCACCACATGGCGGGCAAATTAAAGGGGACGTGTATATATATATATATATACACAGTCCCTGACAAAAGTCTTGTCGCTTCTCTATTTTGTAGAAACTCCTGCTATTAACCTGACTTTTAATTAATCAATTGGCGTTAGAAATTGCTCCTATGAAAAGATAAAGCCCTCCCAAATGATGTTTAATGCACTGAAATAAATTAGTTTCACTGAAAAAAGATTTATCATTTAATCAAGACAGACAGGTCAAATTTTGACAAGACAAAAGTTTTGTCGCCTATACAGAAATTGAACAACTTTACTGAAAATCCAAAAATATGTCAGCAAATTAAGTAGTGGTGCTGTGAGATCCAAATTGAATATCTTGTATGACTTCCATGAGCTTGAAGGACAGCATCCATGCGGTTTGGCAAGGATTTATACATTTTATTGATGAAGTCATCAGGAATAGCAAAGAAAACAGTCTTGCATGCCTCCCAGAGTTCATCAATATTCTTTGGTTTCGTCTTCCATGCTTCATCTTTCATCCTACACCACATATGCTCAATGATGTTCATGTCTGGTGACTGGGCTGGCCAATCCTGGAGCATCTTGATCTTCTTTGCCTTAAGGAACTTTGATGTGGAGATGGAAGTATGCGATGGAGCACCATCCTGCTGCAAAATTTGGCCTTTTTTATGGTTGGGAATATAAGAGGTAGCTAAGATTTCTTGGTATTTTAGACTATTGATGTTGCCTTCCACCCTGCAGATCCCTCGCACACCCCCATACTGGATAGAACCCCAGACCATAATTTTGCCTCCACCAAACTTCACTGTTTTTTGGGTAAATCTCGGCTCCATGCGGGTTCCAGTTGGTCTCCTGCAATATTTGCGGCGACTGTGGTGTAATTCAACAGAAGATTCATCTGAAAAATCCACCTTCTGACACTTTTCCAGAGTCGATCCTTTTAGCAGGCTGTGGCCCTTGGCAAATGCCACACGGTTTTTCAATTGTCTTTTGTTTAGTGCTGGCTTATGGGCACTGATTCGACCATGGAGGCCATTTCGAGACAGAATCTGACAAACTGTTCTGGTTGACACAGGGACTTAAGGTGACCAGGTCTCGTGGAGCTCTGCTGCAGTGGAAAATGGGCTGACCTTGGATTTTCGAGCCAACAGACGGTCTTTTCGAGCAGTTGTCTTGCGGGATCGGCCTGACCTGGTCTTGTCCAAAACGTCTCCAGTCTCTTCAAATCTTTTTTTATCCTCTGAACTTGACGCTGAGACACATTGAAGGTGTCTGCCACATCAGCAGTGTATATGGTCTTCAGCCTCTTGATAATCAACACTTTAGTCTCCGGGTGAATCTTAGGCATGTTTGCAGAGGTCTAGTTGCAGTTGTCTAGTGTACTGGTGTTCTTTTTATACACACCTGAGACCTAATTGATCCATTATTAGTCACAGGTGAAGCTCATATAACAAGGCGACAACACTTATGTCTTGGCAAAAATTTACTCAATGGGCTTTACCAAGCTGTGAACATTAGAATACTTTTGGTCAGTTTCGTTTTGCACTGAAACATTATTACAAAAGCTGTTGGGATTAAAATGACTCATTTCTTGTAACAAAATCTTGATTAGAAATATATTTTAGCAGCACTTCAGGTCAATTTGTCAGGGACTGTATAGGCCCATTTGCTCAGCCGTGCCATTCTGTCTACGTAAAAGTGCGTGCGGCGGTCGGCAAGCGGTTAAGCACATTTGTACTGTGTGAAACGCATCTGCAAGATTGTGTGTTTGTGTCACCATGGTGACTAAAATAAATGCCATTTGAAACCACCTGATGTGCAGCCATCCTTTCTTTATCTGGAGTGGCTGCTCCTCAGCTCTAGCTTTGGATGCCATACCCAGATCCTGCTTGATTAGACTTGTGGGGCTAGCCTACAATATGACCTTCAGGCACTGGGCTCTGCATTTGGAGCCTTCCATACCCATAGTGTACTAGTTGGTTCGCTGAGTGCTTCCTAGGTTCAGAGCCATGGCACATCCAGGTGTGACCCAGTCTCTGAAGATTTGCTTTGTAAGTAAGGCTGGCCATACATTATAATTTTTTTTCCTTTAGATTTACCAAAACCATATAATATGAGGTCTAACCTAAACACGTTCAATTTTTTATGAAATCAGTAAGGCCCTTGCGCTACATAGTTGAAGGTGAATATAAAGGAAATTGAATAAGAAAATTGTATAATGTATGGCCAGCTTTTGGCTGCTCAGGCTGAAGCACCAGGAGCTACTTCACTGTTAGATTCTGTGTTTAATCTCTGGCCAATGCTGGTATATCATGGTAAGGATTAAGGCTGAGCGATTTGAGTGCTGACATCATCCATTGGCTGGAGTGCTACGCAAATGCTTTTGTGCTTTTTCCCATCATTCAGCCTGGAAAGAAGCATCCCCCTGCTGCTGAACCATCTTCTGATGTGCTTCATGGGCCTCTGGTTGATTTGCGCCACCCAACCCAAGCGAGGATCTGTTAGTTCACTTGGCAGGTATTTGCTTTTAAGAATAGTTCCTATTTTGACCTCGCTCTCCTCCTTAAATGGGAGGTTCCCATCTTTGGTAACTGATGAGCCCTTTGCGGTCTGCAGCCAACTTTCACTGCAATTTCTTTATTTTGTGCTATTGAAGAGCCCATAGGCAGAAAGCAATACAGAAACAAACATTACAGTTTACACAAGTAACGATAAATGTACAAGCATTGCAGTACAGCAGCACCATAAAACAGCGTATTAAAAAATATTAGGTGAATAACTCATATATAGTAGGCATAGACAGTATATGCAGTTGACATGTAGAGCAGTAATGAATGAGTCACTTTTGGGCGCAGGGTGACCAAGAAAAGAATGAACCCTGAGAAAATGATTGGATTACTTCAAATGGGACAGTAATATTCATTAACAATATCTCTCAAGAAATATGAAGATTTTATCCCCTCACTGTGAGGTCTATGACCAGGAAGTAAAACTCCTAATATGGGCATTCCAGGAAGTTCAATGTAAGAGACCGACCGTCTATTGCAGGGGTCTTCAAACTACTGCCCTCCAGGTGTTCAGGAACTACAATTCCCATCATGCCTAGTCATGTCTGTGAATGTCAGAGTTTTGCAATGCCTCATGGGATTTGTAGTTCCGCAAAAGCTGGAGGGCCGTAGTTTGAGGATCCCTGGTCTATTGCTTAACGATGTTGCCTTTGTCTGGATAAGTAAATTGTGTTAATCTTGTCCGAGGCAGCTTTCCCTTCACCTATTATTAAGTGTGCTAATGAACTCACCTGTTGTCTGCTAAGGGATGTATTGACACTCAGAATAATGTGTATTGGGGACTCGTTATGTAACCATTGTGTGATGTTGTGGGTGAATCCAGGTCATTGTGCATGTGGTGACTGCAGTATTCTCAAGTGTATATAAAGAGCCTGGATTCCTTTCAATGAAGTCTGATTCCTGCTTGATCCTCAATACAGAGCCTCATCTCGTACTTGGGGGGGGGGGGGGGGGAGAGAATTATTCGTATGGGTTTCTTGTTCGGCTGATTGGAGTGTTTGGTAGCTGCCTTTGTGTTTCGGAATGGAATGTGCTAAACGACTTTAACCCCTCTCATACACAGGGTGTCGTTACAGTACTTAAGTGCATATCCGTCACACCCAGCCCCAAAAAGACATTCAACGCATATTTGTGTATATTCCTGGCCTCAAAAGGTTAACCTAAGCTGTCGCCAGCCTCATGCCAGTAGTTCCATATTGATTTGTATTTTTTAAGGGAACCCCTTTGTTCATATGTAATTTTTCTCAAACGCTATGAGCTTATTAAGTTCAGAAATCTTTTGCTGCAATTTCAATTTGTCAAACTGCAGCTAAGTGGACTAGGGCAGAGAATAACCGGCAATTACAGCAAATACCTTCCACTTTTCTCTGTTGTGTGGATGCCCTAGAACAGGGGTAGGCAACCTGTGGCGCTCCAGCTGTTGTGGAACTACATTTCCCATGAGGCATTGCAAGGTTGGCAGTTACAATTACTCCCAGAGGCATGATAGGGTTGGCAGTTTCAATTACTCCCAGAGGCATGATGGGACTTGTAGTTCTGCAACAGCTGGAGTGCCACAGGTGGCCTACCTTTGCCCTAGAACATGTCATGAAACACATTTAACAGAATGGTGCTAATCAAAATTACGTGCACAGAATCTTGTTGCTTAAAGCTTGAACAGCTGAACCCACCTATAAAATGCACCACACTTGTATGCCTTTTAGGGAGGATGGCGATTTTGGAGAGGCCCGTTTCCAATTCATAAAAGATGTCACAGGAGGGAAGGTTTTACTCCTACAATGGAAGATCCCAAAACCCCCCCTTCTCAAGAGCCTCTACCTCCTCAAAAGGTACCCATCTGCTCTACTCAGGCTTCAACTTCAAAGCATAAGTTCAACCCTTCCTTTAAAGCCCAGCCAGTCTTCCCCCAAACCCTCTTCCCAATCAAGGGGCACCCTCGCTCCTAAGAGTTGGGGGACATCTGTTAGTTTGCCACTCTCTGGGTCACACATCCCAGACCTGTGATTCAATCAGTGGTTACATGGGATACAAAATAGAGTTCAAAACTCTACTCCCTTACCACTTTCTTCTCTCAATCAAAATCTGCCCAAGACGGTCAGATTTGCAGAATGCCCTGAATCATCTCTTGTCCTATGGAGTAGTTGCGCCAGTACCTCCACAAGACAAGTTCAAAGGATTGTATTCAAACCTGTTTACAGGACCAAAGCCAAGTGGGAGCAGTCATCCTGTTTGTTTAAAATCCTTTAACAAATGCCTATGAAATTCCAAAATTTCACATGGAACCCCCGTGGTCAGTAATTGCCTATCTGAGACCAGGGGAATACATGGCATCCATAGACATCCAAGATGCTTATCTACATGTTCCCATTTATGCACCTCATCTGCGTTTTCTGCCCTTGGTTGGGCAGGCAATGCTTCCAATTTGTGTTATACTGGCCTTTGACCTATCCTCTGCTCCCACAGTCTATTCACTAAGGTCCTAGCATCTTTTATCACCCTTCTCAGAACTTGGACCATCCAAAACAGACTATCCGGACTACTTTCTCTTGAAGGTCAATTCAGATGCTCCAAGCTTTCAGGTTGGATGATAATTTCAAAGAATGCTCTCCAGCTTTCTTTAAATTGGAACTTTAATTGGAAAAAAAGACCTGCTACATTTCTTCAGGCTGGCCCTTTTTGCAGCTATAGCTATGGAAAGCATTAGAAATAAATGTCTGTACTGTTTAAAATCCAGTAATACACAGTCTTACCCTGCTCTGCACATGCTCAGTTGCTCTTAATTTTTAGACACTGGCCCGATCTGGGGACAGCCTAAAGATTTACTACTGTTCAGGGGCTCTAGGCTTTAGCAAAATTGCAGTTTCCAGCAGGAAAAAAACGGAGTTATGGGTAAAGGTCCTGGACACATCCAAATCAAATGCTTTTTTATTTATTTATTTTTCTTCCAGAAAAGCAAATTCTATTTCCTCAGAGCCCATGCTCGAATGGCGGTCAAAGGGATATTCCATATAGAGATTCTTCATGAGAGATCTAGACCTCCTGGTAGCCTCCTTCACGGCTGTACCATTTGCTCAATTGCATTAAATGACTCTACAACACAACATCCTGTCATCCCACCCATGCTTCCTGTCCAGCCAAGCAACGGACTTCCTATCTTGGTGGATTAAGCCCAGTCCTAACCTTCCTGTCTGCTGCTTCATTCCTCTGCTATCAGCATGAATCACTTCTGACAATTTTTCCTGTCACCAAGGGAAAAATGGTGACGGGGGGGGGGGGAGCTCCAGCTGATATACAGCCTCAACTCTGTTCCTGTGAGCTGTGTGAATGGGGATGTGTTGCTTCCCTCCAATCGGCTCTCAAACCTCTCCTCACTAAGCTCTGCAGAGTGTAACTTCAGCTCCCTGTCCCCTTTTTCTGAACTTTGACAAGCTTATAATTTCAGCACTTTAAATGGATGTAGATAGGAGAAGACTGCAGCTAGACAGCTACAAGTTATGTAGGAGGATTGGTTTCATCTGTGTATCACCTGAGGATAGTCCCTTCTCTTGGTAAATGTAAGGGTTTTCCACCCACTTTGATCTTTCCATGTTGCTTTGCTGGCCAAGCTCTGTACTCCTTGTGTGTACCCTTTAAGCCACCCCTAGCAAACAATCAGTAAATGGAGTGAAGCAACAAATGAGGGGTTCAATAACTGTGCATGGATAGTAGAAATGTGGTTTGAGTGAAAGACCTGCAGAGGCCTAAGTTTTTAGAAAGTTGGTCTTCTAAACCAGTGGTTCTCAACCTCAGTCCTCAAGTACCCCCAACGGGCCATGTTTTGGGAACTTCCCTTTAGATAAAATAGCTCTTATCAATACCATGTCATTGATATTGATTTAAAGAGTAGCTGTGCAAAGTAAAGGACCTGCTGAAAAACAGCCCCTGGATAGTTGAAAGGAGCTTCCTTATCCTTCAAGGAGATGTTTACCACTTGACCTTCGGAAGATTTACCCCCTCCCTTCATGACCAGACCATTTTTTGCAATACGAGACTGCGTTGCTTTACCTGACAATTGCGCCGCTGTACCCCAAAAAAATGTATGTCCTTTTTTTCACAAATGGAGCTTTCTTTTGGTGGTATTTGATTACTGCCGTTCTGCCTCTGTACCGAACAATCGGCAGGTAGCGGCCAACATCAAGTCAGCGGTACCCATTGATCAGCTCCCGCTGTGTATAATCACAGTGGAAACGAGCCGCCCACGGCACGCATTTGCGCCCACTACCCAGAAGAACCAGATGTATGTATACATGTGTATGTATATACCGGTGTGTATATACCGGTGTGTATATATATATATATATATATATATATATATGTAGCGGGTGTTTACTTTCCCGCCAGTAATTTAAAATTTTGTGGTGACACCAGTGGTGCATCTCCGGCGGTCCACCGGGTGGCGCTGTCACTTTGGGCCGACGGACGAGTCATTGCTGGGTCGAATCCCTTTTTGTCTTTTCTCGGCAGCCGTGTGGTGGGGCGGGGAACCCGCTGCGCATGCCGGGGGAAGGTATAAAGGGGGCCGGCCATTTTGTCACGGGGTTCGTTGTCCCTGGCACCTTCAGCCTGCGGATGGAGTTTGTGTTTGTCCTCTAGGCGGACTGGGCCTAGAGGACCACCGGAGGTCGTGTTCCACCTTTAGCCTGGGGTGAGGTACTCGGTTGGCGGTCCGGAGCTCAGTGCCCAACACTGAGTTCCGCGAGGGAAGGATCCTAGGGTGCTCCAGAGATGGACGCCTGAATCCGAGGTGGACGTAATGGACCGGGAAGAGCTCCTCATCTGAAGACCCGGTGCAGCATACTGCCGATGACGGGTGAGCCTCTTGTCGGAGACCGTCCGGAAGGTGAATTCCCTTGTGCGGAGACCATTGCACACTCTTTGGAGGAGAGTGGAGGAAAAAACTTGTGTCTGGGCCTATATACACATTCACACCTCCTGTTCTGTTTTGTAAAGCAAGTAAGTCCATGCTATGTTCAAATAAAGGAGTGTTGGACTTGCAACGGGGTGAGGCTCGTTTCCTGGCAGATGACTCCTGGAGGGAGGACCCGATACACAATGCAGGCCCGAAGGTGAAAAAAACTTCTGCTAATACCACTTATACATCTGTGGTGGAGGCCTGGCGTAGCAGCCGCACTCCCTTTCCTATCATACCCCTAGACCAGAGACATTGTGAGCGAGAACTTTAATAGAGGGGATTGGGAGTGTGGTGGGGGTCGGGCGACCCTGTCCACTACACGTGGGGGCTCGGGTCCAGGATATGTATTGTGTATCACTTGGAAGAACATATCTGCCGGAAACAGTCAAGTATATAGGCCAAAGTGCAGCCCTACTCGAAAGTCGTGGACATGACCTCGGAAGGGGAAAGGCCCGCGCAGGCAGAGTGGTGAAAGGGGGAAAACCCAGCCGTGTGACGGACTACACGTGGGGGTTTTTAATTGCACTGCGCCAACAGACACAACCCCCAACGCTTAGTTCGTGGGTGTGTCTCAAACCAACCAAGTGGAAAAGCCCGCGAACTGGAGCAAAAGGGGAGGAGTCCAATACGTGTGACGGACTACACGTGGGACATTGGCGCGAAAACTCTGCAGTGTACGATGGAACAGCAGCAGGTCGCCATGTTTGGAAACGCCTCGTGGATCCCGGTTCACCCGGCAACTACAACATTGACTGCTGCTGCTCCCATAACGGATACGGGGATCCGACAAAGCCAAGGGGTCGATTCGCCCTATATTCCTGCATGGACGTGGAGGCTTTGGGCATGATTTGTCACGGATGCTCGGGACTAGTATGTCTGTTAAAGCCCTTCGGACGATGTGACGCCTGCGGGGAATTCATGTTTGAGGTGGATCCGGTGGTGGAGAGGCCGAAAACCATCTATCCAGGCCGGGCTTCAGGCATCGCTCTACAGAAGGCAGGAATCACGGCAGTAGGAGTCGCCCCTGCGTACACTGCAACGACCGCGGAGGAGGTCGTGAAACACCAACGGGAGAAATCCGAGGATGCTGACTCGGTCACCACAGTCTCACAGCGTCTGCCACCGAGGAAGAGAACCAGCGTGGTAGCCCCGACCAGCGGTGGTGGTGGACCGTCTCGCATGTCCACGTCAGGCACGGATGGATCCGTAGACGAGAGTTCCGGACATCCCAAGAAAGGCCAAGGTAAGCCGGCTGAGAAGACTTGGTGTGAGGGAGGATGTGTCAGGAAGGCATGGCCTAGCAAGTCTCCGGAGTGTGGATGTTCTATTTCCACACAGGGGTATATACCCGCGGAGGAGTGTGACACTTCTGACTTAGAATCTCTCTCTGATATGGGAGATGATGTCCAAATTGACGATCTGTTTGCCAAGAAGGGCTGGGACAAGGCGCCGCTTGCTGCATTCCGTGGGTTTCGGAATTCGCCTATGTCCATGGGTGAGAGCACACCAAGGGTGAAGGCATCAGCGCCTGAAGGAGACTCTATCTCTCAAACTGTTCCCGTATCCCCTGCACCATCTGCATGTGATGCTGGGGTAAAAAGACTGTTGTTGAGGCCTCCAATGCCTAGATTAGAGGTGGCCAAGGCACCTCGCCATCCAGATGCGGTCGTTCTGTCTGGTGAAGGGGACAAATCAACCATGCCTCCTTTGGCGAGATTACAGAGGCTGTTTGGTCAAAAAGTTGCGGCAGAATATGGATGGGAGTATACCTACTTGCCGAAGGACCTGCTGTACGAGGTGGAGGTGTGCAGGGAGCATTGGTACAATGATTTTGTTTGGACCCATCTCAAAGTTCCGCACGCTCGCAGATACCTAGTGTGTTCTCCAAAGGCTTCACAGCGTTTCAAAGACTGCAAGGCAGAATGGATGGTGGGAAGACACATCCACGCAGATAAAGTGATGATAAAACGCAAAGAAGGCGAAGATGTGGAATATCATCTAGAGCAGTGGTTCTCAACTCCTGTCCTCAGGACCCACTAACAGGCCAGATTTTAAGTATTACCTTGGTGAGATGCAGACTAGAATACTTACTGCAATCCCTGAGCAGCAAATTATATCACCTGTGATGTATTTCAGTTATCTTGCAAACCTGGCCTGTTGGTGGGCCCTGAGGACTGGAGTTGAGAACCACTGATCTAGAGACTGTAGATCAGCACCTAAAGCCACTAACTCTGCCGCACCCACGTTTCTATCTCTAGGGAGAAAAAGACTCCATTGGTATCATGCTGCTGAACTTTCTGGGGAAATTGTGTTTTAGTGTGCCCAGAGGGAAAAAAGAAAAGAACTGTTCCTGTTTGTTTCTTCCCGCAAAGAGATCACAGACTCTGGGGTAGATAGTGTTAGCAAAAGACAGAAAAGAGAAGATGTTCAACGGGTGCAGTTACCATGATGCTGTCACCAGGTGGCAGTGTTGCGCAACGTTACAAACACTTTTCACGCACCCACTCTTTGGAGAAAGAGGGATTTCTTTTAGGAGAAATTTCTTTTACTTACACACACGAATACATGTGTCAGGATTTTATGTGTTGGTTTCTTTTGTTTTTTTCCCTCTGCAGGAGAACATCCCAGCAAGATTTTAGACTCTGGGGAGGTCTTTAGTCAGGATGGGGAGGGAAAAAGTAAATGTTAATATGCAACCTTGAAATGTTTGATGACATAAAAAGAAAAAATAGAAAAGCGCCTCTAAGTAAACAGGTTTATTGTACAGCAGACAATTAATATCCAACACTTACATCAAGGTAAGTTTCAGGCATTCTCCAGCAGGATAAATGTTCAGATTGCGTCCAGGATCTAAGACGCTGCTCCACGGGTTTCCCGGGTCCCGGTTATGGCGGCCGCAAGTAGCCGGGATACAAGCTGGCTTATCCGTGGTAAAGGATAGCAGCGAAAGATGGCAGCGGTCAGTCCGAAGAGGAGCGTCTGACGTCAGCTGGATAGTGCAGGGAACCACAACGCGTTTCAGAGCATGCGCGGCTCTCGTACAGGGCATGCGCGCTCCTTTCTCAGGTGTACAGGGGGACAAGAAGGACGGGTATTTAAAAACAGTTACGCCCATCAGCACAGCAGAGTTCAATAATCACTTTGACGGGTGTGTTGAATATAAAAGGGGTTTGCACACCACTAACTTGGGATAACTTAAATAGCAAGGAATAATGATAAATAATAAATTAATTGTAACATAGTAATAATGTTACCAAAAATTGTTATATAATAGAAACTTTCTAGAAAAATGTCTATATAGACATATGGATGATAAAATTGTTAGAATTATGTGACAGGGATATGATCCCTGCCAAACAAGGATAATCAGGTGCAAGCTCTTGGATGTTAGACCAAATACATTCTAAATGGTAAATTGTAATAAGTGTGATATAAGTACAGTAAGTGATCAGCAATCACTAGTCATTATAAGGGATTATCAACGTTACCGATTGCAAAGAGGGAAATAATAAAGGGAGGGTATGCTCGTGCGCTTATGTGTGCCCACGTGCACACACACGTGTAAAGGGACACACATACTAGGGCACACATGCGCATGCCCACACATGCGTGACGACATGTACTACACTACAGAAGAAAAAATAAAAAAATTAATAAATTAATTAATTAATTATATGTTTGTGAGAGGGAGAACCAAAAATTCCTTGGTGAGGAAGACATACATAAATGCAACCATGTGGGTGCTTACGCTAACATGTGCACATGCACACTTACAATCGTGCATCGTGAGGAGGGGGCTGTAAGAAAAAGGAACATTTTTTTAGAGAATCGTATTAACCTCTAATTCCTCGTTCAATCCATTGGGCACAAGAGTGTCTAGAGTAAAGATCCAATAGGTTTCGCGCTCACATAGTCCAGAGAAGCGCTCAGCCTCAGATAGGCCCTTGGGTATGGCTTCAATCACCCAAACCTGTAGGCCCTCCGTAGACTGGTCATGAAACTCCAAGAAATGGCGTGGTACACTATGTTCATCGCAACCAGTTTCCACAAAGCGACGATGTTTACCAAAGCGCTGTCTTAGTGGATTGATGGTACGACCCACATATAGCATTTTGCATGGGCACGTTAGGCAATAAACAACATAGTCACTCGAACAGTTGTAAAAATTGTCAAGTTGATAAATCTTGTCCCTATGAGAGAAGTTCTTTTGTCCATGTTGGACAAAATTGCAAGTTTTACACAGGGCTTTATTACATCTATACATCCCTTTGAGGGGGACTGGACAGATGGCACTAATCGGTTTAGTGTATTTTAACTTGCTGGGCGCTATCTTATTTTTTAGTGTCGGGGCCCTTCTATAGGTGACTTTAGGTTTTTCGCAAACAATTGTAGCTAAGTGGGGATCTTGTTTCAAGATGTTCCAATGTTTATAAATAATATGTTCCATTTTTCTATACTGTCCATGAAATCCAGTGATAAATCGAACAACCGTTTTTTCTGGCGATTTTATTTTCTTGGATTTCTTGCCAGGAAGATAGGTGGTATAGGCATGGTCTATAATTTTTTCTGGATATCCCTTATCCAGAAATTTTTGTTTCAAGTGTGCACTTTGTAGTATATAATCACTATCCCTGGTACAGTTCTGTCTTAATCTACAGTATTGGCCCTTAGGTATGTTTTTTACCCAAAGAGGGTGGTGACAGCTATCATAATGAAGGTAAGAGTTACCTGCAGTGGGTTTAGTATAGTTGCGGGCAAAGATCTTATTTAACTCATGATTGAGTTCTAGATCAAGAAAGGCCAAACTGTCCTTATTCCAGACAGCAGAAAAGGAAAGTCCTAGGTCATTGGTATTACAGTATGTGACGAAGTCATCAACCTGGGAGGAAGAACCATCCCAGATGATGACGATATCATCAATATACCTGCCATAAAATACTATGTGTCTAGCAAAGGGATTGTTTTTCCATATGAGTTGGTTCTCCCACAGACCCATGGTCAGGTTGGCATAAGAGGGGGCAAAATTAGCCCCCATCGCTGTACCATGGGTCTGTAGGTAGAAGTCTCCCTCAAAATGGAAATAATTATGCGTAAGGCAAAACAAAGTAGCATCCAAAATGAAATCAGCTTGTTTATTATTAAGCATAGGATTGGAGGACAAATAATATTGTACGGCCAACAGGCCTATATTATGGGGGATGGAGGTATATAAGGAATTTACATCCAATGACAGCCAAGAATAGCTGTCAAGCCAAGTATAGGGAGACAGAAGTTCCATAAGATGTATGGAGTCCCGTATATATGATGGGAGATCCTGAGCGAGCGGTTGTAGAAAAGAATCAATGTATTGTGAAAAGCCACCAGTTACGCTGTTCATAGAGGCAACAATCGGCCTACCGGGAGGGTTCTTTAGATCCTTGTGTACTTTTGGTAGATGATAAAAGTACGGTGTACTGTAGTAGTTTTTACGTAAAATAGCTGCTTCTTTTTTGTCAATGACTTGATCTACTAGAGCTTTCTTAATCAATGTCTCTGCTTCTATACGGAACAGAGGTAAGGGATCAGATGAAAGTTTTCTATAAGTGTTTTGATCGGACAGCAGCCTCATGGCTTCAGCTACATAATCTGTTTGATCTTGGATAATGATCCCACCCCCCTTATCTGCAGGTTTAATGATGAGATTGGGATTGTTAAGGAAGCATTTAAGTGAGGCTCTCTCACCTGGTTTGAGATTATGATGTCGGTGTTTGCCGGCATTTGTTGTAGCTTGGCATAATTTTTGAAGATCGGCAAACACAACTCTATAATAAGATTCTAAATAGGGTCCCTTGGATTTGGTGGGGTAAAAAATAGATTTGGGCTGTAAAGGTGTATGTGTGACCGGGGGTGATGTTTGGAAATGTTGAGTGAATAATTCAAGATCTATATCTAAATCCAGCTTGCCAGGTTCTAGATCATAAATGTTAGATTGACTATCAGGACTATAAGGAGAAACTTCTGTAGTTGCCTCTGCAACAGTGGCAGGAGAGAGTATGCTGTCAGGATCAGCTAATTTGCCTTTTGTAGACTGTATGTTATAGAATCTCTTAAGGGTAAGGTTTCTTATGAATTTGTTAAGATCCTTGAATAATTGAAAAGGATTAGGTTGTATGGTTGGGGAAAAGGTGAGGCCTCTACTCAAAAGTGAGACATCATCAGATGACAATATATGGGAGGAGAGGTTAAACAACTTTATAGTTTCTGTTGTTTTGCATTGAGTTTTAGATTTTCTGCGTCCTCCCCTGCATCCTCGTCTATGTGTTTTCTTTTTAATCTGTGTTTTTGGTGTGGGCCCTTTTCTAAAAAAGGCGAGAAGGACAGGGAGGCAGAATATGATGGTATCTCATGGATGTTAAAATCACCAAGAAGGAGATCGAAAGTGGTAGATGCTTGGGGAGTGGTAGGGAATAAAGCGTCCTCTTGGCTCACAATTTGGGCTGCAATACCAGGACTGATAGTGGAAGATTGTATTTGTGTATCAAAGGAAGTAGAATCAGAGATGGTGCTAGATGAGATGCCATCTGTAGATACAGGTGGCATATTATTATCAGGAACTATACAGGTGGATAGTGTGTTCTCATCAGAGACAGGAACTACATTAGCCCTAGGGGATGAAATTTCCCTAGGTAATTGGCATTTGTTTCCAAATCTTCGTCTAGAATGAATTCGTTGGGGTAATGGACTAGCTATACGTAAAATGTTGGTGTTAACAGAACTGAGTTTATCCTTGGGTCTGGATATAACATTGGGAATCACTCTGGCATAAGGTACTATAGACATGAGTGCTGGTATTTTTGCATTATTTTTCCAAGAAAAAATCTTTTTTTGACGGTAATCATCTAGATCCCTATGGAATTTACCTAATTTAATCTTTATTAGTGAATTCTCTTTAGTTTTGGTATTCTTTTTAAGTGTGTCTAGCCATGTCAACGGAATCTTTTGCTGTAAGCCTATAATCTCCAATGAAAGCATTTGTACATGATGCACCAATTCATTATATTTGATGTGTCGCTGGCTGATAAGGATCTCTATCAATTTATTGGTGCAAAATTTGGCTATCCCTTCCCATTCTTTATTGTGGGCAGTATCCAAGAAGGAACAAGTTTTAAGGTCTCTCAGGCCTCTAGGAGAAATTTTGTGTTCCACATATTTTTTCAGAAAAAACTCATCCCACCACTGTGTGTTGGTGGAGTTAATTAATCTTTCCAGTTTTTTGAACTTTCCACATAGAATGTATCGGTCTGAACGTTTGAGTTTAGCTGAATCGCTAAACAAGTCAGGGGGTAAGCTAGAATATAATATATCGAGTATATCATATTTCATTAATCAATTCCATTTTAGAGGAATAATAGGCTAAGCTAAATCTGGCTAGGTCAAGTAAATAAGCAACTGAAATGCTGTCTCATAGAGCGGAAAATATTAAAATCAATTATGATAAAAAAAAAACATGTATATATGTATATAAAAAATAAATATAAAAAGTGCAAAAGGGGCCTATATATGCACACGTGCATGTATATAAAAGTCCAAACACGCATGCACAAAATCAAGGATTATTAGAAGGCAGAAATTAAAATAAAAATAAAAACAAAATTAATTATTATATTGGTTACTGGGGTGGTTGTATTGACTGTACCAGCAATCCCAGCTGCTATGCAAGACTTCAGAGAGATTACAAGAAAAACAATAGCAAATGCCAGCGCTTGGGATGCGTGTACAGACAAAAACCATTAGAGCCCATTCACACAGGGGCGTCTTTGGATCCGACTCCAAATCGCCCCTAGTCGCCTCAGGTCGCGCTGGCTGAAGAAATCAATGTAAGTTAATGGAGCCGTCCTTATGCACACTACTGCAGTCGCTCCGACTTCAAAAAAGGTCCCTGTACTACTTCAATCCGACTCCTAGGCGACCTGTAACCATTCATTTCAATGGGAGTCGCCTCTCACTGTTTTAATAGGAGCGACTCTCCAGGAAGAAAACATACATTTCTCCTGCAAAACTCTCTCTCTCCCCTCCCTCCCACAGAGCTGATTCTTGTTTGATTGGCCACTGGAATGTCTCCTGTCCTGCAGGCAACTTGGAGTTGCCTTGTAAGTAGCTCCAGGTTGCGCTGTGATTCATACTCAGGTCGTGTCTGAGTTGCCTCATAAAATCGTGCTGGAAGTCGTGTTGCCCCTGTGTGAATGGGCTCTTAATCCTAAGTGTATAAAGGATTTTGTGCAGGAATTAGTAATAACCCTAAATAAAAAACAACAAAACAGTTCCAATCAAAATAAACATAAGGTTATTGGTGTTACCAAAGGATGACAAGTGGCATAAAAGTTTTAAAAGTCTTTGGAGTGACGAGTATGGATAGGAAGTCCTTAATAGAAACTCAGTTACCCAGGGCAGCCCTTCTCCAAGATGAAGCCGACTCAAGGAAAATGACATAAAAAGAAAAAATAGAAAAGCGCCTCTAAGTAAACAGGTTTATTGTACAGCAGACAATTAATATCCAACGCTTACATCAAGGTAAGTTTCAGGCATCCTCCAGCAGGATAAATGTTCAGATTGCGTCCAGGATCTAAGACGCTGCTCCACGGGTTTCCCGGGTCCCGGTTATGGCGGCCGCAAGTAGCCGGGATACAAGCTGGCTTATCCGTGGTAAAGGATAGCAGCGAAAGATGGCAGCGGTCAGTCCGAAGAGGAGCGTCTGACGTCAGCTGGATAGTGCAGGGAACCACAACGCGTTTCAGAGCATGCGCGGCTCTCATACAGGGCATGCGCGCTCCTTTCTCAAGTGTACAGGGGGACAAGAAGGACGGGTATTTAAAAACAGTTACGCCCATCAGCACAGCAGAGTTCAATAATCACTTTGACGGGTGTGTTGAATATAAAAGGGGTTTGCACACCACTAACTTGGGATAACTTAAATAGCAAGGAATAATGATAAATAATAAATTAATTATAACATAGTAATAATGTTACCAAAAATTGTTATATAATAGAAACTTTCTAGAAAAATGTCTATATAGACATATGGATGATAAAATTGTTAGAATTATGTGACAGGGATATGATCCCTGCCAAACAAGGATAATCAGGTGCAAGCTCTTGGATGTTAGACCAAATACATTCTAAATGGTAAATTGTAATAAGTGTGATATAAGTACAGTAAGTGATCAGCAATCACTAGTCATTATAAGGGATTATCAACGTTACCGATTACAAAGAGGGAAATAATAAAGGGAGGGTATGCTCGTGCGCTTATGTGTGCCCACGTGCACACACACGTGTAAAGGGACACACATACTAGGGCACACATGCGCATGCCCACACATGCGTGACGACATGTACTACACTACAGAAGAAAAAATAAAAAAATTAATAAATTAATTAATTAATTAATTATATGTTTGTGAGAGGGAGAACCAAAAATTCCTTGGTGAGGAAGACATACATAAATGCAACCATGTGGGTGCTTACGCTAACATGTGCACATGCACACTTACAATCGTGCATCGTGAGGAGGGGGCTGTAAGAAAAAGGAACATTTTTTTAGAGAATCGTATTAACCTCTAATTCCTCGTTCAATCCATTGGGCACAAGAGTGTCTAGAGTAAAGATCCAATAGGTTTCGCGCTCACATAGTCTAGAGAAGCGCTCAGCCTCAGATAGGCCCTTGGGTATGGCTTCAATCACCCAAACCTGTAGGCCCTCCGTAGACTGGTCATGAAACTCCAAGAAATGGCGTGGTACACTATGTTCATCGCAACCAGTTTCCACAAAGCGACGATGTTTACCAAAGCGCTGTCTTAGTGGATTGATGGTACGACCCACATATAGCATTTTGCATGGGCACGTTAGGCAATAAACAACATAGTCACTCGAACAGTTGTAAAAATTGTCAAGTTGATAAATCTTGTCCCTATGAGAGAAGTTCTTTTGTCCATGTTGGACAAAATTGCAAGTTTTACACAGGGCTTTATTACATCTATACATCCCTTTGAGGGGGACTGGACAGATGGCACTAATCGGTTTAGTGTATTTTAACTTGCTGGGCGCTATCTTATTTTTTAGTGTCTGGGCCCTTCTATAGGTGACTTTAGGTTTTTCGCAAACAATTGTAGCTAAGTGGGGATCTTGTTTCAAGATGTTCCAATGTTTATAAATAATATGTTCCATTTTTCTATACTGTCCATGAAATCCAGTGATAAATCGAACAACCGGTTTTTCTGGCGATTTTATTTTCTTCGATTTCTTGCCAGGAAGATAGGTGGTATAGGCATGGTCTATAATTTTTTCTGGATATCCCTTATCCAGAAATTTTTGTTTCAAGTGTGCACTTTGTAGTATATAATCACTATCCCTGGTACAGTTCTGTCTTAATCTACAGTATTGGCCCTTAGGTATGTTTTTTACCCAAAGAGGGTGGTGACAGCTATCATAATGAAGGTAAGAGTTACCTGCAGTGGGTTTAGTATAGTTGCGGGCAAAGATCTTATTTAACTCATGATTGAGTTCTAGATCAAGAAAGGCCAAACTGTCCTTATTCCAGACAGCAGAAAAGGAAAGTCCTAGGTCATTGGTATTACAGTATGTGACAAAGTCATCAACCTGGGAGGAAGAACCATCCCAGATGATGACGATATCATCAATATACCTGCCATAAAATACTATGTGTCAAGCAAAGGGATTGTTTTTCCATAGGAGTTGGTTCTCCCACAGACCCATGGTCAGGTTGGCATAAGAGGGGGCAAAATTAGCCCCCATCGCTGTACCATGGGTCTGTAGGTAGAAGTCTCCCTCAAAATGGAAATAATTATGCGTAAGGCAAAACAAAGTAGCATCCAAAATGAAATCAGCTTGTTTATTATTAAGCATAGGATTGGAGGACAAATAATATTGTACGGCCAACAGGCCTATATTATGGGGGATGGAGGTATATAAGGAATTTACATCCAATGACAGCCAAGAATAGCTGTCAAGCCAAGTATAGGGAGACAGAAGTTCCATAAGATGTATGGAGTCCCGTATATATGATGGGAGATCCTGAGCGAGCGGTTGTAGAAAAGAATCAATGTATTGTGAAAAGCCACCAGTTACGCTGTTCATAGAGGCAACAATCGGCCTACCGGGAGGGTTCTTTAGATCCTTGTGTACTTTTGGTAGATGACAAAAGTACGGTGTACTGTAGTAGTTTTTGCGTAAAATAGCTGCTTCTTTTTTGTCAATGACTTGATCTACTAGAGCTTTCTTAATCAATGTCTCTGCTTCTATACGGAACAGAGGTAAGGGATCAGATGGAAGTTTTCTATAAGTGTTTTGATCGGACAGCAGCCTCATGGCTTCAGCTACATAATCTGTTCGATCTTGGATAATGATCCCACCCCCCTTTTCTGCAGGTTTAATGATGAGATTGGGATTGTTAAGGAAGCATTTAAGTGAGGCTCTCTCACCTGGTTTGGGATTATGATGTCGGTGTTTGCCGGCATTTGTTGTAGCTTGGCATAATTTTTGAAGATCGGCAAACACAACTCTATAATAAGATTCTAAATAGGGTCCCTTGGATTTGGTGGGGTAAAAAATAGATTTGGGCTGTAAAGGTGTATGTGTGACCGGGGGTGATGTTTGGAAATGTTGAGTGAATAATTCAAGATCTATATCTAAATCCAGCTTGCCAGGTTCTAGATCATAAATGTTAGATTGACTATCAGGACTATAAGGAGAAACTTCTGTAGTTGCCTCTGCAACAGTGGCAGGAGAGAGTATGCTGTCAGGATCAGCTAATTTGCCTTTTGTAGACTGTATGTTATAGAATCTCTTAAGGGTAAGGTTTCTTATGAATTTGTTAAGATCCTTGAATAATTGAAAAGGATTAGGTTGTATGGTTGGGGAAAAGGTGAGGCCTCTACTCAAAAGTGAGACATCATCAGATGACAATATATGGGAGGAGAGGTTAAACAACTTTATAGTTTCTGTTGTTTTGCATTGAGTTTTAGATTTTCTGCGTCCTCCCCTGCATCCTCGTCTATGTGTTTTCTTTTTAATCTGTGTTTTTGGTGTGGGCCCTTTTCTAAAAAAGGCGAGAAGGACAGGGAGGCAGAATATGATGGTATCTCATGGATGTTAAAATCACCAAGAAGGAGATCGAAAGTGGTAGATGCTTGGGGAGTGGTAGGGAATAAAGAGTCCTCTTGGCTCACAATTTGGGCTGCAATACCAGGACTGATAGTGGAAGATTGTATTTGTGTATCAAAGGAAGTAGAATCAGAGATGGTGCTAGATGAGATGCCATCTGTAGATACAGGTGGCATATTATTATCAGGAACTATACAGGGGGATAGTGTGTTCTCATCAGAGACAGGAACGACATTAGCCCTAGGGGATGAAATTTCCCTAGGTAATTGGCATTTGTTTCCAAATCTTCGTCTAGAATGAATTCGTTGGGGTAATGGACTAGCTATACGTAAAATGTTGGTGTTAACAGAACTGAGTTTATCCTTGGGTCTGGATATAACATTGGGAATCACTCTGGCATAAGGTACTATAGACATGAGTGCTGGTATTTTTGCATTATTTTTCCAAGAAAAAATCTTTTTCTTGTTCATACATCACGGGACACAGAGCAGCATAGTCATTACTATGTGGGTTATATAGAATTACCTTCAGGTGCTGGCACTGGCAACTTCCAAAACAGGAAGTACCCTCCCCTATATAAGCCCCTCCCATCCGGGAGTACCTCAGTTTTTTGCCAGTGTCTAAGGTGTTGGCCAAGGTTAACATGTATTCATCTGGGCTTGTGTACAGGTTCTCTGGGCCTTAGCAAGCTATTCCGGATCCGACCAAAAAAGCTTCATAGCTAAACGGTCGGTACCCGGGCCTTGCAGAGAAGAGCAAGGTTTTGCCTGTAATGCCTCTCTTAGGAGGGCTGGACCCTGGGATCCAGAGCTCTGGTCATACCCAAAACCAAGAGGCTATCTGTGCAGGGTGCTATACAGGTCCAGGGGAGTGAAATCCTTGGGAACCCGGTCCCTGAAGGTCTAGTACAATGCCTGCCGTGAAAGGTGAAGTTTGGGCTTCTGTGGACCAAACAAAGTCCTGCGGCGGGAAAAAGGTAAGTGGGGGCCCCTCAGGAACTTGGTTCTATTGAGGGGACCCCCAAGCCTAATATGTCTTTCTGCCTGTTACCTAAAAGGTATTCCCGCTAATAGCTGTATATGCCTAAGAAATCCTAGAAATGTTTTTTCATAAAGGAAGTTTTAAAAACTGTAAACCTGGAAATGTTTTTCATAAAGGAGGTTTTAAAAAAAAAAAAAAAAAAAGACAAAAGTGCGGTACCTGTGTTTGTCCACTAGAGGCCGCTGTGGAACGTCTTTTTTTCTTGGGACTATTCCTTCCATGGTGAAAGTCCAGGCAGATGAGTGAGCTCTCTATCAGGGAAGCTGCATTTCTCTGTCATGCTGCCAAGTAGTTTCCTTCCATCCCCGAGTCCTGGTGAGACAGGGACCCTGGCTCCTCTCCCTACATGGCGCCAAGAGCGCACACGTGCGCGCTGCGCGCGCACACACGCTCTCTTTTTATAAGATTTAGCTTCAAAAAAGGGGGCGGAGCCTGGCGGATGACGCGCTCTGTGCGCCCAGCGCTTCTGCGCATGTGCGGGCGTCCCAGCAAGATAAAAGGACTCAGTCCACGCTGCTTGCTATGGACACAGAGCATGAAAAGGAGCTGGTAGCATGGTATAGGGGCTTACAGCGGGCGGTTGATACAGGCATCCCCAGAAAGACGCATTAGTAGACACCCACTGATATACATAGCAGCAAAATTGCATTAGACTATTTCAGTAAGGGGTGTATTGCGGCTGGAATACCTCAGCTTTGAACTAAGGAATATGCCGCCTAAAAAACTCAGAGATATACCTCTCAGGAAGTGTAGGGGGTCTCCATCGGGCTCTGAGGATCTGGAGCAGTCATCTGCACCCTCCTCCCCTGAGAAATCAGAGGTTAATACCCATAAGGAACCCCCGGGAGTGCCAGGTACTGCGGCTGTCCTCAGTCCACCTGCTCCTGCATATATAACAGAGGAGGTTTTTTCCTCAACTCTGGAGGGATTGGAGCAGAGATTGGCAGCATTGATCGCTTCTTCTCTACAGGAAAGAAAGCGCGCCAGATCTCCATCCCCTCCATTAGAGTGCCTGTTGGCAGAGCAACAGTCCCAGGAAGGGACCGACCTACCTGAAGGGGATCAGGAGGAGGTTAACTCTGTTTTTGAGGAATCGACAGTAGATGAACCATTTTCAGCATCACAGACTGAAAGATTGTGGGTCCAGACCCTAACTGACATGGTTCGATCTGCATTTAAAATGCCGCTTGTTGAACCATCAACTACTGCTGTCTCCTCATTGGGGTCGCTAAAAGCTCCCCAGGTTAATTGCTCCTTTCCAATACATCCATTATTGGAAGGACTTGTATACCAGGACTGGGAACATCCTGATAAACTATTTGTTCCGCCTAAAAAATTTCCGGTGATCTATCCCATGGAGGAAAAGTTCACCCAGAGATGGAATGTTCCTACGGTGGATGCAGCCATCTCTTCTGTGAACAAATCACTGACATGTCCAGTAGATAATGTTCAAATGTTCAAAGATCCAGTAGATAAAAAATTGGAATCTTTATTAAAATCTGCTTTTTCCACAGCAGGGGCTGTTACACAGCCAGCAGTGGCAGCTATTGGGGTCTGCCAAGCTTTAAAGGATCAAATGAAAATGGTCCTGAGGGATTTGCCAGACCAGCAGGCCCAGGCTCTGGCTGATCTGCCTAGAGCATTATGCTTTGCGGTTGACGCCATCAAGGATTCTATCCATCAGGCCTCCCGCCTCACGCTGTCTTTGGTACATATGCGTAGGCTTCTGTGGCTCAAAAACTGGTCTGCTGAAGCTCCCTGTAAGAAGCTCTTAGTTAGCTTCCCATTTCATGGGGAACGCCTTTTTGGCGAGGACCTGGATAAGTATATCCAGAAGATTTCCAGTGGTAAAAGTACTCTCTTACCGAGTAAGAAGAGGTCTAGGGGTCCATCTTTTAAGAGGACTACCTCTCCTATCCCTGCGACGTCTGCTACTAAGCAGTTCCGACGGCCTCCTCGGTCAAACTCAGGGGGTAAAAATCAGGGACAGTCACAGGGTAATAAGAAACCCTGGATCCGAAGGGGTACTAAACCAGCCTCCAAGTCAAGCCTATGAAGGGCTGCCCCCACTCAAACGGGTGGGGGGAAGACTTCAGTTGTTCGCAGAGACCTGGCGGGAGACGATCAAAGACAGATGGGTGCTCTCCGCAGTAACTCTGGGATACAAGTTGGAGTTAAGAGAGTCTCCTCCTTCCCATTTTATGTGGTCAGGCATGCCAAGAGACCCTCTGAAAAGAGGGTCTCTCCTATTGGCGTTAGAACAACTATTGCTCCAAGGAGTAATTATGGAGTTTCCTATGGAAGAGTGGGGGTTGGGTTTCTACTCAAACCTTTTCACAGTCCCGAAGCCAAACGGGGACATAAGACCCATATTGGACCTAAAGAGTCTAAACAAATTTCTAAACGTCCGGTCTTTCCGGATGGAGTCGATCCGATCGGTCACCGCTGCCCTACAAGGGGAGGAATGGTTAGCCTCGATCGACATCAAAGATGCTTACTTGCATGTTCCCATCTTTCCAGGTCATCAAAAATTTCTACGCTTTGCAGTAGAAGGGCGCCATTTTCAGTTCAGAGCCTTACCATTCGGTCTGGCCACAGCACCACGAGTGTTCACAAAAATTCTGGCCCCACTGTTGGCCGATCTAAGAACACGAGGTGTAACGATAATGGCATACCTAGACGACCTGTTGTTGATGGACCACTCAGTTGCCAAGCTAGAAGTGGTAATTGTCGATACAATCAAGTATCTAGAATCTCACGGTTGGGTCATCAACCTGGACAAGTCAGCCCTACAGCCAGTGAAAAACCTGGTATATCTAGGGCTACGGCTGGATTCAGACCAGAGGAAGATTTTCTTACCTCTAGACAAGGTATCCTCTTTGAGGGGCTTGGTCCGTCTGCTTTGTGCAAAAAGACAGCCGTCCATACGCCTGTGCATGAGGCTGCTAGGAAAGATGGTAGCATCATTCGAAGCTGTGCCATAGGCCCAATTCCACTCAAGGAATTTACAGAGGGCCATATTGTCAGCCTGGAACGGAAAAGTTCAGGCTCTAGACTTCCCGATGGCTTTGTCCCCTTCCGTTCGGAAGAGTCTCTGCTGGTGGTTGATCCCCCAGAATCTCCAGAAGGGAAAACCCTTCAGTCCGATATCTTGGAAGGTGGTCACTACAGATGCCAGCCTTATAGGCTGGGGGGCAGAACTGGAGCAATGGTCTCTCCAGGGCAGATGGTCAAATGTAGTAAAAACCCTGCCCATCAATCTCTTAGAGCTACGAGCAGCCCGGTATGCCCTAGTAGCCTGGACATCCAGACTCCAAGGGTCCCCTGTCAGAATTCAATCAGACAATGCCACAGCAGTGGCATATATCAGTCATCAGGGAGGCACCAGGAGTCGTGCAGCCCAGAGGGAAGTAAGTCACATCCTGGAATGGGCAGAAAAGCATGTCCCATGTATATCAGCTGTCTTCATTCCAGGGGTGGAGAATTGGAAGGCGGACTTTCTGAGTCGCCAACAGTTATGCCCAGGGGAATGGTCCCTTCATCCCGAGGTCTTCCGAGCAATATGTCAGCGGTGGGGAACACCGGATGTAGATCTGCTAGCATCCAGATTCAACGCAAAGGTGGACAGATTTGTCTCCCGGACAAGGGATCCCCTCGCTTGCGGCTCGGATGCTCTGGTGTTCCCTTGGGATCAGTTCAGACTGATATATGCATTCCCTCCGCTACAATTGTTGCCTCGACTCCTTCGCAGAGTCAGGTTGGAGAAGAAGCCGGTGATCCTGGTGGCTCCAGCGTGGCCCCGAAGGGCCTGGTACGCGGAGATCATCAAAGTGTCTGTGGGGAGTCCTTGGACCCTTCCACGTCGTCCGGACCTGCTTTCGCAAGGGCCGATATACCACCCTTCCTTACTAACTCTAAGTTTAACGGCCTGGCTATTGAATCCCACATCCTAAAGAAGAGAGGTCTCTCTAACTCTGTGGTATCGACTATAATCAATGCCAGGAAGCCTGTATCCAGGCAGATCTACTATAGAGTTTGGAAGGCGTACATCACTTGGTGCGAGGCCAGAAAATGGCATCCACGTAAGTACGTTATAGGCAGAATTCTGGACTTCCTGCAGTGGGCTGTAGACAGGAAGTTTGCCTTAAGTACTATCAAGGGCCAGGTTTCGGCCTTATCAATACTATTTCAAAGGCCCCTGGCTATGCATTCACTTGTCAAATCCTTTATGCAAGGGGTGACTCGTATTATTCCACCGATTAAAGCTCCCATATGCCCATGGGATCTAAATTTGGTTCTGTCGGTTCTGCAGAAGCAGCCGTTTGAACCTTTGCGGCACATTTCCTTGGTTCTACTCACCAGAAAATTGATATTTTTAGTAGCCATATGCTCGGCTAGAAGAGTGTCGGAATTAGCCGCCATGTCCTGTAAAGAGCCATATCTGGTTATCCATAAGGACAGAGTAGTATTACGCCCTCACCCAGCCTTTCTTCCTAAGGTGGTATCGAGGTTTCACTTGAACCAGGATGTGGTTCTTCCTTCTTTTTTCCCCAAACCTAGCTCGGTAGAGGAAAAGTTATTGCATTCTTTGGATGTAGTAAGAGCAGTTAAAGCTTATCTAAAAGCCACTGCTCAGATTCGTAGAACGGATTCTTTGTTTGTTCTGCCGGAAGGCCCCAGAAAGGGTCAGGCAGCATCAAAATCTACTTTAGCCAAGTGGATTTGACAGGTCATAATACAAGCCTATGGCTTGAGAAGTAGACCGCCTCCGTTCAAAGTTCGGGCGCACTCCACGAGAGCAGTTGGAACTTCATGGGCAGTGCATCACCAGGCCTCCCTGGCTCAAATTTGTAAGGCCGCAACATGGTCTTCAGTACACACGTTTACTAGGTTCTACCAGGTGGACGTTAGAAGTCAGGAGGATGTCGCCTTTGGGCGCAGTGTGTTGCAGGCCGCAAAAGATCCTCATGCCTGATGGCGCCCAGCTTATGTATGGTGTATCCCCCCCCCCTCATTTGGCATTGCTTTGGGACGTCCCACATAGTAATGACTATGCTGCTCTGTGTCCCGTGATGTATGAACAAGAAAGTAGGATTTTTAAAACAGCTTACCTGTAAAATCCTTTTCTTGGAGTACATCACGGGACACAGAGCTCCCACCCCTCTTTTGGGGACACGTATTGCTTAGCTACAAAACTGAGGTACTCCCGGATGGGAGGGGCTTATATAGGGGAGGGTACTTCCTGTTTTGGAAGTTGCCAGTGCCAGCACCTGAAGGTAATTCTATATAACCCACATAGTAATGACTATGCTGCTCTGTGTCCCGTGATGTACTCCAAGAAAAGGATTTTACAGGTAAGCTGTTTTAAAAATCCTACTTTTTGACGGTAATCATCTAGATCCCTATGGAATTTACCTAATTTAATCTTTATTAGTGAATTCTCTTTAGTTTTGGTATTCTTTTTAAGTGTGTCTAGCCATGTCAACGGAATCTTTTGCTGTAAGCCTATAATCTCCAATGAAAGCATTTGTACATGATGCACCAATTCATTATATTTGATGTGTCGCTGGCTGATAAGGATCTCTATCAATTTATTGGTGCAAAATTCGGCTATCCCTTCCCATTCTTTATTGTGGGCAGTATCCAAGAAGGAACAAGTTTTAAGGTCTCTCAGGCCTCTAGAAGAAATTTTGTGTTCCACATATTTTTTCAGAAAAAACTCATCCCACCACTGTGTGTTGGTGGAGTTAATTAATCTTTCCAGTTTTTTGAACTTTCCACATAGAATGTATCGGTCTGAACGTTTGAGTTTAGCTGAATCGCTAAACAAGTCAGGGGGTAAGCTAGAATATAATATATCGAGTATATCATATTTCATTAATCAATTCCATTTTAGAGGAATAATAGGCTAAGCTTAATCTGGCTAGGTCAAGTAAATAAGCAACTGAAATGCTGTCTCAAAGAGCGGAAAATATTAAAATCAATTATGATAAAAAAAAAACATGTATATATGTATATAAAAAATAAATATAAAAAGTGTAAAAGGGGCCTATATATGCACACGTGCATGTATATAAAAGTCCAAACACGCATGCACAAAATCAAGGATTATTAGAAGGCAGAAATTAAAATAAAAATAAAAACAAAATTAATTATTATATTGGTTACTGGGGTGGTTGTATTGACTGTACCAGCAATCCCAGCTGCTATGCAAGACTTCAGAGAGATTACAAGAAAAACAATAGCAAATGCCAGCGCTTGGAATGCGTGTACAGACAAAAACCATTAGAGCCCATTCACACAGGGGCGTCTTTGGATCCGACTCCAAATCGCCCCAGGTCGCCCCTAGTCGCCTCAGGTCGCGCTGGCTGAAGAAATCAATGTAAGTTAATGGAGCCGTCCTTATGCACACTACTGCAGTCGCTCCGACTTCAAAAAAGGTCCCTGTACTACTTCAATCCGACTCCTAGGCGACCTGTAACCATTCATTTCAATGGGAGTCACCTCTCACTGTTTTAATAGGAGCGACTCTCCAGGAAGAAAACATACATTTCTCCTGCAAAACTCTCTCTCTCCCCTCCCTCCCACAGAGCTGATTCTTGTTTGATTGGCCACTGGAATGTCTCCTGTCCTGCAGGCAACTTGGAGTTGCCTTGTAAGTAGCTCCAGGTTGCGCTGTGATTCATACTCAGGTCGTGTCTGAGTTGCCTCATAAAATCGAGCTGGAAGTCGTGTTGCCCCTGTGTGAATGGGCTCTTAATCCTAAGTGTATAAAGGATTTTGTGCAGGAATTAGTAATAACCCTAAATAAAAAACAACAAAACAGTTCCAATCAAAATAAACATAAGGTTATTGGTGTTACCAAAGGATGACAAGTGGCATAAAAGTTTTAAAAGTCTTTGGAGTGACGAGTATGGATAGGAAGTCCTTAATAGAAACTCAGTTACCCAGGGCAGCTCTTCTCCAAGATGAAGCCGACTCAAGGAAAATGACATAAAAAGAAAAAAATAGAAAAGCGCCTCTAAGTAAACAGGTTTATTGTACAGCAGACAATTAATATCCAACACTTACATCAAGGTAAGTTTCAGGCATCCTCCAGCAGGATAAATGTTCAGATTGCGTCCAGGATCTAAGACGCTGCTCCACGGGTTTCCCGAGTCCCGGTTATGGCGGCCGCAAGTAGCCGGGATACAAGCTGGCTTATCCGTGGTAAAGGATAGCAGCGAAAGATGGCAGCGGTCAGTCCGAAGAGGAGCGTCTGACGTCAGCTGGATAGTGCAGGGAACCACAACGCGTTTCAGAGCATGCGCGGCTCTCTGACAGGGCATGCGCGCTCCTTTCTCAAGTGTACAGGGGGACAAGAAGGACGGGTATTTAAAAACAGTTACGCCCATCAGCACAGCAGAGTTCAATAATCACTTTGACGGGTGTGTTGAATATAAAAGGGGTTTGCACACCACTAACTTGGGATAACTTAAATAGCAAGGAATAATGATAAATAATAAATTAATTATAACATAGTAATAATGTTACCAAAAATTGTTATATAATAGAGACTTTCTAGAAAAATGTCTATATAGACATATGGATGATAAAATTGTTAGAATTATGTGACAGGGATATGATCCCTGCCAAACAAGGATAATCAGGTGCAAGCTCTTGGATGTTAGACCAAATACATTCTAAATGGTAAATTGTAATAAGTGTGATATAAGTACAGTAAGTGATCAGCAATCACTAGTCATTATAAGGGATTATCAACGTTACCGATTACAAAGAGGGAAATAATAAAGGGAGGGTATGCTCGTGCGCTTATGTGTGCCCACGTGCACACACACGTGTAAAGGGACACACATACTAGGGCACACATGCGCATGCCCACACATGCGTGACGACATGTACTACACTACAGAAGAAAAAATAAAAATAAATAAATTAATTAATTAATTATATGTTTGTGAGAGGGAGAACCAAAAATTCCTTGGTGAGGAAGACATACATAAATGCAACCAAAGGCAAATTAGCTGATCCTTAGCTGATCCTGACAGCATACTCTCTCCTGCCACTGTTGCAGAGGCAACTACAGAAGTTTCTCCTTATAGTCCTGATAGTCAATCTAACATTTATGATCTAGAACCTGGCGAGCTGGATTTAGATATAGATCTTGAATTATTCACTCAACATTTCCAAACATCACCCCCGGTCACACATACACCTTTACAGCCCAAATCTATTTTTTACCCCACCAAATCCAAGGGACCCTATTTAGAATCTTATTATAGAGTTGTGTTTGCCGATCTTCAAAAATTATGCCAAGCTACAACAAATGCCGGCAAACACCGACATCATAATCTCAAACCAGGTGAGAGAGCCTCACTTAAATGCTTCCTTAACAATCCCAATCTCATCATTAAACCTGCAGATAAGGGGGGTGGGATCATTATCCAAGATCGAACAGATTATGTAGCTGAAGCCATGAGGCTGCTGTCCGATCAAAACACTTATAGAAAACGTCCATCTGATCCCTTACCTCTGTTCCGTATAGAAGCAGAGACATTGATTAAGAAAGCTCTAGTAGATCAAGTCATTGAGAAAAAAAGAAGCAGCTTTTTTACGCAAAAACTACTACAGTACACCGTACTTTTATCATCTACCAAAAGTACACAAGGATCTAAAGAACCCTCCCGGTAGGCCGATTGTTGCCTCTATGAACAGCGTAACTGGTGGCTTTTCACAATACATTGATTCTTTTCTACAACTGCTCGCTCAGGATCTCCCATCATATATACGGGACTCCATACATCTTATGGAACTTCTGTCTCCCTATACTTGGCTTGACAGCTATTCTTGGCTGTCATTGGATGTAAATTCCTTATATACCTCCATCCCCCATAATATAGGCCTGTTGGCCGTACAATATTATTTGTCCTCCAATCCTATGCTTAATAATAAACAAGCTGATTTCATTTTGGATGCTACTTTGTTTTGCCTTACGCATAATTATTTCCATTTTGAGGGAGACTTCTACCTACAGACCCATGGTACAGCGATGGGGGCTAATTTTGCCCCCTTTTATGCCAACCTGACCATGGGTCTGTGGGAGAACCAACTCATATGGAAAAACAATCCCTTTGCTAGACACATAGTATTTTATGGCAGGTATATTGACGATATCGTCATCATCTGGGATGGTTCTTCCTCCCAGGTTGATGACTTTGTCACATACTGTAATACCAATGACCTAGGACTTTCCTTTTCTGCTGTCTGGAATAAGGACAGTTTGGCCTTTCTTGATCTAGAACTCAATCATGAGTTAAATAAGATCTTTGCCCACAACTATACTAAACCCACTGCAGGTAACTCTTACCTTCATTATGATAGCTGTCACCACCCTCTTTGGGTAAAAAACATACCTAAGGGCCAATACTGTAGATTAAGACAGAACTGTACCAGGGATAGTGATTACCGTATTTTTCGCTCCATAAGACGCACTTTTTATCCCCCCAAAAACGGGGGGAAATGTGTGTGCGTCTTATGGAGCGAATACTAATCAGGAGAGCCGCTGATAGGGGGATCGTTTCGACGGCAGAACGATGCCCTATGCATCACTCTGCCCCAGCTAGATCCTGTTTCTCTAATGCTTTCAGCTGCTACTGGGAGAGAAACAAAAGGGTATTGTTCTGTATTTAACCCCCACAGGATCGGCATTGATATGTAAATCGCGCGGGCATTGTTATGTTAATGAGGTCGGCCGCCGCGATTCATATGCTAATTACGCCCGCACCTCTGCATGCCGCCCACCTAGAAGGTGTGAACAGCATACAGGTGAATATAGGGGGCATGTAGAGGGGATCAAAGAGGGGGGTTTGAGGTGCAGAGCCTGCAGAGTTGAATGGGAAGGAAGGGTTGGAGTGCAGATGTTAGAAGATGAGGGGTTTGGGGGACAGAGGTTAGCAGATGAGTTAGAGGGGCAGAGTTGTACTGAGAGGGAGATAAGAATGCAGAGATTAGTAGAGAGATGGGGGAGGGGGTTACTGTAAATACACCATTTACATTACTGGTCAGTGTAAATGTCTAAATATGCAAATACTCCTGTTGTATTGAGGTCATGTAAATGTCCCAGTTAAATTGGGGATCAGTGTAGGGTGCCCCCTTACATTAGTTGTTAGTGTAGAAATATTGATCTGTTATACTTTATTAAATATTTTAGTACACCATTTGGTTCAAGTTTTTTTTTTTTTTATATTTTCCTCCTCTAAAATCTAGGTGCGTCTTATGGTCAGGTGCGTCTTATGGAGCGAAAAATACGGTATATACTACAAAGTGCACACTTGAAACAAAAATTTCTGGATAAGGGATATCCAGAAAAAATTATAGACCATGCCTATACCACCTATCTTCCTGGCAAGAAATCGAAGAAAATAAAATCGCCAGAAAAACCGGTTGTTCGATTTATCACTGGATTTCATGGACAGTATAGAAAAATGGAACATATTATTTATAAACATTGGAACATCTTGAAACAAGATCCCCACTTAGCTACAATTGTTTGCGAAAAACCTAAAGTCACCTATAGAAGGGCCCAGACACTAAAAAATAAGATAGCGCCCAGCAAGTTAAAATACACTAAACCGATTAGTGCCATCTGTCCAGTCCCCCTCAAAGGGATGTATAGATGTAATAAAGCCCTGTGTAAAACTTGCAATTTTGTCCAACATGGACAAAAGAACTTCTCTCATAGGGACAAGATTTATCAACTTGACAATTTTTACAACTGTTCGAGTGACTATGTTGTTTATTGCCTAACGTGCCCATGCAAAATGCTATATGTGGGTCGTACCATCAATCCACTAAGACAGCGCTTTGGTAAACATCGTCGCTTTGTGGAAACTGGTTGCGATGAACATAGTGTACCACGCCATTTCTTGGAGTTTCATGACCAGTCTACGGAGGGCCTACAGGTTTGGGTGATTGAAGCCATACAAAAGGGCCTATCTGAGGCCGAGCGCTTCTCTAGACTATGTGAGCGCCAAACCTATTGGATCTTTACTCTAGACACTCTTGTGCCCAATGGATTGAACAAGGAATTAGAGGTTAATACGATTCTCTAAAAAAATGTTCCTTTTTCTTACAGCCCCCTCCTCACGATGCACGATTGTAAGTGTGCATGTGCACATGTTAGCGTAAGCACCCACATGGTTGCATTTATGTATGTCTTCCTCACCAAGGAATTTTTGGTTCTCCCTCTCACAAACATATAATTAATTAATTAATTTATTTATTTATTTATTTTTTCTTCTGTAGTGTAGTACATGTCGTCACGCATGTGTGGGCATGCGCATGTGTGCCCTAGTATGTGTGTCCCTTTACACGTGTGTGTGCACGTGGGCACACATAAGCGCACGAGCATACCCTCCCTTTATTATTTCCCTCTTTGTAATCGGTAACGTTGATAATCCCTTATAATGACTAGTGATTGCTGATCACTTACTGTACTTATATCACACTTATTACAATTTACCATTTAGAATGTATTTGGTCTAACATCCAAGAGCTTGCACCTGATTATCCTTGTTTGGCAGGGATCATATCCCTGTCACATAATTCTAACAATTTTATCATCCATATGTCTATATAGACATTTTTCTAGAAAGTTTCTATTATATAACAATTTTTGGTAACATTATTACTATGTTATAATTAATTTATTATTTATCATTATTCCTTGCTATTTAAGTTATCCCAAGTTAGTGGTGTGCAAACCCCTTTTATATTCAACACACCCGTCAAAGTGATTATTGAACTCTGCTGTGCTGATGGGCGTAACTGTTTTTAAATACCCGTCCTTCTTGTCCCCCTGTACACTTGAGAAAGGAGCGCGCATGCCCTGTACGAGAGCCGCGCATGCTCTGAAACGCGTTGTGGTTCCCTGCACTATCCAGCTGACGTCAGACGCTCCTCTTCGGACTGACCGCTGCCATCTTTCGCTGCTATCCTTTACCACGGATAAGCCAGCTTGTATCCCGGGTACTTGCGGCCGCCATAACCGGGACCCGGGAAACCCCTGGAGCAGCGTCTTAGATCCTGGACGCAATCTGAACATTTATCCTGCTGGAGGATGCCTGAAACTTACCTTGATGTAAGTGTTGGATATTAATTGTCTGCTGTACAATAAACCTGTTTACTTAGAGGCGCTTTTCTATTTTTTCTTTTTATGTCATTTTCCTTGAGTCGGCTTCATCTTGGAGAAGAGCTGCCCTGGGTAACTGAGTTTCTATTAAGGACTTCCTATCCATACTCGTCACTCCAAAGACTTTTAAAACTTTTATGCCACTTGTCATCCTTTGGTAACACCAATAACCTTATGTTTATTTTGATTGGAACTGTTTTGTTGTTTTTTATTTAGGGTTATTACTAATTCCTGCACAATATCCTTTATACACTTAGGATTAATGGTTTTTGTCTGTACACGCATCCCAAGCGCTGGCATTTGCTATTGTTTTTCTTGAAATGTTTGATGTTGTCTTTTGCTCCTCTTTCTGTTACAGGGGCTCAGACACAACTTCACAGTAGGATAGTGTTTCCAAAAGTTTGTTGGTTTTTCAATTTGTTAACGGTTTCTGGCCCGAATCATGTCAGCCGTGGAGGATATGGTTTGCTCCAGACACTGGGGACCAGTGTCAAAAGACAGAGGGGAGTATGTAGCGGGTGTTTACTTTCCCGCCAGTAATTTTGAATTTTGCGGTGACACCAGTGGTGTATCTCCGGCGGTCCACCGGGTGGCGCTGTCACTTTGGGCCGACGGACGAGTCATTGCTGGGTCGAATCCCTTTTTGTCTTTTCTCGGCAGCCGTGTGGTGGGGCGGGGAACCCGCTGCGCATGCCGGGGGAAGGTATAAAGGGGGCCGGCCATTTTGTCACGGGGTTCGTTGTCCCTGGCACCTTCAGCCTGCGGACGGAGTTCGTGTTTGTCCTGTAGGCGGACTGGGCCTAGAGGACCACCGGAGGTCGTGTTCCACCTCAGGCACCTTAAGCCTGGGGTGAGGTACTCGGTTGGCGGTCCGGAGCTCAGTGCCCAACACTGAGTTCCGCGAGGGAAGGATCCTAGGGTGCTCCAGAGATGGACGCCTGAATCCGAGGTGGACGTAATGGACCGGGAAGAGCTCCTCATCTGAAGACCCGGTGCAGCATACTGCCGGTGACGGGTGAGCCTCTTGTCGGAGACCGTCCGGAAGGTGAATTTCCTTGTGTGGAGACCATTGCACACTCTTTGGAGGAGAGTGGAGGAAAGAACTTGTGTCTGGGCCTATATACACATTCACACCTCCTGTTCTGTTTTGTAAAGCAAGTAAGTCCATGCTATGTTCAAATAAAGGAGTGTTGGACTTGCAACGATGTGAGGCTCGTTTCCTGGCAGATGACTCCTGGAGGGAGGACCCGATACACAATGCAGGCCCGAAGGTGAAAAAAACTTCTGCTAATACCACTTATACATCTGTGGTGGAGGCCTGGCGTAGCGGCCGCACTCCCTTTCCTATCATATCCCTAGACCAGAGACATTGTGAGCGAGAACTTTAATAGAGGGGATTGGGAGTGCGGTGGGGGTCGGGCGACCGTGTCCGCTACACATATATATATATATATATATATATATATATATATATATATATATATTGTGAGGGTGTTAGCTCGGTAGCGGGTGTGTGTGACCCCCTGGATGGGCTCCCCACACAAAAACAGGCCCAGCAGACGGAGGTTGTGGTTTTCAAGATCAAAAGGTGCGGTTTATTTCTCTATTTACAGTGACAAAAACACAGCAAAGCAAAAAGAAACATAAACAAAATAAATCCTGGTCAGCTTGACCTCTGACTAAACATGCAGGTTTCCCTAACTAACAACTGGGATCAGCCTGGTGCTGTCCTAGTCCCTAAGTCCCTGGTTTAGTAAATGTCCAAACAAATAGCCACACAGGCTTTGTCTCACCGCACAGGGGTTCACTCTCCCTAGACAGTCCACACAGGTCTGGGTCCGGGCATGAGCAAACACCTAATGAAGCTGGGAGTTTTTATAGAGGCCTTAAACGAGCTGACAAGCTTCAGCTGGTCTCATCAACTCCCTGCCTGCACGACGCCCAGCACTCTCCCTAGAGGTATGAATCATCCATGAGCCCACTAGCCTCAGCTGGGCTTCATCAACTCTCTCCCTAGTTGTATAAGTCGGCATAAAGCCTGAATCTGGGAGAAATATACCTACCCCCCTGGATGCAACCAGGTGACTTTACCTTCCTGCTGTCACATACCCCCCCCTCTTGTTTTAACCTTGGGGTTGGAACACCAGCAATCAGGCATTCATGTACTCGAGACAAAGCATCCACATTCCCCATTTGAACGCCAGGGCAATGCTTTACTGTGAAGTTGAATTCCTGTAGGGCCAGGAACCACCTATTTACTCTTCTATTTGTCTCCTTGTTTTGAGCCATCCACTTTAACGGAGCGTGATCCGTAACCATGTCAAAGTGCCTACCTAGCAGATAGTACCGAAGGGAATCTAGAGCCCACTTCACCGCTAAACACTCCTTTTCAACCGTGGTGTAATTTACCTCATGGGACTTCAACTTCCTGCTGAGGTAAATGACTGGGTGCTCTTCCCCGTTCCAGACCTGGGACAATACTGCTCCTAACCCCACATCTGACGCATCACTTTGTACGACAAAGTCTTTAGAGAAGTCGGGTGAGTACAACACTGGCTGGCTACATAAGGCTTGTTTCAAGAATTGGAATGCTGCCTCAGCCTCGGGGGTCCATTTAATCATGACCGACCCTTTCCCTTTCGTCAGGTTGGTTAGGGGCACAGCCTTAGAAGCAAAGTGGGGAATGAAGCGCCGATAATAACCCGCGATTCCCAGAAAGGCTCGTACCTGCTTCTTGCTGTTGGGACGTGGCCAACTCTGGATGGCCTCGACTTTGTTGAGTTGGGGTTTTATTACTCCCCTGCCAATGGTGTACCCAAGATATTTGGCCTCCTCCTGCCCAATGGTACACTTCTTGGGGTTAGCCGTAAACCCCGCTTCCCGGATAGAGTCTAGGACTGCTTGCACTTTTGGCAGATGTGAGGCCCAATCTGTGCTATGGACAATTACGTCATCCAGGTAAGCCGCAGCATACTTCCGATGGGGCCTCAGTATCTGGTCCATTTTCCGCTGGAATGTGGCCGGCGCATTCTGTAACCCGAACGGCATTCTCTTATATTGGAACGCCCCGTCTGGGGTTACAAATGCGGTTTTCTCTTTGGCCGACTTGGCCAGGGGAATTTGCCAATACCCTTTTGTGAGGTCAAGAGTCGTCATGTATCGGGCTGTTCCCAGCCGGTCGATCAACTCATCTATACGTGGCATGGGGTAGGTGTCAAATTTTGTAACTTTGTTCAACTGACGAAAATCGTTACAAAATCGCCAGCTCCCATCCGGTTTAGGCACCAACACAATGGGACTAGACCAATCACTTTGGGACTCCTCTATCACCCCTAAGTTCAGCATTTTCTGTACTTCCTCCCGTATTGCCTCCCGTCGGGCCTCTGGGATCCGATAGGGTTTTAACTTCACCCTTTCACCGGGCGGGGTAATAATATCATGCTTTACCCCAGATGTTTGTCCCGGCAGCTCAGAGAACACCTCCTTGTTGCGAAGCACAAACTCCTTAACCTCCTGTTGTTGGGGTTGTGACAAGGTGGCTGCTATTCCAACCTCCGGAATCACGCAACCAGTTTGAGCTGGTGACCAAGTTTCTGCGACTAGGGACTCTCTATCCCTCCAGGCTTTCAACAGATTAACGTGATAGATCTGTTCGGGCTTTCGCCTTCCTGGTTGTCTGACCTTGTAATTCACTTCGCTCACTTTTTCCATTATCTCGTAGGGGCCTTGCCATTTGGCAAGGAATTTACTTTCAACCGTAGGGACAAGTACCAATATCCTATCCCCCGGGGAAAAGGTACGGGTCTTGGCTCCACGGTTGTACACTCTCTGCTGTGCCAACTGCGCTTGGGCCAAATGTTCCTTCACGATGGGCATTACCTGTGCAATTCGATCTTGCATCAGGGCGACATGCTCAATCACACTCCTGTGGGGAGAACTCTCACTTTCCCAAGTTTCCTTGGCAATATCCAACAGCCCTCTTGGGTGTCTCCCATACAGTAACTCAAAGGGGGAGAATCCCGTAGAGGATTGGGGCACCTCCCTAATAGCAAACATCAAATAAGGAAGTAGACAGTCCCAATCCTTTCCATCTCTATCCACCACTTTCTTCAACATTTGTTTTAGGGTTTTGTTGAATCTTTCAACCAGCCCATCGGTTTGGGGGTGATACACAGACGTACGCAGTTGCGTCACTTTGAACAATTTACACAGCTCTTTCATAACCCGGGACATAAAGGGTGTACCTTGGTCCGTAAGCAGTTCTTTACAAATACCCACCCGGCTAAAAACAAGAGATAGCTCTTTGGCTATGGTTTTGGCCGAGGTATTTCGGAGAGGGATCGCTTCTGGATAACGGGTGGCATAGTCCATTATAACTAATATGTACTGGTGCCCCCTAGCGGACTTGATTATAGGACCTACCAAATCCATTGCGATCCTCTCAAACGGGACCTCAATGATGGGTAGAGGGACCAGCGGGCTACGGAAATGTGGCATCGGGGCCGACCTCTGACACACAGGGCAGGAGGAACAATAATTTTCTATGTCCTTCATCACCCCAGGCCAATAGAATCTCTGTAATACCCTCTCTCGGGTTTTCTCTGTCCCCAGATGACCTCCAAGAATGTGCCCATGGGCCAACTCCAACACCAACTTCCTGTAAGGTTTGGGCACCACAAGCTGCTCAACGGTTTCTTCTGCCCTTTTTGCCACCCGATACAGTAGGTCCTTCTCTACGCTGAAGTATGGGTAAGTGCAGGTATTATCTGGGTTCACTAACTCGCCATCTATTTCCACTACGTTTTCCCGTGCCTTTATTAGGGCGGGGTCTTTTAACTGTTCTGTGGCAAAATTTTCCCTGTGAACCTCAAGATCAGAAAACTCCACAGACGGTAGGTTTTCGTCTGAGGAGGTGGGCTCCTCTCCAGTTTCTTGAGTCTCGCCTGCCAATACTGACAAGGGAAATTCTGGAGAGTCCTCACCACTCTCAGAGGAGTTCTGGCTATCACCTTCCTGGTACATAGGGGCACCAGTGGGGGGCTCAGGATCATCCCACAGTTCCCAGAACTTCGGAAAATCCCTTCCCACAATGGCATCATGCGGTAGTTGAGATACTAACCCCACTGGATGAGAGAGGGTACCTTTGGGGGTCTTGAAACACACTGTAGTCACTGGATACTCTCGGGTGTCCCCATGTACACAAATAACAGCTACCTTGCCATTCCCAGAGACCTCTGTTTTAACTAATTCAGCCTTTATCAGGGTCACAAGGCTACCTGAATCCAGTAATACCACAACATTTCTACCATTAATACACATTTTGCATAAATGTTTCTCAGTTCCCCGAATGGCAGTGCATGCGACTGTCGCACACAGCGACTGACGTCTGTCCGTCAGAAAGTCACATTGCATGGGTTCCTCCACAACCGGGCAATTTGCTGCAATATGTCCCGCTTGCCGGCAGCGGTAGCAAACAATCCTTTTGGCTGCCTCTTGAGCCCCCGACTTCCCAGGCTGTTCTCGCCAAACCCTGGGCAGAGCTCCCACCCTCTCACTCTCTCCACCCTCACCCCTTGGAATCATCTTATCCGCCCCTGGGGATGGTCTGGTCTTAGGGTGGAAAGTCCGAGAGTCTCTGGAAGAGGCCGTCAGGTTCTCTGCAGCCAAGTATCTCTCTACACGATCCACAAGTTTACCGGCCGTTTGTGGGTCTCCATGGCTTACCCACTTTTGAATGGCGGTAGGAAGAGCTCTCAAGAAACGATCCATCACAACACGTTCCACAATCTCCGGTGCGGACAAAGTCTCTGGCTGTAGCCACTTCCTGCTCAGGTGAATGAGATCATACATTTGAGACCTGGGGGGTTTTCCAAGCTGGAAAGTCCAGTTATGCACACGCTGAGCCCGGACAGCCAGGGTGACACCCAGCCTTGCCAATATTTCAGCTTTTAGCATCACATAGTCTTTTGCTTGGTCAGGCTCTAGGTCATAGTAAGCTTTCTGCGATTCACCAGTTAACAGAGGAGCCACCAGTCCAGCCCACTGCTCCTCAGGCCACTTTTCTCTTTCAGCAGTCCTTTCAAATGTGGTCAAAAATACCTCTGGATCATCCTCTCCAGTCATTTTTGTCAATAAACGACTCACCCCAAAGGACGCGGTATTAGTGGGACGGCTTTCCTCACTGGTCTGCGGACGTTGCTGCATTACTGCTTCCATCTGTTGTTGTAGTCTCTGCTCTTGCTTCTGCAACAGGTCTATGAAGCGGGCCTCAGATTGCTGCTGGGCTTGTTGCTGGGCTGCGAAGCTCTGTTGTTGAGCTGCAAGGCTCTTTTGCAAACCTGCATTTGTCTGCTGTTGATTGGCATTTGCTAGAGCCAGCTGTTTCAGTATCTCCTCCATGCTGGCTTAAAAAAAAACTGCCCGCATTCTCCACCAACTGTGAGGGGGTTAGCTCGGTAGCGGGTGTGTGTGACCCCCTGGATGGGCTCCCCACACAAAAACAGGCCCAGCAGACGGAGGTTGTGGTTTTCAAGATCAAAAGGTGCGGTTTATTTCTCTATTTACAGTGACAAAAACACAGCAAAGCAAAAAGAAACATAAACAAAATAAATCCTGGTCAGCTTGACCTCTGACTAAACATGCAGGTTTCCCTAACTAACAACTGGGATCAGCCTGGTGCTGTCCTAGTCCCTAAGTCCCTGGTTTAGTAAATGTCCAAACAAATAGCCACACAGGCTTTGTCTCACCGCACAGGGGTTCACTCTCCCTAGACAGTCCACACAGGTCTGGGTCCAGGCATGAGCAAACACCTAATGAAGCTGGGAGTTTTTATAGAGGCCTTAAACGAGCTGACAAGCTTCAGCTGGTCTCATCAACTCCCTGCCTGCACGACGCCCAGCACTCTCCCTAGAGGTATGAATCATCCATGAGCCCACTAGCCTCAGCTGGGCTTCATCAACTCTCTCCCTAGTTGTATAAGTCGGCATAAAGCCTGAATCTGGGAGAAATATACCTACCCCCCTGGATGCAACCAGGTGACTTTACCTTCCTGCTGTCACAATATATATATATATATATATATATACACACACACACACACACACATATACACATACATACACATACACACACACGTGATCCAGTGCAGAGGTTGACGCCCCTGTAGCAGAGCAGTAAAACTGCTATAGGGTGGACCTTAAGTGGTTAAAGACAACTGCACCCTTAAAGTGGCACTAAAGGCAAAGTGTTATTTTTAAATAACAAACATGTTATACTTACCTGCTCTGTGCAATGGTTTTGTACAAAGCAGCACCAACCCTCCTCTTCTCAGGTCCCCTGTTAAGTGTCCCCATAGCAAGCTGCTTGCTCTGGGGGGGAAAACCATCTCAATTTCACCTGTTGACATCAGTGCATTTTGCCGAATGATGACATTTTGAAAATATGTTTCACTTTTCAAAAACATTTGGGCAAAGTTAAAACTCTCCATTTTGCCCATACCTAGTTAGAAACTATACACACAAACAATGCTGCCAGCCCTGGATTTATGATTATTTTTCTGTCCTTGTTACTCTACAGTGTTTGCTGCTACCTGAGCTTGTTTCCTCCAGACACCACTGTGCAGGGAGAGGAATCTAGTCCTGTTTTTTGTTTGTAAATGTCTCAAGCCGTGTACACGGGCGGGAATCCCGTCATAAAAAAAACGTTGGTGTTCTCGACGGGATTCTGCTAAACTTGTCTTGCGTACAGACTGACATTCAAAATCTCGTCGTTCCAAAGCGCAGTGACGTACAACGCGTACGACGGCACTATAAAGGGGAAGTTCCATTCCAATGGCGCCACCCTTTGGGCTTGCTTTTGCTGATCTCATGTTAGTAAAAGTTTGGTGAGAGACGATTCGCGCTTTTCAGTCTTCGTGCTTTCAGTTCATTTTCTGTGGTTCAGTTTGTGCCTGTGGGTTCGTATCTTGTCTTTCAGAGCATGTAGTCCAGTCGTATCTGTTTTTCAGTGCGTTCTTGTCCGCTCGTTTCTTAATTTCAGGTCGTTCCTCATAGGCCTTGCTGTTCTTCAGTTCGTTCTGTCCAGCCGACCGTTTTCAAGCTATGTTCCGAGTTTGTGCTTTGCGTGCGCTTGGTGTTGGTCTTCTTGTCTTGGACCAAGACCAGTCCATGAACAGGGTGAGGAGGAGTTCATGGACCAACAATTGGTTGCTCCAGCGTGACCAATTCTGTCACATGCCTTTGCTGTGGGAGATCCAGGAGAATAATCCCGATGACTACAGGAATTTTCTCCAGATGACGGACCCCGTTTTTGTTAGCTTTGGTGTCCCCCTATATCACGAGGCAGGACACCGTCGTGCGGGAAGCCATCACTGCTGAGCAGAGGCTAGTCACCACGTTGCGCTACCTGGCGACAGGGAGAAGTCTGCAGGACCTCAAGTTCTCAACAGGCATCTCCCCCCAGGCTCTGGGGCTCATTATCCCAGACACTTGTTCTGCCATAATTCAAGTTCTGCAGAAGGACTATATGAAGGTAAGTTTGTTTTCTCCTTGAGCATCACATTCTATGTATTTACTGATTGCTAATGTATTGTATTTCTTTCATCATTCCCTAATTACCATGATTGTAATATGCTGTGAATGTCCCCTTTGTCCTCATGCATGCTGGAAGCTTTTAACCTCCCTGGCGGTATTCCCGAGTGTGGCTCGGGGTGAGATTTTAGTACCTAAAGCGGTAACCCAGAGCCACACTCGGGATTGCCTCGCTGGATCCTGGAAGAGGTGACTTACCTTGTCCCCGGGATCCCGCAATGTATTTCCGCAGTGTACAGCGGCCGGATCTTCCGCCCGATGCACTGTGTTCCACTGATTCCCTTCCCTGCGAGCGTCGCGACGCAGGGGGGGGGCGGAACCGGCAGTAAATTCAAAAAGTATATGGCACAAACACACTGATACAATGTAATCCTATTGGATTACAATAGAAAATAAAATAGATTGACCTTAGATTGCCCCCCCCCCAGTGCTTTCTCCAGTGCCCTGGTCTGCAGTTTTACTGTACTTTGTGTCTGTAAACTGCACAGCGACCATGGCATCAAAAAGGCGCACCTCCACCTCAAAATCGCTATATAACCTGTTGGAAAACAGGGCCAGCGATACAGAATCGCCTGCAGAGGATTTGAGTGACAGCGACTCGTACGGAAGTTCGTCATCAGACGCAGAAATCGATTTTAGCGACGATCCTGCGACTGTGCCCAGCGATGTGCAGACTTGGTGCTCAATTGATTGCGGTACGGAGCACGTAGCGCCTCCAAGATTTCCATTTACAGGAGCACCTGGGATCAAAGTGGATGTTGAGGACGATAACCCCTTGGCATACCTTGAGCTCTTTCTGACTGATGAAGTTATTGCCAAAATTGTTTTGGAGACGAATTGCTACCAGGAGCAACAAGCTGCTACCCATCAGCGCTTTTCAAGGACCAGAAAATGGGAATCGGTAACCAGAGAGGACATCTGGAAGTTTCTGGGCCTTATAATACTTCAGGGAGTGGTGGGGAAACCCCTGCATAAATGGTACTGGACAACCAATTGCTGGCCACTCCTTTTTTTTGGCACCGTTATGTCGGAATACAAATTTTCACTCATAATGAAATATTTGCACTTTGCAAATAATGAAGACTTTGATGAGAGTTCTCATCCAGCTTCAAAACTGAAAAAAATTTGGAAGATTTACCAACTAATTTATAATCATTTCCAGCACACCTATGTGCCGGACAGAGACTTAAGTGTTGATGAAAGTCTTATGGCCTACAAAGGTAGACTTAGCTGGATACAGTTTATCGCATCAAAGCGAGCTCGTTTTGGCATGAAGTCATTTATGCTGTGTGAATCCAGCTCTGGGTACATCTGGAATTCAGTCCTGTACACCGGGAAAGGGACCAAATTCAGCGATCGATTCAGCAATTTTGAAATGGCAACCACTTTGGTTCTTTCTTTGATTGAGCCATTGCTGAACCAGGGCTACTGTGTCACCACAGACAATTTTTATATGTCCCCAGAACTTTGAGTTCCTCCTTCTAAACAAGATGGATGCCTATGGGACCGTTAGGCCTAACCGGCGTGACATGCCGCCAACCTTTGCCAATAAAAAACTCAGAGCAGGAGAAATAGTGGCCTGGCAGAAAGGAAAAATTAGTTACTGTAATGGTACATACCAAAGGCGGAAAAGATGTCATGAAGCCACAGGTCGTGTTGGATTACAACTATACCATGGGAGGTGTGGACAGGGCTGACCAGGCCATGACCTTTTATCCTGCCATGAGGAAGCAACAAAAAAATATTCAGGCATCTTCTGGAACAGTGCCTGTGGAATGCATTCATTCTTCAGAAAAAAAAGAGTGACAGGCCTATGATTCATGCGGACTTTGTGTGGAAGGTTGCCGAACTCATATTTCTGAAGCACCAGACGCCAACGGCAGTAAACAGATCTGGACGTCGGGCTGCTGGCGTTGTGAACCCGGAACGCCTGACTGGTCGTCACTGTTTCTTTGTTTTTTTTAAAACCACTCTAACCTTTTTGGGATTTATTTTTGTTGTTAGCAGTGAAATGTTTGTGGTTTACTAAGGAAAATACACTTGGCACTACAAGTACACTTAGAAAAAGTAGCACACAACTCAAATATAAACAAAGCAAAACTAATAATTGAAAGTTGATATTTTTTATTTTGGATTTTTTTATGGCAAAATTATAATTCGGACAGATTCTCTGGCATTGGAATCGCCCCCCTACCCATGAAATAATCAACATATTTCTGCCTGATTGCACGGGCACTTTGGGGGGGCAAGCCAGCACGGACAGGTTCCAGGCCCGGCAGGGCATTGTCTGCAGCAAGTCCTGGCTCGGGCCCAACTGTGGCCATATATGTAGGAGATTTCTTCCTCAAAAAATTGTGCAATAGACAACAACAAAACACAATATAGTTCAATTTGTACTCCGCAAGATTAATAGGAGTCAGAAAAATACGGAACCGGCTGGCCATTATCCCGAAGGCATTCTCCACAACTCTTCGGGCTCTGGCCAGCCGGTAGTTGAAGACCCTCCTCTCCGGGGTGAGGGTCCTCTGGGGGAAAGGCCTCATGAGATGCCGACCCAGGCCAAAGGCTTCATTAGCCAAAAACACAAAGGGGAGTCCTTCCACATTCCCTGCATCCGGTGGCAATGCAAGGTCATCACTCTGTAGACGAAGGGCAAACTCCGTCTGGGCGAAGGCTCCCCCATCCGACATCCGGCCATTCTTCCCCACATCCACATAGAGGAATTCATACTGTGCTGACACCACCGCCATCAGCACAATACTATGAAACCCCTTGTAGTTGTAAAAAAAGGAGCCAGAACGGGGTGGTGGCACGATGCGGACGTGCTTTCCGTCAATGGCTCCTCCGCAGTTTGGGAAGTCCCACCGCCTGGCAAACTCCAATGCCACAGTCTGCCATTCCTGTGGCGTGGAAGGAAGCTGGGGAATCAAACAAGAAAAAAATTAAGGACTTTTGCTAATAACTTTGCAAGCAGATTAGACAAAAACATTCGTGGCCAACATAAGTATAACATTTTGGTTAAGGATTAGTAAAAAAAGATAACCAAAATCACAATTTGCACATTGCTCGTCCCCCTCTGATGGTCCATTTATTTTCTTGGGGGGGGGGCTAGATGTGTTTGGGACCCCACAAATTTCACAATCAGGAAATTAAATTAAGAATTGGAGGGGGGGGGGGCTACAAGGGATCTGCTAAAATACATTGTTAACAGACTAGGCTAGATGTGTTTGGGCCCAGGAGAGCATGCTGGAGAGGTAAGTAAAGGTAACAATGCATGTAAGCCCAAAAATGACTTAAAAAATGACAGCATGCATGGGGACAAAGCGGGCAATTTTCAGCATATTACAATCATGCTAATTAGAGAAGGATGAAAGAAATACAATACATCATCATGCATTAAATACAGAGAATGTAATATTATATACAAAAACTTACCCTCATATAGTCATCCTGCAAGACTTGGATGATAGCAGAACAGGTCTCTGGGATTATGACGCCCAGAGCCTGGGGGGAGATGCCTGTGGTGAACTTCAGGTCCTGCAGACTTCTCACTGTCGCCAGGTAGCGCAACGTGGCGATGAGCCTCTGCTCAGCACTGATGGCTTCCCGCATAACGGTGTCCTGCCTGGTAATATAGGGGGACACCAAAGCCAACAGATGCTGAAATACGGGTTCAGACATCCGCAGAAAATTCCTGTAGTCCTCAGGATTATTCTCCACGATCTCCCGCAGCAGAGGCATGTGAGAGAATTGGTCGCGCTGGAGCAACCAATTCTTGGTCCATGAACTCCTCCTCACCCTGTTTATAGACTCGTCTTGGTCCAATACAAGAAGACCAACAGACACACAAAGTTGGTGCACAACACGATCTCTACGATGAGAACGTATCCGCAACATGGCTAAGAAACGTTCGTCTGAACAGAACGAACTAAACAGAACGCACTGAAGAACAGCAAGGCCTATGAAGAACGACCTGAAAATCAGAAACGAGCGGACAAGAACGCACTGTAAAACAGATACGGCCTGACTACTCGCCCTGAAAGACAAGATACGAACCCACAAGCACCAACTGAACCGCAGAAAACGAACTGAAAGCACGAAGTCTGAAAAGCGCGAATCGTCTCTTCCCAAACTTTAACTAACACGCGGCAACACGAGATTAGCAAAAGCAGCCCAAGGGAGGACGCCATGAAAATGGAACTTCCCCTTTATACTGCCGGCGTACGTGTTGTATGTCACCGCGTTTTTAGACCGACGAGATTTTGAAATGACAGTGTGTATGCAAGCAAAGCTTCACAAGAATCTCGTCAAACTTGACAAGAAAACCAACAAAAAAAACGACGTTTGTTTTACGACGAGAAACTCGGCCGTGTGTACGAGGACTAAGTGTATTTTAAAAGGGCATCCTGTACAATTGGAGTCTGCAGTTGTTAGGTTAAATTGTGGAGCACTGTGAAGCCACTTTTAGTAATATTATGTGGTGCTAAATAACCGCAAATCTGTCATGACCCGTACACACGATCCGAGAATACCTCTTTCAAAGCGATCGTACAATAATCTGATTGCTAGTACACAGCTTTCGATAGCTGATCATGACCATTTACGCGATTGGACAAGCACAAAAAATGTTCTCGTATAATACCAGATCGTATGATTTTGGTTTAATCAGTACAGTTGTCGTCCGAAAATACAATACAAATACATTACATCACTTCCGAATTTTTATTCTGTCGTACGAGAATTTTCATACTTTAGTAACCTATTCAATCTCTACTAGCCACAAAAGTCGGATAGACTGTCGTCTGATTTTTGGATTGCGTGTATGGGGTATTAGTCTGAAACGCACATTAGAGAATGATTGGTAACGCAGGCACAATCTAATTAGCTTTAGGACTCTAAATGGAAAAAAAAATTAGTTGCATCTTGTACCATTTGTGTTTAGCCTTAAAGTGACACTAAACGCTAGTTTAAAAAAAAAATAATAATTCTAAATTTAGAAAATGACCTTTCATTGCTCTCAGACTAGATAAATTATCAATCATTTTTGACCAGAAATTGAAAAAAGAATGCAAATTGTTTATCGAATCTTATGTGACAGAATTAAATTGTCAACGTTAACTTGGTTCCTGGCTCTGAAAATTCGCACTGATTGTAATGTGCAAGTACTTGTAAAATGTAATCACTTCCATGCATACCAAAATCCATAGAGAGAAACATTGGCATTTCAGTCAAATGAAAATCAGTCAAGGTCATAGAAGTACTATTGAATGCATTATTTTGCTAATTTCTCATATAAATGTTCCAAGATAATTTTACAGATGTAATCCCACCATTATAGCTCATATACACTTCTTGTTTGGGGGTTTGTGAAAATAGGTGTGTAGCGCCCTGCTCCCAATGAGTGGATGCTATATGGTAAAATTAAAGTTTGAGCAATAGTTTGGCTCAGAAAGATTGCTTTACAAATTGTACTCTGTTTCAGTTCCGCTGGCTGCGTTGTTTTCCTCCTGACAGTGGGTGTCGCTATCACCACTGGTCAGGATAGGAAAGGCAGCAGGCTGGAGGCGTTGGGTATCTCTTTCACAGCACTGACGCAGGGGTGTGGTCAACCCGCTGTGCATGCTGGGAGGGGGTACTTAAGGGACAGACATTTTTAGTGGAGAGTCTCTCTGGAGAGTTGGGGGTCGCCGTCCGTTGGTGATGGGTACCACCCACCCGACCCCGACCTGAGGGCCCTCATGGCCTCAGGGAAGTGTTGGCAGTTTCCGCCTCAGGGCCATGTTGGCCTGAGGCTCCATTACTGAAGAATAGGTCCAGGAGTTACTGGGGCCTAGTGATCCAGGGATGATCCTGTTTCGCCTTACCTGCTGGAAGGGACCAAGCAATTGAGGACTCAATTGAAGGATGCATCCGGGTCATAATCTACCTCACAGTGCTGCCGGAATGGCTGGAAGATCCTGGCACTGAGAGCTGTGTTCACAATTCAGAAGGTAACCCAGCGAAGGGCTACATCAAGTCTGTGGCAGAGACTGTTCTATTTGCACCCAGTCTGTGGCAGAGACTGTTCTATTTGCACCAAGTCTGTGGCAGAGACTATATGTGATCGAGCTGTACATTGGTTGCTAGGCCAGTGAGATTGGGCCTATCCGGTGTTTGCTGAATCCAGCGTGGAGACAGTTGTTCCTCTGGACCTAGGAAAATTCTTGTAATCCGCGACTAAGGTACCTGAGTCCTCCCCATCCCTTTCTACCCCTCTGTTGAAACTTTATTCAACAAAACCCTTGAAAGAGACTTTGGGGGTGATTTACTATAAACAGTGCGCTGCGCCGATTCATACCTTAATTGGTGCGCCGGATAAATCCTTAATTGAGCGCAGGAACCGGCGGCGCACTGCTATAGTAAATAAAAATTTGAGCGGCGCTCTACTCAAAATGAATGGTTCCCTGTGGCAGCCCATTGATTTGAATAGAGGTCGCCCGGGAAGTCGGATGAAGACGATCCGACTCGCGGGGTGACTCGTGTGCCGGTTGACAGAGGGACAGCGCGACTTTGCGAGGCAACTTGGACACGACTTGAGCGTGAAGCAGCCGCTCAAGTCGTGTCCGAGAGGCGATTACCTGCCCGAGAATGTCTCCATCGCGCTGGTTCTCGGCACAGGGTACTGCAAGCCTCTCGCTCGCTGTCCCCTGTGTCCCTAAATTTTAATTAAAAAAACGGTATGGGTTCCCCTCCAGGAGCATACCAGGCCCTTAGGTATGGTATGGATTTTAAGGGAAACCCCCTACGCTGAAAAATGGCGTGGGGGTCATCCCAAAATCCATACCAGACCCTTATCCGAGCACGCAGCCCGGCAGGCCAGGAAAGGGGGGGCGAGCGAGCGCGACGTCACAGTCCCGGGGAATGATGGGACTGTGACGTGATACGGGGGCGGGGTCAGCGGGTGGCATCACCGGGTGACCACGCCCCATGCCAATATAAGTGGGTGCGCTCCGCCCACACAGCATTGTAGCGGCAGACAGCGACGAGGCAACATCGGGCGGAGAGAAGAGGGAAGAAGACGACGATGAAGACCGGGACCCCGCTAGCAAAAGAGCTGGAAGAAGATAGCGGGGCGCCCGGCAGAAGGCAGAAAGAACCGGAGACCGTGGAGAAGGCACCGGAGAGCAGGAGAAGAACCGGAGAGCGCGGAGACGACACCGGAGAACAGAACAAGAGACCCCCCGAAGTTGGAAGAAGACGACGATGAAGACCGGGACCCCGCTAGCAAAAGAGCTGGAAGAAGATAGCGGGGCGCCCGGCAGAAAGACCCCCGAAGTTGGAAGAAGACGACGATGAAGACCGGGACCCCGCTAGCAAAAGTGTTGGAAGAAGATAGCGGGGCGCCCGTCAGAAAGACGCCCGAAGTCGTAAGAAGACGACGATGAAGACCGGGACCCCGCTAGCAAAAGAGCTGGAAGAAGATAGCAGGGCGCCCGGCAGAAAGACCCCCGAAGTCGAAAGGAGACCCCCGGAGCTGCCTAATAAATTACTTTAAAAACCTGTGTTGTATTTTTTATTGACTTTTTTTGCCACCAGGTGAATTGGTAGGGGTACGATGTACCCCATACTCATTCACATAGGGTGGGGGCCGGTATCTGGGGTCCCCCCTTATTAAAGGGGGCTCCCAGATTCCAATAAGCCCCCCGCCCGCAGACCCCGACAACCAACAGCCAGGGTTGTCGGGAAAAGGCCCTTGTTCCCATCAACATGGGGACATCCTCCCCATGTTAAGGGCATGTGGCCTGGTACGGTTCAGGAGGGAGGGGGGCCGCTCTCTCATCCCCCCTCTTTTCCTGCAGCCTGCCAGGTTGCGTGCTCGGATAAAGGGTCTGGTTTGGAGTTTTAGGGGGACCCCCACCAGGGCCGGTCCTAGACGGGGTGCGAGGGGTGCAGTTTACCCAGGCGCCACAGAGGTGGGGGCGCTCAAGCACCAGAGTGTTCCCCTCCCTCCTCCTCCTCCTTATTGGTATAGAGAGCGAGGCCGCTCTCAGTCTCCGCCGCTCATCGGCGCTGCTGTTTCCTGCTCCCCCCTGCTCCCCCCTCCATCCTCCAGGCAGAGGAGATCAGAGATTGGAGCGGCTGGGAGAGAGACCTGCGGTGACGTGGGGGAGGCTATACTAATGGATGGGGGTGGTCTGTACTAATGGGGGGTGGTTTGTGGGGGGGTCTGTACTAATGGGGGGTCTGCACTAATTGAGGGGGGTGGTTTGTGGGGGTCTCTACTAATAGAGGGGGGTGTTCTGTACTAATGGGGGGGTTTGTGGGGGGGTCTCTACTAATGGAGGGCTCTCTCCTAATGGAGGGGGGTGGTCTGTCCTAATGGGGGGTGGTTTGTGGGGGGTCTGTACTAATGGGGGGGTGGTTTGTGGGGGGTCTCTACTAATGGAGGGGGGTGGTCTGTACTAATGGGGGGTGGTTTGTGGGGGAGTCTGTACTAATGGGGGGGTGCTTTGTCCTGAGGGGGGGTCTGTACTAATTGAGGGTGGGGGTGGTTTGTGGGGGTCTCTACTAATAGAAGGGGGTGTTCTGTACTAATGGGAGATGGTCTTTACTAATGGGGGGGTTTGTGGGGGGATCTCTACTAATGGGGGGTCTGCACTAATTGAGGGGGGTGGTTTGTGGGGGTCTCTACTAATAGAGGGGGGTGTTCTGTACTAATGGGGGGGTTTGTGGGGGGGTCTCTACTAATGGAGGGGTCTCTACTAATGGAGGGGGTGGTCTGTCCTAATGGGGGGTGGTTTGTGGGGGGTCTGTACTAATGGGGGGTGGTTTGTGGGGGGGTCTCTACTAATGGAGGGGGGTGGTCTGTACTAATGGGGGGTGGTTTGTGGGGGAGTCTGTACTAATGGGGGGGTGCTTTGTCCTGAGGGGGGGTCTGTACTAATTGAGGGTGGGGGTGGTTTGTGGGGGTCTCTACTAATAGAAGGGGGTGTTCTGTACTAATGGGAGATGGTCTTTACTAATGGGGGGGTTTGTGGGGGGATCTCTACTAATGGAGGGGGGTGGTCTGTCCTAAAGGGGGGGTGGTTTGTGGGGGGGTCTGTACTAATGGGGGGGTTTGTGGGAGGGTCTGTACTAGTGGGGGGGTACTAATGGAGGGGGGTGGTTTGTCCTGAGGGGGGTCTGTACTAATGGAGGGGGGGTGGTTTGTGGGGGGTCTCTACTAATAGAGGGGGGTGGTTTGTCCTGAGGGGGGTCTGTACTAATGGAGGGAGGATGGTTTGTGGGGTGGTCTTTACTAATGGAGGGGGTGGATTGTGGGGGGTCTGTACTAATGGGGGGGTGGTTTGTGGGGGTTCTCTACTAATGGAGGGGGGGTGGTCTGTACTAATGGGGGGTGGTTTGTGGGGGGGGGTCTGTACTAATGGAGGGGGGTGGTTTGTCCTGGGGGGTCTGTACTAATAGAGGGGGGGTTTGTCCTGGGGGGTCTGTATTGAGGGAGGGGTTTATACTTAGTAGGGAGTCTGTAGGGGAGTAGGGAGTCTATACTTAATACAGATCTGGACTCGGTGGAGTCACTACGGGCAATTCAGAGTGAGCTGACTCCTGATCAGAGGAACCGTTGTTGCTGTATCGCTGGGTCAGGTGAGAGCCATTATCTCCTATATTATGTCTGCAGTCTCTGACCATCTCCTGTAGTATATCTGCAGTCTCTGACCATCTCCTGTAATATGTCTGCACTCTGATCATCTCCTGTATTATGTCTGCAGTCTCTGATAATTTCCTGTTTTATATCTGCAGTCTCTGACCATCTCCTGTACTATGTCTGCACTCTCTGTCTCCTGTAATATGTCTGCACTCTCTGACCATCTCCTGTAATATGTCTGCAGTCTCTGACAGTCTCTTGTGTCATGTCTGCACTCTCTGACAGTCACCTGTAATATGTCTGCACTCTCTGACCATCTCTTGTACTATGTCTGGGGGCTCTTCCTAACAGACTCTCTAACAGAAGCCCTCTCTGTGTGCATCAGAGAGACTCCTCTCCAGGTCTCATTAGTGTACGCTCTTCCTGTATTTTCTTTATTGGTAAAGGATCATGGGAGGATCCTAGAGTAACGACGACTTCTTAGGGGAGCATCTCTGTGTTTGAATCGTTGCCATAGAAACATGTGTAAAGGGGAGGAGTTTGTAGGATGACCACGCCCACGTGGGGGGCGCCAGAAATATTTCTGCACCCAGGCGTCTGTGGCCCTAGGATCGGCCCTGACCCTCACGCTATTTTTTTTCTTAAGTTTGGCGCGGGGTTCCCCTTAAAATCCATACCAGGCCTGAAGGGCCTGGTATGGATTTTGGGGGGACCCCCACACCATTTTTTTTTCATTTTGGTGGGGGGGGGTCCCCTTTGAGTCCATACTAGACCCAAGGGCCTGGTATGGACCTGGGGGGGGTACCCCACGCTGTTTTTTTTCTAGATTTTTTTTTTTTAGAGCCGGCAATGTTTATTTTTTTTACATTTCCTTTAACAACCAGCTATAAACAGGTTTAAAAAAAAAAAGCAAATCGCCGCAAAATCGCGGTACTTGCGTTTTGGATGCAGGTCCATTGAATTCTATTACATCCAAAACACTGTTTTTGGCCTGGAAAAAAAAATCTGCAGTTGCGTTTAACCTCGTTTTTCACGAAGCCAAAAAATGCCTTCAGACGCCAAAGATTTTCACGTTTCAGACGCGGTACCAGCGTTTAGCCGCATTTTAGTTTAGAAGCGTTTTTTAAGGTGACCTATTTTTTTACATTGATAAACTCAAAAATTATGGCAAATGAGGAAAAACCATTGAATATATATATATATATATATATATATATATATATATATATATATAAAAATAAAAATAAATTGCTTCCATTGTATTGTGGACAATCCACAACTTGGGGCAGGTGACGTGGCAAGTGAACAATCCACAACTTGTGGCAGGTGACGTGGCAAGTGGACAATCCACAACTTGGGGCAGGTGACGTGGCAAGTGGACAATCCACAACTTGGGGCAGGTGACGTGGCAAGTGGACAATCCACAACTTGGGGCAGGTGACGTGGCAACTGGACAGTCCACAACTTGGGGCAGCTGACGTGGCAAGTGGACAATCCACAACTTGGGGCAGGTGATGTGGCAAGTGGACAATCCACAACTTGTGGCAAGTGACACGCTAAATACAAGTACACTGCTGCTCTCTCAGCTGCTAATACTCACTCTGGTCTCACAAAATAGCTGAAATGGTTAATAATACTGTTTTTGGAGCTTAGGGCGGTGATGTTTCCTAACTAAACGCATATAGACGCAAATGTGGTAAAACGCGGCCCACAAATGCCACAAAGCGCGCCTTTCTAAATGCTGCTTTCAATCTTAGTTCTGAACACTTTGCACCAGCGTCCTGTGTACATGTGGCCTAAAAACGCTTATGCCATTTACAGCTCAAAAACGCCATGGTGGCCATGAGGCCATAGGCTAACATGGAGAGCCGTTTTTAAGCTGCAAAAAACGCTTAAACAAGCGGCTGGAAAAACGTCCGTGTGCATGTAGCCTTATATTAACCACTTGCTTACTGGCCACTTAAACCCCCTTCCTGCCCAGACCAATTTTCAAATTTCAGCGCTGATGCACTTTGAATGACAATTGCGCGCTCATACAACACTACACTGTAACCAAATGAAAATGTATTATTTTTTTGCACACAAATAGAGCTTTCTTTTGGTGCTATTTGATCACCTCTGCGTTTTTTTTTCTATAAATACAAAAGACCGACTAAAAAAAAAAAAAATTGGGATATTTTAACCACTTCAGCACTGGGCCTATTCTGGCACTTCTCTCCTTCATGTAAAAATCACAAATTTATGGCTATGAAATTACTTCAAAACCTCAAACATTATATATGTTTTTTTAGCAGACACCCTAGGGAATAAAATGGCGGTCATTGCAAATTTTTATCTCGCTCGGTATTTGCGCAATAAATGTTCAAACGCCTTTTTTTCGCATTACAGAGGAGGTCTAGTGCTAGAATTGTTGCACTCGTTCTAACGCACGCAGCAATACCTCACATGTGTGGTTTGAACGGCGTTTACATATGTGGGCGGGACTTACGTGTGTGTTCGCTTCTGAGCGCGAGCTACCGGGGACATGGTAATTTTTTGTTTTTTTTATTATAATTTTTTTTTGTTTTTAACTTTTTTGTATTTCTTACTCTTTTTTTTACTTTTTTTGTTTTTTTGATCACTTTTATTCCTATTACAAGGAATGTAAACATCCCTTGTAATAGCAATCTATTGTGACAGGTCCTCTTTATGGAGAGATGCAGGGTCAATAAGACCCCACATCTCTCCTTCAGACTGGAAAGCATGAGATCGGTCAAAAAAATTCACCGATCTCATGCTGACAGCCGAGATCACGGCTTTGTTTACATACGGGAACCCGGCGTGATGTCATAACGTTGCGCCCGGGCCTCCGACGGTCATAGAGATGACTGGTGACCATCTGTTCACCAGTCATCTCTATGCTTCCCATCCGGCACCGGCCAATTCATTCTCCGAGCCCCAGATGGCACGGGGGAGCCCGGAGAAGCACCGGATGGCGGCGGGAGGGGGGGGACGTCCCCTCCCGCCACCTATAAGAACGATCAAACGGCTGAACTGCCGCTATGATCATTTTTATCGTGCACAGAATCGCCGGCTGAAAAGAATGATATCTGAATGATGCCTGCAACTGCAGGCATCATTCAGATGTCACCGCACAAAGCCAAGGACGTCTTTGGCGGTGGGCGGTAGGAAAGTGGTTAATATTTCGAAAATTTAGAAAAAAGGTAATTTTTCTCCTTCATTGATGTACACTGATGAGACTGCACTGATGGGCTGCACTGATGGGCACCGATAAGGTGGCAAGGGTGGGCACTGAGAGGTGGCATTGCTAGTTGGCACTGGTGGGCATTAAGAAGTGGCACTGCTAGGTGGAAATGATAGTTGGCAGTGATGGGCACTGATAGGCAGCACTGCTAGGTGCCACTGATTGGCACCAGTGGTGGGCATTGATAGGTGGCACTTGCAGGGGCTACTGATTGTCACAGATGACGCAGAATTGCCTCTTCCTCTTTGGTCCGGATGTCCCTTGCACATAAGCCAGTGATTGCCTTTTTTATACTCACACTGTCAGGACAAGAAGAAAACAAAAACCATTACCCAGCTTTTGTTTACATCACGTGATCAGCTGTCATTGGCTGACAGGTGATCACATGGTAAGGGGCAGGGATCGGCCCCTTACTCGGATCTGTCATCACCCGAGTCTCAGTGACTCGGTGAGCACAGCACGCGCACGCGAAGGGGAGGACGTCTATTGACCGACTCCCGGCAATTGAGGACCGTGCTGTGGCCGTCGATCAGTTATAGCGCTGATCTCAAGTGATTAAAGAGGGTCTAAATGGGCCATTGACATGCATCACAATTCAACTTAGGAATGTGTCTTTGCAAAGTTAAACTAAATGAAATCCTTTCTTATTTTTGCTTGGGGATAGAGTGCAGAGGGATTAGAAGTCTAGACAGTTTTTGGGGATGTCTGCACCCCTGATAGGGTGAAGACAACTCCCAAATTTGGCCACTTTATCCTTCCAAATAATTCACTTCCTGTCACATAGCCACACAGGAAGTGAGGGTAAATCCCTACCAATGTATTTCTTTGGGGACACACAGGTCAATCTAAATACTTTCCCCGTTATGTACATTGCACTCCAGCATTTTGTGGGGTACACCCCAAATTATGTATGTGCACTTGCTGGATATCCGAGGGGGACATGCAAACAAAAAAAACACCATCTTTGCTTTTACATGATTGGATGTTACAATCACCAGTGCTTCCCCTCAGATTTTCAGCAGCTACACTTTTACTGCAGAGTGGATTTGTCTTTACTAAACCCCAAACTACCCAATGATTTGGGGTGTACACAACAAAGTGTTAGAGTGCAATTTGCTTAATGGGGACACTAGTTAGATTGATCTGTGAAAAGACATTGGTAGGGTTTTACCTTCACTTCCTGTTTAGCTGTGTGACAGGAAGTGAAGCCAATTTTACTAAAAGGGACACAAAGCCCAACCTAAAAACAAAAACGAAAAACAAGCAGGGGTTCTAACACTTACTTTGTTTCTCTCAAAATGCCCACAATTAGAATTGTATTGCCTTGAGCTATTTTTAAGTGCAGTGCTCTAAATCAGTGCTTCTCAAGTACCCCCAACAGGCAATGTTTGCAGGTTTTCCTTCATCTTGCACATGTGCTTTAAATCACAGTCAATGGTTTTGTATTTTGGACAGCAATTCTCGATAAGATAAATTCACAAAACATGTCCTGTTAGGGGTACTTGAGGACTGAGGCTGAGAACCACTGCAGTAAAAAGGAAAAATGAATACTTACCGCTCGGTATTTTTCATTTCCTGGTGACTATCCATGGCAGCACACAATACATGCATATGCTAGCATGAAGGCACCAGGGTAGACAAATCACACCTGTTTTGTTTTGACATGCCAATCAGCTGTCACATTTGTTGCAAAGAAAACACAAAACAAACATCAAAACTTTGCTTTAAATTTTATTGGTCAACAAAACAAAGGGAAGCCAAAATAAAAAACAGGGTCAATTTGAAACATTAGTCACAGACTCACAACATCTTGAGAAAGAGTTGGCAAAATAATGCAGCACAGAAAATTAAATCAAAGTGAACAAACAACACACATTAACAACATCAAAATTATTTCAGGGGAACATTTCCCCCACACAAAAAAATACAATCAACAAAAGTAAAACAAACACCTGTTTTGCAAAGACATAACAAATAAAATACATGTGTTACAAACTCGATAAGGACACCAAAATGTACTTTTTGCCGGACACACTTGCCTCTTTTCAGGGCAAGGGAGAGGATGCTATCTTTGAGCTTTATATAACATAGGTTTGTGAGCTAATGAGGCAATTGAAAACACATGCACAGTCCATGAAACACCCAAAATGCAAGTTCACCCAATGTAGAGACTGAACTTCAAAGTGGGTACACCTGTTAAGGATGTTAAGGATGTCCTTTAATTACTAACCCATAAAAACACTCTCTGAGCATGCCCAGAAATATCCAGGTGGTGTTCACACAAAAAAAGCACCAAAAAAAAAACTAACTGCCTGGGCATGCTCAGACCAACACAAATGCAGCTAGCAGAAAATAATCCCCCCCCCCTCGTCCAAAATTAAGCACATCATCCAGCATGCTACAAAATTAGAGATGGGACAAACACACCCCCCCCCCCCCTACCAACAAATACCATTGCAGTCTATGGGAACTGACTTGTTAATTTTGTTAGTCCCCACTTGGCTGGCTTATCTTCTAGTTATTGGCCTTAAAATGGGGGCCCAGGTCCCACCCTAAGGGACATTTCACACCACATGCAGTCCATTGCGTTTTTTATGCATCAAAAATGCATGGAAAGTTGGTTATATGGTTCTAAATGGCAGTGTTTGTTCCATTTCCACAAAAAAAGTAGAACATGCTGCATTTGGACTGTACTGGAACGCAGCAAAACGCATCATAAACGCACTGGAACGCACAGGAACACACATAAATGCACCAAAAACGCATTGGAACACACTTGTCCTTATCTATGGTTAATAAAAAAGAGGGGGAAAAAAAAGCACTGGACTGCATCAAAAACGTACCAAAAATGCACTGGAACGCATCAAAAACGTGCATGCAAAAAAGCACCTGGAACGCATCCAAATTGCGTTTCTATGGTGTGAACTGGCCCTAGTTCACACCATAGAAACGCAGTCTGGATGCGTTCCAGGTGCTTTTCTGCAGTGCATTTTTAATGCGTTTTTTATGCAGTCCAGTGTTTTTTCCCCCCTCTTTTCACTTAGGACAAGTGTGTTGCAGTGCGTCTTTGGTGCATTTTGGTGCGTTTCGATGCATTCCAGTGCGTTTTTGGCACGTTCCGTTGCGTTTTTGATGTGTTTTACTGCGGTCCAGTACAGTCCTGTACCTAAAAAATGCAGCATGACCATTTTTTTTTCCTTTCTGAAACGCACTGGAACGGACTGCAGTGGTGTGAACTATGCCAATGTGATCAACTTTCTTTGCGTTTTTCATGCATCAAAAGAACGCACTGCACTGCATCCGGTGTGAACTGGCCCTAAATATCATACCTGGGGGGTGTCTATAGTATGCCTGTAAAGTAGCGCATGTTTTCCATGTTTATAACAGTTTGAGAGCAAAATTACATTTCTAAAGTAAAATAATAGTCATTTAAAAGTACTCGCGGCTGTAATGAATTGCTGGTTCCCGTCAATACAGATAAAAGTCATTGAAAGTCTTTGAAAAACAAATAAAAATGCGTGGGGGTCCCCCAAATTCCATTACCAGGCCCTTCAGGTCTGGTATGGATATTAAGGGGAACTCCCCGCCAAATAAAAAAAAATGGCGTTGGGGTTCCCCACAAAATCCGTACCAGGCCCTTCAGGTCTGGTATGGATTTTAAGGGGACCCCGCGCCAAACTTAAAAAAAAAATAGCGTGGGGGTCCCCCTAAAAATCCACACCAGACCTTTATTCGAGCACGCAGGAAAAGAGGGGGGGCGAGAGAGAGCCCCCCCTCCCTCCTGAACCGTACCAGGCCACATGCCCTCAACATGGGCAAAAAAAGTGTCAAAAATGTTAAAAATTACAATAGCCGGTTTTTGACAATTCCTTTATTAATGTCTTCTCCTTTCTTCCATCTTCTTCCATCTTCTTCTTCCATGTTCTTCTTTTCTCCATTCGGGTTTCTTTCTCCATCTTGTTCCTCATCTTCCTCTTCATCTTCCTTCTTCCTTCGGTGTTCTCGTCCGCATCTTACTCCGGCTTCTTGTCCCCTTCTTCTTTCTCCGGCCGCTCCATTTGAATTCGAGGTTCCCGCTGTGTGACGCTTCAGTTTTTCAGTTCTCCTCTGGGTCCGCTGCCACCCGGTGACCCCGCCCCCCTCTGACGCACATGGATTTCACGGGGACTTTTTCCATGGTGTCAGAGGGGGGAGGGGCCACCGGGTGGCAGCGGACCAAGAGGAGAACTGAAGAACTGAAGCGTCACACAGCGGGAACCTCGAATTCAAGCGGAGCGGCCGGAGAAAGAAGAAGGGGACAAGAAGCCGGAGCAAGATGCAGGCGAGAACACTGAAGGAAGAAGGAAGATGAAGATGAAGAACAAGATGGAGGAAGAAACCCGAATGGAGAAAAGAAGAAGCTGGAAGAAGCCAGAAGAAGAAGATGGAAGAAGAAGATGGAAGAAAGGAGAAGACATTAATAACGGAATTGTCAAAAACCGGCTATTGTCATTTTTAACATTTTTGACATTTTTCTTTGTGAAATGGTAGGGGTACATTTGCACCCCATTACCATTTCACACAGGGGGGGGCGGGATCTGGGGGTCCCCTTTGTTAAAGGGGTCTTCCAGATTCCGATAAGCCCCCCGCCCGCAGACCCCCATAACCACCGGGCAAGGGTTGTGGGGATGAGGCCCTTGTCCCCATCAACATGGGGACATCTTCCCCATGTTGAGGGCATGCGGCCTGGTACGGTTCAGGAGGGAGGGGGTGCCGCTCTCTCGTCCCCCCTCTTTTCCTGCGGCCTGCCAGGTTGCGTGCTCGGATAAGGGTCTGGTGTGGATTTTTAGGGGGACCCCCACGCAATGTTTTTTAAAGTTTGGCTCGGGGGTGCCCCTTAAAATCCATACCAGACCTGAAAGGCCTGGTACGGATTTTGAGGGGGACCCGCACATCATTTTTTAAAAAAAAATTGGCGCAGAGTTCCCCTTAATATCCATACCAGACCTGAAGGGCCTGGTATGGGAATTTGGGGGGACCCCACGCATTTTTTTTTTTTATCAATGACTTTTCTCTATATTGACGGGAGCTGACCATTCATTATAGCCGCGGGTGCTTTTAAATGCCTTTTTTTTTCCTTTAGAAATGTAATTTTGCTGGCGCACTGTTATATAACGGCAAGTTCAGAGCTGCGCCTGTTCAACTTATGCAAATTGATTTACGTGACTTGACATTTACGAAGATTTTGCCGGCGCAGTGTCCCGGCGCGTTTGAACGAGTGAAATTCCCGTGCTGAGCTCAAAATAACGTCTCGGAGTTCTAAACGTAAAAGCGGGCTGGTTCAGAAAAAGTTACTTTCTCACTCTATTTTGGGCATATTTGTTAATTGGGCAGGTGTCACTACACTTCCTCACATCACCCCATGTCACCCCCATTATATTGGTACTTACAGCTTCTTTATATTTATATTTATATTTTAAGATGCCGTGCGCCGAGAACACTATAGTAAATGGGGAATAGCGCTGCTCTACCGGCGCAAATGTTTTGTAAATACCAAAACAGCCGTTGCGCACGCAGATGCGCCGATACTCATGGCGCAAACGTTTCGTAAATCAGCCCCCATGTGTGTGTAATTGGAAAATTATGTGAATTATAATTGACCCCATTAGGAGGTTGAAGCTTTTATTTTACAGAGTGGTTGGCACGTGCCAATATTTTAGGTTGCATGACAAGTACAGCACTTATATTGCTAAATGTAGATGGAGTGTTGGTGTGAGTGTGTATGTAAGGTAGTGATAGTGAAAGGCAAGGTATGGATTTGTTTATTACGTTGTTTAAAGCGGAGGTGCAGCCGGAAAAAAAAAAAAAAGTCAGCAGCTACTAACAGTGTAGCTGCTGACTTTTAAAAAGGACACTTACCTGTCCTACTCGCCCGCGATGTCGGTCCCGCCACGGCGATCGATCGCTGCTGGCAGGTCCCGGCTCCTCCATCCTGAGTAAGGGAAACAGGCAGTGAAGCCGTAAGGCTTCACTGCCCATTTCCTACTGCGCATGCGCCACTCGCACGGCGCTTTGTGAGTGGGCGGCTTGCCTCCTGGGATACACACAGTTCCCAGAAGGCAGCGCGCCCCATTCACAAGAAGAGGAAGCGGAAAGAGACCCACCGCGGACGAGAAGAGGAACATTAGAGGCAGATTAGGGGACTTCCGCATAGCAACAGGCATTTAGGGTGAGTATAAAAATTATTATTTTTTTCTATTAATTTTTTTTTTTTTTTTTTTTTTAGGATTTTTAATGTTAAAATTTTTTCAGGGTGGACCTCCGCTTTAATAACTATAGTGATCAGATTCTGGCTTTCCTAATTACCAGTAGTTACTGATTACTCGCTGCAAATGATACCCAATTTTAATTTGCTTTATTGCAGTTGTAGATACAGTACTTTGGAAAAGTATTCATACCCCTGGAAATCTTCCACATTTTGTCATGTTATAACCAAAAACGTAAATGTATTTTATTGGGATTTTATATGATAGACCAGGGATATGCAATTAGCGAACCTCCAGCTGTTGTAGAACTACAAGTCCCATTAAGCATAGAAAGACTCTGACAGCCACAAGCATGACTCCCAGAGGCAGAGGCATGATGGGACTTGTAGTTTTGCAACAGCTGGAGGTCCGCTAATTGCATATCCCTGTGATAGACCAACACAAAGTGGCACATAATTGTAAAGTGGAAGGAAAATGATAATGAAAATGAAAAGTGTATTTGTATTCAGAACCATCTTTCGTTGCAATTACAGCTGGAAGTCTTTTTGGGGATGTCTCTACCAGCTTTGCACATCTAGAGAGTGACATTTTTGCCCATTCTTTTTTGCAAAATAGCTCAAGCTCTGTCAGATTGGATGGAGATCGTCTGTGAACAGCAATTCTCACGTCTTGCCACAGATTCTCAATTGGATTTAGGTCTGTACTTTGACTGGGCCATTCTAACACATGAATATGCTTTGGTCTAAACCATTCAATTGTAGTTCTGACTGTTTTTTTTTTAGGGTCATTGTCCTGCTGGAAGGCTCAAGTTAATTTGCAGACTCAGAAGAAACACGTTTTCTTTTAAGATTGCCCTGTATTTGGCTCCTTCCGTCTTCCCATCAACTCTGACCAGCTTCCCTGTCCCTGCTGAATAAAAGTATCCCCACAACATGATACTACCACCACCATGTTTCACAGTGGGGATGGTGTGTTCAGTGTGATGGGCAGTGTTAGTTTTCCACCACACATAGCGTTTTGCTTTTAGGCCGGCTTGGGAACCGCAGACTGGAAGGCCGGCTCGGGAACCGCAGGCTGGAAGGCCGGCTCGGGAACCGCAGGCTGGAAGGCCGGCTCGGGAACCGCAGGCTGGAAGGCTGGCTCGGGAACCGCAGGCTGGAAGGCTGGCTCGGGAACCGCAGGCTGGAAGGCTGGCTCGGGAACCGCAGGCTGGCTCGGGAGTCGCAGGCTGGAAGGCTGGCTCGGGAGTCGCAGGCTGGAAGGCTGGCTCGGGAGTCGCAGGCTGGAAGGCTGGTTTGGGAACCGCAGGCTGGAAGGCTGGCTCGGGAACCGCAGGCTGGAAGGCTGGCTCGGGAACCGCAGGCTGGAAGACTGGCTCGGGAACCGCAGGCTGGAAGACTGGCTCGGGAACCGCAGGCTGGAGCAGGTTGGTGGGTGTGGAGGTAGGTTGGATTGTGTGGGTTGGGAAGTACTTCTGCTTTTTCTTGGATTTAGTGGCTGCAGGTTTGCAAGTAGCGGGGGGAATATATGAAAAGGTTGGGATTGAACAAATGGAAGAAAATGGCAGAGGTGCAGGGAAAGTGGCTGGAGGAGGTTCTTGTGGATTGGCTACGGATAGGAGGGAAGAAGCAGGTGGATTGAAGGCAGGGTAGGTGCAACAGGTAGAGATGGGGTAGTAGTATTTGGGGGGCTGAACACACTGGACGGTAGCTGGGGTTGCCATAGGCAATGGGCGGATATATTCTTGGGAAGGCAGGTGATTGATGGAGGGGCCGGGATGTTGTGGCTTGGCTGAATTCGGGAGGAGATCTGACCATGCCTGCAGCAAAGGCTGAACAAAAACTAGTCCGCACTCACGCCTTTTAATCAGAGACTGCACTGACCTCACACAATCATATAACACCTGCTGGGAACAGAGGGAATAATGCTCATAGAAAGAAGCTGGATCATCCTCTAACAAGCATACTAGGGATTCTACTTGGTCACCATTGAAAGGGGGAGAGAAGTCATCACTTCCTTTGGGAACAAACGACAGGGCTGGTTCAACACATAATCGGGTTAACGGCAGAACATCCTCAGGCTGTAAGTAACCCTGATCCACCAAAAAATTTGCTGATCGGATAGTTTCCCTTAGCTGGTCACTAGTCCAACCCTCTAAAACCTGGAGACAATGTTTGCCATCCTCTGCTGCCAGCAGAGAATAGTAAAGGATCTCATGATAATCCATCTCCGCCAAACACAATAACAGGATGGTTCCTTAATGAAGTCACGTCTGATCAGGAATGGCCCTGGTATACTATCAGAGAAGGCTAATTGACCAGACTGTGTGACTGCATAAAAGGAAACCAAATGGGAATAAGTGAAAATGTGACAATTTATTGTAGTGGATAAACAACGATCACCTCCAGTAGAACACGGTGCAATAAACTTAAACAGTAACAGTGACCATATAAACAAGGTATATACAAGTATGGGAAATACCAGAATCTTAGTACAGAGCCAGGCCGAGGTCATACACAAGGGGATCCAGCAGATGGGTAAGAATAGGAGGAAGCAGGAACAAGAGGGGACGGATGGGTTGGCTGCAGAGCAGGGATCTAGGTGACCAGGGAGACAAACACAGGATAAGCTCAAGGTAGGGATCGGGTTTAAACAGGGTGCAGGTTCCAGGTAGGGATCGGGTCAGGCAGGGTGCAGGTTGGGATAAGATACAGGCTTAAGTCCGGGTCACAGGTCCTGGGACAGGAAGAGAGCGATACCAGGGCAAGGAGTGTTTGCACTTGCCGGGTATTTAAAGAAGTCCAGTGATTAAACTTCAGGTCACAGCTGACCACAGGAAGTGCTGCCTGTCCCATACTGCCAGAATACACCCGCTGGTGGACGCCGGTACTACAGCATCATGTGTTACCACCAGCAGGTGAGATCCTCGAACACAGGGATTGGCTGCAAGAGGACACCTGCTGGCGGACACTAGCACTGCAGTCCAAAGGACCAACAGCACCACCAGCGGGTGAAGCCTTTCCTGACACCCCCCCCTCTAAGTATGAAGATGAGGTCACAAGGCCTGGGCCCATCCCAGAGTGCAAATAACACAACGTAAATAACAAAAAAAAAAAAAAGGGGAGGGGGAAATAAAAAAAAGGGGGGAACCCCCCGGGGTGGAGGTGGAAATAACAGTAACTGGGGAGCAGCAAAAGGTTCATAAGGATGAAAGTTCCATTAGTCCCCTGGAAGCACTGGGCCTCGGGGGAGGCAGAAGAGGGACGCCTGCGATCCCGCCTGCGACTCCTGCGGTTAACCGGCATCCATGGTTGGGGAAGTTGCATGTGGGAATGATCTGACAGTCCTCTCCAGTCAGGGAAATCTACTGGTTCCAGCCCCAGAGTGTCCAGAAAATGCGGAAGGTCATCCTTGTTGTGCAGCGTAGCCTGCTTGCCATCTTTGGTTGCCTGTAGGTAAAAGGGGAATCCCCAACGATAAGGCAGTCCCGCTTTTTGGATAGCTTCCAACAGTGGGCGGAGGGCCCTGCGCTGTATGAGGGTACGCCTGGAGATGTCCTGGTAGAAGGAAAGTTGGGCCCCATCAAAGTCAATGTACTGTTTCCCACGCATTTTTTGCATGATCCTGTCTTTCAATGTATACTTGTGAAGCTTGCATATTACATATCTAGGATTGTCCACATCCTGGGAGGGAGGCCTAAGGGCTCTATGGGCACGATCAATCTCAATGATTGCTGTGGCAGGCAGGCCAAGGATTTCTCTAAATACATCCTCCAGCCATGGCTTCTGGCAGGCCGCGTATGCGGATATTGGCCCTCCTGCTGCGATTCTCAAAATTGTCTAACTGACACAGTAGAGCTTCTATTTTCTGGTCCTGGGCGCTGCACCTGTCCTGTAGCATGGAGATGGCTGGCAAGGCCTCATCCAGTCTCTGTTCCACAGATTCTAGCCCCCAGGTGATTAGTGTCTGCTTTGAGCTGTGCAATGTCAGCTTTAAAGGCCTTCTTTACCCTGGATGTGAATCTTTCCAGATCCTCTCGTGTGGGGAGAGACCAGATATGGCGCTTTAAATCCCCATTACTCAAGAAGTCCGCCATGTCAGGGCCCCGGTCTTGGGAGGTAGAGGATCCTGGGGAAAGTGGGCGAGCAGTGTCACTCACCAGTGCTGGAGAGGGGATCTGAGAATCAGCGGTCAGTTGCTGCTGGGCTGCAGCTTTCTGTGCTGCCTTGGATGCCTTAGTTCCCCTCGGCGTCGGCGCCATTTTGGAAGCCTCGTGTCCCGGTCCCCGGGCCCCGCCAAAGAAAGCCTCCAGCTGTTCCTGTTGGGTCCCCTCCATCCTCGACTGCTGGGAGAGTGCCCGCTGTCCCTGGGACATGGTTTCTGCCATTGTGGGGGTGAATCGCCCCTCCGTGCTGATTAGAAAGCGGCAGTGTACGAGGAGCTGAGGCAATGCACGTCCTCACTCCTCCATAGCCAAGCCACGCCCCGCCATATTGCATTTTACAGAAAATTAGAGCTGCAGATTGAAAAGGAAAGGTAATTTTTAATAACATTCAATTACAATATGACTTGTGTCGCAATTGTATAGCTATATTATTTTTCTTTATTTGTTTATTTTTTTCCCATGAAAGTGGAGTTACCCTTTAATACAGAGAATGCATTAAGGCAGTGGTCTCCAGACTGTGGAAAAAGAGTTACAGGGGAAGGATTCCCACTCTGAAGAGACACAGGGAGACCATGCTGCTTAATATGGGATAAATTTTATTCGAAAAATTATTTAGTACAAAAAAGGCGGCCAAGACCAGGTACCCTCCACCAACACCAGGATAATGTTAAAATTAGACAACGTTGTCTGTTAAGAGCAGCTGCATCATGCTCTGACCATGCATACACACACTTGTAACAGGGCTAATGTTAATAAACTCAGGTAATATCAAACAATGGACCAGACTCCTGATCTCAATATCATAAACCATGCATAACAAACCAAAAGTCCATCCTATCAGAATAGGTTTGATTGGAAACCTCCTTTGGTCTCCAAAGGAAAACCCCTGTTAGGGCCCTTTCACACGGGCGGATCCCGTAATGATCCGCCCCGTGAACATCCGCTTGCTCAGCGGGGATCGCTCCCTTGATCCCCACTGAGCCGGCGGATGACAGGGCGGTCCCTGTACACTGTGAGATATTCACCGCCAGCTTCAAACAGTCAACTGTGCATGTGCAAGCCCTTATTTTCCAGCTTTACAAACAGTGTCACTGAGCTATTGGTGATCCAACAGTTAGATAACAGCAATATATGCTATTCCATATTGGGAAAACTGAATATCTATGCCTTTGGATTGAATACTAACTGTGGACTCTAATCACCTTTACACACCGACAGCTTTGTCTGCTATAAAATCAACTACAGCTGTCGCTGTGGGACTAGCTACCTGACTTAATTAATCACTCCTAACAGGGGTTTTCCTTTGGAGACCAAAGGAGGTTTCCAATCAAACCTAAGGCCCATACACACGGTCGGACTTTTTGCCAACAAACTTCAAAATGAGCAAATTTTCCAAAAAATCCAACCGTGTGTACGCTCCATCGGATAAACTTTTTCGGTTTTCATTGAACAAAAGTTCGCTCTGCAAACGGACAAACTTTTCGGCAACAAAAGTCCTATGGTGTAAAGTCCTATCGTGTGTACAGAAATCCATCGGACTTTTGTCCGAAGTACAAATACGCATGCTCAGAACCAATGGTAAATTCAACCAACAATAGCAGAAGTTGACCAAAGGGTGGCGGTAAAGAGGAGAAAAACCATGTGATGTTGGGAAAGTTTGCAGAAAAATCCTGCCGTGTGTATGCTATGGGTGTGCCCGGCCAACTCACTTCGGACAAAAATCCATGGAAAGTTTGTTTTAAGTCCGACCATGTGTACGAGTCTCTATTCTAATAGGATGGACTTTTGTTTTGTTATGTATGGTTTATGATATTGAGATCAGGAGTCTGGTCCATTGATATTACCTAAGTTTATTAACATTAGCCCTGTTACAAGTGTGTGTATGCATGGTCAGAGTGTGATGCAGCTGCTGTTAACAGACAACATTGTCTAATTTTAACATTATCCTGGTGTTGGTGGTAGGTACCTGGTCTTGGCCGCCTTTTTTGTACTAAGTAATTTTTCTGGGCATAGTGGGTCTAAAACACCTTGTAACAGGACACTGGTTGCATACATTCCCTGAGCTCAAGGCAAAATACAATCTCCCTAATTGGATGTTCTTTAGGTTCCTGCAGGTGAGGCATGCCTTCCAACACCAGTTTCCCAATGGCGTCACCCTTAAATCGGACTCGGTGGAAAGGTTGCTGTCCTCTAGGGTTCTGATGGGCCAGGAATTGTCCGATCAAGTTTGATAAGATTTGGTCCTCCTGGATAGACTCCTGAGGATCCTTACAGCTGGAAGTGGCTCCGCCCGATCCAGATGTGGATCCTTAGTATGATCCTGCCCTGGGCAGGGTGGACCATGACCTGGGAAGCACCTGTGAGCCCCCCCCCTTTTTTCCTCTCTATCCTCTGGTGATCTCCCTCTGATATGCCACATGTTCACAGACAACAGGCTTTGGGTCCCATAGGCCCGTAAAAGCCCCGTAGCATGTCTGTGCATGACATCCCACTAAACGCATGCGCATGAATGCCGCACTTCTCTTCTGGGTCCAATGCTACTTTCTGCCCGTGCACGGCGGGTTCTCCAGGATTTCATCCATGTCCTGACATTCTGTGGGGCTCTGGCAGGTCCTATAGAGCCATAACATTTCTGTGTATTTGTAGATGTGCACGTCACTGTCACCTAGGGGAGGCTGCAGGAAGTTAATGTGGTTGTAAATAGGGGTGCAACGGATCAAAAAACTCATGGATTGGATCGATCCTCGGATCAGAGTCACGGATCGGATAATTTTTCGGATCAGCAAAAAAAATTGCAGCCTCGCTCTCACCTCCTCTACCTGACGCCCCTCTCTTCCTCCGCCTCTTCCCCTGACCCTCCTTAGCCCATGGGCATGTCTCACCCCAGGTGGTGGAGGACAGTCAGGTCACAATTGGCTCCTATAATGGGGTGGAGGGGGGATACACTGAGTGTGGGTGTTTATACCTCTATATCCCCTCCACCATCTCTGCATTCCCTCCATATGTCTGTCACACTCCATGCAGCCCCGGACATCAGCTGCACCTCACCCCCCAGGCTGGTGTCATGTGCCCTCGACTCCCCCTCTCTTTCCTGAGGGGTAAACAATCCCCCCTTGGAGGTAAATTCTTCCATACCGACGTGACCCCGCACACATGGAGCCTCACCTGCCGCCATGCACCGTCCACCCCTCTTCCCCCCCAGGAGGGGGGTGTCTCTGGCTCCTCTCACAGCTCACCGCGGGACAGCCGCTCACCTGCAGCATCCATCACTCAGCAGTCATCCACGCTGGGGGCGTGGCCGGACACGCCAGAAGGCGATTGGCTGCGGCGCACATTCTGTCTATCACAAGCGCGGGGTTAGGAGGAGGCGGGGCTGTGTGAGTGCGAGCAGAGTGGAGACTATTTCAATGTCAGCTGTTACAGCGTGTTTTACCGCTCTACTCGCCCCCCCCCACCTCTACCTGCGCCGTGGATCACGTGTGTGCCGATCCGACGTCATTGATCTGTGCTGATCACGGATCAATGACGATCCGTTGCACCACTAGTTGTAAACCCACTTTTGTGACTTCTACCTATAGGTAAGCCTAGAATAAGGCTTACCTATAGGTCAGAGATGGCGAACCTTGGCACTCCAGATGTTTTGGAACTACATTTCCCATGATGCTCACCTACACTGCAGAGTGCATGAGCATCATGGGAAATGTAGTTCCAAAACATCTGGGGTGCCAAGGTTCGCCATCACTGCTATAGGTAGTGGAAATATCTCCTAAACGTGCGCCGTTTAGGAGATATTTCACTTGTAGTTCGCCGTAAATACCAACGGCGCATGCACGGGGAAGAAACGAAAGTAAGTGCCATTTCTTCCCCAGCCTGTGAGAAAGGAAAACATCCTGGACTGCCACACTCCGTTAAAGGCGTCTTTATTTGTAAATCAAAAGGATAAAATCCAAAATACAGTCAATAACAAAAAGTAGACATGCAGTGACAAGTGGCTAACGCGTTTCACATCGTGAGATGCTTACTCATGAGCTATGAGTAAGCATCTCACGATGTGAAACGCGTTAGCCACTTGTCACTGCATGTCCACTTTTTGTTATTGACTGTATTTTGGATTTTATCCTTTTGATTTAGAAATAAAGACGCCTTTAACTGAGTGCGGCAGTCCAGGATGTTTTCCTTTCTCAATGGATCTGTGCAGAGCCAGCACCTGTCGGTTAAGTAGGGCGGGAGCTATTAAACGGGATTAGAGGTTTGGAGAGCGGTACATTTTATTCTTCCCCAGCCTGTGCCGTGAATTGCGGCTCTCGTGCGCATGCGTGGGAGTGACGTCACATGGCTCCTGGCGAATCACAGAGCCGGAGTCCGCAGCCTGGAAGGAAGAGGAGACAGAAGATGGAAGCTGCCTACTCTGAGGACATCGCTGGATTCTTTTGCAAGTGTCACATAATGGGCTAGTATGCGATGCATACTAGCCCACTATGCTTTTCATTTGCAGGCTTTTCAGGTAGCAAAAGAGGAAGTAAAACCCATCAGGGTTTACTTCCTCTATAAAGGGGAAACAATTAAAATGGTGTTTGTTTGTTTTTTCAAATAGTGTTAGAGGGAGACGGAGAAAATAATTCATATTCATGGGTGAAGAGATGACAGCCAAGCAGCCAGCATTTTCAGAAGGAAAGCTCAGCAGTGGCAGCTGCCATGGTTTTCCCAGTAACTGCTATAACTGCTTTTGTCAGCAAAGAAAAGGGAATGAGGTGACTCCACCCTGTCAAAACTCTCCGCAGCTTCACCAGGCCCTGCCCTACTGCTTCTTATAGACAACTTTCACATTCCAACATGGCGCCGATCACCTGACCGGCGCTTTCATTTGACGTCGCCGCCCAATACCTATTGGGACTGGCGGGTCCGTCAGGCTTTCGATTGGTGTCTTCGAGGCGTTGGTCCCTCCCTCTTCCTGTCAGTCGTACGCTCGCGCTCAGGCCTTCACTATTGGCTTCTGGGTCTGTCAGTTTGGGGCGGTACAGGCTGTGATTGGCGGGCGGGGCGGAACACTGGACACGTCACAGCTGGTCGGACGGGTGGAAGCAGCGGGATAGAGCTGACGGTAAGCGGATTCTCTCCCAGGAAACACAGGCTTATTTCAAGTGTGCCCCATCTTGTGCGAATCACGGAGACTCCACGCTGGAGAGAAGCCCACTCGGGTGATCCGTGTGCCCGGTTTTTGGGTGTTTCCCGCTCGAGGGTGCCGTAACGTCACAGGAGGGGTATGACGTCACTGGGGACTCGGGGGGGGGGGCACAGGTGGTGGGATTGAAATGCTCGGGACGGCGGCGGCCTGTTATTTCCGGACTTCCTGTTGAGTGTGAAGGCAAAAGTTATCGGTGACGTTTGAGGGCGGGCCATCGGGGGAGGGGCAGAGAATGACACCCATACAAACTATGTGCTGGAGTCCATCACCTCCAACACACGAGAGCCAGAGACCTATAATATCCCCTCATTCAGACCTCATCTATCCCAACACAAGGAGAGGGACACACACAGCTACAAGAAGCCCAACCTCTCCAGGTGACACCAAAGGGGGATTACCGAGCATTGGTGTAACAAAGGTGACATCACTAACCAACAAATAATTGGTGTGACATCATCACTCTACATATAAGTTATATACTACAGGTGTGACAACATCGCCACTCTATATAAGATGTGTGTGTATATATATATATACACACACACACACACACACACACACTACAGGTGTGACATCACCGCTCTCTCCATATAATATATACAGTGGGTACAGAAAGTATTCAGACCCCCTTAAATTTTTCACTCTTTTGTTATATTGCAGTCATTTGCTAAAATCATTCAAGTTCTTTTTTTCCTCATTAATGTACACACAGCACCCCATATTCACAGAAAAACACAGAATTGTTGACATTTTTGCAGATTTATTAACCCCTTCCTTACTGGGCACATATACCCCCTTCCTGCCCAGGCGAAATTTCAGCTTTCAGCACTGTCACGCTTTGAATGACAATTGCGCGGTCGTGCGACGTGGCTCCCAAACAAAATTGACGTCCTTTTTTTCGCACAAACAGAGCTTTCTTTTGGTGGTAATTGATCACCTCGGCGGTTTTTATTTTTTGCGCTATAAACAATAATAGAGCGACAATTTTGAAAAAAAAGCAATATTTTTTGATTTTTGCTATAATAAATATCCCAATTTTTTTTTTTTTTTTTTTAAATATTTTTTTCCTCAGTTTAGGCCGATACGTATTCTTCTACATATTTTTGGTAAAAAAAAATCGCAATCAGCGTTTATTGATTGGTTTGCGCAAAAGTTATAGCGTTTACAAAATAGGGGGACAGTTTTATGGCATTTTTATTTATTTTTTTTTTATTAGTAATGGCGGCGATCAGTGATTTTTTTTTTTTTTTTTTGTGACTGCGACATTATGGCGGACACATCGGACACTTTTGACACTAATTTGGGACCATTCACATTTATACAGCGAACAGTGCTATAAATATGCACTGATTACTGTATAAATGTGACTGGCAGGGAAGGGGTTAACACTAGGGGGCGAGGAAGGGGTTAAATGTGTTCCCTGGAGTGATTGTTACTGTGGGGGGAGGGGACTGACTGGGGGAGGTGACCGATCTGTGTCCCTATGTACAAGGGACACAGCATCGGTCTCCTCTCCCTGACAGGACATGGATCTGTGTGTTTACACACACAGATCCATGTCCTTGTCTCTGTAACTGCCGATCGGGGGTGCCTGGCGGACATCGCGGCCGCCAGGCACGCGCATCGGCATTGCAGTGAAGCGCCGGGCACGTGCGCGCGCCGCCGGCGGCGTTGGCGCGCCCCCCCAGTGGCCAAATAGCGGAGGCCGTATAATAACGGCCTCCCGGCATTTGACAACCACCTTGCGGCCGTATATTCTCGTACGGCGGGCGCAAGGTGGTTAAAAAAGAAAAACTGAAATATCACATGGTCCTAAGTATTCAGACCCTTTGCTCTGACACTCAGGTGCTGTCCATTTCTTCTGATCATCCTTGAGATGGTTCTACACCTTCATTTGAGTCCAACTGTGTTTGATTATACTGATTGGACTTGATTAGGAAAGACACACAACTGTCTATATAATACCTTACAGCTCACAGTGCATGTCAGAGCAAATGAGAATCATGAGGTCAAAGGAACTGCCTGAAGAGCTCAGAGACTGAATTGTGGCAAGGCACAGATCTGGCCAAGGTTACAAAAAAAAATCTGCTGCACTTAAGGTTCCTAAGAGCACAGTGGCCTCTATAATCCTTAAATGGAAGACGTTTGGGATGACCAGAACCCTTCCTAGAGCTGGCCGTCCGGCCAAACTGAGCTATTGGGGGAGAAGAGCCTTGGTGAGAGAGGTAAAGAAGAACCCAAAGATCACTGTGGCTGAGCTCCAGAGATGCAGTTGGGAGATGGGAGAAAGTTGTAGAAAGTCAACCATCACTGCAGCCCTCCACCAGTCGGGGCTTTATGGCAGAGTGGCCCGACGGAAGCCTCTCCTCAGTGCAAGACACATGAAAGCCCGTATGGAGTTTGCTAATCTAATAAACACCTGAAGGACTCCAAGATGGTGAGAAATAAGATTCTCTGGTCTGATGAGACCAAGATAGAACTTTTTGGCCTTAATTCTAAGTGGTATGTGTGGAGAAAACCAGGCACTGCTCATCACCTGTCCAATACAGTCCCAACAGTGAAGCATGGTGGTGGCAGCATCATGTTGTGGGGGGGGGGTTCAGCTGCAGGGACAGGACGACTGGTTGCAATCGAGGGAAAGATGAATGCGGCCAAGTACAGGGATATCCTGGACGAAAACCTCCAGAGTGCTCAGGACCTCAGACTGGGCCGAAGGTTTACCTTCCAACAAGACAATGACCCTAAGCACACAGCTAAAATTACAAAGGAGTGGCTTCACAACAACTCGGTGACTATTCTTGAATGGCCCAGCCAGAGCCCTGACTTAAACCCAATTGAGCATCTCTGGAGAGACCTAAAAATGGCTGTCCACCAATGTTTACCATCCAACCTGACAGAACTGGAGAGGATCTGCAAGGAGGAATGGCAGAGGATCCCCAAATCCAGGTGTGAAAAACTTGTTGCATCTTTCCCAAAAAGACTCATGGCTGTATTAGATCAAAAGGGTGCTTCTACTAAATACTGAGCAAAGGGTCTGAATACTTAGGACCATGTGATATTTCAGTTTTTCTTTTTTAATAAATCTGCAAAAATGTCAACAATTCTGTGTTTTTCTGTCAATATGGGGTGCTGTGTGTACATTAATGAGGAAAAAATGAACTTAAATGATTTTAGCAAATGGCTGCAATATAACAAAAGAGTGAAAAATTTAAGGGGGTCTGAATACTTTCCGTACCCACTGTATATACTACAGGTGTGACATCACCGCTCTCCATATAAGATATATATATATATATATATATATATATACTACAGGTGTGACATCACCGATCTCTCCATATACAGTATCTCACAAAAGTGAGTACATCCCTCACATTTTTGTAAATATTTTATTATATCTTTTCATGTGACAACACTGAAGAAATTACACTTTGCTACAATGTAAAAGTAGTGAGTGTGCAGCTTGTATAACAGTGAAAAATTAGCCGTGCCCTCAAAATAACTCAACACTCAGCCATTAATATCTGGCAACAAAAGCGAGTACACTCCTAAGTGAAAATGTCCAAATTGGGCCCAAAGTGTCAATATTTTGTGTGGCCACCATTATTTTCCAGCACTGCCTTAACCCTCTTGGACATGGAGTTCATTAGAGCTTCACAGGTTGCCACTGGAGTCCTCTTCCCCTCCTCCATGATGACATCACGGAGCTGGTGGATGTTAGAGACCTTGTGCTCCTCCACCTTCCATTTGAGGATGCCCCACAGATGCCCAATAGGGTTTATGTCTGGAGACATGCTTGGCCAGTCCATCACCTTTACCCTCAGCTTCTTTAGCCCGGCAGTGGTCATCTTAGAGGTGTGTTTGGGATCGTTATGTTGGAATACTGCCCTGCGGCCCAGTCTCCGAAGGGAGGGGATCACGCTCTGCTTCAGTATGTGACAGTACATGTTGGCATTCATGGTTCCCTCAATGAACTGTAACTCCCCAGTGCCGGCAGGACTCATGCAGCCCCAGACCATGACACTCCCACCACCATGCTTGACTGTAGGCAAGACACACTTGTCTTTATGCTCCTCACCTGGTTGTCGCCACACACACTTGATACTAGTGGTGCAACGGATCGGTGACGATCCGTGATCCGAACGGGTCACCCCGTTCGGATCGGCACACACCGCGATCCGCGGCCTCGGCCTTAGGAAAGGCCGCGGCTTCGGCCTAGCTCCGGAGCCGCGGCCATCTTGGTACACCCGGCGGCGGCGGCCGCCTTGTGCGTGCTGACGTCATCACCCCTCACCCTCGCTGCTCGTGGATCTGAACTGGCCGGCGGGAGAGTAAGGTAAGTGGGGGAGATGATTGTGGATATTGCAGGGGCAGAAGATTGTGGCTATTGCAGGGGCAGAAGATTGTGGCTATTGCAGAGGCAGAAGATTGTGGCTATTGCAGGGGGAGAAGATTGTGGCTATTGCAGGGGGAGAAGATTGTGGCTATTGCAGGGGGAGAAGATTGTGGCTATTGCAGGGGGAGAAGATTGTGGCTATTGCAGGGGCAGAAGATTGTGGCTATTGCAGGGGCAGAAGATTGTGGCTATTGCAGGGGCAGAAGATTGTGGCTATTGCAGGGGCAGAAGATTGTGGCTATTGCAGGGGCAGAAGATTGTGGCTATTGCAGGGGCAGAAGATTGTGGCTATTGCAGGGGCAGAAGATTGTGGCTATTGCAGGGGCAGAAGATTGTGGCTATTGCAGGGGCAGAAGATTGTGGCTATTGCAGGGGCAGAAGATTGTGGCTATTGCAGGGGCAGAAGATTGTGGCTATTGCAGGGGCAGAAGATTGTGGCTATTGCAGGGGCAGAAGATTGTGGCTATTGCAGGGGCAGAAGATTGTGGCTATTGCAGGGGCAGAAGATTGTGGCTATTGCAGGGGCAGAAGATTGTGGCTATTGCAGGGGCAGAAGATTGTGGCTATTGCAGGGGCAGAAGATTGTGGCTATTGCAGGGGCAGAAGATTGTGGCTATTGCAGGGGCAGAAGATTGTGGCTATTGCAGGGGCAGAAGATTGTGGCTATTGCAGGGGCAGAAGATTGTGGCTATTGCAGGGGCAGAAGATTGTGGCTATTGCAGGGGCAGAAGATTATGGATATTACAGTGAGGGGGAAATTACGTGGATATTAGTAATTTTTTTATTTTTTTTGCCGATCCGAAAATGATCCGATCCGTGACCCCTGATCCGAGGATCGATCCGATCCGTGAGTTTTTTGATCCGTTGCACCCCTACTTGATACCATCTGAACCAAATAAGTTTATCTTGGTCTCATCAGACCACAGGACATGGCTCCAGAAATCCATGTCCTTCGTCTGCTTGTCTTCAGCAAACTGTTTGTGGGCTTTCTTGTGCATCATCTTTAGAAGAGGCTTCCTTCTGGCATGACAGCCATGCAGACCAATTTGATGCAGTGTGTTGTGTATGGTCTGAGCACTGACAGGCTGGGGCCCCTTCAACCTCTGCAGCAATCCTGGCAGCTCTCATATGTCTATTTCCCAAAGACAACCTCTGGATATGACGCTGAGCACGTGCACTCAACTTCTTTGGTCGGCCATGGCGAGGCCTGTTCTGAATGGAACCTGTCCTGTTAAGCCGCTGTATGGTCTTGGCCACCGTGCTGCAGCTCAGTTTCAGGGTCTTGGCAATCTTCTTATAGCCTAGGCCATCTTTATGTAGAGCAACAATTCTTTTATTTTTTTTCAGAGTTCTTTGCCATGAGGTGTCATGTTAAACTTCCAATGACCAGTATGAGAGAGTCAAAGCGATAACACCGAATTTAACACACCTGCTCCCCATTCACACCTGAGACCTTGTAACACTAACGAGTCACATTACCCTGAGGAGGGAAAATGGCTAATTGGGCCCAATTTGGACATTTTCACTTAGGGATGTACTTACTTTTGTTGCCAGCTGTTTAGACATTAATGGCTGTGTGTTGAGTTATTTTGAGGGGACAGAAAATTTACACCGTTATACAAGCTGTACACTCACTACTTTACATTGTAGCAAAGTGTCATTTTTTCAGTGTTGTCACATGACAAGATATATTAAAATATTTACAAAAATGTGAGGGGTGTACTGACTCTTGTGAGATACTGTATATTATATGTTACTGGTGTGACATCATTGATCTCCATGTAAGATATATTTTTCTGGTCCTCGGTGTGATGTAATATAACTGTTCTGCCCCTCACCCCCTATAAATATAGAGTGCCCTGAAAAAGTATTCATACCCCTTGAAGTTGTCCGCTTTTTGTCCTGTTACAACCAAAAACGTAAATGTATTTTATTGGGATTTTATGTGATAGACCAACACAAAGTGGCACATAATTGTGAAGTGGAAGGAAAATGATAAATGTGTTTTCACATATTTATTTGTAAAAAAAAAAGTGTGGGGTGCATTTGTATTCAGCCCCCCTGCGTCAGCACTTTGTAGAACAACCTTTCGCTGCAATTACAGCTGCAAGTCTTTTAGGGATGTCTCTACCAGCTTTCCACATCTAGAGAGTGACTAATTTTGCCCATTCTTCTTAGGGATCGACCAAATATCAGTGCGACCGATAGTCACTTTTTCAGAAGTATCGGTTAAAAAACTGACCGATATTACCAATATTGCTTCAAGGGGTTTGCTTTTTTGTAATAACAACCGATGCGACTCAGCAGCCGCTCGGCTGTTATTACAAGCAGATTCTCAATTGGATTTAGGTCTTGACTTTGACTGGCCCATTCTAACACATAAATATGCTTTGATCTTAATCATTCCATTGTAGCTCTGGCTGTATGTTTAGGGTCGGTGCTCTATTGGAAGGTGAATCTCCGCCCCGGTCTCAAGTTTTTTGAAGACTCTAAAGGGTTTTCTTCTAAGATGCCCTGTCTTTGGCTCCACCCATCTTCCCATCAACTCCGGCCAGCGTCCCTATCCCCACAACATGATGCTGCCACCACCATGTTTCACGGTGGAGATGGTGTGTTCAGGGTGATGTGCAGTGTTAGTTTTTTGCCACACATAGTGCTTTTGCTTTTAGGCCAAAAAGTTCAATTTTGGTCTCATCTGACCAGAGCACCTTCTTCCACATGGTTGCTGTGTCCCCCACATGGCTTCTCACAAACTGCAAACAGGACTTCTTATGGTTTTCTTTCAAGTTTGACTTTCTCCTTGTCACTCTTTCATAAAGGCCAGATTTGTGGAGTGCATGACTAAAGCCCTGTACACACGATCAGGTTTCCGATGGAATCAAATCCGATGGATTTTTCCATCGGAATTCCGATGAAGCTGACTTCCATCAGTCTTGCCTACACACCATCAGACAAAAATTTGACCGGCCCAAACGCAGTGACGTACAACACGTACGACGACACTATAAATGGGAAGTTCAAATCCAATGGCGCCACCCTTTGGGCTGCTTTTGCGTTACCGTGTTAATTAAAGTTTGGTGAGAGCCGATTTGCGCTTTTTAGTCTCTGTGCTTTTCAGTCCGTTACAGCATGACGAATGTGCTATCTCCATTACAAATGCTAGTTTTACCAGAACGAGCGCTCTTGTCTCATAATTCAGTCTGAGCATGCATGGGTTTTTTCTCCGATGGAGTTCCACACAGACGATCAGAATTTCTTATCGTTGTTTTAAATTTTTCCGATGGGGGGGAAAAAAAAAAAATTCTATTTTTTTTTCACCAATGAAAATAAGTCCGATGGAGCCCACACACGATCGGTTTGTCTGATGAAAACAGTCCATCGGACTGTTTTCATCTGTAAAACCGATCGTGTGTACAGGGCTTAATAGTTGTCCTGTGGACAGATTCTCCCACCTGAGCTGTGGATCTCTGCAGCTCCTCCAGAGTTACCATGGGCCTCCTGGCTGCTTCTCTGATTAATGCTCACCTTCGCTGGCCTGTCCGTTTAGGTGGACAGCCATGTCTTGTTAGGTTTGCAGTTGTGCCATACTCTTTCCATTTCGGATGATGGATTGAACAGTGCACCGTGAGGTGTTCAAAGTTTGGAATAAACAAGTACCGATCCTTTTTTTCAAGTACTAGCCGATACCAATTACCGATACTTTTTTTTAACCACTTCCTGCCCAGTCAATAGCAAATTGACGTCCGGGAAGTGGTTCTGTTATCCATACTGGACGTCATATGACGTCCTGCGGGATAACAGCCGCCGAGGCTTTTTACCATGTGATCAGCCGTGTCGAATCACGGCTGATCAGGAAGTAAACGGGAAGAGCCGTTGATCGGCTCTTCCTCACTCGCGTCTGAGAGACGCGAGTAGAGGAGAGCCGATCGGCGGCTCTCCTGACGGGGGGTTCGCGCTGATTGTTTATCAGCGCAGCCCCCCCTCGGATACCCACACTGGACCACCAGGGAAGCCCCCAAGGACCACCAGGGAAGCCCTAAGCATGTGGATGGCCCCCATGGCCATCCACATGTAGTAAAAAAAAAAATATATGTAAAAAAAAACATAAAATATGCCAATCAGTGCCCACACATGGGCACTGACTGGCACGATCATGCCAAGAAAATGTGTGGTGGCTGGCATTGCTAGGCAGCAGTGTCACCAGTGCCACCTACTAGTGTCCATCAGTGCCACCTATCAGTGCCCATAAGTGCCCACCTATCAGTGCCTGTCCGTGCCACCCATCAGTGCCGCCTATGAGTGCCAATCAGTGCCCCTCATCGGTGCCACCTCATTGGTGCCACCTCATCGGTGCCCATCAGTGTCGCCTTATCAGTGCCCTTCAGTGCCGCCTTATCAGTGCCCGTCATTGAAGTAGAAAAGGTACTTATTTACAAAAAAATTAACAGAAACAAAGAAAAACATAGTTTTTTTTAAAATAAAATTCGCTCTTTTTTTATTTGTTGCGCAAAAAATAAAAATCGCAGAGGCGATCAAATACCACCGAAAGAAAGCTCTATTTGTGGGAACAAAATGATAAAAAATTTGTTTGGGTACAGTGTAGCATGACCGCGCAATTGTCATTCAAATTGCGACAGCGCTGAAAGCTCAAAATTGGCTTGGGCAGGAAGCTGTATAAGTGCATGGTATTGAAGTGGTTAATCTCATGTGACCGTGGCACATGTGTCAGTAGTTTTATTTTATTTTTTATTTAATTCTTCTGTTTTTTTTTTTTTTTTTTTTATCAGCCCTGTTGGGGGGGCTTTGGTGAGATATCAGGGGTCTTAACAGACCTCTGGCATCTCCCCTTTGAGACAGAGAAAGGGACTAGTGACACAGATTCCCCAGTCCCTTTCTCAGCAGCCTCAGCTGTGCTGAAAATGAATGTGCTGTGCTGAAAATAAACGGAAACATTGTAAACACAGTTTACAACGTTTGTTATGTGAATGTACAGAGTCAGTGATCACTGACTCTGTACATTCCGAACAGTAAGGAGCCGGATTTACCGGCTCCTACCTCCGCTCTCCATCCTGACAGATCGAGGGGGTGGAGGAGGAGCACGAAGGGGAACAGCGGCATGGAGGGGGACACGGAGGGAGACACAGAGGGAGGGAGACAGCAGCAAAACGGAGGGGGCTGGAGGAGGGTACCGGGACAATCAGCGGTGATCGTGTGTGGGGGAGTTACAAGCACTGATCACAGCTGATTTTAAAGCGGCTGAAAGCCATGCGCCGGGGGGGGGGGGGGGGGGAGAGAGAAGCGGAAAAATGACTTTTAAATATATACAGCGGTGATCGGTGCTTGTAACTCCCCCACCACACTGATCACTGCTGACTATACAAGTATCGGGTGAAGTATTGGGAGCCTTTGCCCGAGTACAAGTACTAAGGCAAATGCTCAGTATCGGTACCAATACTAGTATCGGTATCTGGACAACCCTAAACCTAACCCTGCTTTAAACTTCTCCACAACTTTATCCCTGACCCGTCTGGTGTGTTCCTTGGCCTTCATGATGCGGGTTGTTCACTAAAGTTCTCTAACAAACCTCTGAGGGCTTCACAGAACAGCTGTATTTATACTGAGTTTAAATAACACACAGGTGAACTCTATTTACTAATTAGGTGACTCCCGAAGGCAATTGGTTCCACTAGATTTTAGTTCGGGGTATCAGAGTAAAAGGGGGCTGAATACAAATGCACGCCACTCTTTTCAGATATTTATTTGTAAAAAAAATAAGTAAAACCTTTTATCATTTTCCTTCCACTTCACAATTATGTGCCACTTTGTGTTGGTCTATCACATAAAATCCCAATAAAATACATTTACGTTTTTGGTTGCAACATGACCAAATGTGGAAAATTTCAAGGGGTATGAATTAATACTTTTTCAAGGAACTGTATATGAGAGCCAGCCATCGCTAAAGTTCTATAACCATGTTATTACCAGTTACCACTGTTTTTAGAAATCAACATCACGATTAGTGTGTATTTCTATGTATATGGAATTTAACGTATGTAATTATATGTCTACAGAATATAAAACATTTTAATACCCACCATTCTATTCAATTGCAACCACATACTTTACATAAAGTCCCACCTCCTTGCTCCTTTTTCCTCATATTGACAGGGATGGAGGTACATGACCTTACCAGCCCATGGCTTCATTTAAATTCCCAAATCCCCCCCTCCCCCAATTTTTTATTTTAGAATTTCCTCTGTATGATTGCTTTTCCCTCTCTACCTGCAGTAATGGCTGCCATACGTAAAAAGCTTGTGATTGTTGGAGATGGAGCTTGCGGGAAGACCTGTCTGCTCATCGTGTTCAGCAAGGATCAGTTCCCTGAAGTCTATGTGCCCACCGTGTTTGAGAATTACGTAGCAGACATCGAAGTTGATTCCAAACAGGTAAGGAAAGATGTGGGCCTGGGGCCTAGTTTAACCACTTCCCTACCCAGCCATAGACAAATGACGTCCACAGATGGGATCTCCCATCCTGGGTGGACGTCATATGACGTCCTCGGCTTTGTAGGGGGATATCTGAATGATGCCTGCAGCTAGAGGCATCATTCAGATATCCTTTTGAAGTGCCAGCGATTCTGTGCACCATAAGAACGATCATAGCGGCGGTTCCGCCGCTTGATCGTTCTTATAGGCGGCGGGAGGGGACACCCCCCCCCCTCCCGCCGCCATCCGGTGCTTCTCCGGGCTCCCCCGTGCGATCGGGGACCCGGAGCGAATCTTCCGGCATCGTTGGTGGAGTCACGTGATGAGCATAGAGATGACTGGTGACCAGATGGTCACCAGTCATCTCTATGATCGTCGGAGGCCCGGGCGCGATGTGATGACGTCACGCCCGGGTCTCAAAAATGTAAACAAAGCCGCCGTTGCGGCTGTAAGTATGAAATCAGTGAAAAATTTTTCACTGATCTCATGCTTTCCAGCCTGGAGGAGAGATGTGGAGTCTTATTGACCCCGCATCTCTCAATAAAGAGAACCTGTCACACACATTCCTATTACAAGGGATGTTTACATTCCTTGTAATAGGAATAAAAGTGATCAAAAAAAAAAAAGTAAAATCATTGTAAAAAAATAAATAAATAAGTAAGTTAAATAAATAAATAATAATAAAAAAATATTAAAACGCCCCTGTCCCCGGTAGCTCGCGATCAGAAGCGAATGCACACGTAAGTCGCCCACATATGTAAACGCCGTTCAAACCACGCATGTGAGGTATCGCCGCGTGCGTTAGAGCGCGTGCAACAATTCTAGCACTAGACCTCCTCTGTAATTCTAACCTGGTAACCTGTAAAAAAAATTTAAGCGTCGCCTCTGGAGATTTTTAAGTACCGAAGTTTGGCGCCATTCCATCAGTGTGCGCAATTTTAAAGCGTGACATCTTAGGTATCTATTTACTCGGCGTAACATTATCTTTCATATGTTCCCAAAAAATTGGGCTAACTTTACTGTTTTGTTATTTTTTAATTCATGAAACCATTTTTTTTTTTTAAAAAAAGGCGTTTGAAAAATTATTGCGCAAATATTGTGCAAGAAAAAATGTTGCAATGACCGTCATTTTATTCCCTAGGGTGTCTGCTAAAAAAACATATATAATGTTTGGGGGTTCTGAGTAATTTTCTAGCAAAAGAATGATGATTTGTACATGTAGGAGAGAAGTGCCAAAATAGGCCCGGTATTGAATAGGTACAAAAAGCCCTGTATTGAAGTGGTTAAAGGCACCTTGTTATAGACCCTGGTGCTGAAGTAGAGTCAGGAGAGGGGCACTTTCTTTAGCTTCTTGACCAGTAGGGCCGAAACAATTAACCGATTTACTATTTTCATAATCGATTAATCGGCCACGAACATAATGGGGTTAAAAAAAACGAAAATTAGCCCTTTATAAAACAGAGCAAAAAATTGCTACTGTAAATATTACTTTCACTGTTCCACAGTAAAAAAATTTTTTACCACTTACAGTAGCGATTATTTGCTCTTTTTGTACTAATAAAGGGCTAATTTTAGTTTTTTTTTTTTTTTTTTCCCGAGTGTATATACAGTAATATTTATTACAAATAAATGGAAATATTCAAAACAAATATAGTTGGCATAGAGCATATGTAATTAGAAAATAATGGGTTTAGTAAAAATAGTAGAGGGCAGAAAGAATAGAAATAGAGGAGGAGAAAGGATAGATAGCAGACAGAGAGAAGGTTCACAGGGTCGATCCGAACGTCAGTGTAATCTAATTTTAGTTTTTTTAACCCCATTATGTTACTAAACGTCTTAAGCCTGGTTCACACCTATGTGTTTTTTTGTTTTTTTGGTCCTCTAGAACACACTAGAGGTCATTTTCCTATGAGACACATTCACATCTATACTTTTTTTTTAGTTGCTGCGTATTTGGCAAGGGTCGAGGACTTTTTTTCACCGCAAAATGGTGCTTTTTTGGTTCAATAGACTTCAATGGAGAAGCTTCAGTTAAGCATGTAATGCGTTTTTGCAGCAATTTGTGTTTTTTATTCTGCCCAACAACAAATTGGCCAAAAAAAATCAAAAACACAAATCGCAGCAAAAATCTAAAACGCACAGCAATAAGCAGTGCAGTAACAGATCAAAAGCAAACTGCATAGGTGTAAACCGAGCATTATGCTGGCCACACAAATCAATTTTTAAACAAGAATATTCATACGAAAAATATTTGTACATTCGCTGAATGAAATAATATTTGACCCCAACTAACGATTAGAAAATCCAGCGACTGTTCTTAAAATGAATTTTCTCTTATCATCCATGGACCGACACGGCGTGTCTTACACTTTACACGTGGGTATATGTCCCTGCTTGCAGGAGAAGACCTAGGCAGAATGTTAAATGTTAAAACATTCCAGAACAAACCAGAGCTGAACAGCCCCGCCCAGGGGGGCGGTCCCTCCGGACATTACCCTCACACCTGCAGCTAGCAGGCCTCAGTTTTTTTCTGCCTAGCAGAAGGAGAAGACGTGGCTCTCTCAGGAGCCAGTCTCCTGGAAGATTTTACTTTTAAATTTTATTCCTTTGGGAATTTTATTATTTTATTTTTGAGACCTTCAATCAACTGTCGGCTGGGCAACAGGTTGGGTACACTAGTATCCTCGTAGTCTTCCCTGTCCGACCATCGAGCGTGCTGATCCTCGCCTTGTGTGCGTGAGACTCAGTTCACGACATACCCCATGGCTCCAGGGGTGGCCGGGTTGCTTTCATGCTCCCGCGGTCCTCTCAAGATCGAACAGTACCTACTGTATCTTTCGCGGTGGACCGGGCCGACAGCTACGCAGTACGACTCTGTGATAGGCCTGTCTGAAACAAGCCAGTGAGTCCCTCTATTGGCACTGGGGGTGTTCTCCAAGGTGCTTGCGGGACGGGTAAGTAGTCTCTCCTGCTGCAAGGTGAGTACATGCTGGCTGTGTTTCTGTGTGTGGGGGGTTCTCCCTGTCTCCCCCCTGTATGCTGCTCTCTGCACCCTGTTGTGCTGTGTGGGGATGCTTGGGGGGTCACTCTGCCTTGGGGGGGCCGCTCCATGACTGTTACTTTTATTGGGAAGTGTTCTGGGGGACTGGCTGTGGTGTTTTCTGTGCGCCATTGGCGTGGTGTTTTATTTTTAAAAAATGTGCCATTGGCGGCCATTTTGGCTGAGGCTTAATACATAGTTAAACTGGTGCCCGGCGGCCATTTTCTTTTAGCCGCGGCACTTGCACTTTCGTTTTCGGCCTCTAGCAGCGCTGCTGTACGGCGCGGAATACACACATCCCCACAGATTCTTCACCTCAGGCTGCACCAGCGCGACTCATACAGCGCGGCTCATACAGCGCTACAGCGCGGCTCATACAGCGGTCCCTAGGGGTGGTGAGTACTCCAGGTATCCCCTCCTCAGCCCCAGCACGGCCTGTGGGTGGGCTGTATTATTCACTATAATGGTGAATAAGGTCTCAGAGGGTGGCAATGTTGGAGTCTGGTTCACCTGTTTTCTTCACATTGTTAGAGACAACTGACAGTGCTTCTGCACCTGCGGTCCTTAGGGACCAGTTGTCGGCATTCCTGGAATCATTAATCTGACCAGGAGAAAGCAGTGTGTGAGCGCAAGGGAGCAAAAAAGCCCCTATCCCCACCTTTTTTCCACAAAAAAAAAAAAGGGGGGGGGTAATGCGCTGATTCAGATATGGGCCTAGCCACTACCGCTCAGGACCCTAGCTTTGAATATATATTTGATGGTTTTGAACAGGACATTCCTTGCAAGGAAAACTCCAGTTCTGTGTCAGTAAATGACAGGGTGCTTGTTTTGTGAACTCATTGATGCAGTGAGGGACACTCGCAAGCTAAATGCTGCGGATGCAGAACCTCAGGCGGACGGTCTCCTCTGGTTCCTTGGGGCCGGGCCTTCTAAAAAGTGTTTTTTTCAATATGTAACTTTCTTTGACCAGCTCACTGACAAGGTCTGGGGAAAAAGCCGCAGAAGTCTTTTATGGTCCCGCGGCATTTGTCTATCAGATACCCCTTTTGAGGATGCCCTACTAAAAATGTGGGCTTCTCCCCCAGTGGTCGACCCTCCAGTCGCCCGGTTGAACAAGGCCACCATTCTCCCGGTGGAGGGGACTCCTGCATTTAAGGACCCCACTCACAGGAGGTCAGAAGTGGTGAGTAGAGCCATGTTTGCCTTGTTGGGGTCCGCCCTACGGCTTGTGGTAGCGGCGACCCTTGTGTCTCCAACACTTGCGGGATGGGCAACTGTACAGGAGCATGATCTTCCTCCAGACACTATTGCTCTGGCCCACAAATGGTGCAGGGCCTGGTTTATGTGGCGACACCACGTTTGACGCGGCCCCTTATAACTCAGGGTATTGCGTGGTCTGATCTGGTTGAAATGCTGGTCTGCTGACCTAGCTTCTAAAAAGCCTCGGAAGGGTTTACCATTAAAAGGTGGTAGGTTTTTTCGGTGCTGCGCTGGATGACATCATCAAGGATGTCACGGGAGGTAAAAGCACTGTTCTTCCTCAGGCTGGCAAGGAGGCCGCTATAAGCAGGGTCCTTCCTTTCCAGAAAAAAGGGGATATTTTCGTCAGTCAACGGGGAGGCCCCCCCAGACTGACAGCGGTACGGCTGGTGGACACGAGCGCCCCTGGGTGCGTATGCCGAACAAGCCGGCTCCCTAGCCCGCCTCCGCGTGAAGTCTTGCCCCCTCCCAACTCTGGGGTAGGGGGGACGACTTTGCAGGTCCACGGATCAATGGACCTCCCGGATCTCCTACTGGTGGGTGTGCGAGGTGATCCCCTCAGGTTACAGGATAGGTTCCGTTCCTAATACCAGACAGATTCTTCCCATGAATCTTCCTCTCCTTCCTGCCCGTCCGGTGGCCCTATGGGGCCTATTCAGGTTTGAGGTCCGGAGTGATTGTGCCGGTTCCGTCACAGGAGAGGTTTCAGGGATTCTACTGGCCTATCTTGGACCTCCAGGTCCTGAATGCCTTCGTGAAGGTGCAAAAGTTCCGCATGGAATCCATTCGCACGGTGGTCAGTGCACTCCGTCAAGGGGATTTTCTGGCGAACTTGGAATTCAAGGACGCCTACTTGTATGTTCCGATCTGCGCTTGCGATCGACGAAGTCCACTATCAATTTGTGGCTCTTCCTTTCGGCCTAGCCCCGGCGCCGAGGGTGTTCACTAAGGTGCTTGTGCCGGTTCTAGCTTGCTGAGACAGCAAGGCATTGCTGTCGTGGGCTATCTGGACGATCTTCTTCTCAGAGCAGGAAATGGCTCAGTATTAGAAGACAGTGTGACTATCGTCAGTCGGACCCTCAGGGACTTCGGGTGGCTCCTAAACATTCAGGAGTCAGTCCGGGTCCCGACTCGAGATTTGGAGTATCTCGGTCTGATTCTGGACTCCTTGGAGGCAAAAGGTATTCCTACCTCCGGGGAAGCTACTGACACTTCAGTCTGCAGTACGGATGCTGACATCCCAAAAAAAATGGTCGTCAATCCGTTTTTGCATGGGAATCCTGGGACTCATGGTGACCTCTTTCGAGGCCATTCCGTATGCCCAATCACACACCAGGGCATTGCAGAAGGAGATCTTGTTCCCTTGGGACAAATCCCCGTTGTCTTTGGATTTTCCGATCCAGGTGAGCCACCTGGTCAGGGCGTCCCTGACATGGAGTTTGGGTCCCCGGCTCTTCGGTCCGGGAAGTCGTTCCTCCCCGTCCAATGGACGGTGTTCACTACAGACGCCAGCCTGAAGGGCTGGGGTGTAATCTGGGGAGTCCTGTTGGCCCAAGGGCTTGGACTCCGGACGAAGCCCGTTTGCCGATTAATGTTCTGGAAATACGGGCCATCAGACTGTGCCTCTCCTCGTGGTCTGAGAGATTGCAGGATCGTTCCATTAGGATCCTGTCGGACAAGTCACGGTGGTGGCGTATGTCGACCACCTCGAAGCTCAGCTGAGGCTTCCGAGGTCCCCCGTACCCTGAAGTGGGCTAAAGGAAGCGTGCCGGCTCTGTCAGCCGTTTACATTCCGGGCATAGAACTGGCGGACTATTGAGTTGCCAGACGTTGGACCGGGGAGAGTGGTCCTTGCACCCGGAGGTATTTCAACTCCTTTGCCACACAAACGGTGGGGCACGCCGGAGGTGGACCCGATGGCTTCTCGACTCAATTGTAAGTTGTCGATTTGTGGCCAGATCCAGGGATCCTTGGGCGGATGCATCAGAGGCATCAGTGGCCCATGGGGTCATGATCACCTGATACACGTTTATCCTCCGCTGCAGTTGCTTCCTCGCCTGCTGCGCAGGGTGGCGACCGAGGGAATTCCGGTGATCCTCATTGCTCCGGATCGACCTCGGCTTCACTGGTACGCCGATCTGGTACGTCTCGTCGAGGCCGTTCCCTGATGGTTGCCAATAGGGAGGACTTTCTGTCTCAAAGTCATATATTTCATCCTGCCTTTACAGTCTCGGGCCTTAACGGCATGGCTGTTATAAGCCAGGTGTTGAGAGACCGAGGCTCTCGGACTCGGTCATTTCGTCCATATGAAGGACACGGAAGTCTTCCTCCAGAACTATCTCTGTACCTGGAATAGCTTACATCGCCATGTGCGAAGAGCTGGACTGACATCCTCGGACGTATTCCGTCCTTAGAATCCTGCGTTTCCTACAGCATGGCGTGGCCCAAAGGCTCGCTTTGAGTATCATTTAGGGTCAGTTTCGGCCTTGGCCGTCTTCTTTCGGTGACCACTAGCGGGTCATTCCTTGGTTGGCACCCTTGTACAGGGGGTTCGCCATGGGCTCCCTCCTGTCGTGTCTCCTTTCCCCCCGTGGGATCGGAATTGGTACTCTCGGTTCTCCAGGAACCTCCTTTTGAGAATATCAGGGATATTCCCCTCTTCGCTTTGTCTCAGTGGGTGGCTCTTTTTAGTGGCAATCACTTCTGTTAGACGAGTATCTGAATTGGCGACCTTGTACTGCAAGTCGCCATATTTAGTCATCCATAAGGATAAGGCGGTGTTGCATCCGCGACTTTCTCTTTTGTCAAGGGTGATCTTCACCTTTCACCTAAAATGAGGACATTGTCCTCCCGTCCTAGTGTCCTCGCCCGTCGCATCCCAGAGTGCGCGCGGCACACTTTGAATGTGGTACGTGCCTTGCAGGTGTGCCTGTCTGCTGCTTCTATTCGGAAGTCTACTCTCTGTTTGACTGTCTCTGGTCAGATACAGGGTCAAGCGGCTTCGTCTGCCACCTTTTTCTAGGTGGATCGGACAAACCGGCTTTCAAGCCTATACTCTCATGGGGCGGGCGCCTCCCTTCCCGGTTACGGCGCATTCCACCAGGGCAATTGGTGCTTCCTGGGGTTTCCGACATCAAGCGTCGGTTGCACAAGTGTGCAAGGCGGCGACCTGGTCGTCTGTTCATACCTTTTCTATGTTTTATAGGGTTGATGAGGCTGCATCTCCGGATGCTTCCTTCGGCCGCAAGGTGTTGCAGGCCGCTGTTTAAAGTGGCAACTCCTCCGTTGGGGAGCTCTGCCTTGTTTGGAGTGAAGTTTTTTGGTTTTTCCATTTATACTGCTCCCATCCCTCTTGACACTGCTTTGGGACATCCCACGTGTAAAGTGTAAGAGACGCCGTGTCGGTCCATGGATGATAAGAGAAAATGGGATTTTTGTACTCACCGTAAAATCCATTTCTCTGACATCCATGGACCGACATGGCACCCACCCTTCCTTTTAGTTTGTACTGCTTTGTTACGAACTGAGGCCTGCTAGCTGCAGGTGTGAGGGTAATGTCCGGAGGGACCGCCCCCCTGGGCGGGGCTGTTCAGCTCTGGTTTGTTCTGGAATGTTTTAACATTTAACATTCTGCCTAGGTCTTCTCCTGCAAGCACGGACATATACCCACGTGTAAAGTGTAAGAGACGCCGTGTCGGTCCATGGATGTCAGAGAAATGGATTTTACGGTGAGTACAAAAATCCCATTTTTTTGGAAGGAAGACATTGTTTTTGTATGGCCAGCATATAATATATTACAGTTCTGTTTTGAAAATCTGCAAAACAGTCTAACTTTTTTTTTTTTTTCTTTAAAGCGGAGCTCCAACCTAAAGTAGAACTTCCACTCATCGGATTCCTCCGGTGCCACAATTGGCACCTTTCAGGGGGGAGGGGGCGCAAATACCTGTCTAAGACAGGTATTTGCACCCACTTCTGGGTATAGACTCTCTGCGGGAAACTGCGGGCTGATGGCAGTGGCGGTGGGGGCAGCCGAGAGACTAGCGATTGCTCGTCTTCTGCTGCCGACGTCGCTGGACTCCAGGACAGGTAAGTGTCCATTTATTAAAAGTCAGCAGCTGCAGTATTTGTAGCTGCTGGCTTTTAATATATATTTTTTTTTTTTACGGCGGAGCTCCACTTTAAATTAAAAAATTTGATCTCTGAGTCTGATATTTACCAGATTCAACCTCTAATAGTATATACAGTATATCTCTTCTGTCTGTTATTCTCAGAGTGGATTAGAGATTTTGCTCCCCAACCATATAGTTATATATTGGTTATTTATATTTACCACTGCATAGAGATATTTAAGAATAAATTGCCTTTTTTTTTTAAACTTATTAAATAAATTATACACCACACTTTTTAAGGTTATTAATCAAAACAATAATCGGCCAACTAATCTATTATGAAAATAACCGTTAGTTGCAGCCCTATTGACCAATGATAGTTCATGTATTTTGGATGTGTGATCATTTGCTCCTATTATCCAGTTTATTCATCTGTCATCACACACTTTATGTCAGCTTGGTACTAGAGCAGCAGCAGAAGGTTAGACTGAGGGAGAGGAGAAGTAGTTCTCAATTCTGGGTGGACTGACCCTTTAAATGAGATACTTCAGTGGATGCTGGAGCATTAAAGAGGAGCTCCAGTCGTTTTCTGAAAATTAAAAGTCAGCAGCTACAAAAACTGTAGCTGCAGACTTTTAATAATTAGACACTGACCAGTACAAGGATCTAGCACTGCTCACCCGACTCGGCGCCTAGGACCGTGTTCAATCCTTGGCACGAGCATCCTAACTGTGGGCACCCTCCTGTGACCACTTGCTGCTTCACAGCCAGGTGCCCACTGCACATGCATGAGCCACTCTGCGCATTGTGAATTGTTCAACAGTCTTCTTGGACTTGTGACATGTGGGGAGGGGAACTTCTGCTGCTCAGGTCGCCTAGGCTGACGTTTCTCAATGCCAGTCTTCAAGTACCCCCAACAGGTCATGTTTTTTTAGGCTTTCAATTATTTTGCACCGGTGATTTGATCAGTTTCACTGCCTTAGTAATTACCACAGCCGTTTCATCTGAGGGAAATCCTGAAAGTATGACCTGTTGGGGGGTACTTGAGGACTGGAGTTGAGAAACATTGGCCTAGGCGATTCGGTCAGAAGTGGGAGCCGGTACCTGATAAAAACATCCTCATTTGGGTGGATTTACGCTTTAAATCCCCCAAGGTCTGTTGGATTTTTATTTATTTTTAATATCTCAGGAATGCTATTTGTGAGATCGCTGTGCTGAGTTCCCAGCTGCTTTGGCCATTGTGAGCCCCCATCCATCCTAGTTTATTTTTTATTTTTTATCATTATATTGGGTTATATACTGGAGCTAGAACACAAAGGTTGGCATGAATACCCAAAGCTCCCCAGTGGGCAGGAAGAGAGTCAAGAACAATGGCAGGGAGATTTTGCTCTTGGACATATAAAAAACCTGGCTCAGACTCCGCTTAACAGGTTTTAACCACAACTAAATTATCCCTTTAAGACAAGTAGACTTACCCTTTACATCTCTGGTACTCAACCTGTGGCTTGAAGACCACATGCAGCCCTTTGGTTCTTGTTGTGTGGCTTGAGGACCCCCAGCAGTCTATAATAGAGTACAAATATTGGTTTGGAAAGGGTTAATAGCAGCGGTTTCTGAGAGCCTCTTGTAACATGTCCAGTCTCAGTCTTCTGCAGCATGTTCGCACCCTATCCTGTATCTTGTCCACAGTCCCTCACCATCCTTTCCTCTCGTATGTATCCTTACTAGCATTAGATAGCATAAATATTATGTGCGGTCCTTTGGTAATGTCAGGGGCTGCAGATAAGGCCCCCCTGTATGTCATACATTGCCTACCACTGTTTAATATACCGTATATACTCGAGTATAAGCAGAGTTTTTCAGCACATTTTTTTTTTGTGCTGAAAATGACCCCCTCGGCTTATACTCGAGTCACCTTTTTGCGCCTGATCTCCCGGACTTTGGGGACAAGGTACAGGCCGGCTGACCTCCTGGACCCCAAACTTGGCACACATGTAGCCCCACCCTTCCTCTAAAAGTGTGCAAAGTTTGTTGTCCAGGGAACCTACGGCCGTGGAGCACCGATTTTTCAAAGCCGGGCCCCCCTTTCCATAGACTCCCATGTTAAACGGTAATTTCTCTGGTAACTTTGGGGACCCGGTACTGGGCGGCCATAGGTCTCCTGGACCCCAAGGCTTATACTCGAGTCAATACGTTTTCCCATTTTTTTTTGTGGTAAAATTAGGTGCCTCGGCTTATATTCGGGTCGGCTTATACTCAAGTAACTGCAAAACAGAGCAGTGGTAACCGTAGCAGTTCAGCAATTTACTTACCGTAATTTGTTCCAAGCTTTTCTCTTAGTTTTTTTTCCATTTTCTGACAGCACAGAACCTGTCCCTGTGCTCCTGTTGTTGATTTGAGGGTGTCTCCATTCAGAATACATACCCATCAGTTGTTTTAGCAGAGCAGTGGCAACTTTGGAGCCGATTGGTTTTCCTTGTTTCAGTGCTGTCTGGCCTTAGAAGTCTGTGGCTTGTTGATTGCACTGAAAGTAGGTGTTTCAATTAGTTAGCTACATGACAGCTCATAGAATAACTTGTTACAGACACCATCAGACAAAACACCATTTCTTAGCTTTGTGTTATACTGCCACCTACAGAAGGATTGGACACCTGCAACAAACTGTAGGCCAGCCCAGAATAACCCCACATACTACCAGCTTACTTTGGGATTTTGAAGACTCTTTACTACTTTGCTTCTAGAGCTGTTCACAAGGATTGCAGCTAACTGGTGCAGCTATCCTCAGCCTAGCTTTTAGAGTGCTGCATCCAAACCCCACTGGACTGGATGTTGCAGGACTAACCTGGAAATGACACAGAGTTCTGCGTAAGACGCTTTCCGGATCCTGTTCTGGCAACAGGTGATCTCAGCTTTCACTCCGCTAACTGTTCTGGGAATATTTGTTTCTTGCCTTCTGAAGGAGCCATGGCTTGCAATCTGGAATCTTATTGCACACTTCTCGTCAGGTCTGATTCATCATTGGCTCCACCAGATGGGACTTGTCTCCTGTCTTGTCGGCTGGGTTCTCCACTACAGTCACCCAGGACTTTGTACCCCAATTCACCCAGTTCCTGGCTGGCTCTGATTGCAGAGGCTTTGAGTGTACTCCCTCTGCTTCCCCTGCAGATTACCTGGCTGATTTGCACATGACCCTAGTTGCTTCTGAACCATCGGTCGCACTGACAATATCTGTTTCGAAGTCATTCTAATCTCTACCTGATGAAGATTTATCCTTGAGGAGTTGCAGTCTTCTGCTATTATGCCAGAATTACAGGATAAGTTTACTTTCTCTTACCGTCCATGGACTGACACAGCCTCTTCATACTGAACTTGTGGGTCTATGTCCCTGCTCGCAGGAGAAGCCTAGGCAGAATGTTAGATGTTACAACATACATTTTAAAAAACAGAGCTGAACAGCCCCGCCCAGGGGGCGGTCCCTCCGGACATAACCCTCCTACCTGCAGCCAGCAGCCCTCAGTTTTTTTCTGCCTAGCAGAGGAGAAGACGTGGCTCTCTTAGGAGCCAGTCTCCTGAGATTTTTTTATTTATTTTTTTAATTCCTTTTGGAATTTTATTTTATTTTTGAGATCTTCTATCAACTGTCGGCTGGGCAACGGGTTGGGTACAAGATATCCTCGTAGTCTTCCTTGTCCGACCATCGAGCGTGCTGATTCCTCGCTCCGGTGTGCAAATCAGTTCACGACATGCCCCATGACTCCAGGGGTGGCCGGTGGGCTTTTATGCTCCGCGGTCCACACAAGACTGAACAGTCCTGCTGTATCTTTCGAGGTAGGCCCGGCCCGACAGCTACTCAGTACCGCACTGTGATAGATCTGTCAGGAACACACCAGTGGGTCCTTCTGGGACGGGTAAGTGGGATCTCCTGCCTTCACAGGTGAGTACATGCTGTGTGTTCCTTTGTATGGGGGATTTTCCCTGTCTCCCCCTTGTTTTTTGTTGCTCTCTGGTGCTGTGCTGTCTGGGGGTCACTCTGGCCTGGGGGGGCTCATGGGTGTCTGCATATAGCTGTGGAGGTTTTTCTGTGTTTTTGTGTCACTTCGTCTTTTTTGCATTGGCGAGCATGGCAGCCATCTTGCCGTGGATCGCTATGGCGCAGTTACATTGCGGCGGCCATTTTCTTAGAGCCGCACACGTTTTTTGTGACTGTTTGGCCTCTATCGCTCCTGCAACGGCGTGATTCTCCTCACTGCTCACTCGCGCTGTACGAGCACAGCACAGGCAGCGGAACCGAACGGTCCTATCCGGGTTGGTGAGTCCCCTGGGTAACCCCCCCACAGTCACCGCAGCCAGAGGGTGGATTTTTTTATTTTATTGGGAAAAGTCTCAGAGATTGGCGAGTATGGAGTCTGGTTCACCTGCTTCCCCATTCATGTCAGAGGCAACAGGCAGTGCTTCAGCACCTGCGGTCCCTATGGACCAGTTGTCGGCAGTCCTGGAATCATTTCTTGTCAGGATGGAAGCAGTGTGCGAGTGCAAGGGGGCTATGAAGCGCCCTCTCCCCACACAATCTCCAGTAGGGGAGTGCTCTGATTCAGATATGGGCCTAGCTGCAGCTCAGGACCCTAGCTCATAATTTTTTGATATTTTTGAACAGGACATTCCTTGTGAGGAAGACTCCTGCTCTGAGTCTGCAAAGGGCAGGGTGCTTGTAAGTGAACTCATTGATGCTGTGAGGGACACTCTCAAGCTGGGTGCTGCGGCTGAGGAACCTCAGGCAGAAGCTGTCTCCTTTTTTGGTTCTTTTAAAGCCAAGCCTTCTGAAAAAAGTTTTTCCTTGCATGCCTTTCTTTGACAGGTTCATAGATCAGGTTTGGGAAAAGCCGCAGAAGACTTTTGCGCTCCCGCAGCGTCTGTCTACTAGATACCCTTTTGAGGAGGCCCTGATTAAAAAATGGGCCTCTCCTCCGGTGGTCGACCCCCCCCCCCCACGGTCGCCCGTTTGAATAAAGCCACAACTCTCCCGATGGAGGGGACTCCTGCCTTTAAGGACCCCACTGACAGGAGGTCGGAAGTGGTGAGCAGAGCCATGTTCGCCTTGCTGGGATCCGCCTTACGTCCTATTGTAGCGGCGACCCTAGTGTCTCAGACACTCACGGAATGGGCAAAGATTTTGCCCCAGACTGTGCAGGAGCATAATCTTCCTTCAGAAACCATTGCACTGGCCCACCAACTGGCGCAGGGCCTAGTGTATGTGTGTGATGCCACTTTGGACGCTGCTCCCTTAATCTCTAGGGTCTCAGTGTATGCGGTGGTGTTGCGTCGTCTTATCTGGTTGAAATGCTGGTCTGCTGACCTGGCCTCTAAAAAGCTCCTGACTGACTTGCCCTTTAAGGGCGGTAGGCTGTTTGGTGCTGCCCTAGATGACATTATTAAGGATGTCACGGGGGTTAAAAGCACCCTCCTTCCTCAGGCTACTAAGGGTAAGGAGCCCCGCCGTAAGCCGGGCCCCTCCTTTCCAGTTCAGAAGAGGTTTTTTCGTCAGAGTCCACGGGTAAGCCCTCCCAGAATTAAAAAAGTGGACAGAAGCGTCCCTGGGTGCGTAAGCCGACCAAGCCAGCTCCCAAGCTTGCCCCCGCCCGACTGTGGGGGGGGGGGCTTCGCTGGTTCACGGATCGGTGGACCTCCCGGATCTCCGACCGGTGGATGTGCGAGGTGGTCACTTTGGGGTACAGGATAGAGTTCTGCTCCTGGCCTCCAAACAGATTCTTTCCCTCAAATCTCCATCTCCTTCCAGCGCGTCGTGTGGCCCTCTCAGGGGCTGTGCAGGACTTGCTCAGGTGCGGAGTAATTGTGCCGGTACCGTCACAGGAGAGGTTTCAGGGATTTTATTCTAATCTGTTTGTGGTCCCAAAGAAGGACGGAGTCCGTCCAATTCTGGATCTCAAGGCCCTAAATGCCTTTTGTGAAGGTTCAAAAATTCCGCATGGAATCCATTCGCACGGTGGTTGCTGCGCTCCATCCCGGGGACTTTCTGGCGTCCTTGGACATCAAGGACGCCTATTTGCATGTCCCAATCTGCGCAAGTCACCAGAAGTTTCTGCGCTTTGCGATCGGCGAAGTCCACTATCAATTTGTGGCACTTCCCTTCGGCTTAGCGTCGGCACCGCTGGTCTTAACCAAGGTGCTTGCCCGATTTCTGGCTTTGCTGAGACAACCCACGATAGCAATGCCGCGCTATCTGGACGATCTTATTCTGAGAGCAGACTCTGGCTCAGAGTTAGAAGAAAATGTGACGATAGTCAGTCAGACCCTCCAGGACTTCGGGTGGCTCCTGAACACTCAGAAGTCGGTCCTGGTCCCGACTCAGCGTCTGGAGTATCTAGGTTTGATCCTGCACTCCTTGGAGGCGAAAGTATTCCTACCCTTGGAGAAGTTGCAGACTCTTCAGTCTGCGATGCGGGTTCTGATGTCCGGAAAATGGTCGTCAATCCGTTTTCTGCATGATTGTCCTTCGAGGCAGTTCCGTATGCCCAATCTCACACTCGTGCCCTACAGAGGGGGATCCTGTCCGCTTGGAACAAGTCCCTGTTGTCTTTGGATCTTCAGATCCAGGTGAGTCACCCGGTCAGGGCATCCCTGACGTGGTGGTCCGGGAAGTCGTTCCTTCCTATCCAGTGGACGGTGATCACGACGGACGCCAGCCTTACGGGCTGGTGGGGGGGAGTTTGGGGAGTCCTCTCAGCTCAAGGGCTTTGGACCCCGGCCGAATCCCGTCTACCGATCAATGTTCTGGAACTCCGGGCAATCAGACTGTGCCTCTTCTCGTGGTCGGAGAGGCTACAGGGCTGCTTGGTCAGGATCCAATCGGACAACGCCACAGCAGTGGCTTATGTCAACCATCAGGGGGGAACTCGGAGCTCAGCTGCGGCGTCCGAGGTCGCCCACATCCTACGGTGGGCAGAAAGAAGCGTGCCGGCTTTGTCGGCCGTTTATATTCCAGGAATAGACAACTGGCAGGCCGACTATCTGAGCCATCAGACGTTGGACCAGGGGGAATGGTCCTTGCATCCGGAGGTGTCCCAACTCCTTTGCTGGCGGTGGGGCACGCCGGATGTGGACCTCTTGGCCTCTCGACTCAATCGCAAGGTGTCAAGGTTTGTGGCCAGGTCCAGGGACCCCTGGGCAGACGCCTCAGACGCGTGAGTTGCCCCGTGGGGTCAGTATCGCCTGATGTATGCCTACCCTCTGCTGCAGTTGCTTCCCCGTCTGCTTCGCAGGGTAGAGGCCGAGGGCATTCCGGTGATCCTCATTGCTCCGGATTGGCGCAACGCCATTGGTACGCCGATCTTGTGCGGCTAGTCGCGGACGTTCCCTGGCGACTACCTCTGCGGGAGGACCTTCTGTCTTAAGGTTCCATACTTCATCCTACTTTACAGTCCTTGGCTTTAACGGCATGGCTATTGAAAGCCAGGTGCTGAGGGACCGAGGTCTCTCAGATTCGGTCATCTCGACTATGTTGAGGGCACGGAAATCTTCCTCCAGGAAGATCTATCACCGTACCTGGAAGGCTTACATCGCTATGTGCGAGGAGCTAGATTGGCGTCCACGGACGTATTCTGTTCCCAGGATTCTGCTGTTCTTACAGCGTGGTGTGACCCAAAAGCTGGCTTTAAGTACCATCAAGGGTCAGATTTCAGCCCTGGCTGTCTTCTTTCAACGACCGCTAGCGGGCCATTCCTTGATTCGCACCTTTGTGCAGGGGGGTTTGCCATGTGCTCCCCCCTGTCAAACCACCTCTCCCTCCTTGGGATCTGAATTTGGTGCTCTCGGTTCTTCAAGAACCTCCTTTTGAAAACATCAGAGATATCCCTCTCTTGACCTTGTCTCAGAAGGTGGCTTACCTGGTAGCCATCACTTCTGTCAGACGGGTGTCTGAGTTGGCGGCATTGTCTTGCAAGCCACCTTACTTGATCATCCATAAGGATAAGGCTGTGTTGCGTCCGCGACCTTCTTTTCTCCCGAAGGTGGTCTCGGCCTTTCACCTTAATGAGGACATTGTTCTTCCGTCCTTGTGTCCTCATCCATCGCATCCCAGAGAGTTTGCGCTTCACACGCTAGACGTGGTACGTGCCTTGCGGGTGTACCTGTCTGTTACTGCTCCCATTCGGAAGTCTGACTCGCTGTTTGTGTCTGCGTCTGGTCCACAACCGGGCCAAGCGGTGTCGCCTGCCACCATTTCTAGATGGATCCGGCAGACCGTCATACAGGCCTATGCCCTTAAGGGGCAGGCGCCTCCCTTTCCGGTTACGGCGCATTCCACCAGGGCAATTGGTGCTTCCTGGCCTTTCCGACATCAAGCGTCGGTTGCACAAGTGTGCAAGGCGGCGATCTGGTCGTCCGCACATACCTTTTTATACGTTGTTTTTACAAGGTTGATGTGGCGGCATCTTCGGATGCTTCCTTCGGCCGCAAGGTGTTGCAGGCCGCTGTTTGAAGTTGCAACTCCTCCGTTGAGGACCTCTGCTTGTTTGGAGTGAAGTTTGGTTTTTCCTTTACTACTGCTCCCACCCTCTTCTTTATACTGCTTTGGGACGTCCCACGTGTTCAGTATGAAGAGGCTGTGTCAGTCCATGGACGGTAAGAGAAAATAGAATTTTTGTACTCGCCGTAAAATCCTATTTTTTTTAAAATAAATGCACATTTTTTTTGCTGGTAAATTTTTTTTTTTTTTTTTTACATTTATAATTTTTTGTTGCAGGAGCCTGTAAAGCATTGCACCAGCAAACAGTAGATCACTGGTGCCATGCAGGTGTCCTGCAGATCTTCCAATGTATCGGGTTGCTCGTACCTCGAACGAGGAAGCCGATACATTCTGACAGGAAGACTCATTGAGCTACCACAGCACCGGTGTAGTTAAATGAAAACTAGAAGCCAACTGTCGAACCCTGTCGTTTTCCATTCACAGAAGACTATGAATGAGTGACCTGGTCTGGTGGCAGACACGGAGGGTGCAGGGGCTGCTGCATTCATAACATGTTACATCTAAATATGGGTGTAACATGTCATGAACGGTGAATTTAGTTTGTTTTGGCTTTTATTGATGCAATACGCACCACTCTGAAACTGGAAGCCCAGCCTCCTGTTTCCATTCTCATTTATTTAGGGGCCCATGAAATGGAAAAGCCCATCCTATTGCATCAGCTCTTTGAGGTCTTCCTCTGAGATTGAAAACACAGCGACATACCCTTTTCGTCCCCCAAACACTTACTAGACTTGCTCTTGTTTGGAAAGGATATTGCCAAACCATGGTCTACCCTGATTGTGATCCAACTTAACACTGGGGAAATGGAGGACATTCATACATTTTAAGATCCCTATCTACTAACAGTTGGAAGCCCTCTTTAAAACTCAGTTCTCGCTGGTGATCCAGCCAGTAACACACCTTCTGTGTTAGAGTGCCTACAATCTGGATGAAGGAGCACAGAGACACCTTTGGGACAGCAGCATTGTCGGTCTGTAGGGAGGAGAATGTTAGATTTAGATGGACTAGCAGATTTTAACGACTCTAACAAAGAAGCCACTCCAGCTAGCACTTTTTAAGCAATTAACAGCAACAGTTTTCCTTCCTTTTGGGATAAAGTTTTTACATAAATATATAAAAGCTGGTCATTTTAACCACTTAACGACCGCTCACTGTATATATACACGTCGGCAGAATGGCACCGACAGGCACAATCACGTAGAGTGTACGTGATTGCCTTTGTACAGTTGGGGGGTCCAATCGGACCCCCCTCCTATACAGTGAGCGGTGGCTAAGTGTCCGGGAGCGTTCCGGGATGAGGGGGCAGCCATTCGTTTCTGGCCACCCCCTCGCGATCGCTCTCGGCGAATGGAAATGCCCCCTCTGTCTGTCAGACAGAGGGAGCAGGAGGAAGTGATGTCATCTCTGGTGCGGCGCTCACATATACCGAGCGCCGTACAAGAGAAGATATCAGGTCAGTGCACACAACACTACACTGACACCAGGACACATAGGGACATAAATCGACACCCCAGATCACCCCCCCGATCAGCCCCCAGTCACAGTGTCACTGATTGCAGTGACCATTTATTTAGTGATCACTGCAATCAGTGACATTTGTGACTGTAAAAGTGTCACCAAAGTTTAGTCTTAGGTCCAGTGTAGCCCCCTAACCCCCCCTAATAAAGGTTTAACCCCCTGATCACCCCCCAGATAACCCTTTCACCCCCTATCACCACTGTCGCTTAGCGATCATTTTTCTGATCGCTGTCTTAGCGTCAGTGATGCCGATCGGCAGCCAGTAATTTTTTTTAGGTTCGCCGCAGGTTTTTATAGCGTCAGGTACCCCAATATATTATCTAATAAAGGTTTAACCCCCTTGATCGCCCCCCCAGGTAACCCTTTCACCCCCATCACCACTGTCGCTAAGCAATCGTTTTTTTAAATGCTGTCTTAGTGTCGGTGATGCAGATCGGTAGCTGGTAATTTTTTTTAGGTTCGCCGCAGGTTTTTATAGCGTCGGGTACCCCCATATATTATCTAATAAAGGTTTTAACCCCCTGATTGCCCCTAGTTAACCCTTTCACCAGTGATCACCATATAAGTGTTACGGGTGACACTGGTTAGTTAGTTTGCTTTTTATAGTGTCAGGGCACCCGCCGTGTATATAACCCAATAAAGGTTTAACCCCCTGATCGCCCGGCGGGTGATATCAATTAGGTTTTAGCGTCAGAGAGGGTCTGAGTCACACCCCAGGCAGCGTCAGGTTAGTGCCAGTAACGCTAACACCCACGCGTGAAGCATACACCCCCCCTTAGTGGTATAGTATCTGAACAGATCAATATCTGATCTGATCAGATCTATACTAGCGTCCCCAGCAGTTTAGGGTTCCCAAAAACGCAGTGTTAGCGGGATCAGCCCAGATACCTGCTAGCACCTGCGTTTTGCCCCTCCGTCCAGCCCAGGCCACCCAAGTGCAGTATCGATCGACCACTGTCACTTACAAAACAAAAACACACATAACTGCAGCGTTCGCAGAGACAGGCCTGATCCCTGCGACTCCAGTGCTGTAGGAGGTGATTTCACCACCACAGTTAAAAAAAAAAAAAAGCAAATATGCCGAAGCATTGGGGCAGCAGGGGCGGAGGAGCGATTTTGCTCCTAATGCCGCGTACATACGGTCGAAATTCCGACGGAGGCTTGCCCGTGGAAAAGTCCGACCATGTGTGTGCGGCATAACTTTTTTGCGGGAGGATGCCCCCATGCTTCGGCATATATAAATGGTGCGTGTATGCCCATCATTGGAAGTGGGTGGATGAAGGGCGGTATTCTAATGGTGGGCATACCCACCGATCAATCTCTTTTTTCGTTCAGCCAACTGGCTGCATGAAATAAAAAGATTACAATACATGTTCAACAAGGACCAGCAACGTACTGGTATGTTGCTGGACTTTGAATGTTTATACCAGAATGATGCCTGCGGGTTTAGGTATCATCTTGGTATCATTCTTTTCAGCCTGCGGCCGGCTTTCATGTAAAAGCAATTCTAGCGGCTAATTAGCCTCTGGACTGCTTTTACAAGCAGTGGGAGGGAATGCCCCACCCCCGGATATAAAAAGCGCCATTGGGAAAGCATTTTATCACACCGATCTTGGTGTGGTCAGATGCTTTGAGGGCAGAGGAAAAATCTAGGGTCTAGAAGACCCCAGTTTTTTCAAAAAAAGAGTACCTGTCACTACCTATTGCTATCATAGGGGATATTTACATTCCCTGAGATAACAATAAAAATGATAAAAAAAAAAATACTTGGAAGGAACAATTTAAAAATAAAATAAAAAAGCAAAATTAATAATACAAAAAAAAAAGCACCCCTGTCCTGCCCTGCTCTTGCCCAATGGCGAACGCAAGCGTCGGTCTGGCGTCATATGTAAACAGCAATTGCACCATGCATGTGAGGTATCACCGCGAAGGTCAGATCGAGGGCAATCATTTTAGCAGTAGACCTCCTCTGTAAATCTACTGGGGTAACCTGTAAAGGCTTTTAAAGGCTTTTAAAAATGTATGTAGTTTGTCGCCAATGCGCGTTTGTGCGAAATTTTAAAGCATGTCGTGTTTGGTATCTATGTACTCGGCCTAAGATCATCTTTTTTATTTCATCAAACATTTGGGCAATATAGTGTGTTTTAGTGCATTAAAATTAAAAAAAGTGTATTTTTTAACCCAAAAAATGCGTTTGAAAAATCGCTGCGCAAATACTGTGTAGAAAAAAAAAATGCAACACCCACCATTTTAATCTGTAGGGCCTTTGCTTTAAAAATATATATAATGTTTGGGGGTTCAACATATTTTTCTTGCAAAAAAAAAAATGTTTTCATGTAAACAAAAAGTGTCAAAAAGGGCTTTGTCTTCAAGTGGTTAGAAGAGTGGATGTAAGCTTCCTAATGTTGTGTATAAAATGCCAGAACAGTTCAAAACCCCCCCAAATGACCCCATTTTGGAAAGTAGACACCCCAAGCTATATACTGAGAGGCATGTCGAGTCCATGGAATATTTTATATGTTGACACAAGTTGCGGAAAAACTACAATTTTTTTTTTTTTTTTTTTTGCACAAAGTTGTCACTAAATGATATATTGCTCAAACATGCCATGGGCATATGTGGAATTACACCCCAAAATACATTCTGTTGCTTCTCCTGAGTACGGGGATACCACATGTGTGAGACTTTTTGGGAGCCTAGCCATGTACGGGACCCCAAAAACCAAGCACCGCCTTCAGGCTTTCTAAGGGTGTAAATTTTTGATTTCACTTCTCACTGCCTATGACAGTTTCGGAGGCCATGGAATGCCCAGATAGCACAAAACCCCCCCAAATGACCCCATTTTGGAAAGTAGACACCCCAAGCTATTTGCTGAGAGGTATTGTGAGTATTTTGCAGATCTCGCTTTTTGTCACAAAGTTTTGAAAATTGAAAAAAAAAATATATATATATATATATATATATATATATATATATATATATATATATATATATATATATATATATATATATATATATATATTTTCTTTCTTCATTTTCAAAAACAAATGAGAGCTGTAAAATAAATAACCACACAGGCTTTGGCTCACCGCACAGAGATCACACTCCCCAGACTATCCACACAGATCTGGTTCCAGGTTGGAGCATCTCCCTTAGCATGCTGGGAATTCTTGTAGAGGCCCTAATGAGCCCACTTACTTCAGCTGGGCTCATTAACTCTTCCCCTGCAAGACTCCCAGCACCCCCCCCCCCCTAGTGGTGTAAACTGGCATAAAGCCTGAATCTAGGACATGTATATCTTTGATCCTGGATGCAACCTGGTGATTTTACCTGCCTGCTGTTACTATGTATGTACGTATGTATGTACGTGTATAAATAATGAATCCTAAATACAATTCATAAATCACTAAAAAATACATATATGTTAAATGGCATTGTGAATAAATAACCCTTGAGGGAAAAACAAAAAAAACTGTCCAAACAGGTGAAATGAAATCTCAAGTGTTTAGGTAGAAATCAATGTTGAAATTGAAGATATATTCGACCTCTGAAGAATCTACTTACTAGGGGGAGAACCTCTGGGGAAATCTAGGATGGAAAAGGACCTGGGAGTCCTATTAGATGACAGGCTCAGCAATGGCATGCAATGTAAAGCTGCTGCAAGCAAAGCCAACAGAATATTGGCATGCATTAAAAAGGGGATTCACTCCAGAGATAAAACAATAATTCTTCCACTCTGGTCCGGCCGCACCTGAAGTATGCCGTCCAGTTTTGGGCACCAGTCCTCAAGAATGATGTATTGGAACTGGAGAGAGTCCAGAGAAGGGCAACAAAGCTAATAAAGGGACTGGAGGACCTTAGTTATGAGGAAAGATTGGGATGCTTGAGAGGGGATATGATTTCAATGTACAAATCCCGTACTGGTGACCCCACAATAGGGATAAAACTTTTCAGCGAAAGGGAATTTAAAAAGACACGCGGCCATTCACTAAAATTTAGAAGAGAAGCAGTTTAAACTTAATGTGTAGAGGGTTCTTTACGGTAAGCGCGGTTAGGATGTGGAATTCTCTTCCACAGGCAGTGGTTTTAGTGGGGAGCATCAATGATTTCAAAAAAACTATTAGATAGGCACCTGAATGACCACAACATACAGGGATATACAATGTGATACTGACATAAAAGCACACACACAGGTTGGACATGATGCACTTGTGTCTTTTTTCAACCTCATCAACTATGTAACGGGCCACCATCCAGCAAGAAATCGCCATAGATTGTGAATCCACCACTGATGAAAAAAAAATTGGATACTCTTACCGGAATCGGCAGACCCAATGCCAGCGACAGTCAAACAGGCATGAAACTGCGAACGTGGTCACTCTCCGGAAACATGTGAGGTCAGCTTCCGTTCAACCTTGTCACTGGCCCCATTAATGAACTCCACCATTCATAAAAGAAAAAGGCCGCCACGTAGTGTAAACCCATCAATTTCAACATTGATTTCTACCTTAACACTTGTGATTTAATTTCACCTGTTTGGACTGTTTTTTGTTTTTTTCCCCCATGGGTTATTTATTCACAATGCCATTTCACATATATGGATTTTTTTAGTGATTTCAATTTATGAATTGTATTTAGATTCATTTATTGTTTGCACCAGCACTTTATTTTAATTTACACAGTCAATGTGTTATACTTACTGTTTGCATACATGCACAATTTTCTAATATATACACAATATGGATTAGGGCTGCACTTAATATTCCCTTTACTGGCTGGATCACCTAGTGAAAATAAAAAGAGCCTAAAAAAAGAAAACCAATGCAAATATCACATCTGTATTGAACTGTTTTGTAATTGTACTGTCTCCCTTTTATATTGTACCATGCTACTCAAACTGTTGGCACTATATACAGTTGGGTCCATATATATTTGGACACATAGGCACAATTTTCGTTTTTTTTCAGGTATTTACCAAAACATGTTCAAGCTATAGTTAGTTATATAGTGGATATGAACTGAAAGTGCACACTCTCAGGTTTAATTTGAGGGTATGTACATCCAAATCGGAGGAAGGGTTTAGGAAATACAGCTCTTAAGAATAGCCATCCCCTCTTTTTCAAGGGACCAAAAGTAATTGGACAATTGAATTAAAAGCTGTTACATCGCCAGGTGTTGGTTACTCCTTCGTTATTTCTTCATCAATCAAGCAGGTAAAAGGTCTGGAGATGTTTTTAAGTGTGGTATTTGCATTTGGAATCTATTGCTGTGAACCTACATCATGCGTTCAAATGAGCCGTCCATGCAAGTGAAACGGGCCTTTGCAAGGCTTCAAAAACAAGACCAATCCATCAGAAGTGGCAGCAACATTAGGAGTGACCAAATCAACAGTTTGGTCCATTCTGAGGAAAGAAGGACGCACTGTTCAGCTCGGCAACATATAAAAAGGCCTAAACATCCACAGAAGACAACCGTGGTGGATGATCACAGGATTCGCAACATCCATACAAGTGAAGGACACTCTTCAGGAGGTGGGTGTATCATTGTCAAAGTCTGCGATCAAGAGAAGACTTCACAAGGGTAAACACAGAGGTTCACCACAAGGTGCAAAACTATTCATAAGCCTGAAGAATAGAAAAGCCAGATTAGTCTTTGCCAAAAAACATTAAAAAAAAAAGCCAGACCAGTTCTGAAAAAGCATTCTTTGGACGGATGAAACTAATTTTAATCTGTACCAGAATGACAGGAAGAAAAAGGTGTGGAGAAGGCTTGGAATAGCTCATGATCCAAAGCACACAGCGTCATCTGTAAAACATGGAGGCAGTGTGATGGCATGGGCATGCATGGCTTCCAGTGGCACTGGGTCATTTATGTTTATTGATGATGTGACAGAAGACAGCCGGATTAATTCTGCAGTGTTTAGAGATATACTGTCAGCACAGATTCAGCCAAATGCAGCAAAGTTAATTGGACAGCGCTTCACAGTACAGATGGACAATGATCCAAAACACACTGCAAAAGCAACCCAGGAGTAGAATATTCTGCAATGGCCGAATCAATTACCTGATCTCAACCCAATTGAGCATGCATTTCACTTGCTGAAGGCAACACTAAGACAGCTACAGTTAGAGCCTGGCAGAGCATCAGAAAGGAGGAAACCCAGTCTTTGGTAATGTCCATGGGTTCCAGATTTCAGGCAGTCATTGCCAGTAAAGAATTCTCAACAAAATATTAAAAATTAACTAGGGTTGTCCCGATGCCACTTTTTTTAGGACCGAGTACAAGTACCGATACTTTTTTTTCATGTACTCGCCGATACCGATTACTGATACTTTTTTTTTAAAGCGGATTTCCACCCTTTTTTTATGTTTATTAAAAGTCAGCAGCTACAAAAAGTGTAGCTGCTGGCTTTAAATAAACATACACTTACCTGCTCCACTGTCCAGCGACGCGCCGCCTGGAGCTCCGCTCCTCTCCCCCCTCCTCCGCCGGCGCGTCCATTCACAGTGTGGGCACCCGGCCGTGACAGCTTTCGGCTTTACGGCCGGGCACTCACTGCGCATGCGCGAACGGCGCAGCGCTCTGTGAGTGGACAGGCGATCGCCTGGGACCTGTCACGCCCCAGGTGATCGCCTACAGGGAGGAGCCGCCACAAGGCGATATGACGTATTGCCTAGGCGGCTCCAGGGTGGAAGGAGGAAGTGGGACAGGAAGTCCCACTCCTACTGAAGCCCCCACTCCCCCCCCCCAAAAAAAAATTACATGCCAAATGTGGCATGTAAGGGGGTGAGGAGTGGAATAAAAAAAAGTAAAAAAATTGGGTGGAACTCCGCTTTAATGCCATGTGACAGTTTTCAAACCACAATACAGACTAATATCATCTTGATAATTTATGAAGAACTCTAACTCAAGACATAAAAGAATAAAACTGTTGGGCACTGATAGGATTAGATGGCACTGATGAGCACTGATAGGTGGCACTGACTGATGAGTGGCACTGACTGGCTGGCACTGATGAGGAGGCCCTAATATGTAGCACTTTTGGGCACTGATAGAATTAGGGGGCACTGATATGCAGCACTGATAGGTGGCACTGACAAGTGGCACGCACTGAGTGATGAGCACTAATCGGTGGCACTGATTATTGAGCACTGATAGGTGGCACACACTGATGGCTGGGCACTGATTGGCACCGATAGGTGGCACGCACTGATTGGCACCGATAGGTGGCACGCACTGCTGGGCACTGCACAAAGGTGGCACACACTGCTGGGCACTGATAGGTGGAACACACTGATGGGCCAACTGATAGATGGCACACACTGAAAGCTGGCACTTATAGGTGGCACTAACTGATGGCTGGCAGTGGTACTGGCTGGGCACTGATGGATGGCACTAATGTCACTGAGCATTTATTGATGGCTGGCACTTATAGGCACTTAGGCAGGAGAGGATTTATTTTTCTATGCTGCCTCTGCGACGCCTATCTTGGTACACCCTGCACTTGGCCTCAATAAAGCAGCAGCGGACATCTTGTTACACCCAGCCCGAATTACATGGGCTGGCTGTAACAAGCTGTCCGCTGCTGGTATACTGTTGCCGAGTGAAGGGTATACCAAGATGGCATTGTCATTGCGCAGGCGCCGTGTAGAGCTGACCTCAGCTCTACATCTTCGGCTATTTTCGGCGGGTCCGGAAAGGTTCGTACTGCGCAAGCGCCGCGCCCCGCCTGCGCAGTACAGGGGGGTCCTTATCCACCGGGGGACCTTTTTCGGCAGGACACCGGCAACACGGAGTGTCACTTCATTTAACGAATGTGACGGCTCCGGTCGCAGATGGATAATGATGTGGCTGCACCCCCTTACCTTACGCATGAGGACTCCATCTTTGCAAACTTCTGGGTAGTTTTGCATTTTTAGGTGCCCAGGTGCACAAAGTTAAATTCCAAGTACGATAATTGAAACATTGCCTTCCGCTCCCTCCTTGGCTTTTCACCTTCTTGCCCAAAGAGAACATCTGTCTCTTTTAGGGCCTGTAAGCACAAATGTTTTTATTATCAGTCCGATATACTATTCCTCCCCTCTCCAAAGAGGGACCTTCTGGCTTCTGCATTTTCAGATGCTTAGTGTGAGCTCTGTTGGACAACATCCTTTATGACTGTCCAGACATTTCAGTGATTCAGTTGAACCCTGAGTCTTAGGAAATCTGTATTGGAATCCTCTCTGCAAGCAGCTCAAACTGAAATGTTTCTTCCTCCTGGAGAATCTTCAGTCTATCCAATCTCATATCCTTTTCCTCCAGTCTGAGAGTTGCCCACCTCTCAGCTGTTACATGGGTCTGTGGGTAACCCTCTTCAAGGCAGCCTTCTTTTCCAAATTTCACATTTCTGAGCAGACTGATTTGATCTGCTCCCTGGGATCAGTCTTCCAACTCCCGAAATCCTAAAGTTCTTCCTTGCTGTCCTCTGGAAGATCCTGTCATAGGACATCAACCTGTTGAGCTGGGGAGGTGTCGTGGACACCTTACTGCTGCAGGGGGCCTGATCATCAGAATTTTTCTGTCTCCTAATCTACACCTGCAGTTACTTCCTTTTATTACATTAATTTACTTTATTGCTGTGGCTCACTGGATTTGGCATGTCTCAACCATCAAAGAAGGAACAGGGGATCTTTGTGGCAATGAGAGGTAGTTTGAATCCTGTTCTGGCAGAACTTTACATTCCAGCCCTGTTTCCTATGCTCATCATGCTAAGTGCTGACATTTGGTGAGCAGGCTTCCCCAACTAGTTACATCTGGATGTGGGGGAGCAGTCCATACACTTGATTGTGTTCCAGGATCTGTGTTGCTGATGGAGATTGCTGGATATTAGCCCCCAGATATCCCTGGGTATATGGTTTGCTGAGCAGGTTTGTCTTCAGTTGCAGGAATCCTCTACTGGGAGCAGTGGATGCATTGGTAACTCTATGGGGTCTATTTGCCTAGGTCTAAGCTCTTCTTACTTTTATGGCTTCTTCCTTGTATGCTTTGCAGACCCAAAATGGGGGGCCTTTTTGCAATCTTCTTTGTGCTGGTATTAACCAGGGGAATGAATTTCTCCCACATGATAAGGCTACTGACTCTGGCTCAGTGGGCTCTAAACGATCACTTGGGAGATTGGGAGCATCTAGGGGTGCTAGGAAGGATTTCCTGCAAAGTTTTTGTCATGAGGTTTGACCTCATAATGAGCTTGTATTCCCTTCTTGAAGATAGGTTAATTTAGAGCTTTGTTCTCAGATCTCTCAAGTCTGGCTTTTTCCCTGCTGCTCTTGTTTAGGAATGTTGATTTTAACTTCTATTCCTTTCATTTGTCCATGTATTGGGATTTCTTATGTACCTTACTCTGTTCCTTGTGACTCATCTCAGATCAATGTTTTTTTTTCTGCATTTAGGAACCACCACTAGGTCTTTGAGATAATTCTATTCACCCTTGAGGGTTTTTTTTTTTTTTTTTTCGCCTAGTAGTCATTGTCTCTATGAGATGATTGCCTGAGCGTATAGCCTTTCTATGCACGAAATCCCTTTTCAGTTTGGACCTGTAGTAGGATTAGGTGAGTTAAGGGTGTGTGTGTGTGTGTGTGTGTGTTTTTTCTTTGTTTTTTCAACCAGGTTATTGTCTTCGGCCCATCTGTCTGGCTCCCGTTCTATGAAATGGAGCTTATCAGACTCTCAGATCAACCAGGAAACCCTCAACTCGCTTCCGCATGGGGGTTCTTGGCCTCATGGTAGCCTTCTTTGGGACAAGGCTCAGTTCCACTCCAAACTTTTTCAGCTCAACAGTCTCACAACACTGGACAAATGGATTCTTTGTCTGAATCGGCCATTAGCTCTGTTCAGCCAGGAAAAACTCTCCTTGGCATTGTTAATTTCCAACTTGTCCCTAAAATCCGTGAAATCATTCCTCCCCTTTCTCTGGGAGGTGGTAACTGTAGGGACAACAGCCCATCAGGCTGGGATCTTCAACTCGCTAACTGTCCAGGGCACCTTGGTCCCCACAGGAGTCAACACTCCCCATCAATTTTCTGGAGCCATAAGACTTGCTCTCCTGCACTAGACCTCTCTTCTACAATCACCCAGTAAGAGTACAGTCTGACAACACTGTGTCTTTGGCCTAAATAAACAGCCAGTGGGGAATCGGAAGTCAGGCAGCTCTGAAAAAGGTGAACCTGATTCTCTGTTGATTCCAATGGCAGGGGCGGTGGAGAAGCGGTGTATTCACCGCTCCCGCACCGCCTGAAAGATGCTGCTTGCAGGACTTTGTCTAATGTCCTGCAAGCGCACCGATCCAGTGTGAAAGCACTCAGGCTCTCACACTGGTGCTGCAGGGAAGGCATTTTTCAGGCACTTTACAGGTGTTATTTTTAGCCCAAAAGCGCCTGAAAAACGCCCCAGTGTGAAAGGAGACAGGTTTCTGCTCTATCCATTCTGTTCCAAAGACCCTTGGTTTTACACTCTCTTGTGGCTCATTTAACCTCCTATGTCTCCCTGGGATCTCAATGTGGTATTTTCAGTTCTTCAAAGACCTCCCTTTAACCACTTCAGCCTCAGAAGGTTTTGCCCCCTTCATGACCAGGCCATTTTTTGCGAGATGGCCCTGGTTACTTTAACTGACAATAGCGTGGTCGTGCGACGCTGTAATCAAATAAAATGTATGTCCTTTTTTCCCATAAATAGAGCTTTCTTTTGGTGGTATTAGAGCACCTTCTAAGGTTTTTATTTTTTGCGCTATAAACAAAAAAAAACAGACCATTTTGAAAAAAAAACGTTTACCTTCTGCTATAAAACATACCCAATAGAAAATCGAATTTCTTCATAAATTTGGCCAATATGTATTCTTCTACATATTTTTGGTAAAAAACAAAACAAAAACAATAAGCGTATATTGATTGGTTTGTGCAAAGGTTATAGCGTCTACAAACGATGGGATATATTTATGGAACTCTTATTTTCTTTACTGTTCTTACTAGTATTGCTAGTGATCAGCGATTTTTATTTTTATTTTTTGAGCAGGACTGCGACATTGCAGCGGACAAATCTGACACTAAATGATGCTTTTTGGGGACCAGTGACACCAATACAGTGGTCAGTGCTAAAAAACAAACAAAAAAAAACACTGTCACTGTACTAATAGGGGCAGGGAAGGGGTTAACAGAGGTAATCAAAGGGTTAAACATGCTCCTAGGAGTGCTTTCTAACTGTGTGGGGGATGCTTTGACTGGGGGAAGACAGAGATCCGTGTTCCTGCTTAGCAGGAATGCAAGATCTCCATCTTCCCCTCTCTCAGAACGGCAGTCTGCCTTGTTTACATAGGCAGACTGCCGTTCTGCCTCTCCTCAGAATGATCGCGAGGCGCCGGCGAACATCGGGTCCACCGGACCCACCGTTTGGTTCCCTCTGTGTCCAAGCACTGTGGGAGTGGGACGCTGGCGCACGTGTGCCCCAGACCCAGTGCACAAAATCATGTACAGGTATGTGATTTCACGCAGGAGGGCAGCCCTGCCCACAGTATATCTGCGTGGGGCGGCCCAAAAGTGGGTAAACTGATCCAATATATCCCATTGGAGGATCTCGCCAGCAAAGTGGCCTTTTTGGTGGCTGTCTGTCAGATGTGTCTCCAAATTAGTGCCCCTTTCTTTTAAAGAACCTATTCTTAACTTACATAGAGATCAAGTACTCCGGAAACCCTACTTCCTTCCCAAGATGGTCTCTATTTCATCTCTGAGGATGCTGCCCTCCCTTCCTTCTGTCCTGCCCCCAAGCATGCCAAGGAGATTTCACTCTATTTTCAGGATGTGGTCAGGGCAGTTTTTACCTAACTGCAACATCTTTTTTCGTAAAGCCTGATTTTCCTTTTTGAAGGTCCAAAGAAGGGTCATCCCATCTCCTCTTTCACAATAACTAGGTGGTTTAGGCAGCTCATTTCCATTCTCTTAAAGAAAAGGTTCCATTCTTGCCTATCAGAGCCCATTCCACTCGATTGTTTGGTGTTCCTTGGTCCTTTCAGTATCAACCATCCATTTTGCAGGTTTGCAAAGCCACCATCTAGTTTTCTGTTCATAACTTCTAAAAGTTTTTCCCAAAGGACCTCCAGGCCTGTGCTCATTTTGAGCGGTCATCTGAGTGTTTTGGTCCCATTGATCCTTACTTTCTTGTGGGAAGTTTGCCGATGTTTGCTAAAAAGTTTGCCCACTCCTCAGTTAATTGCTTGTAGACATCCCATGATCTATGATTAAGAGAATTAGAATTTTGACTTGCCTGTAAATTTCATATCTTGGAGTATAGTACAGAAAGCAAGTTCTTCCCTTCTGTTCTACTTTTTTCCTCGATGTTTGCTACAAAACTGGAGTCCCATGGAGTGGGTGGGGTTATATGGGGGTGTTCCCAGCAAAGCCTTTGCTAGTTTTTAGTCATCTGAAGGTAGCAACATATAACCTATGTAGTCTATGACTACAAATCCCGTGTCAATAATAAATATACAGGTACGTCAAAATTCCCTCCATTTTGTACTCACCAGAAAATCCTTTTCTTGAAGTCCATTGAGAGACACAGATATTCTGGTGGTAGGAGGGGGGCTATCCTGGGCTGGGCTTCATTTTTTTTCTGTTTGCCAGTTTCCAAACCTCCTATAGGCATCAGTAAAACCAGACCGGGAGAAACACAAGATGTCTTTTATTGGACTTCAAGAAAAGGATTCTACAGCGAGCTTAAAAAAAAAAAACTTAATCAGTTTATAAACCCTGTATTCATCAATTTGCTAGCACACCAGCTTACCTGGACTTTATTTTTGTCAGAAATGGCTATGATCTAAGTCCGAATTTTTGTTAGCTTTCAGCCCCAGAGACCATCGTGCAGCATAAGGGCATTAGAATGTGTTTGGGACCATATTAGTCGGCTGCTACTGTAGTCCTGAACATACATGGCACATTTATTGATGCTGGTGGTTACTGTGGCAGTGAAATACTCTAGGTGCTGGAGTATTAGAATTAAAAGTGCCATCCAGTGCTTGGATACAAATTGTAAGTCTAGTATTATTTTAATTTTTTTAATAGAGAGAGAGAGATTATAATGCACTGTGTTTTATCTTTTAAAAATTATCTTTTAAATTTTGTGCAGGTGGAGCTAGCACTGTGGGATACAGCCGGCCAGGAAGACTACGATCGCCTTCGACCCCTGTCCTATCCCGATACTGATGTCATACTTATGTGCTTCTCCATAGACAGCCCTGATAGCTTGGGTGAGCATACGGAACAAGTCCTTCCTCTTACATGTCCGTCGTACCTGTAAAATAACATAATTGAATAAGAGTTAGAGTATGGTATTCTCATGGCTTTTTTTGTTTTGCCAGAACGGCGTTCCGCCATCCCCTCACTTAACACAGAAGACAGTAGAGGAAATTTTCTATACCACTCGCTTCCTCCACTGGCTTCTATATGCTAGCTCCAGCATCCAGGGCATGTGCCCCACATATATGTCTGAGTGGACCAGGTCCAGATGCTGTGCTACACAGATCTGACAGGCGGAGGTGCACGGATGAGATAACCTGTGGATGGGGGGGGGGGGGTGCATAGGTGACATGTTGACAGAGGGTAAACAGAGGAGTTGAAGATGGGGTGGCGGGGTGCATGCTAAGGTGGAATGTAGGGGGGGGTTGGTCAGCTGAACTGTGGGGGGGGGGTTGGTCAGCTGTGCATGGCATTTTCAAAACTCAGTGAGTGGGAAGTCGTGTGGTGCACCATGCGATTTTCCAACGGTTCTTGCATTTACAAACGCTTTGTTTTTAGATGCGTGGGGGGTGTCATTAGGAATGAATGGCAGCCCTGCGCATTTTTAAACTGCAGCACATTTTGGCTGTGGGTGGTTGGGGGTGCAGGAACAGATGTGATTCCCACACACGCAGCCACCTGCAATAGTGTGAGCCAGGCCTACTAAAAGAATCAAATATTTGTGCTGGAAAATTACACTTTGAGATGAAGTGTGAAACTGAAGCTAATGTTGGCAACACAGGCAGGTCTTATTTTAAACACCTCAATGAAGCCCTACAGTTGTTTTCCAGTTACTCCTTGTAGTTTTGTAGCACTGTGGCAGCTGCTATTTAATAACACATTGTAATGTTTCTCTTTGTGTCTTGTGCAGAGAATATCCCAGAGAAGTGGACTCCGGAAGTGAAGCATTTTTGCCCCAATGTGCCTATAATTCTGGTAGGAAACAAGAAGGACTTGAGGAACGATGAACACACTCGTCGTGAGCTGGCTAAAATGAAACAGGTGTGTGAAAAACAAATGATCATAATGTTATACTAAGAAATGGTTAAAGGAAGGAAGAGGGATGGTATTGTGCATAACAGGAGTAGGCTGGTAAGGGAGGTGGAGAGAGGTATGGGGCCTGGGACCCGGGAGGTGGAGAGAGGGATGGGGCCTGGGGCCTTGGACGTGGAGAGAAGGATGGGGCCTGGGATCCGGGAGGTGGAGAAAAAGATGGAGCCTGGCAGGATTTCACAAATTTGCTTGGAATCTAGAAGCCAGCTAAAAAAGTTAGGAGCTTGCGCGTGGGAGCGAACGCATACGTGAGTAGCGCCCGCATATGAAAGCTGTGTTCAAACCACACATGTGAGGTATCGCCGCAATTGGTAGAGTGGGAGAAATAATTCTAGCCCTAGACCTCTGTAACTCAAAACATGCAACCTGTAGAATTTTTTAAACGTTGCCTATGGAGATTTTAAAGGGTAAAAGTTTGTCGCCATTCCACGAGTGGATGCCATTTTGAAGCGTGACATGTTGGGTATCAATTTACTCAGCGTAACATTATCTTTCACAATATAAAAAAAAAATTGGGCTAATTTTACTGTTGTCTTATTTTTTAATTTAAAAAAGTGTATTTTTTCCCAGAAAAGTGCGCTTGTAAGACCGCTGCGCAAATACGGTGTGACAGAAGGTATTGCAACGACCGCCATTTTATTCTCTAGGGTGTTAGAATAAAAATATATATATATATATGTGTGTGTATGTGTGTTTGGGGGTTCTAATTAGAGGGAAGGAGATGGCAGTGAAAACACAGGGGAAGCTCCATTAGCATTGCTGGTTGTATGTCATATCAATGGCCACCACAAGATGGCGCTAGATCACAGAAGGAAGCACAGGCCTGCAGAAAGCCATGGCCTCAATTACCGGCCGGCGCAGCCCGACGCGATCGCGCGGCGGAGGAGGTGGGGGCGCACGGAGACACAGGATGGGGTATCTTGTGTCTCCGTGCCTATGCTTCCTTCCCCAGGCGCCAGGTTGCTAATTCTAGTCACAATTGCGACCTGGCGCCCGGATTTCGTCGAACCCTGAGGCCTGGGACCCACAAGGTGGAGAGAAGGATGGGGCCTGGGGCTCGCGAGGTGGAGAGAAGGATGGGGCCTGGGGCTCGCGAGGTGGAGAGAAGGATGGGGCCTGGGGCTCGCGAGGTGGAGAGATGGATGGGGCCTGGGGCTCGCGAGGTGGAGAGAAGGATGGGGCCTGGGGCTCGCGAGGTGGAGAGAAGGATGGGGCCTGGGGCTCGCGAGGTGGAGAGAAGGATGGGGCCTGGGGCTCGCGAGGTGGAGAGAAGGATGGGGCCTGGGGCTCGCGAGGTGGAGAGAAGGATGGGGCCTGGGGCTCGCGAGGTGGAGAGAAGGATGGGGCCTGGGACCCGCGAGGTGGAGAGAAGGATGGGGCCTGGGACCCGCGAGGTGGAGAGAAGGATGGGGCCTGGGACCCGCGAGGTGGAGAGAAGGATGGGGCCTGGGACCCGCGAGGTGGAGAGAAGGATGGGGCCTGGGACCCGCGAGGTGGAGAGAAGGATGGGGCCTGGGACCCGCGAGGTGGAGAGAAGGATGGGGCCTGGGACCCGCGAGGTGGAGAGAAGGATGGGGCCTGGGACCCGCGAGGTGGAGAGAAGGATGGGGCCTGGGACCCGCGAGGTGGAGAGAAGGATGGGGCCTGGGACCCGCGAGGTGGAGAGAAGAATGGGGCCTGGGACCCGCGAGGTGGAGAGAGGGAATGCCCTTTGATCTAGAAAAAGAAAAGGTGTAATGGGCAAGTCATGTTTCCAGATACATTAAGAGCTGGTTCACACCGCATGTAGTCCAGTGCATTTGTTTATTTTTCTCCACTACCTCCATCATGGATATCAATGGCAAAGTTCACACCATTGCAGTGCGTTCCAGGACAGTCAACAAAAGTTGAACATTTTTTTTCTGCATGTAACTGAGCTAGAATGTGGCAAAAAAGCATCTTTGGAAAAAGAGGGCAAAACGCACTGGAACAGATTGAAAACGCATCGAAAAACACACCAGAACGCACCCAAAACACGCATGCAGAAGCACATTCCGGAATGCGTCTGAACTGTGTTTCTGTGGCCCTTAAAGTGGAGCTCCACACATAAGGGAGGCTCTGCTTGTTCGCACCCTTCCCCCCCCCCCCCTCCACTGCCATATTTGCCACTTTTTTTTTTACTGGAGCTCCTCTTAAACCACTTGCCCGACTGCCTGTCGTAGAATAACAAATCGCCGTAGCTGTACGGCGGGCGATTTAAGGAGTATAGGGGGCCCGCGATTGCTCCTGACAGAGTGAGAACGGGATTTGTGTGTGTAGACACAAATCTACATCCTGTCAGGGCGGAGAGGAGACAGATTGTGTGTTCCTAGTATATAGGAACAACGATTGGTCCCCTCCCCAAGTCGGTCCCATCCCCCCACAGTTAGAACACAGTCAGGGAACACGTTTAACCCCTTGATCACCCCCTTCTGATAACCCCTTCCCTGCCAGTGACATTTACACAGTAATCGGTGCATTTTTATAGCACTGATCGCGGTATAAGTGTCAGTGGTCCCAAAAATTTGTCAAAAGCGTCCAATAAAAATCACTGCCATTACTAGTAAAAAAAATAAATAAGAAAAATGCCATAAATGTATTCCCTATTTTGTAGACGCTATAACTTTTTGTGCAAACCAATCAATATATGCTAATTGTGATATTTTTTTTTTTTTTTTTTATACCAAAAATGTGGTGAAAAATATATATTGGCCTAAACTTTTTAATGTTGGGATATTTATTATAGCAAAAACTAAAAAATATATATATTTTTTTTCTAAATTGACGCTCTTGTTGTTTATAGCGCAAAAAATAAAAACCGCAGAGGTGATCAAATACCACCAAAAGAAAGCTTTGTGGGGAAAAAAAGGACAAAAATTTTGTTTGGGTACAACATCACACAACTGTGCAATTGTCAGTTAAAGCGACACAGTGCCAAATTGCAAAAAATGGCCTGGTCAGGAAGGGGGTAAATCCTTCCGGGGCTGAAGTGGTTAAGTCATTATATCACTGTTACCTGTATTGTGCATGCAAGTGTCTAGACTACCTCTTATTTAGGGAAGAAAATCAGATGGTTGACAGTTGTTTCTGTCTCTGGCTTTCGTTTCTGTGCAGGAACCAGTGAAGCCAGAAGAAGGCCGGGACATGGCCAATAGGATTGGAGCATTTGGCTACCTGGAATGCTCTGCCAAAACAAAGGACGGTGTGCGGGAAGTGTTTGAGATGGCGACAAGAGCTGCTCTACAGGCCAAACGAGGGCGTAAGAAAAACACGTGCAATCTGCTTTAAGATGCAACCGAGTCTCAATAAAAAGGAAACAACCTCCCCCCACCACCCCTTTTCCTCATGCACTCCACCTGCTTCCCCTCTCTGCCAATGCAACTCCCACCTGCAAAGTGGGCTGACGAGGGGTCCATTGCAAAAGCTGCGTACCCCTCCTTCAATGTCAGCCACACTGCCTTATTCTGAGGAAGCCTCCATGATGGGGAAGGGGAAGCCAGTGCCACATTCTGCGGGTCCTCTCCACGTTGGACACAGGTGAGGAGATCTGCTCCACCACCCATCCTACAGGACCTTTATCAAGCAAGGGTTGCTCTCCTGTGCCATGTGTGCCATGTGTTCTAGGACTCTGAAAGGAGTTGGGTAGGCAGGTGCCATTTGTTTTTTTGCAGGATCTCTTTTTGGGGGGTTGAAGGGCAGCGCCCAGTGCTGTTTGGCCTCTCCAGAAGCTTGTGCTTGTTCTGGGGTGCATAGCAGCAGAATTTTTTTTTGGGGGGGAAACTTTATTCTGCTTCACAAAAACTGATCTTCCCTTTCTATATAAATATATATGTCTCAGATGTTTGTACATTGCTTTGCCCGGCCCAGTCTTTCTAGCTGTCGTCGGCGTGCAGGCTCTCCATCTGGCATGGCCATGCTGGGACTCCTTCCTATTCCTTTGCATCATGAAAGCCAAAAGCTGGCAATCTCTGTTTAAAGCAGATGGTTGTTTAGCTTTGCAGGCTCTGCTGTATGGCCTGCGTTGTCAGGATGGGGTTTCAGAAACAGGAAAAGGAAGTGGTTATCACAGCCAGGCGTTGGCGATCAGTGCTTTTTGTTCTGATTGTTTCTGTACCATTAATGCTACATCCTCTTTCCTCCTGCCTCCTCGAAGTTTGAACCTGGCCACCGCTATATCTGTGTGTTTTAAAGATGTCTAATTTTATTCCTCTTTTTAATGTTGATATTTTTTTTCTTTTTCAAAGATAAAATTTACTGAATACACCGTTTTCTCAGCAAGCAGAATTTCACAATAAAATGTTGTAGTCATGTTTAGTAAATTGCCTCTTTCCTTTTACAGATACTGAAATGTTTCTCTGCTGTAATGACTAACTTGTGTGTCCGGTATAATTTCCCGCTTACTATGCTGCCCTGTTACAGATTTTTTCAAAGAGGTCAAGGACTACATTGATATATGAAGTTACAGAACATTTAAAAAGGTCAATGAGCTTCAATGTATATTTAAATTATTCTTTGGGGGTATGTGCTGTAATATGGCAAAAGTGACCGACATGGAGACACACATTCACAAATAGATATACTTGTGTAAACGCTGGGTAACCTGAGGCTGTCAGTGGTACCGTAAAGTCTCTGAAAGATACATCTTGATTCAAGGAGTCTGATGGAACTTAACCACTTCCCGCCCCGTCAATAGCAGATTGACGTCCGGGAAGTGGTTCTGTTATCCACACTGGATGTCATATGACGTCCTGCGGGATAACAGCCGCCGCGCGCCCGGGGGGGCGGTGGGTCAGTCTGACCCACCGCTACACTGATCTCGGTAAAAAGCCTCCGGCGGAGGCTTTTTACCACGTGATCAGCCGTGTCCAATCACGGCTGATCACGATGTAAACAGGAAGAGCCGTTTATCGGCTCTTCCTCACTCGCGTCTGACAGACGCGAGTAGAGGAGAGCCAATCGGCGGCTCTCCTGACAGGGGGGGTTCGCGCTGATCGTTTATCAGCGCAGCCCCCCCCTCGGATACCCACACTAGACCACCAGGGAAGCCCCCCAGGACGCCCCAAACATGTGGATGGCCATCCACATGTAATAAAAAAAATGCCAATCAGTGCCCACAAATGGGCACTGACTGGCACTACCACAATGTGTGGTGGCTGGCATTGCTGGCCATCAGTGCCCATCTGTGCCCACCTATCAGTGCCCGTCCGTGCCACCTATCAGTGCCGCCTATGAGTGCCCATCAGTGCCGCCTATGAGTGCCCATCAGTGCCGCCTATGAGTGCCCATCAGTGCCGCCTATGAGTGCCCATCAGTGCCGCCTATGAGTGCCCATCAGTGCCGCCTATGAGTGCCCATCAGTGCCGCCTATGAGTGCCACCTCATCAGTGTTGCCTTATCAGTGCCCGTCAGTGCCGCCTTATCAGTGCCCGTCAGTGCCGCCTTATCAGTGCCCGTCAGTGCCGCCTTATCAGTGCCCGTCAGTGCCGCCTTATCAGTGCCCGTCAGTGCCGCCTTGTCAGTGCCGCCTTATCAGTGCCCGTCAGTGCCGCCTTATCAGTGCCCGTCAGTGCCGCCTTATCAGTGCCCGTCATTGAAGTAGAAAAGGTACTTATTTACAAAAAAAATTAACAGAAACAAAGAAAAACGTTGTTTTTTTCAAAATTTTCGCTTTTTTTATTTGTAGTGCAAAAAATAAAAAATCGCAGAGGCAATCAAATACCACCGAAAGAAAGCTCTATTTGTGGGAACAAAATGATAAAAAATTTGTTTGGGTACAGTGTAGCATGACCGCGCAATTGTCATTCAAATTGCGACAGCGCTGAAAGCTCAAAATTGGCTTGGGCAGGAAGCTGTATAAGTGCATGGTATTGAAGTGGTTAATGTGGTAGTGGATGGGTTAAAGCCCTTTCACACTGTTCTGTTGAGTAAACATGGTAAAAACGCACACCAAAAACACATTTTTAGTGCGTTTTTTGGTGTGTTTTCTGGGTGCCTGACTCCACTCATACACCTGTGAAACATGGACGTGTGACTCAAAAACACAACCATGGTGATGCATTTTCCATTCATGTCAATGAGGAAGTGCGTTTTTGGTGCACTTTTTAAAAACGCACTGCGCATTGATGTGAAGAGGTCCATAGGATTTAACCACTTCAGCCCCGGACCATTTTGCAGCTAAAGGACCAGGCCCCTTTTTGAGATTCGGCACTGCATCGCTTTAACTGACAATTGCGCGGTCGTGCGACGTGGCTCCCAAACAAAATTTACGTCCTTTTTTTCACACAAATAGAGCTTTCTTTTGGTGGTATTTGGTCGCCTCTGCGTGTGTTTTTTTTTTTTTTTTTTTTTTTTTTTGCGCTATAAACAAAAATAGAGCGACAATTTTGAAAAAAATTCAAAATTTTTTACTGTTTGCTATAATAAATATACTCCAAAAATATATAAAAAGACATTTTTTTTCCTCAGTTTAGGCTGATACGTATTCTTCTACATATTTTTGGTAAAAAAAAAATCGCAATAAGCATTTATTGATTGGTTTGCGCAAAAGTTAGCGTCTACAAAATAGGGAATAGTTTTATGGCATTTTTTTTTTTTTTACTAGTAATGACGGCGACTGGCAGTGAAGGGGTTAACCTGTAGGGGACGCTGAAGGGGTTAAGTGTTTCCTAGGGAGTGATTACTACTGTGTGGGGGCGTGGCTTGGCGTGTGATGTCACTGATCGTCGTTCCGTATGACAGGGAACAGACGATCAGTGACACTCACACTGGGAGAGGTTTGTTTACACTTACCTCTCGCCGTTCTTCAGCTCTGTGACCCGATCGCAGGACACCGGCGGCGATCGGGTCTGCGAGCGCGATCAAGGAGCTCAGGACTGAGTCGCGTGCCATTCTGCCGACGTATATCGGCGTGAGGCGGTCCTTAAGTGGTTAAAGAGATACATTTTTCATGCATTTATGTTCCACTTCTTAAACACCAAAAGTGCATCAAAAAACTGAACAGTTTAAAAGGGCCCTTACTCCACTTTCATAGAAAAAAATATAGCAATTAAAAAAAATGAATGTAGCATATACAATAACTACACAAGCCATATTGTATTAAAAATTATCTTTCCTTTTCAAACTGCAGTTGCAGTAATTTTCTAAAAAGTTGATGCAATATGGCTCCTGGAGGCAGTCCGGTTGTATGTAATGCCTCCAGAAATTTAATTTCCTATTTGTATGAAGAACTCTACACTAAAGTACAAGTCCAGGCTTTAGGCATCTGCAATAAAAATTACATTTTTGATGACCTTATTCATAAGGGTTAATCACATCTAAAGGGATATTGACACATTTTAGAGATTAAGTTGAGGGGATTTCTAAGCCCTGGTGAGGCGGCGATAGTGGGGGTTAAGAACGAGAGATCGCCGCGCTGCAGCTCAGTGGGACAGGGGTGGGGGTGGTTGAGTGAGGGGGTCCTGTGTAAGTTCACCTTACAGATTTTTCTCAGTCATGCAGGATTGTGTGAGCCGAATAGCACATTTCATTGCTACCTTTAACCACAGAGGTCATAACGCACTTCCACACTTTTCCCAGCAGAATATTTGTCTGATCCACCTTAGCAAACTTTGAGCCCTCAGCCATCAAGACGCTGTCTGATGCAAAGTCTCTTAAGTCTTCTGCCATCACTCCGAAATCAGAAGAAATTATTTCATGCAATATTAATGTAGTATGCACCACTTTAGAACTTGAGGATTAGCCTGCAACCTCTGCCAGCGCTGTCACCAGTCTAGGCTCCCTTACATCTTCCAAGATTATCAAGACCTTTCCAGTGCATTCGCTGTTCTCATTCTTCCATTATAGAAACCTGACAAGTTGTTTTTCCCTCCCAAGCATCTATCATACCCCTTTTGAGGAGGACTTTGTTAAAAAAAAAAGTGGCCTGCCCCTTCTGTGGCTATGGCAGTATCCAGTCTAAACAAATCTTTGACCATCTTAGTAAAGACTGCACCTGTCTTTAAGGACCCCATTAATACATGGTGGGAGGCCATAGCCAGAACTCCTGCTCTCTTCGACAGGACCTGCATTGCAATATGACTTGGTCGTGCCATTAGTCTGTCAGTCCATAGCTGATTGGGCTAAGACCATTAGAAGGGACCTGATCATTATATACTATGCTATGATCATAGAGCATCTGGAGCTCACGCCCAAGTCTGAATCCAAGGCAGAGTGCAAGCCCCGGGCTTCCAAATCACCCAACCCCTCAGATAAATCTTCAACATAAGATGGCCTCCTACTTTCTAAAGTAGGGGAACATCTGTTAGCTTGCAGGTGGTTTCCAAGAGCAATAAGCTAGAAATCCACTTCCAGCCTCTTCACGATTTGTTGCTTTCAACCTGCTTGTGTCATCGCGCAGATTCGATTTCTATGCGGCCCTAGAGAGTTTTCTGGAGCAGGGTGTCATTGCCTCAGTCCTTGTGGTAGAATGGCTCCCAGGGGTTTTCCTCCAACCTGTTCAGTTTCCAAACCAAAGAGGGGCATCTGCTCAGTTTTGAATCTCAAGCCTTAACATGTAATTGCACTTTCACAGCCAAATCATGAGAACACTTCACTTTAAAAATATAAAAAAAAATTTGCTTACTTTTTTTATATGTTCTGTTGACCACAAATTTAAGGCAAATTATTTCTATTGACCATCACGCTAATGTACTGTGAGCTGTAGATATAGTAATTATTAGCAGGGATTCCCTGAGAGTGGAAAGTTATTTCAAGAGTTCCTCAAAAGGTTGAGAGAGGCTGGTTTAGAGGCTAGGCTCCTTGCATTGCATGTTAATGAGTACAGACGTAGTTCAAAAATCCGTGCAGTCAGCTATGACACCCTCCTGAGAAACACCTAAAAGGTAAGATGTATAGATATATTTTTAAACTTTTTTGATATGCTGCATGCATGGGAACCCATAACATATTGGTGTTTTCCAAAATTTCACTGCAAAAGTTAATAGTACATTTTAAATGTCTTCATTTTGGGCCCAAAATTTCCACATGGAATTCCCCAGGTCTGTCATAGCCTCCCTTCTTCACAGTGACTTTGTGTCATCTGTGGACATCAAGTAATTGACAAGAGAACAGGACCAGTCTGTATTAATGAGGTTTAAGGATTGCTGGCTTTTATACTGAATGATGTTGTAATGAATTGTAATCCTTTTTCAGGGAAACATGTAGGTTGCAACTGCTGACCTACTGAAAATGCTAGTTGCCTCAAACGAGCATGCAGCCAGTGATTTCAGAATATCTTACATTGTGCTAACTCTTGTTCTGTATTTAGGCTCATTCTCCTTAAAATGTGTTTTCTATTGTTGAACGCTTTTCTGGTGGAAATCACAAAAATAAAGGAAAGCAATACTTCCAGCAGCCAGCTGCTGTATTGGAAGCATAGCAAGCATTGGCGGCTAATGGAGGATCTGGGCTTATTTCACTGCAGCCAGCAATTACCATCATAGCCATCAGTTACCTTCGACACCTTGACTACAATTGCGGTTCTGGATGGCATGCACATGAAGTGAAATGTCACAAACCTCAAATAAAACTTTGCAATTCCAACTTGATATGCATAATAAAGTGCATCGTGCTTAATAAGTAAATATACAGTTAATATGGAAAAAATTTAATTAAATCCTTTAAAAGTCCAAAATTTCTTCTGTGATATATTGCCAAATCATAACATCATCACCATGGGCAGTAATCTTTGCAGTTGTACCCGATGTGTGTGGTTGAGATTTCCTACTCACCAGAAAGACATGACCTCTTTTTAACTAAAAAGAAGGTTGGAATAAGCTTGGTTTGTGGGTCTTTGAACTTGCTTGAATGTTAACTGGAGATGAACCAAGATAGCCTTCCATTGGTTCATCTCTAGTTGACATTCAAGCAAGTTCAAAGATAAACAAACAAAGCTTATTCCGACCTTCTTTTTAGTTAAAGAGGTCATTCATGTCTTTCTGGTGAGTAGCAAATCTCAACCACACACATCGGGTGCAACTGCAAAGATTACTGCCTATGGTGATGGTGTTATGATTTGGCAATATATCGCAGAAGAATTTATGGACTTTTGAAGGATTTAATTTATTTTTCTCTTTCGTTCATGGACGGACACAGCACTTAGTCTTGACCTTAGGGTTATCCACCTTTTCTCAGGAGAGGACTAGGCAGAACATGTTAACAAACATCAAACCTGTACAGTACCACCCAGGGGGCGGTCCCTCTGGCTTTAACCCCTCACACTGCATCCAGCAGCTGTTCGTCAAAAAGCAAAAAAGTGTCCGTCCATGAACTTCAGAGAAAAGGATTTTACGGTGAGTACAAAAATCCTATTTTTTCATATCAACTGTATATTCGCTTATTAAGCACGGTGCACTTTATTATGCATATCAAGTTGGAATTGCAAAGTTTAATTTGATGTATGTGACATTTCACTGATTATTGCCAGCACTTTAGCACCCCCTACCATTGTTAAAAATCGCTTAAGTTAGCATTGTCTACACTTCGAGGGGAGCAGCTTTTATCAATCACAAATTTTTATTATATCTATAGTGCGAGGTTTACACATGAAGTGTCTGTTATTAGCAGAATTGTGTGTTTCCTGGCTCTGACATTTGACTCTCTGGCTAATGAATTTTAGATGGACTTGTCCAGCCATGGCTATTGGTCCATTTAGGTTGCCTGTACACAATGAGATAACAGAAAGGGAAGTGAGATTGTTCTCCATTATCTTTGCTTCTAAAAGTTCCCAAAACCTCCTACCTACCGTTTTGAGTTTATTGTTCCCTTTATGTAAACCAGGCTGTAGCTTCGATGTATTGGTTCTTTAAAGGAAACCTGTTCCTAGAGAGATATAGAGAACTACACTGCTGACCCCATTCTGAAAATCCTGAAAAAAAAAAGGCTGATTCTCTGGCTTTGTTAGTAGTTGATAAACCGCTATGTTATTGTTAAGAAGTGCTGTCAAACTTAGTGGTTCTAAGCCTGGGTTCACACTTGTGAGATGCAGACACTTCATATGATTCGCACAGGAATCGCACCGCATTCCTGTACACATCACATGCTATGTCTGTGCAGTGGGATTTGAGACATATACATTTTGTATTAGGGTTTTACCGATATCGTTTTTCTGGTGCCGATTCGATACTAACGTTTCGGCCACCTCTCCTGCCGATATTATTTGCCGATATTTTGTACATTTAAAAAAACAATTTACACTGTCCTTTTTACATTTTTTATTTGTATTTTTTATTTTTATCACTGTTATTACTGTCACAAGGAATGTAAACATCCCTTGTGACAGTAATGGGCATTGACATGTACACTTTATGGAGAGATCGGGGGTCTTTGAATACTTTATTTTTTAAAACTGGTGTCTTTTAGGAAGCCAGTAATCCGGGAAGTCATGTCATGACATCGGTTACTGGATCCGAGACCCGAACAAAGCATCGGCTTTGTATGGGTCTTCCGCCAGCCGGTGGACATGGTTGCTTGGGCCTCCCGGTGGGAAAGGAGAGCCTGGGCCAGTGGCGGGGGGGGGGGGGGGACGTCTCCTCCGGCTGCTTGTAATAACAGGCGAGCAAACCCCTTAAAGTAATATCGGTCAGTTTTTTGACCGATACCGATACTTCTGAAAAAGTGAACATCGGCCCAACCCTATTTTGTATGGCTCAAATCGCATCGCATGTGTACCAAAATGGTGCAGGACCCTTTTTTTTTATCCCGCACCTGAATTCTGTCAATCGCACTGCGTTTTGTGATGTGTTTCTCCCTCTCCCTCTCCACTGGACAGAGAGGCACCATTGGGTCCTGCTTCTGTCGATCGCAGCCATTGCGAAAAGAGCAGGGGGGGGGCTGAGCTGCTTGGGAGCGTGCCTGCACAAGTTCCACACAGCCGAGCCCTGAGAAGAGAAGGATCAGGGTTGCCTTGTGAAAAACCATTGCACAGAGTATGACATGATAGATATAAATATCTATCTAAAAATTATGTATCCTTTACAGTCACTTAAACTGAACTACTTGTCTCTTTGCCCAAAGAGACAGGTTTTCCTAATAACCTCCCCTTCCTGCTTCATGATGTTCCTGCAGCTTCATTTGTCTGTTGGAACTCTTGTGAACACCGGCAATTTTAAATATAGATGATCATGTAACTTTCTGAACTTCCTCCGATGATGCATTGCTTAGGCCCTAGCAGACTATCACCATACCTGAACACGGACACATGGTAAAAGGTTATTACTCTGTGTAATCTCTGACATGAGCTGCAATGGCAGGCAAACAGGATTTTAGAAAGGCGTTTGAGAAAATTAAGGTATTTAAAAAAAAAAAAAATTCACATTTTCAATTCACATCCTCGGGGGCCAATGAAAGGGCAGTAGTTCTAACCAAAACTGAGATTAAATCCACGGGTTTAAAACGACTTAATCCAGCTGTGGAAGCTCAATGGAGGGTAATTGAATACTAAAAATTACAACAAAAACAGAAAGGAGCGCACAGATCTTGTGCAATAAAATGGTAACATTTAATATGTAAACCAGAAGTGATAACTTGCATATGGAGAGGGGTGAAAGCTGTGTGGGTCCTAGCGGTGAGGCAACGCGTTTCAAAGTTTTCCCCTTTTTCTCAACCCTCTCCATCCCAGTGCAGCTGGGGATTCAGATCCCTGCTACATCTGTCATCTATGAGCGAGCCTCATCTGCAGCTGTAACAGCTGCTACATTCTGTCCTCTGCCGGCCTGATAGCTGAGCATATATGAGTTTCACAAAATTATACTTTTTTTTTTTTTTTGCAGAATATGATGGAGTAATAGCTTATGAAAATAACTTGTTGTGTTTGTGAAAAATACAGTAACCAGATTTCACTTAGTGGTGTTTCGGCCGAAATTACACTTTTTAAATAAAAATACCTCTATAATACACAAGCTTAATGTATTCTAGTAAAGTTAGTCTGTAAACTGAGTTCCGTTTTGCTAGGTTATTACAGCATATTGAAAGTTTATAAACTAGAAATAGAACGTGGCCATCTTATGTGTGGGCATCTGAAGCCAGACTGCATTACTTCCTGGATTTCATTACTGCAGATCTTGCACATGCTCAGTGCTACACAAGCAGTGTAATAGGTTTCAGGTCAGATTTCCATAGCAACGGCAGTGTCAGAGGAAGTTGACACTGGTCTTTGCAAACCTCCCTCCCCTCCTCCCTGCAGAAAACAGTAAATATACTGCAGGTTCAAGAAATTTATATATATATATATATATATATATATATATATATATATAATCTTGGTGTGTGTGTGTGTGCACACACAGGCTACTTTTTTTTTCTGTACAGCTTTTCATTTAAAAAAAATACTAATCTCATCAACCAAATTCATTTATGCATCTAGATTGCATCACCCCAGCACAACAAATCGCATCAACCCCAGCCCACAGCACATTGCATCACCCCAACACAACAAATCGCATCAACCCCCGCCCACAGCAAAATTGCATCACCCCAACACAACAAGACGCATCAACCCCAGCACATCGAATCGCATGGCACCCTGCATCTCAGGACCACTTTACATTACACAGAACCCCGCACCTCTGGACCCCTTTACATTACAGACACCCCCCTTCCATAGCCACCTCTGTATACCCCCCTGTCCACAACCCCCTCTGTATCCAACCCCCCCCCCCCCCACGTCCATCTACAGCCACAATTTGTAATCCTCCCTTCAAAGAGTAATCACCTCTTTTCAAAAATTCCTCCTGCTCCTTCTAATTTTTCATCCTCATCGCGACACTGCACCTTTCTGGTATGTGTGTGCGCTCTTTTTCCAACACACAGTCTCAGATCTGTAGCATACAGCGAGAACACTTCTCTGTTCTGTGCTGTGCTATAGAAGTCTGAGGGGGGGTCACAGGACAGGGGAGCACGGACGACCACTCTGCCTCACTCCCTGCCACAGGCCAGCCACTCCGATCCTGCAGCTCCTGACAGAGGGAGAAGCAGGACGTGTCGGCTCTTACACACACACACACAGCCTGCAGCTGTTCTGCTCCCCTGTCAGTGTGGCCGCTTGTGTTACCTGGCCGGGAGAGCAAACGGTGGAGGATGGCACAGCTGTGTTCATGTCCACTTCACAGGGAGAACTATTCTAGGGGGGGGGGGGGGGGGGGCGACGGCACTGCTGGTAAACAAAGGCAGGCTTCCCTTAGTAAAAGTGGCGCCGCCGAAAGTCTCGTCATACGGCCCAGGGCCTCCTGGGATTGATGACGACAAACATCTCCCAGGAGGCCTAGCGATCGCTGGATGACGCGACGATGCTGAGGCGGCCACGGCGGGAGATACAAACAGAGGACAACTGAACCGTGAGTTTTTAAAAAAAAAAATTTGAATATTCCAATTGTTATGCAGGGGACAATACTGAAGAGGATGGAAGAAACTTCAAAAATAGGGTGGAGCTCCGCTTTAAAGATGACATTTTGTCACAGGTAAGTGTTCTGTCTTTTTGTTATCTAAATATTTGTAAGCCTGGTTGGACAATGAAGAAATGACACTTTGCTACAATGTAAAGTAGTGAGTGTACAGCTTGTATAACAATGTAAATTTGCTGTCCCCTCAAAATAACTCAACACACAGCCAATAATGTCTAAACCGCTGGCAACAAAAGTACGTACACCCCTAAGTGAAAATGTCCAAATTGGGGCCAAAGTGTCAATATTTTGTGTGGCCATTATTATTTTCCAGCACTGCCTTAATCCGCTTAAGCATGGTGTTCACCAAAGCTTCACAGGTTGCCACTGGAGTCCTCTTTCACTCCCCCATGATGATGTCACAAAGCTGGTGGATGTTAGAGACCTTGCGCTCCTCCACCTTCCATTTGAGGATGCCCCACAGATGCTCAATAGAGTTTAGGTCTGAAGACATGCTTGGCCAGTCCATCACCTTTACCCTCAGCTTTAGCAAGGCAGTGGTCATCTTGGAGGTGTGTTTGGGGTCGTTATGTTGGAATACTGCCCTGCGGCCCAGTCTCCGAAGGGAGGGGATAATGCTCTGGTTCAGCATGTCACAGTACATGTTGGCATTCATGGTTCCCTCAATGAACTGTAGCTCCCCAGTGCCGGCAGCACTCACACAGCCCCAGACCATGACACTCCCACCACCATGCTCGACTGTAGGCAAGACACACTTGTCTTTGTACTCCTCACCTGGTTGTCGCCACACATGCTTGACACCATCTGAACCAAATAAGTTTATCTTGGTCTCATCAGACCACAGGACATGGTTCCAGTAATCCATGTCCTTGGTCTGCTTGTCTTCAGCAAACTGTTTGCAAGCTTTATTGTGCATCATCTTTAGAAGAGGCTTCCTTCTGGGACAACAGCCATGCAGACCAATTTAATGCAGTGTGAGGCGTATGGTCTGACCCCCCCCACCCCTTCAACCTCTGCAACAATGCTGGCAGCACTCATACGTCTATTTCCCAAAGACAACCTCTGGATATGACGCCGAGCATGTGCACTCAACTTCTCGTTCAATATTTTTATTGAAAAGTTTCAACTTCTTTGGTCGACCATGGCGAGGCCTGTTCTGAGTGGAACCTGTCCTGTTAAAGCGCTGTATGGTCTTGACCACCGTGCTGCAGCTCAGTTTCAGGGTCTTGGCAATCTTCTTATAGCCTAGGTCAGTAATGGCGAACCTATGGCACGGGTGCCACAGCTGGCACGCTGAGCCCTCTCAGTGGGCATGCCTGGACGCTGTTTCCGCGGCCGCCGCAGACTTTTTTTTTTCACATTATTGATGAGTCTGATGACTCTGCTCGTCACCGCTGCCCAGTCTCTCCTCCCTAGGCTGAATGTAACGGTAGGTCCGGCCAGGATGCGGCGCCACCCACTCGTCCTGACTCCTGCAGTGAAGTGCGGTGTAATCTCTGAGGGAGGGGCTGGAAGTGTCTCTGTGGAATGCCAGGCAGCACGGGTCATGGCGGGAGAACAGGGTAAGGAGACTCAAGATTGTCAGTATTAAGAATGATGGTTTCATAAAATTTTTCTAATCAGTGATTTTTTGTCATCTGTATTCTGGGTTATAACTGGTATGTAAGATTTTTTAAAAGCTATAATAATTACAGTGATCTTTTACTTCAAGCTTAACTCTTGGCCTCGCTAGGTGGGCTGTTATCTTCCTTTTTAACATTTTACTTCAGCTATTGTAATTTGCATTTTTATTTAAAAAAATGAAGGAAAATACACGATGTGTATTGGTGCCAATGTCTCAATAATAATTTTAAATGTAAAAGAAGGAAACGTAAAGATACCTATAATTATGGTTGAACTGTAACCCACATATCCACTCTTGTAGTATGTCTGTGGTCTCTGACCATCTCCTGTAGTATGTCTGATGGGAGAGCAGCAACCCTGCTCAAAGACGGTGGAGAAAAGTTCTGTCGGGACAGGAGGCTGAGTGTGAGGAGATGGAGGCTCTCTTTGAGGTAAAATAAGGGATGGAGGCTGCGCTTGAGGTGACAGATGCTGTCTAACAGTATACCGCAAGCAGTCTTTATATAAATGTTATTTTAATCGTATTTGTACTTGTAGAACTAGGCCAGAGAGTAGACAGTTTTTTGATGGTTTTAATTTGAAATGTACCGTGGTGTCCTTCACTAAGGTCTGTACTTTGGAAAATGTCTGTCTGCCACAGCCTCAGTACGTGCCTACCCCTGCACTGACCAGTGTATACCTTTTTCAAAGCGCTGCTCGGCACTTTGAAAAAAAAAATAAGTTGGTTTTGCGTCACAGTTTGGGCACTCAGGCTCAAAAAGGTTCGCCATCACTGGCCTAAGTCATCTTTATGTAGAGCAGCAATTCTTTTTTTTCAGATCGTCAGAAAAAAGAAATTGCCATGATGAACTTCCAGTGACCAGTATGAGCAGGGGCAGGCTGGGCCAGGGATGCAGAAGCGCGCAGGAGCGTTAGTGCTGTGTGTGGACATCTGTCCTGTCACAGTGCTGTTCCCTGCTTCTGAGCTGTCAGTCTGTGTCCATTCACAGCAAAGCCGAATGGAAGGGGGTGGATCTGCTCTGCCTCCTCCAGCTCCCTCTCTCACTGTGCCCGCCCATAGGAGGGAGTCCAGTCAGGCCCAGGGTCGCTGGACTCTGGTCGAATCCCGTCTGCCGATCAATGTCCTGGAACTTCGGGCGATCAGACTGTGTCTCTCCTCGTGGTCAAGGAGGCTACAAGGTCGCCCGATCAAGATTCAGTCGGACAACACCACGGCGGTGGCTTATGTCAACCATCAGGGGGGAACAAGGAGCTTGGGTGCAGCGTCCGAGGTCGCTCACATCCTGCGGTGGGCGGAAAGAAGTGTGCCGGCTCTGTTTGCCGTAGAAAAAACTGTCAGGGGGACTGAGTCGCCAGATGCTAGCCCAGGGGGGGAATGGTCATTGCATCCGGAGGTGGTTCAACTCCTTTGCCGGGGGTGGGGTACGCCGGACGTGGACCTCTTGGCCTCTTGACTCAATCGCAAGGTGTTGAGATTCGTGGCCACATGGGGTCAGAATTGGCTAATTTATGCCTATCCCCCACTGAAGTTGCTTCCTCGTCTGCTCCGCAGAGTGGAGATCGAGAGGATCCCGGTGATTCGAATCGCTTCAGATTGGCCCCGGCTTCCATGGTACGCCGACCTCGTGCTCCTGGTGGCAGATGCACCCTGGCGGCTGCCAATGCGGGAGGACCTGTCTCAAGGTCCCATACCTCATCCTGTTTTACAGTCGCTGGCTTTAACGGCATGGCTATTGAAAGCCAGGTACTAAGGGACCGAGGTCTTTCGGATACGGTCATTTCAACCATGCTGAGGGCACGGAAATCTACTTCCAGGAAGGTCTACCATCGTACTTAGAAGGCCGATATCTCTGTGTGAGGAGATGGAGTGGTGTCCACGGACGTATTCGGTTTCCAGGGTCCTGCTGTTTTTACAGCGTGGAATGGATCAGAAACTTGCCTTAAGCGCCATTAAGGGTCAGATTTCAGCCTTAGCTGTTTTCTTTCAACGGCCTTTAGCTACCCATTCCCTGGTGGATACTTTTGTGCAGGAGATTCGACATGGGCTTCCCCCAATTAGACCACCTCTTCCTCCATGGGATTTGAATCTGGTGCTCTCGGTACTTCAGGAACCTCCCTTTGAGAACATCAGGGGGATTCCTCTCTTGACACTATCTCAGAAGGTGGCATTTCTAGTGGCCATTACATCTGTCAGAAGGGTCCCAGAGAGACTGCGCTCCATACTTTAGATGTGGTACGTGCCTTGCGGATGTACTTGTCTGTTACGGCTCCGTTTCGGAGGTCTGACTCACTGTTTGTGTCGGTGTCTGGTCCACAAAAGGGCCTGGCAGTCTCGTCGCCCACCATTTCTCGGTGGATCAGGCAGACCGTCATACAGGCCTATGCCCTTAAAGGGCGGGCACCTCCCTTTTCAGGTTACGGCACATTCAACCAGGGCAATTGGTGCTTCCTGGGCTTTCCGACATCAAGTGTCTGTCTCACAGGTGTGCAAGGTGGTGACTTGGTCATCCGTGCACACTTTTGCAAAAATTTGGTTGATGTGAGTGCAGCTTCAGATGCTTCCTTCGGCCGCAAGGTTTTGCAGGCGGCTGTTTAGGGTTGCAACTCCTCCGTTGAGGAGCTCTGCTTGTTTGGGGTGAAGTTAGTAGTTTTTTTGATACTGTTCTCAACCCTCGCTGTTTTTTTTTTTTTTTTTTTTTTTTGACACTGCTTGGGGACGTCCCATATGTCAAGACTTGAGAAGGCTGTGTCCGTCCATGGACGAAAAGAGAAATGTGAATTTTTTTTTTTCTTTTTCTTATTAAATTGGTGTATGTTCACTTTGTGGCACATCCAAAGTCCCCTTTTCTCTGACCTCCTTCCTTCTCATTTGTGCATTTTGGAGAAAAGGATTTTAGGGTGAGTACAAAAAAAATCCTATTATTTTTTACACAAAAAAAAAAAAATCAGATCGTGGTTGCCACATATATATTTATATTTCATTGGTGCATATAACCCCAAAGCCAAAAATGTGGGACGCTGCATAAAATCTACATAAAAACAGATTGCAATGATTTGCAAATCTCAAAACCCGTATTTTATTCATAATAGAATACATATCAAATGTTATACTGGGAAAATGTACCATTTTAAGAAAAAAAATAAGGTAAATTTATAATTGATGGCAGCAACACTTCTCAAAAGTTGTTTACCATGGTATAACATCCCCTCTTATTTTAACAACGCTCTATAAAAGTCTGGGAACTGAGACCAGTTGCTGGAGCTTTGGAAGAGGAATGGTGTCCCATGCTTGCCTGATATAGGATTCTAACTACTCAGCCGTCCTGGGTCTTTGCCATATTTTTTTGTTTCAAAGTGCACTAAATATTTTCAGTTGGTGAAAGGTCTGGACTGCAGGCAGGCCAGTTAAGCACTCCGACTCTTCTACTACAAAGCCATGCTGTTGTCATAGATGCAGTATGCATTAGCATGGTCCTGCTGAAATAATTGATCCTGCATCCGTCTCAGGCTCCTTCCCTGACTTTGTACGGTCTGGAGTACCTGGGTTTAAATTCTCACATCATTCCCATTCATTATGATATTTTGTCTGTCAGGTCCCATGTTCAGGAACATACATACCGTTTAGCACCCCTCAGTTGCCCCTCCATGAGAATTTATATCAGTGTCTGATGGTGGACTCTTTATTAGGCAACACTTATAGCTGGCAGCGGAGGAGGACACAGGAAGCCTGTGTCCCAGCTCTCTCCTCCACAGCACTCTGGACCCTGGGAGACACACTGGACTGTGGCAACCTTTGAGGATGATGATTTCCTAACACAATGTGTGTGTGTTCTGCCTACATCTTGTAAGTGCAATGTATCTTGTGCAATAAATTGTGTTACTAATGCTACACTTAGGTGCGCCTCCGTCTCTCCTCCTTTTCTATCTGGAGTTTAATGGGAACTGGCTGAGCGCCTCACACTCACTATCTGACAATTTCAGGGAAAATAGTAGAGTCCCGGTTGGATATTTTTCCTGGACACAGCAGTGCTAGAGGCGTCTCCATCGACATGCATGAGCAGGGGGGGTGGGGAAATGTCTGTATCAAACCACCTCGCCTATCAAGTTTGAAGGTTCACAAGCAAAGGGATTCTGTAACACTATAATACTCCCTACATATAGAAGTTCCAGTCCGTAATGACATTCTAAAGAAAGCATCACTAAATGACGGAGTGCGTCACTGTCCCATTCAGACTGCCAGGGTCCTGCCATTTAGGAGCCTTTTCTTCTCTGTATAATCCTCACAGAGCTGACAGCAGGAGGCAGGGAGTTGCCTGAGGTTAACAAGCAGGTGATTAGCTGCTAGGATGAAGGGTGGTCCTAGCAACCAATCACTATCTTGAAACTCCCACCCTCCATCCAGACATGCTGTGCCTCCTACTGATCTGTCTGTGTAAGGTAGGATGGGGCGGGGTGGTGAAGTTAAAGGGGGCTGAGGACACCAGTGTGAAGGGTGGCTGGAAAGGAGCAAAGGACAGGGGGAGCTGAGGATTGTAATGTGGGGGGGTCTAAGGCTATTAAGGTGGGGGGGAACTGAGGACTGGAATTGTGGGGAGGGGGGCTGAGGACAGTAATGTGGTGGGATGAATGTAAATAAGGGTAGAGGACAGTACGGTTGGGGAGGGTATGTCAAGGAAGTGTGAGAACACTACCATGAAAGGGGTGGAGACGGGGTGATGTAAAGGGGAAGCTGAAGACTCATCAAGATCTTGATTTGAAGAGGGAGGGGACTGTGATGTGCAGTGGACACTGAGGATGCTGATGTAAGAATGGATTCTTATCTGTGCATTGGGTGCACGTGTCGTGGGTAGATAAGCCCATTTTAATGGGCTGCATTACCCGGCATGAAGAAAGAAAAATTTGAGAGAAATCCCTGATCCTTTTTTTTTTTTAATCACACCGCAACATGCTAGTTTGGTGCAAGCGAAAATGCACCACAGGTACCAACATATTCGGACCTCTGCTGGAAATTTTATTCTACTGAACAGACCTCTGTGAAGTTTAATTTAATACCTCTGTTCTAAAGAAAAGATACTCAGGCTGGCCATACATTATACAATTTTCCTTTATATTTACCAAAACCATCTAATATGAGGTAAACCCTAAACATTTTCAATGTATATGCAATCAGGCAGGCCCTTGCACTACATAGTTGAAGGTAACTCTAAAGGAAATTGTATAGGAAAATTGTATAATGTATGTCCAGCTTAATCTTTAAAACATTTGCTATATGAATCTTGGAACAGGCTAGGTGTGAGCTGACATATAAACTCCAATGTTTTTGCTGTAGTCTTCACTCAGCAGTCACATTTATTGATTTCTAATAAAATGCAACCAATTCACTATTTACAACAGTAAAAAAAAAAAGTGGTCAGTTCTTCTTGGTATACACATTAAAATGTTAATGGCCAGCTTTAACACATTGTGTGTTTTAATAGAATTTTAACATGAAAGATCAGTTTCTGTAAAGCCCAGTGCAGAAACATTTCAGTATAGGAGAAACCAGATTATATTCACTTTTCATTATCAGAATATTAAAATCATACTCTTATAAACAATGTATAAAAATATATAGACTTGAAATCGGTAAAATCTAGAAGTTGTTTTTTTTTTTTAAACAGTCTTGGGGTTTCAGCTTCATTCATTGGAATTGCAGGTCATTGCCAATAGTCTGATCTATCAAATCATCTCTTTACTGATCGCATTTCCGTACCAGAGAAGCACAGTTGCCTTTTCACCTTTCACCCATCTTCCATCTTCTTGCTGTCCTCATAGCAATTGAGGCTCAGGTCAGAAATGTCTATAAGAGTACCAGAAGTCTCCTGCACCTGGAGGGGGCTGCTACTTAGCTCTCTGCTTGCCACCATTGCCTGCCGGATACAGGTGACCCATTGTTGTTTGTTGAAGGAGTCGTTGGCTTGTAGCGTGTGAGCTTGGCCTCTGGATCGGTCCCGGAAACTCACTCGAAAAAAGTTTTTGGCTGTTTAAAAGAAAAAAAAGTATGTAAAATCTTGCTGTAGTTCATAATTTCTTTTCCACGCCCAGCTATAGATTATAGTACCAGATTGACATGCCACACTCCATCCGGCTAAAATCATTTCTGAACTCCAGGCATAGACAAAAAAAAACAAATAATGCTGTTATGTGTTCATTATAAGTCTTTTGTCATAAAATTTGTGTAAGTTCCCAATTTTCAGCCTCCTCACATTCCCCATACAGCAGCATTTATGTTTGAAAAGAGAGGGGCAGTATTAAAAGCCAGTCGGTGACCTCTGTAGTCTTATGTGCTTACAGTAAACAGGAGGAGAGAGCAAAAGTATGGACTCCTCAATCTGCTACTGCTTATTCACTGTTCAATCACAAAATGGGGGCTGGGAGTTGCTATGACTGTATTAAGCTAGCCATAGATGTATCAAAATTTGGCTGCTGCGACAGGGACTGGCTGAATTTCAATCCATCTATGGTTGTTCTTATTTGAGAGGCGTTGACCTCGTGATCAACTCCTTTCGAATTGGAACCTTTTTATAAAATGTGTGTTTGATTAGCACATGTAGTCCTATTTTATTTATTGTAATATAAATTTAAGCATACTAAGACTTCCTGTATGGTGCATTTAAAAATTAAATTGAGAGGTGGCATCCCAGGCTGTCAGTCTAACACTGTTAGGCCCCTTTCACACTGGGGAGGTGCGCTGGCGGTATAGTGGCGTTATTTTTAGCGCTGCTATACCGTCGGATTTTCCACGATATTCAGCCGCTAGCGGTGTGGTTTTAACCCCCGCTAGCGGCCGAGAAAGGGTTAAAACCACTGCTACAGCAGAGGTTTGCGGGCAGTATAACCGCAGTGTCCCATTGATTTCAATGGGAAGGAGCAGTATACACACCGCTCTTTCACCGCTCCAAAGATGCTGCTTGCAGGAGATTTTTTTTTTCCTCCCGCCAGTGCATCGCCTCAGTGTGAAAGCCCTCGGGCTTTCACATTGAGAATGCTGGGGCAGGATTATTTCAGGCGTTATTTATGTGCTATTTTTAGCGCTAAAACGCCTGAAATACGCCTCAGTGTGAAAGGAGCCTTAATGCCGCGTACACACGACCATTTTTCTCATCGGAAAAAAAACATGTTTTCTCTATGACGAGAAAAACTACCGTGTGTGGGCTTTTCATCATTTTTCCCGACGAGAAAAACGGCATGAATCACAACGAGAAAAATTAGAACATGCTCTAATTTTTCTCGTCGTGATTCACTGCATTTTTTTCCCACGGCAGTTTTCCCATAGGGAAACACTGCCAGGGAGCCTACACACGGTCGTTTTTCTCGACCAAGAGAAAAAAAATGTCAGGAAAACCGGCCGTGTGTAGGGGAACAAGCCGTTCCTCGTTTTTCTCATCGATTTTCTCGACGGTGTTTTCACCGTCGAGAAAATCGATCGTGTGTACACGGCATTAGTGTTTAACAGGAGTAGTAAGCAAAGTAATTTTCAATGTGCTGCAGTGAAGGTCAGGGACCTGGCTGAAAAGAATTGCACATTTTATGAACTGTCATACCATGCAAAGAATTTCTATTTCAGCTGTGTTGGTTGTTTGCCTGAAGATCAGCTTTGAGTCTACAGTTTACCATACAGAATTGACATTCTAAAGATATGCATCCACACTTCTTAATTTAGCCAATTAGTTAGATATTAATCTAAATTCCCTGCGTCAAAGCTATACCTTACATTATTTTGGATTGAACTTTAATTGAAAAGTTACTCCTGATGGTGCCAATGGCCGCAGCCTCGAGTTCTGTTGCCCGCTGCTCCTAAAGTTTATCTTGTCATCCACTTTAGCACTTTTGAGTGTGACTGGTTCCTCTGACCTTTCGGTTAAGGTTTTTAATACATGTATGCAGTACTTTATAGACCAAATCCTCTTTTTTGTTGACTCTGTCAGTCCACTGCTAAGAGACTGTTTCAGCTCTCATTGATGTGGTGCGCACCACTCTGAAACTAAAGATCCAGCCTGTTGCATCTACTAGTGCTGCCTCCAGTCTTAAATCCCTTACAGCCCCTAAAGCTGCAAAGATTTTCCCATTGCACCTACTGTTCCAATTCTCCTTATATAGATTGGAAACACCTGGACAAGCTGTTTGCTATCCTGAAGCACTTTTTATTCTTGTACCCATTTGGAAAGGATTTTGTAAAAAAACGGTCTACCCCCACTGGGGATCAAGCAGTGTCCTACCTTAATACAGTGATTACTAGAGCGAGAGACCGCACCTGTCTTTAGGGAACAATAGATAAGTGGTTGGAAGCCTTCTCTAAAGCTTTGTTTTCTTTAGCGGGCCTTGATCTTCACCCAATCCTGGCTGTGACTTTGCCAAACCATGGGTGACTGAGCAAAATCCCTTAAAAGGAGTTTTTAAACTGCAAAATAGGATTTCTCATTTCCCTGGAGATTGACTTCAAGGTGCTGTACTGTGGAACATGGGTCCAAGAAGCATCTGATCCTTGTGGCCTTTGAAGGACATCTCTTCTGATCTACCATTGATGCTGTTATCAAGGATGCTATTGACTGCAAAGTCTTCTCCCTCTCATTTGTCAGGAAAACTTCCTTTATTTTCCTCTACTCTCACACTCTCTATGTCCAGACCTCCACCCAAGCTTGGGTCTCATTTCACCCTCAAAGTCTGGAGTTTGAAGTCTGACAAATGCTCAGACGAACCTTCCTCTGCATAAAAGTGCATCTGCACTTCCCAGGGTGGGGAAACATTTGTTAACCATTGCAGACACTTTGTCTGAGAAGCAATCTGTCAATTAGGTGCTGGAGGTGGTATCCCTGGCCTAGAAATTGGGGTTTTGTTCCCTGCCACTTCCAAACTTCCTGTGTTACCACACAAGTTGGCGGATCTCCAATGAAATCTCCATACCAAAGTGTCATTGCCCCAGTTTCTGTGGCACAAAAGTTTCAATTATTTTTCTCCAACCTACTCACCATTCCCAAACCTCAAAGGGGGCTTCTGCCCTATCTGGCATCTCAAAGCCAATGGCGGCTGGTGTTGGAATGCATTAAAATAAAAAAACTTCTGCTTTTACAACCACTTTAAGTCAGAGTGTTTATGCCACAAGAGAAACTTCAATCTCTCCAATCTCAGATCCAAGCTCTCCAATCCAGAAGTCATCCGAGACTCTGCTTCTTCTTGGGTCTGGATGTAGCCTTCTTTGAGGCAGTCCCATTTTATTATTTTTAGTCCAGACCTCTACAATGCAACATTATGCTTGGCACTGACCTGGTGGATCAAGAGTTTGGCTCTGGAATAGCAGAAATGTTTCCTTCCAGTTTCCTGGAAGATCCTCATAATGGGTGCCAGCTTGAGCTTATCGGGTTAGGGATGAATCCTGGGTACCCTGTTGGTGCAGGGGACTTGGCTTTCTTTGCAGCGTTGGATCATCCAGCTAGGAATGTCCCTGAGCCCTAGGGAAGTGGTTCCTAAAGCCAGAATTCTTTAAGGAATTATGTCACAAGTGGGGAATGCTGGATATAGACTTCCCCCAGGTTCAACAACAACCTGGATAAGTTTTTCTGCAGGTACAGGGACTCTTTGCAGAAGCAGTGGCTTTGTGGGATCTGTACACCCTGATCTATGCCTTTCCTCTAGTATGCATTGCAGGATCAAGGTGGAGGGTATTCCAGTGTTCCCCATTACTCTGGACTGGCCAAAGGCGAATGTGGTAGGCTAACCTGGTAAAACTCCTGGCACACACTCCGTGGGTCCTGCCAGATTGTCAGAATCTTCTGTCCCAAGGATTGATTTGCCATCCTGCTTTACAGTCACTGACTAACGGCATGGTTGTTGAAACCTAGGTTCTGAGGGGCAGGGCTGTTTCCGAGCCTGTGATTCTTGCCCAAGGTAGTTTCTGCCTTTCACTTCACTCAGGATATTGTTCTTTCATCACTCATTGCGCATCCAGTTCACCAAAAGGAAACATCCCTCCATTGTCTAGAAGCCACTGCCTAATTCAAGATGACCGATTCCCTTTGTCATCCTAAATGGATCCGAAAGGGTGCATCAGTTTAGGCAGATCATCATCCATCAATATGGTCTCCCTCTACTAGATCTCTGAGTGCTTCTTGGGCTTGTCAGCATCAGGCAACGGTTTCCCAGATTTTCAAGGTTGCTGCCTGGGTCTTCCATTTGCATGTTCTCCGAGTTCTACTAGGTAAATGTTCAGACCTCATCTGATGCCAGCTTTTTTCCTGAGCCTATTTCTTTGCAGTGTTGCGCACATCTCAGACTGCTTTTTAACTATTCATAGGTTAATACTTTGTGTCCTTCAGTGGACAAGAAAAACAAATAAGGATTTTATAGCGAGTACAAAAATCATATCTTGGCAGGACACAAGTCCCACTCCTCTGTGTTTATGATCATGCAGTACTAAATGCTTTACTACTAATATTTCCGCTTGATGAGGAAATCCAGGTGACCCTCTCTCTCCTCTCTCTCTTCTTCTCTTATCTTTCCTTCTCTTTTCTGCTTTTTTCCCTTCTCCCTTGTCCTCCCTTTCTTTCTATCCTTGGTGATATACCTTCTGTATACCTTGGTTATCAATATACCGTGATAGAATGTTACGAATGAGGCAGGAAACCCTATCATAGTGGGGATCCACGGCTAACCCCGAATCTTTAATCGAGGTCCACTGAAGCCCTGGACCCTCCCTATCCCCCCCCCCCCCTAGTGCTTGTGCAGTTTAATGTTACTGGTCTGGACGCTTGCACTCGTACTATGCCCTACTTGAGGGTTTGCATAACCCATAACCTTTATGATGATACTATGCATATGCCTCCTACCTCCTGACAGGCTCTGGGTGGGTTAAAAATAAATTATCAAAACATTTACATATTTGGCTGAATGTAACCTGGCTATTTGCTCGTTATTGTTTGTTTTTGTTTCTTTTTTTTTTTTTTTTCTTTTATTCCTCTCCTGTATTGTATTTATTTCAATAAACATATTGCAATATAAATGCTTTACTACTAAACAGAGGCATGCTGGACTGACCTGCAGTTTTTGCCAGTGTGTAATCCTCCTCTGGGCAGCAGTATAATGCAAAGATTAAAGACCTTCTGTGTCTTTAAATAGACTCCAGGTAAAGAATTTTGCAGTGAGTAAAAAAGTCCTAATTTTTTCCATAGCCATTAAATTTCTTTTGTATTTCTGGTGCACAGTGATTAAAATCTGACTATTAGGGTGAAGTAACCAACATAGCTGGAGATGTTAAACAGTGAACCAGTACCTCGTTCACTGGCTGCCGTGAAAGCTCCTCGGATGGAGCCACCAACTCGCACTTCACCGTCAGGGAGGTCCTCCAACACCAACTCTGGTAGAGGGATGGGCTGACGATAGACCTGGAACTGAGGCTGATCATTGTGGGTCGCTAAGCGCGTTAGGACCAAAACGCTCTCAAACAAGAAGACGTGAAGCCTCTAGAAAGAAAAGAACATGGGTAAATATAAACTTGTTGCTCCTGAATAAAAAAAATTTGTACGGTACTTTTCACAATCCTGCAAAATGTTTCTGAAATTTTTACTCCGTTTTTTCAGGATATAGACAAAGAAATGAAAAGCAGCCAGCTGTAACTCAGATTTTACAGGATGAGACTTCAGCAAACAAAATCTGTATGCTGTGGGTTTCTGAGGGTAGCATGGTGACTACATAGGTAATAATCTAAAGTGTTGGGGTCTTTGGTTTGAATTCCAGCAGGGGAGGCCCATCTATTGAGGGCACCCCTTGCAGGACGCCGGGCGCATAAATTCCTATGGCGGGGGTGTTTTATTTGAAGCACGGATTGGAGCAAGAGGCTAGAATAGGCTTCAAAATAGGGTTTGCTCGGGGCGCTGAGAGTGCGCTCACAGCCTACCCAGGTGTGTTAAAATAGCGAATATATATTCGCTATTGTAACACTGATCCTCCTCCCGGCCAATCAAAAAACGGGTCTGAGACCTATTGGATGCCTAGGAGAAGGGAAGGCGATGCACGGCAGAAGCGAGGGAGGAGTGGACTCAGGGCCCGGATGCCCGCTGTCTGAATAACAATCCTTATTACATGCTGCCCAAATGCCGCCACCTAGATGGGGTAAGTGCCACGACCGACCGGCAGAGGGTTGAGGTGCCCACCAACCACCACTAAATTCCAGTAGGACATCCATCACGAGCATGGTGGTTTCATGTTCTCCCTGTGTCTGAACTAACATCCCCCCCTTCACACAGGAACAGAACTGAGGCTGTCAGTCACAGGCTGTGTGTGGAGCTCCCTCCCCTGTCAGCTTTTTACCTCCTGGAGTCAGGAAAACTTCCAGAAGTGACTGATGCAGATGAACAACGCAGCAGACAGAAAAGACAGTTAGAGCTCTAGATTGAGAGTACACACAATTGAAGGATATGCTTTATTCATATTTCATGTCAGCTTTACAACCACTTTAACAGCACCAGGCAGATGTGGGTTTCCACCCATTCCTCCTAATAGAAGACTGACAATCTTACTCACTTGGCCTTTGTTGTTCTTCAGCTCTCCATGGCAATGCAGGATCCGAGAACGTGACACATCCTCTTCATTCTGATTCTCGTACAGATAGGACAACCGTTTCTTATAATATTCACACTCGGCCTCCCCAGCTTTGCTGTTTATCTGACTTATCATAGTCTGAATGACATTCACCTAAACAGAGAATGGACAATTTAGCAATAATGCTCATAAGATTTCTCTTTAAAAGACATGAAGCACAGAAATATCTGCAGAGGTGGCATTGTTCAGAGATTTGCAAAGGAACATCAGTCATTAGCCTGCTGCTGGCATTTTTAAGGGTCAGTCTTCTGAATATGAACGGCCTACTATTTTAGAAGGACTGACTTGCCAAGATACCTGTGAGTCCCCATGTTCCCAAATTCTCCCATTGTTCACATTCAATAAAAGGGGGTCTTGCTTCTTTGGGATTTTAGTTTATTTCTCATTATGTAGCAGGAGGAGTGTAACTGACAGATAGGGGATTGAGGAAATGGGAACTCCGGTGAGGAAATCTTGCCCCCAATAAAGTGGTAGATTTAGCCTTTTTCTGCAGTGATATAGAGAATGTTACAGCCCTTATACAATATCCAGTAAAAACCGACACAGATGCCTACGGGTATATTTATTATTTCATAGAAAAACTTGGATCTCAAGCACACTGCAATTGTGGCCTCAGCCTCTCTGACTTTGGATCTATGTCACCTTTCAGCTACCCACTATCTAATAAGAGATGTGTTATTGGCAGCTGAACCACTAACACTGGCTTGAGGTACAGCGGAATGCGCCTTGGAAAGTTTCAGCATTTTCCAAGGATTAGTGGCTCCCGGAGTGAAGAGAACCCTAGTATTAATGACATCTGCAACACCACATAGTGCCTGGGCCTGCTCTGTATGTTATTAAGGTTAGGAGGTGTTGCAGTGATCTACAGTTCCTTCATGCTAACTTTTTACTGACTGAAAGTAGCAAGCAGTGCTGTGCTTTAGGGGTCAGCACTGTGGTCTTTTATTGCAGAGGTCCTAGACCTAAATCCCACCATGACCCTGTCTGCATTGAGTTTGTATGTTCATTTTGTGTTTATGTCCATTTGCTCCTGTTCCTCAAAAATTGTGCTAGAAGATAAATGATTATGGTCAGGGCAGTAGATTTTAAGTGGTTTGGGGATTTGTAGATAATTCTGTATATTCTACAGTGCTGTGAAAAAGTATTTTGCCCCCTTCCTGATTTATTTTTTTGCATATGTCTCACACTTAAATGATTCAGATCGATCAAACAAATTTTACTATTACACAAAGATAACCTGAGTAAATCCAAGATGCAGTTTTTAAATTATTATTTCATTAGGAAAAAAAAAGCTGTTCAAACCTGTGTGGCCCTATTTGAAAAAGTAATTGCCCCCTCCCATGCTGAATCATGCATGAACCGATTAACCACAATTTTGAGGAAAGCCGAGTTAAATTTCACTTGCCACACCCAGGCCTGATTACTGCCAGACCTGTTGAATCAAGAAATTACATAAATAGAAGCTGTCTGACAAAGTGAAGCACGCTAACAGATCACAAAAAGCCACACATACCACAATCTAAAAAAAAAAAAAAAAAAAATCAAGAACAGATTAGAAACAAAGTAATGTACATGTATTGGTCTTGGAAAGATTTCAAAGCCTTTTCTAAGGCTTTGGAACTCCAGTGAATCACGGTGAGACAGTAACTACAAATGGAGATAACTTGGAACAGTGGTGAACCTTCCCAGGAGTGGCCGGCCTACAAAAAGTACCCCAAGAGCATGACGACAACTCATCCAGGAGGTCAAAAAAGAAACCAGAACAACATCTAAAATGGCATCCATGGGAGAGTTCCAAGGCCAAAGCCACTGCTGACCAAAACACAAATGCTGCTCTCACATTTACCAAAAAACATCTCGATTATCCCAAGACTTTTAGGCAAATATTCTGTGGACTGATGAGACAAACATTTACCTTTTTGGAAGGTGTGCGTCCCGTTACAGCTGGCATAATGAGCGCGGAGAAGTAGAGCAGAAGCGATGCTGACTGACAGTCAGCATTGCTCTGCTCGGGGAGGAGTGAGAACCGAGCCATCGGCGGTGTTTGGTGGCTCGATTCTCAGTGCAGAGACACCAGCATCGGTCTGATGCTGCATCCACCAAGGTAATTATGATTAGCAAAAAAAAAAAAGCTTCTCTTTTAAGTGTGACAAATATGCAAAAAAATAAGAAACCAGAAAGGGGGGAAATACTTTTTCACAGCACTGTATATAGCTCTCCAAAATCTTGAAACATCCCTGGAAATAAATGATGGGGCACTTCTATGTGCATTACTCACAGCCTGACTTAGGGGTCCATGGTCTGGGTGATCCACCATTGTGTGCTTCAAGATCTCCTTCAGCAGAAGTGGGTATTTCACCAATCGGCTCCGGGGCAGGTCAAGGAAGCTCCACACATCTAGTTTACGGCTGAAGGCCGATTCCTGGCACAGCTGTAAGAAGTTGTGTACAGCCTGGCCTCTCCTCTTGTGGTCCAGCAGGGTCTTGGCAGACACTTGATTACAGCAGTATGTCTTGTAGGACTGGAGATGAGGAATCTGCAGAGAATTTTTTTATTATTCAATGGAACAAAATAGTAATAGTGACCTGTGTTAAAGGAGTAATGAGAGCAATGCAGAGGCTGCCATTGTTAACTATTTGCCTAGCAGAATCTTCAAGCGGTTGTAAAGTGCAATTATTTTTTTAAATGAATAAACATTTTATACTTATCTGCACAGAGCAGCCCCAAACCTCCTCTTTTGGGGTCCCCCACCGGCGCCCTCGGCTTTACCTCTTCTGTGTCTGCCACCATAGCAAGCCACTTTTTTGGGGGACACAAGTATGGGCATGCTCCCGAGCCCTATGTGCGTACGTGGTGCAGCTCCCTCCTCACAGGATTTGACTGACAGCTGCAGGAGCGCTGGATTGAGATAGGACTCATCGTCGTCTTCTTCCCTCTTCTCTTCTTGAGATGTTAACACAACGAGGTCTGCCGCTGTAAATGCCGTGTGTCCGGCGCGCAACCACTTATATAGGCATGGGGCGTGGTCACCGGGTGATGTCACCCGGTGACCCAGCACCTTAGGACGTCGCAGTACCATCATGCCCTGGGACTGCAACGTCATAAGGGGGCGGGGTCACCGGGTGACATCACCCGGTGACCACGCCCCATGCCTATATAAGTGGTTGCGCGCCGGGCACACGGCATTACAGCGGCAGACCTCGTCGTGTCAACATCTCAAGAAGAGGGAAGAAGACGACGACCGGGCCCCCGCTAGCAAAAGAGCTGGCAGAAGATAGCGGAGGTGCCAGGCAGAAAGCACCGGAGAGAGCGGAGAAGTCGGAAGAAGACCCCCAAAGTCGGTAGAAGACCCCAGAAGAAGACCCCCGGAGCTGCCTAATAAATTACTTTAAAAAGCTGTCTAGTGTGTTTTTTTTATTGACACTTTTCCCCCCTGGTGAATGGGTAGGGGTACGATGTACCCCATACTCATTCACATAGGGTGGGGGGCCCCCTTAATAAAAGAGGATCACAGATTCCGATAAGCCCCCTGCCCGCAGACCCTGACAACCAACGGCCAGGGTTGTCGGGAAGAGGCCCTTGTCCCCATCAACATGGGGACAAGGTGCTTTGGGGTGGGGGGGCCCCCCTGCCCCAAAGAACCCACCCCCCCATGTTGAGGGTACGCGGCCTGGTACGGTTCAGGGGGCGCTCGCTCGCCCCCCCCCTCCTGACCAGCCGGGCTGCGTGCTCGGATAAGGGTCTGGTATAGATCCTGAGGGGGAACCTCACGCAAATTTTTTTTAATTTTTCGCGGGGTTCCCCTTCAAGATTCTCCGCACACGAGTCGGATCATCTTGATCCGACTTCTGGTGCGACCTCTATTCAAATCAATGGGCTCCCATAGGGAACCATTGATTTGGAATAGAGAAAAAAACGCTGGACGAGGCTTAACACAGCGTTAAGCCTTGTTACATTGCGTTTTTACACCCTTTGCCGACGTCTTTACAGCTCTAACGCTGGGGCTTCAGAACGCACTGGTCCTGGGTTTTTTTTTGCAGCTTAAAAACGCCTGTGCCATTTACAGCTCAAAAACGTCATGGTGGGCATGAGGCCATAGGCCAACACGGAGAGCCGTTTTTAAGCTGCAAAAAACGCTCATAAAAGTGGCTGTAAAAACGACCGTGGGCATGAGGCCTAAATGTACACACAGCACCCCATATTGACAGAAAAACAGAATTGTTGACATTTTTGCAGATTTATTAAAAAAGAAAAAAACTGAAATATCACATGGTCCTAAGTATTCAGACCCTTTGCTCAGTATTTAGTATTTGCACCCTTTTTATCTAATACAGCCATTAGTGTTTTTGGGAAGGATTTGGGGATCCTCTGCCATTCCTCCTTGCAGATCCTCTCCAGTTCTGTCACGTTGGATGGTAAACGTTGGTGGACAACCATTTTTAGGTCTCTCCAGAGATGCGTAATTGGGCTTAAGTCAAGGCTCTGGCTGGGCCATTCAAGAACAGTCATGGAGTTGTTGTGAAGCCACTCCTTAGTTATTCTAGCTGTGTGCTCAGGGTCATTGTCTTGTTGGAAGGTAAACCTTCGGCCCAGTCTGAGGTCCTGAGCACTCTGGAGAAGGTTTTCGTCCAGGATATCCCTGTACTTGGCCGCATTCATTTTTCCCTCGATTGCAACCAGTCCCTGCAGCTGAAAAACACCCCCACAGCATGATGCTGCCACCACCATGCTTTACTGTTGGGACTGTATTGGACAGGTGATGAGCAGTGCCTGGTTTTCTCCACACATACCGCTTAGAATTAAGGCCAAAAAGTTCTATCTTGGTCCCATCGGACGAGAGAATCTTATTTCTCACCATCTTTGAGTCCTTCAGGTGTTTTTTTTTTTTTTTAAGCAAACTCCATGCAGGCTTTCATGTGTCTTGCACTTGGGAGAGGCTTCCGTCGAGCCACTCTGCCATAAAACCCTGACTGGTGGAGGGCTGCAGTGATGGTTGACTTTCTACAACTTTCTCCCATCTCCCGACTGCATCTCTGGAGCTCAGCCAGTGTGATCTTTGGGTTCTTCTTTACCTCTTTCACCAAGGCTCTTCTCCCCCGGTAGCTCAGTTTGACCAGACAGCCAGCTCTAGGAAGGGTTCTGGTCATCCCAAACATCTTCCATTTTAGGATTATGGAGGCCACTGTGCTCTTAGGAACCTTAAGTGCAGCAGACATTTTTTGGTAACCTTGGCCAGATCTTTGCCTTGCCACAATTCTGTCTCTGAGCTCTTCAGGCAGTTCTTTTGACCTCATGATTCTCATTTGCTCTGACATGCACTGTGAGCTCTAAGGCCTTATATAGACAGATGTGTGGCTTTACTAATCAAGTCCAATCAGTATAATCAAACACAGCTGGACTCAAATGAAGGTGTAGAACCATCTCAAGGATGATCAGAAGAAATGGACAGCACCTGGGTTAAATATATGAGTGTCACAGCAAAGGGTCTGAATACTTAGGACCATGTGATATTTCAGTTTTTCTTCTTTAATAAATCTATAAAAATGTCAACAATTCTGTGTTTTTCTGTCAATATGTGGTGCTGTGTGTACATTAATGAGGAAAAAATGAACTTAAATGATTTTAGCAAATGGCTGAAATATAACAGAGTGAAAAATTTAAGGGGGTCTGAATACTTTCCATATCCACTGTATGTGCGTACGGTCAGCGCTAAGGGGTTAAAATTTTGGATTACAAAGACAGGTACCTGGAATGTCTTGTTCAATGCAACTTAAATAATTCAATCATTATTATCATATTTGACATATGAAAGACATATTAAGAATTTGCTTTAAAAATGCGATAGTTACACTGACAATGAACTAACACTCAGTGAAGAGCTGGAAACCTGATTGGTGCAGTGTTACCAGGCTGAGATTCTGCTCACCCATTCCAGCATTGCTGGCCCCACTAGAGTCACTGTTCCATCCTCACGGCGTAACTTCAGCAGGCGTTCTAGGAGATCTGGAATAAAAAGGAGAGGTTTTTCTCAGATAAATTTCTACTAATGAATAGAAAAATCCCATTGCCAGTTAGCTTCACAGAGAATATTTAAATTCCATTAAACTCCATCTCTGAGAAGCAGCGGCTCTCTAATTAGGCAGATTAGGCGGTCGCCTAAGGCCCTGCGCTGCCAAAGGGCCTTGTGGGCGTCCGCCTAATCTGCCTAATGTGTGGCAGTGGAGGGATTGTCCCCCGATCGCTGTCCCTGCGGCCATTTTTAATGCGGCACCCGTAGTGCCTGCAACTAGCTTTCCCTGACCAGGGGCGGACTGACCGCCTGAGCACTCAGCACTGCCCGAGGTCCCAGGGTCGGTGGATGGCTCTAGGTACTGCCAGAGTTGATGCCACCTGGCAATCATTGAGGAGCCAGTCTGCCAGAGCATCAAGGTATTGCATTTGCACACACTCAGTCCTGCTGAGTGTATGCATCCCGTGCAAGAGCGCCCTGAAAATTACTGCCAGGCCAGCCCCCTGTGATCTCTCTCTCTCTCTCAGAGCACTGACGATATTTATGCCATCTGGCATATGATTTCACCACCACCTCCATGCTTATCATCCCCCTGTGCCTCTCATCTCACCACCCCACCGCCTGTCACCATCATCTCCATCCTCATCATCCCCCTGTGCCTGGCATCCCACCACCTGTCACCATCATCTCCATCTTCGCTATGATCCCCCTGTGCCTGGCATCCTACCAGCCCAACCCCCGTCATCAATATTCCCATCATCCCCCTGTACCCCACCTCTAGCATCCAACCACACTACCCCCATCGTCATATTTATCTTCATCCCCTCTGTACCCCACTGCCAGCTTCCTACAACCCCACCCCCTCTGCTCATATCCAACCACCCTACTCATTGTAATCAACATCCCTAGCATCCCTCTCTACCCCACCTCTGGCATCCTACCACCCTGCCTCCTGTCATTATCATCCATAATCCCTCCTGTACCCCACCTCTGACATCTTATCACCTTATCTACAATTATTATAGGGGAGATATGATCTCTGCCTCTCACACCAATGCTGCCACCACCATCCCAAACTGCATCCTGTCATCCAACCAACTGTACCCTAACAGTTGCATTACACACCACAATACTGCCCTGCCACCCAGTGAGAGGTACTGATGTGCTGTAACCTCTTGCAAACAATCAGTAAGTGATAAGCAATAACCTATAGCAACCAATCAGTAAGCGGTAATAATCTGCAGTATCCTCTAGCAACCAATCATTGAGTGGTAATATTGTGCAGTAACCTCTAGCAACCAATCAGTGAGCGGGTAATATATACATGTTGAATGATATATGATTAAAGAGTAATTGGTTAAAAAAAATTCTAAACACTGAATTCATAGTTCATATGATTTAAGGCTCTTAATATATGTAATTTATAGTGGAAGTTGTGGTGTAGCGCTAAAAAATAAAAGAGTTCATATAAATCACTCCAATATGTGACAAATAGAGTGTGGATCCAATTCAAAGAGTCCAAAAAGGAAGACGAAATCACTTGACAGAGGCGATGAGAGAACCGGCACCAGCGCGCGCGCACACACACACAGACTCTTACCGCCAGTACATATTAAATGCACATGTAGGATATTCCAATTCAAGCAACTGATCGAACTCTCAATTTCCAAAGTAATGATCATTCAAGTAAATTTCAACAAATCTTCCTTCAATGGACTTAATGAATCCAGCCAAGCTTTGGAATCGGCAATGAATACACCACAGCAACTCGAATGGCATGTATACATGTGTTGAGAAATGAAGCACAAACACAACTCATTGCGCAGACATCCCATCCAACAGTAATTTATTTCAAAAGATGAATGAATGCACTTACATGTAAAATATTTAAAAGCAGGCATGTACTAAGGAAAGCGACCCGCGCTTCCTACCAGTAAGATGGCGCTCATCCGTCCGACCATCCAACAGCATGTAGCGTTAGCCTTTCTCCACTGGCCTGATGTTTCTCCACCAACGTGTGTCATTCATATGTAATTTATACAATTAATTTCTATTACTTGAATTCATTTTCCCCATTTTGGGTGTGAGTGGGGCCTCATGTCTAAGATTTGCCTAAGGCCTCACACAAAGCCTAGAGCCGCCTCTGAGTTGAGAAGTTAACTTTATTTATCCAAATAGACAAAGTAGATCTACACCCAATTGCTAAAATCTCATGTAAGCTTCAGCATTTGAACATAATTAACAAATGTTAAAGCTGTAGCTTTGATTAACAAAAGAGAAGGTCCTTCCTTGTTCAGGTACTTCCTGTTATGGGGTGAGAAAAAAGCTTTGAACATCTCACAGAGCACTGTTCAATCCATCATCCGAAAATGAAAAGAGTATGGCACAACTGCAAACCTACCAAGACATGGCCGTCCACCTAAACTGACAGGCCGGACAGGATAGCATTCATCAGAGAAGAAGCCAAGAGGTCCATGGTAACTCTGGAGGAGCTGCAGGAGGTCCACAGCTCAGGTGGGAGAATCTGTCCACAGGACAACTATTAGTCATGTACTCCACAAATCTGGCCTTTATGGAAGAGTGGCAAGAAGAAAGCAGTTGTTGAAAGAAAGCCATAAGAAGTCCTGTTTGCAGTTTGCGAGAAGCCGTGGGGGACACAGCAAACATGTGGAAAAAGGTGCTCTGGTCAGATGAGACCGAAATTGAACTTTTTGGCCTAAAAGCCAAGCGCTTTGTGGCGGAAAACTAACACTGCACTTCACCCTGAACACACCATCCCCACCGTGAGACATCGTTGTGGCAGCATCAAGTTGTGGGGATGCTTTTCTTCAGCAGGGAAGCTGGTCAAAGCTGATGGGAAGATAGATGAAACCAAATACAGAGCAATCTTAGAAGAAAATCTGTTAGAGTATGCAAAAGACTGCAGGACAATGACCCTAAACATACAGCCAGAGCTACAGTGGAATGGTTTAGGTCAAAGCATATTCATGTCTTAGTTTTGTCCAGTCAAAGTCCAGACCTAAATCCAATTGAGAATCTGTGGCTAGACTTGAAAATTACTGTTCCCAGATGCTCTCCATCCAATCTGACAGAGCTTTAGCTATTTTGCAAAGAATAGGCAGAAATTTCACTCTCTGGATGTGCAAAGCTGGTAGAGACATCCCCAAAAAGACTTGCAGCTGTAATTGCAGTGAAAGGTGGTTCTACAAAGTATTGACTCGGGGGGGGGGGCAAAATACAAATGCACGCCACACTTTTCAGATATTTCAAAAAAAAAAAAAAAAAAATTGAAAACCATTTATAATTTTTCTTCCACTTCACAATTCTGTGCCACTTTGTGTCGGTGTATTACATTAAATCCCAATAAAATACATTTATGTTTTTGGTTGTAACATGACAAAATGTGGGAAATTTCAAGGGGCGCAGGCACACTGAGCGTGCCGGTTTTCTGACTGGGAGAATGCCGGCCCCGCGTGCGACGTCATCGCCGCTCCGGCCAATCACAGCGCCGGAGCGGCGATACCCGAAAGACGGTCAAAGGGGACATGGCGGCGGAGGGGGGACGAGGAGCACTTCGGAAGCTTCGATCTGAGGTAAGTGCCACATAATGAGCTAGTATGCATAACATACTAGCTCATAATGCCTTTTTCTTGCATGTGTTATTTTTATTTTATTTTTTTTGAAAAGTGGGTTTACAACCACTTTAAACATACAAAGGGACAGCAGAGGTGATCTCCATGACAATCCGCTAAAATTATGTTGACATGCTATAAATTTATACCTAAACTAATGACACCAACAGTTTGCATTTCCTCCAATGTCCAAATGCACAACCACAAGTACTGTATATCTAATAACCACCTCACCTTGGTGCAATGCGGGCAGGGAGTCCAGGATGCCAAATATCTGGTTCAGCTCTTCCTCACTCATGATCGCCAGTTTTAGCATGGGTTCATAGTAGTTCTAGAAGAAAAATTCAACAAGGAATGGTGAGTAGGTTATACACTACGAGAAAGGGGGGGGGGGGCTTTACAGAGAAGTCAACAGTACCAACATATACCAAAGAAACTCCATATCCAACTTGTGGATGGTGGAACTAATTCTAGGCAAGTTAAACCAGCAAAAGATTTATATAAAAACCTGGGGCCAAACTGGAGGCCCTTTAGTACTTGCTGTGCATCCATTGGCTTCCAGCAGTTAGTAGTGGAAGCACCGATTTGATAGGGCGTAGTAATAGCAGTATCTCTTTAAGAGGTGTTCATTTAAGATTTTGCATAAATATACAAAAAGAGAACTATTACAAAAAAGTAGAAAAAGAGTATAGGTAACATCTACAGATACATTACCCAAGGGTAACAAAATTAGTACAGGTCATGGGGACTACACAGAGCCCGATATAAAATATGAGACAGTACAGGATATCCATATTACAACCGAAACACACACATATTCGCACTCATTCACATAACAGTGATCTCTAGCAGTCTCATATAACATCCCGAGTCCTGCAGCATGTCTCCAGTCTCCAACCACACCTGAAGCGTACAGTCATGGCCAAAAATATTGGCACCCCTGCATTTCTGTCAGATAATGCACCACTTCACCAAGAAAATTGTTGCATTTACAAATGTTCAGGCATTCCCATGGTTATTTCTTTTGTTTGTATTAATATGACAAAAAAAGGTGGAGAAACAAAAAGAAAAATCTAACACATTCCACGCAAAACTCCAAAAATTTACTGGACAAAATGGACACCTTCTCAAAATTGTAAGAACGAATTGCATTCCAAGTTTGTGACGCTCCTGTAATTTGTAATTGAACTCACCTGTATCGATTAACAGGTGCTGACAATATGGAAATCACACCGGCAACCAGTTAAAATGGTGGAAAATGTACTCAATATTTCTGTTGTGTGTCTGTGTGCCAAGTGGAGCATGGAGAAGAGAAGGAGCAGCAAAGAATTGTGAGGATTTGAGAACAAAAAATGTGGAAAAGCATGGACAATCTCAAGGTTAGTCCTTCTCCAGAGATCTTAATGTTCCTGTGTTCACTGTGCACAACATTGTCAAGAAGTTTGTAGCTGTAGCTGTCTGGGCTGTAGCCCAGGGCACTGTAGCTGATCGACGTGGACGAAAGAGAAAAATTGATCAAAGATTGCAACAAAGTATCAAAGTTTCAAATGGTGGATAAAGAACCTCGATCAACTTCCAGACAAATTCAAGCTGGCCTTCAGACACAGGGTACAACTGTGTCAGCTCATACGATACGTCGCCATCTGAATGAAAAGGGACGCTATGGTAGGAGACACAGGAGGACGCCCACTGCTGACAAAGAAAAATAAAAAAGCCATATTGGAGTTTGCCAAAACTTACCCAAGAAAGTCAAAATCCCTTTGGAGGAATGTGCTGTAGACATACGAAACAAAATTACAGCTTTTTTCATTCTACTGTTTTCAGAAAAAGAAATGAGGCCTTTAAAACACAAGAATACAGTCCCTACAGTCAAACGTGTTGAAGGCTCACTGATGTTTTGGGGCTGCTTCAGGCACTGGACGTCTTGACCATTATGAAATCTGAAGACTACCAAAGAATTCTGGGGTGCAATGTAGGACCCAGTGTCAGAAAGTTGGGTCTCCGTCAGTGGTCATGGGTCTTGCAGCAGGACAATGACCCAAACACGTCAAAAAGCGCCCAGAAATGGTTTAAGACAAACCACTGGAGAGAACTGAACTGGCCAGCAATGAGTTTACATCTAAATCCCATAGAGCACATGTGGAGGGATCTCAAAACAGCAGTTGGGAAAAGGAACCCTTCCAATCTGAGAGACCTGGAGCAGTTGGCAAAAGAAGAGTCGTCCAAAATTCCATTAGATAAATGTAAGAAACTCATTGATGGTTACAGGAAGCAATCGATTTCAGTTATTTTTTCCAAGGGGTGTGCTACCAAATATTAACCACTTAAGGACCGAGCCTCTTTTTGAGCTTTGGTGTTTACAAGTTAAAAACGTAGAAAAAAAATTAAAACGCCCAAACATTATTTTTTATATATATATATATATATATATATATATACGCGCAAGAAAAAGTATGTGAACCCTGTTGGAATGATATGGATTTCTGCACAAATTGGTCATAAAATGTGATCTGATCTTCATCTAAGTCACAATAGAAAATCACAGTCTGCTTAAACTAATAACACACATTTAAATGTTACCATGTTTTTATTGAACACACCATGTAAACATTCAGTGCAGGTGGGAAAAGTATGTGAACCCCATAGACTAATGAGATCTCCAAGAGCTAATTGGAGTGAGGTGTCAGCCAACTGGAGTCCAATCAATCAATGAGATGAGATTGGAGGTGTTGGTTACAGCTGCCCTGCCCTATAAAAAAAAACACACACCAGTTCTGGGTTTGCTTTTCACAAGAAGCATTGCCTGATGTGAATGATGCCTAGCACAAAAGAGCTCTCAGAAGACCTACGATTAAGAATTGTTTACTTGCATAAAGCTGGAAAGGGTTATAAAAGTATCTCCAAAAGCCTTGCTGTTCATCAGTCCACGGTAAGACAAATTGTCTATAAATGGAGAAAGTTCAGCACTGCTGCTACTCTCCCTAGGAGTGGCCGTCCTGTAAAGATGACTGCAAGAGCACAGCGCAGACTGCTCAATGAGGTGAAGAAGAATCCTAGAGTGTCAGCTAAAGACTTACAAAAGTCTTTGGCATATGCTAAAATCCCTGTTAGCGAATATACGATACGTAAAACACTAAACAAGAATGGATTTCATGGGAGGATACCACAGAGGAAGCCACTGCTGTCCAAAAAAAAACATTGCTGCACGTTTACAGTTTGCACAAGAGCACCTGGATGTTCCACAGCAGTACTGGCAAAATATTCTGTGGACAGATGAAACCAAAGTTGAGTTGTTTGGAAGAAACACACAACACCATGTGTGGAGAAAAAGAGGCACAGCACACCAACATCAAAACCTCATCCCAACTGTGAAGTATGGTGGTGAGGGCATCATGGTTTGGGGCTGCTTTGCTGCATCAGGGCCTGGACGAATTGCTATCATCGAAGGAAAAAAATAATTCCCAAGTTTATCAAGACATTTTTTAGGAGAACTTAAGGCCATCTGTCCACCAGCTGAAGCTCAACAGAAGATGGGTGTTGCAACAGGACAACGACCGAAAGCATAGAAGTAAATCAACAACAGAAATGGCTTAAACAGAAGAAAATAGGCCTTCTAGAGTGGCCCAATCAGAGTCCTGACCTCAACCCGATTGAGATGCTGTGGCATGACCTAAAGAAAGCAATTCACACAAGACATCCCAAGAATATTGCTGAACTAAAACCGTTCTGTAAAGAGGAATGGTCAAGAATTACTCCTGACCGTTGTGCACGTCTGATCTGCAACTACAGGAAACGTTTGGTTGAAGTTATTGCTGCCAAAAGGAGGTTCAACCAGTTATTAAATCCAAGGGTTCACATACTTTTTCCACCTGCACTGTGAATGTTTACATGGTGTGTTCAATAAAAACATGGTAACATCTTTGTGTGTTATTAGTTTAAACAGACTGATTGTCTATTGTTGTGACTTAGATGAAGATCAGATCACATTTTATGACCAATTTGTGCAGAAATCCATATCATTCCAAACGGGTTCACATACGTGTGTGTGTGTGTGTGTGTGTGTATTTTTTTTCTAACACCCTAGAGAATAAATTGGCGGTCGTTGCAATACTTTGTCACACCGTATTTGCACAGCGGTCTTACAAGCGCACTTTTTTGGGAAAAAAATACACTTTTTTTAATTAAAAAATAAGACAAGTATTTTTTTTATATTGTAAAAGATAAGGTTACGCCGAATAAATTGATACCCAACATGTCACGGTTCAAAATTGCGCCCGCTCGTGGAATGGTGACAAACTTTTACCCTTAAAAATCTCCATCGGCGATGTTTAAAAAATTCTACAGGTTGTATGTTTTGAGTTAGGCCCCTTTCACACGGAGGGTCCGTTCAGGTCCGCCTGTCAGTTTTTTAGCGGACCTGGACGGACGCTCCATGTAGCCCTATGGAGCCACGGATGTCAGCGGTGACATGTCCGCTGACATCCGCTCCGCCAAAGTGTGACGGAGGAAAACCCTATTTTTCCTTCCGTCGGCGGAGCGGATCGGATGAACACGGACAGACGGTCCGTGTTCATCCGATCTCCCCATAGGGGAGAGCGGCGCTCTGACAGGGCGGTCCCTGCAGTGTGCGGGGACCGCCCAGTCATCCGCCGGCTCAGCGGGATCAACTGAGCGATCCCCACTGAGCAAGCGGAGCTTCACGGGGCGAATCATGACTGATCCGTCCCGTGTGAAAGAGCCCTTACAGAGGAGGTCTAGGGCTAGAATTATTGCTGTTTCTCCAACGATCGCGGCGATACCACACGTGTGGTTTAAACACCGTTTTTATATGCGGGGACGCTGCTCACGTAGGCGTTTGCTTCTGCACGCGAGCTCGGCGGGACGGGGTGCGTTTAAAAATAAATAAATAAATATGTTTTTCTTATTTATTTGACTTTTTTTTTTTTTTTTTTTTACACTGTTCTTTTAAAAAAAATTATTGTGCCACTTTTATTCCTATTACAAGGAATGTAAACATCCCTTGTAATAGAAAAAGAAGCACAACAGGACCTCTTAAATATGAGATCTGGGGTCAAAAAGACCTCTGATCTCATATTTACACTAAAATGCAATAAAAAAATAAAATAAAAACGTTCCTTTAAGAGCTAAGGGTGGAAGGGACATTTTGACGTCCCTTCCGCCCTGCAATGGTATGGAGACAGGTGGGGGGGGGGGGGGGCATCTTCCCCTCTCTCGTCTCCATACCTAAGGGTTCCAATCATTTTGTCCAGTCCATTTTTGGAGTTTTGCGTGAAATGTGTCACATTTGGCTTTTTGTTTGTCCACTTTTTTGTGTCCTAGAAATATAAACAAAAGAAATACACATGATAATTCCTAAACATTTGTAATTGCAACAGTATTCTGGCAAAGTGGTGCATTATCTGACAAAAATGGAGGGGTGCCAATATTTTTGGCCATGACTCTATCTAGACTCTGACCATCTTCTGTAATGAGTCTGCAGTCTCTGACACTCTTCTCTAGCATTACATACAGAGCGGTGATGTCAGGGGCCATTAGTTGAGGTCCTCTATACCTCATAAGAGGATAATCCTCAATTTAAATGGTCAGCAACACCCAACAGGACACTTTAAAGTTCAGTAGATGCTGAAGCATTATGCCGTGTACACACGATCGATTTTTTCGACGGTGAAAACACCGTCGAGAAAATCGACGTGAAAAACGAGGAACAGCTTGTTCCCCTACACGCGGCCGTTTTAAATGACATTTTTTTTCTTGGTCAAAAAAAAGACTGTGTGTAGGCTCCCTGGCAGTGTTTCCCTATGGGAAAACTGCCGCCGAAAAAAATGACGGGAATCGCGACGAGAAAAATTAGAGCATGTTCTAATTTTTCTCGTCGTGATTAATGCCGTTTTTCCCGTCGGGAAAAATGACAAAAAAGCCCACACACGGGCGTTTTTCTGGTCCAAAAGAAAAAATTGAATTTTTCCCGACGGGAAAAATGATCGTGTGTACGCGATCGTGTGTACCCTTAGACTCAGCCCCTGCCAAACATTTTTTTACTTAATTCTACATGGAACAAAGATCGCTTCTGCCAAGTTTCAATTGCTTTCTGTGGCTGTTAGAGAGATATCCCCTGACTTCCTATGGTGTCAGTGGGATAGGAAAGTAGGAGAATCTCTCTAAAGCCCTGTACACACGATCGGATTTCCTATGGATTCTAATCCGATGGATTTTTCCAACGGAAATCCCATGAAGCTGACTTCCATCAGTCTTGCCTACACACCATCAGTCAAAAATCTGACCGTCCCAAACACTGTGAAGTAAAACACTCAGACGAGCCGAGAAAAATGAAGTTCAATGCTTTTGAGCATGCGTCGACTTGATTCTGAGCATGCGTGGGTTTTTTCCACACAGATGATCAGAATTTGCTATAGTTTTTTTTCTCCATCGGATAAATTTAGAAACATGTTCTATTTTTTCTCACCGATGGGTTTGTCCGATGAGAAAAGTCCATCGGACTGTTTTCATTGCTGAAACCGATCGTGTGTACACGGCATAACAGGGACACACAGTAAGCAATTCTTGTTCTGTCACTGGGACAAGAAGTGAGGGGAAAATATGTTCAATGCAGACACAGCAAGGAAAAAAAAAATGCAAATGTTTTAATTCTGGAGTTTCATTCATTTTTATATTACAGAGAAATGTTAAGTTATATATTATGAATTTAATTACATAGAAAGCAAGAGGAGGATTGGAAACACACAGGAATGGTATTGAAGTTTCACAATCTTAAATCTTTTTTTTAATACTGCTGTTCTTGCAGGTTTTTTACCTTCTTGACCAGGTTGAGGTCTTCTATCAACATGTGCTCCCCCTGCATCAGCTCGAAGATCACCTGTGTGTGAATTATATTTGTCATATATACAACAGAGTGAATAGAGATCATGCATTACACAGAAGAATCCCTGGGACCTACCTACTTATATTGCATGTGATGTACAGAACCTGGGGCTGGTGCACACCAGATGCAGTCCAGTGCGTTTTTATTCTGCATCAAAAACACATGAACAGCATCTAACTGGGCCCTAGTTCACACCAGTGCAGTGCATTCCAGTGCAGCCAACAAAAGTAGAACATTCTAAATTTTTTCTGTTTGAAATAGGACAAAACACATCAAAAACACACCGAAACACACATTTCCTCACTTGAGGAAGGAAAAAAAAAGAGGGGGGGGGGGAACGCACCAGAACACATCAAAAACGCATCCGGAATGCAGAAATTGTGGTGTGAACTGGCCCTTACAGAGGGTTGAGTACATAGGGATGTGCGCTAAATTAGAGTTAACTTACAATGCAGAAGTATAAGGTAATTAACTCCACAGAAACTGAAAAATTTGCATTGTCTACAACACTAGATATCTTTGTTTAACTCTCCTGGAGTATCTTGGTGCTATACTGTAAGTAGAGGTCCCTGCCATCTGAATAGCAGCAGAAAAAAGTGCTCATAAGTGCACAACATAATGAAGGAAGAACAAATGTTGGTAGGTGCGGAAGTAGAGTGAATGATTTCATGAAAATCTGTCTCCTGCAGTTTTAACTTTAATTATTAAGATGTTTAAGTGAGGTCTGAACAAAACCTCTTTTAAAGCAGAGTTCCACACAAAAAGTGGACCTTCAGTTTATCCAATTCCTCCCCCCTCTGGTGCCACCATTAGGGGGAGCAAGTACCTGTTTTTGACAAGTACCCTGTCCCCACTTCCGTCGGACCTCGCCGCGGCGAGGTACATCACAAGTACAGCTTGTATATGGCCCCTTTACAGTGGGACGGGAGGTGTGTCGGCGGTAAAGCGCCGCTATTTTTAGCGGTGCTTTACCGTCGGATTTGCAACGCTATTCGGCCACCAGCGGGGTGGTTTAACCCCCCGCTAGCGGCCAAGAAAGGGTTAAAAACCACCGCAAAGCGCCTCTGCAGAGGCGGTATAGCCGCGGTACCCCATTGTTTTCAATGGGCAGGAGCGGTGGAGGAGCGGTATACACACCGCTCCAAAGATGCTGCTAGCAGGACTTTTTTTACCATCCTGCTAGCACACCGCTCCAGTGTGAAAGCCCTCGGGCTTTCACAATGGAGACACAGCAACGGCTGTTTAAGGTCGGTTTGCAGGCGCTATTTTTCGACCCAGTGTGAAAAGGGTCTAACAGTGTAAATTTGCTGTTCCCTCAAAACAACTCAACACAGCCATTAATGTCTAAACCGCTGGCAACAAAAGTGAGTACACCCCTAAGTGAAAATGTCCAAATTGGGCATAAAGTGTCAATATTTTGTGTGACCAGCATTATTTTCCAGCACTGCCTTAACCCTTTTGGGCATGGAGTTCATCAGAGCTTCACAGGTTGCCACTGGAGTCCTCTTCCACTCCTCCATGACAACATCACAGAGCTGGTGAATGTTAAGAGACCTTGCCCTCCTCCACCTTGCGTTTGAGGATGCCCCACAGATACTCAATAGGGTTTAGGTCTGGAGATATGCTTGGTCCATCACTTTTACCCTCAGCTTCTTTAGCAAGGCAGTGGTCATCTTGGAGGTGTGTTTGGGGTCGTTATGTTGGAATACTGCCCTGCGGCCCAGTCTCCGAAGGGAGGGGATCATGCTTTGCTTCAGTATGTCACAGTACATGTTGGCATTCATGGTTCCCTCAATGAACTGTAGCTCCCCAGTGCCGGCAGGACTCATGCAGCACCAGACCATGACACTCCCACTACCATGCTTGACTGTAGGCTAGACACACTTGTCTTTGCAACTCCTCACCTGGTTGCCGTCACACATGCTTGACACCATCTGAACCAAATAAGTTTATCTTGGTCTCATCAGACCACAGGACATGGTTCCAGAAATCCATGTCCTTAGTCTGCTTGTCTTCAGCAAACTGTTTGTGGGCTTTCTTGTGCATCATCTTTAAAAGAGGCTTCCTTCTGGGATGCTAGCCATGCATACCAATTTGATGCAGTCTGCGGCGTATGGTCTGAGCACTGACAGGCTGACCCCCCACCCCTTCAACCTCTGCAGCAATGCTGGAAGCACTCATACGTCGCTTTCCAAAAGACAACCTCTGGATATAACGCTGAGCACATGCACTCAACTTCTTTGGTCGACCATGGCGAGTGCAATCTGTCCTGTTAAACCGCTTTATGGTCTTGGCTACCGTGCTGCAGCTCAGTTTCAGGGTCTTGGCAATCATCTTATAGCCTAGGCCATCTTTATGTAGAGTAACAATTCTTTTTTTCAGATCCTCAGAGAGTTCTTTGCCATGAGGTGCCATGTTGAACTTCCAGTGACCAGTATGAGAGAGTGAGAGCGATAACACCAAATGTAACACACCTGCTCCCCATTCACACCCGAGACCTTGTAACACTAACAAGTCACATGACATCGGGGAGGGAAAATGGCTAATTGGGCCAAATTTGGACATTTTCACTTAGGGGTGTACTCACTTTTGTTGCCTTGGGTTTAGACATTAATGGCTGTGTGTTGAGTTATTTTAAGGGGACAGCAAATTTTTCACTGTTATACAAGCTGTACACTCACTACTTTACATTGTAGCAAAGTGTCATTTCTTCAGAGCCCATTCACACAGGGGCAACACGACTTCCAGCGCGATTTTATGAGGCAACTCAGACACGACCTGAGTATGAATCACAGCGCGACCTGGAGCTATTTACAAGGCAACTCCAAGTTGCCTGCAGGACAGGAGACATTCCAGTGGCCAATCAAACAAGAATCAGCTCTGTGGGAGGGAGGGGGAGAGAGAGTTTTGCAGGAGAAATGTATGTTATCTTCCTGGAGAGTTGCTCCTATTAAGACAGTGAGAGGCGACTCCCATTGAAATGAATGGTTACAGGTCGCCTAGGAGTCGGATTGAAGTAGTACAGGGACCTTTTTTGAAGTCGGAGCGACTGCAGTAGTGTGCATAAGGATGGCTCCATTAACTTACATTGATTTCTTCAGCCAGCGTGACCTGAGGCAACTAGGGGCGACCTGGGGCGATTTGGAGTCGGATCCAAAGACCCCCCTGTGTGAATGGGCTCTCAGTGTTGTCACATGAAAAGATATAACAAAATATTTACAAAAATGTAAAGGAGTGTACTCACTTTTGTGAGATACTGTGTATGTATGTATGTATGTATGTATGTATGTATGTATGCACATACACACACACACACACACACATATACATACATACATACATATACAGTGGGGCAAAAAATTATTTAGTCAGCCACCAATTGTGCAAGTTCTCCCACTTAAAAAGATGAGAGAGGCCTGTAATTGTCATCATAGGTATACCTCAACTATGAGAGACAAAATGTGGAAACAAATCCAGACAATCACGTTGTCTGATTTGGAAAGAATTTATTTGCAAATTATGGTGGAAAATAAGTATTTGGTCACCTACAAACAAGCAAGATTTCTGGCTCTCACAGACCTGTATCTTCTTCTTTAAGAGGCTCACCTGTCCTCCACCTCATTACCTGTATTAATGGCACCTGTTTGAACTTGATGTCAGTATAGAAGACACCTTTCCACAACCTCAAACAGTCACACTCCAAACTCCACTATGGTGAAGACCAAAGAGCTGTCCAAGGACACCAGAAACAAAATTGTAGACCTGCACCAGGCTGGGAAGACTGAATCTGCAATAGGCAAGCAGCTTGGTGTGAAGAAATCAACTGTGGGAGCAATGATTAGAAAATGGAAGACATACAAGACCACTGATAATCTCCCTCGATCTGGGGCTCCACACAAGATCTCACCCCGTGGGGTCAAAATGATCCCAAGAACGGTGAGCAAAAATCCCAGAACCACACGGGGGGACCAAGTAAATGACCTGCAGAGAGCTGGGACCAACGTAACAAAGGCTACCATCAGTAACACACTACGCCGCCAGGGACTCAGATCCTGCAATGCCAGACGTGTCCCCCTGCTTAAGCCAGTACATGTCCGGGCCCGTCTGAGGTTTGCTAGAGAGCATTTGGATGATCCAGAAGAGGTTTTTGAGAATGTCATATGGTCAGATGAAACCAAAGTAGAACTGTTTGGTAGAAACACAACTCGTCATGTTTGGAGGAGAGAGAATGCCGAGTTGCAACCAAAGAACACCATACCTACTGTGAAGCATGGGGGTGGCAACATCATGCTTTGGGGCTGTTTCTCTGCAAAGGGAACAGGTTGACTGATCCATGTACATGAAAGAATGAATGGGGCCATGTATCGTGAGATTTTGAGTGCAAACCTCCTCCCATCAGCAAGGGCATTGAAGATTAAATGTGGCTGGGTCTTCCAGCATGACAATGATCCCAAACACACCGCCCGGGCAACGAAGGAGTGGTTTCGTAAGAAGCATTTTAAGGTCCTGGAGTGGCCTAGCCAGTCTCCAGATCTCAACCCCATAGAAAACCTTTGGAGGGAGTTGAAAGTCTGTGTTGCCCAGCGACAGCACCAAAACATCACTGCTCTAGAGGAGATCTGCATGGAGGAATGGGCCAACATACCAGCAACAGTGTGTGACAACCTTGTGAAGACTTACAGAAAACGTTTGACCTCTGTCATTGCCAACAAAGGATATATAACAAAGTATTGAGATGAACTTTTGATATTTACCAAATACTTATTTTCCACCATAATTTGCAAAATAATTCTTTCCAAAGGAGACAAATGTGATTGTCTGGATTTGTTTTCACATTTTGTCTCTCATAGTTGAGGTATACCTATGATGACAATTACAGGCCTCTCATCTTTTTAAGTGGGAGAACTTGCACAATTGGTGGCTGACTAAATACTTTTTTGCCCCACTGTGTGTGTGTGTGTGTGTGTGTATATATATATTATATATATTTATATATTTATATTGTGGTACCCCACCAGTGTATGAATACAGGATTCTCAACCAGGCAGGTTGAGGGGCTCCAGGGTATTTGCTTGTTTGGGAGGAAACTGGCTTTTCAGTTTCCTCATGATTTACTAAAGTCCACTTTGGGACCTGGAGCCTGGGGATTTCTTAGAGATCCGGGTGGGATGAAATCCCCAGTCCTGGATCCGGGTTTTGAGACTCAACTGCACACTGATTGTTCAGGTGTGTGTGGGCCTGATAGTAGAGTCAGGACCAGCATTCTGGGCTCCACCCTCCCGACGAGTGCAGGTGTGCACTGGGGAAGCCATAGAGTGCAAGTGTGCACTGGAGAAGCCAGAGAGTGGTTGTCTGCACACTGGAAGCCAGAGACCCAGGTCTGAGGGTCAGAGCAGTGGACCCAAGTCTGAGGCTCAGAGCAGCGAGGGGCTGCTATCTAAATGGACGGTGTTGCCAATGGAATAGTCTGTAGGAGACAGACAAGAGCCTGAAGTGGAAGGCCTGAGCAACACTGCTGTATGTATAAGCCAGGAGGCTGAATGTCATGTTATTGATGAAAAGGAGTGTTGAAACCCCTGCGAGGGAAACCTTTGATTTTGTTTGAACTTCTTTTAATATAAATGGGCAAATAAAGCCCTCAAAAAGAAGACCCAGTGAGTGGCGGTGTCCTTCAAGCTCTACCTTTGATGCTAGTCCTTCACACATGGTGGAGAATTTTGGCACAATCTGAGATCCCTACAATCAAGAAAGTTCACCTGTTATATGAACTGTGTTTTTATTGCCAGAAACTGCATAATCTGTGTGTGTGTGCGCAGGTGAGGAGAACCTGCAAGAGAAAGGTAACTAGCCTTAAAGAGACAGTGCTCCAATTTGTTGCTGAACTGTGCTAAAAAAACATTTTTTGGAGTGATTGTGAGTATGGGGCGATCAAAACGCCTAAAAGAAGCAAGGATGGCTGAGATGATAGATAGAGCTCTGTGGCTGGAGGGGTTGTTACCGCCTGATTGAACCCCATACACGCCTAAACAGAGTTTTCCAAGGGAAAAGAGGGCTGCTGTTGTCCCTAGCTACCCTGGTGCAATGAGTGCACAGATGACGGCTAGTGTGGAGAGTCCACCAGCGTTTGAATCTGCAGTGGATTGGTGCAAGCGACACCTGGCAGGATTGGAACAAGCTAAAGTGGAAGGCAAGCCAACCTTCGATACAAAAAGAGAGCTGCCGGATTTCCATGCCTGGGAGAGGGGTGTTGTTGCCCCTGGCAACGCTGCTGCAGCTGTTGCGAAAAGTGTGAAAGTGACACAGCTTGAGACAGGGTCCAGCAGATGCAGTGTGGGAAACCCTGACAAGACATGGAACCAAGTGCACTGTTTGCGGTGCAGTGAGTGGGGGCATGCAGTCTCCAAGTGCCTTTTGTCCCTGGCTCCAGTGCAAAGCTACCTAGCAAAACAAAAGGTCTGAGAAGCCTGTGTTATATGCCAGAAGAGAGGCTGATCAAAAGGCCAGGACAGAGTGGTTGCCCATAGCAACACAGAGGAGGCCAGTCGGGCTGTCTGTGGACCATGGGGTGTGCCTCCCAAGGGTCGTGACAAGTGGCTTTCGGAGGAGCCAATACAGCATGTTGGAGAGAGCCAGCATAGCTCTGCTGGGAGACCGCGATCTCCCATGGCAACGAGAGTGGAAGTTGTGCCTGGAGGGAATCATCAGGAGAGAAACGCACTGGGGAAAAGTCATCCAGTACCATGCCTGGAATGTTGTCTTGTCTTGCCCAAGATTCTGGGGTGCACCTGGAGGTAATGTTGCTGAGCAGAACTCTTTACCTGTGGGCCAAGACTCCTTTGCAAATATGTTTGCAGTCACCCCTGGCAACAAGAAGGAGTTTTCTGTGGTGTCTGCAGGGGGTGCTAAACAGTGGGGGATGCCTGCTGGGATATCATCCCATGGCCACCAGGGGGAGTTGGCCAGTAAATGTGCAGCTGAAGACTGGTTCTCAAGACAACGTACTCAAATGAAGATGGTGACCCCAACTACTGTGGTGGGTAAGACTATCTTTAATGAAATGATGCCTGGAACTACTGATTTCAGGTATAAAAGAACTGGCTACGAGACTGTCCATGATGTGAGAGTGACCCTAGTTATTGGGGCCACAGAATGTGTGCTTGAGAATGACTTTTTCATACCCAGTGGGAATGCAGGGGTTAAAGTCCAAACAGAACCTGTGTTGATGACTAAAAGTGTTGTGTCTAATGTCTGCCAGCGGGCTAGGACAGCCTGCAAAAACTAAAAATGCTATAAGTGTTACTGTTAATGAAAAGTTTGCTGCTGTTGGGAAAACCCCAGGTTCTTCCAGAGCAAAAGCTGTTGTCACAAATGGGTCGTTGCCTTTAGCAATTGGTGGTTAGACAGCACAGTTGTCCCCATAAAATCTCCAGGGAACTTCATGTATTGGAGTCGGAGGTTGCCATGGACAACTGCGATGTCACTCTGGTGGGACAGAGTGGAACTGTTCCGTGTAATGGTAATGTGTTAGTGCAAGCTGCTAGTACTAAAAATGTGCCGGTAAATGGTGGGTTAACACAACCTGTGAAAAATGCAAAGGTGTGTGAGGCTTACGAAGCGCCGCCCGAGCAAGGTGGTGGTTGTGGTGTATTGCAACCTGTGGTGCTAAAACATGCGTTACCGAAGTCTGCCATGATTCGTAATTTGGGTGATGAATCTGCAACTAAACCCGTCTGTTCTAATGTGTCTCCTTGAGTGGATGGATTAGGGCTGAGGAGCGCCAGTGAATGGAGCACAGCTACAACGGATTGGGATAGTTGGGGTAAAAATCTAATGTCCCTGATAGATGAGGCTTTCATGCACATAAATAAGGTGGACAAAGTTTCTGCTGTGCCAGCAGGAGGGACGGCAGAACAGCTTATACCTGAGGGCGCGGTGGCTGCTGCAGGGGTTAACCCTCGTGAGAAATATGGACCATATAAGGGCGAGCACACAGCAGACAGACACTTTGTCCGTAACCTACAAAAATGATGCTGACATGGCGTGTCAAAGTGACGTTGTCACTGGTAATGTGAAGCAGTTCATTGGTACTGAACCTGAGAAGTTGGGTATGAGTCAAGCACCTGGCAGCGCTCTGGTAGAGCACCAGGCTGTGGTTGTCTCCAGCTGGGAGAAGGTTCCATTAAACCTTGCAACCTCTCATGTCTCAGCAAGTGAGTCTGTCTGCATCCCCAGTGTCAGGAAAGTCCCCAGGAAGGACTTGGGTCTGGAGCAAAGGGTATGGTTTCTAACAAAAGTGTTAAAGGAGATGCTTAAACTTTGGGATGTACAGCCAGTCTATACTGGGGTGTCTCCACCACAGTCAGTCTGGTACTGCGGAGTACCATTAGGTGGACCCCTGAGTGGCAGGTGGTACAGCACAAAGGAAGACAAGACATAAATGGTTTATTTATGACTGTATTACTAGTGTTAAAAATCGCCTCTAGGTATGCTGCTGGGTTACTTCCTGTACAAGAGGTATATGGGAGAGGCATTGGCGAAAAGAAAATGTCTGAGGTTTCACCACCTAACAGCCAGGTAGAAGGCATTTCTGCTGCTATGGTCCAAGGTAGTACTGGTCAGTTGTCGGTGAAGGGCGTGTATGCTGTACCAGTGGAAGAATCACATGAGATGGAAGGGCCAAGTGTGGACCAGAAAGCAGCAAAAATCCTGACCGGGGCTCAACCGAAGGTGGTTAAAAAGACTGGGGTCCCCAGTCCAATGTTTGGTTTAGGTGAAAAACCTAATAAGGTCCCCGAGACAGGGAAACGGATAAGAAGTGCGGTAAAAATTGTATGTGGATCAGACAAGAGCTTGTCTGTTCAGGTGGATAAAAATACAGATGGCATCAGAACAGGTCAAGTGGTAGGACAGCTGCCTGCAGAGTGGGTGAACCCAGGGGAGATGATGTCCTGTGAGGTTCCTGTGGGTGATGGCAGCCCTCCAGTATATGTGCCCTCTGCAGACTCTGCCCTAGCAAATGCTGAAAAAAAAGGCATTGGTGATCTGTGCAACGTTGAGAGGTGTAATGTTGGTTTAAATATGTCTGTCAATGATGAACCAAATAATTTGTTAAAGGTACATGACAGTGTGGTGTCCAAGGGTATTGGGAAACCTGGGAACCTGAAGCGTTGAGGCAGAAGGGTTGGTAGAAAGACCAGGGGTGCCCTGTTAACATTTCAGGAGAGGCAGTGCTTATGGAACCCCAAAAGAAGAGGGAGAAGGCTGAGCATAGGGAAATATAGGACCCTGTTAAGATCCAGGGTGGGATGTTCCTGGAAGCGCACCCGGAAAAAAGGTTGGGCCTACGTGGCTGACAGCCAGCACAGAGGTTTCCCTACCATGATGACCTCCCTCCGGATCAAAACAAAGGTGGAGGATATGTGGTAGTGTGGTACCCCACCAGTGTACGAATACAGGATTCTCAAACATGCAGGTTGAGGGGCACCAGGGTATTTGCTTGTTTGGGAGGAAACTGGGTTTTCAGTTTCCTCATGATTTACTAAAGTCCACTTTGGGACCTGGAGCCTGGGGATTTCTTAGAGATCCGGGTGGGATGAAATCCCTAGTCCTGGATCCGGGTTTTGAGACTCAACTGCACACTGATTGTTCAGGTGTGTGTGGGCCTGATAGTAGAGTCAGGACCAGAATTCTGGGCTCCACCCTCCCGACGAGTGCAGGTGTGCACTGGGGAAGCCATTGAGTGCAAGTGTGCACTGGAGAAGCCAGAGAGTGGTTGTCTGCACACTGGAAGCCAGAGACCCAGGTCTGTGGGTCAGAGCAGTGGACCCAAGTCTGAGGCTCTGAGCAGCGAGGGGCTGCTATCTAAATGGATGGTGTTGCCAATGGAATAGTCTGTAGGAGACAGACAAGAGCCTGAAGTGGAAGGCCTGAGCAACACTGCTGTATGTATAAGCCAGGAGGCTGAATGTCATGTTATTGATGAAAAGGAGTGTTGAAACCCCTGCGAGGGAAACCTTTGATTTTGTTTGAACTAATTTTAATAAAAATGGGCAAATAAAGCCCTCAAAAAGAAGACCCAGCGAGTGGCGGTGTCCTTCAAGCTCTACCTTTGATGCTAGTCCTTCACTATATATATATATATTATTTATTTTAAAAACATTATAAAATACCCTTTTCCCCCTTTTATTTATAAGTGATCACATTTCCTCTGTTCTCATCTGCAGAAGAGCTGGGAAAAGAAGAAGCAGTACACTGAGCTTCCCAGTGAATGGCTGTGCAGGAGTGTGTGTGTGTGTGTGTGTGTGTGGGGGGGGGGGGGTTGTCAAGACAAGAGCTATTGAAAGAGAGCAAGAGCAGGCTGAGTTCCCAGCATAGCTAGAAAACTGACCATGATGTGTTCTCTTGCTTAGTGTGGTCAGTTCTTAATAGGAAAGCAGAAAGGCAGGAACACAAGGTATTTCACGCAAGGAAAGCCATACAAGGTAAAGAGGATACTTTTTCATACAAGTATATGGTACAACAGGCACAAATCAGGAATCTGAAATGTTGGGTTTACGTTTTCTTTAAGGCCACAGTGGGAGGCAGAGAGGATATATTGGCTCTGGAAGAATCAATGAAAGGTTAGGTCATAGTTGACCGGGCCCATCACATTTTAGTTTAGGATAACTGTACTCTTTAATAAACCATAAAAAAAGGAACCGGCGTTTGTAACAGTATTCATGGTATGGTTGGACCTCACCTCCTGACGTTTGATCTCCCGGGTGGACAGCTCCTCCCGTGCACTGTCATAGGTCTCACTCCACAACTTGCTGCTCCTCTTCTTAGCGGATGCTGAATCTCGGCTCCGTGTACGTGGGTAGAAGCTGAAAAGCCGATTGTCATTGCAGCAACCTATAGAACGCTGCAGAGATTGGAATCCGTTAGGCAACATTTTGCTTTAAGTTTACAGTCCCCAACAGCAGCTGCAACATCACTAAAGACTTTGTTAAAATCTAGTTCATCTCTATTTTCTGCATGTTCTCCCCTTGTGCCATTTTTCAATGGAGCAATTTGGATCCAAAAGGAGAGTAAAATAGTGTAAAGTTCATCTTTATGCCAATAGTTTAATTGTTTTTTAAAGAGTGCAATACAGATTATGCATTATGTTCAGTGAAGTATTAATAAACCAGTAGTGATCCAGTAAGTATAATGTAATATTGTTACAGTTAGGAGATATTCACATTTTTCTGTATTTGTGGACATTATATCTCTGCACGTCAATAAAATTCAATTTTGGTCATTAAAAAAGCAAAATTATTAACCAAGTAAAGTTTGGGAATGAATATTCGGTAACTCCCAACACTTATTTAAGTAAACATCGATGCTCTAGAACTGGTCCAATACTGCATAAGGAAATAAGTGTATAAAATGAAGAAAGGTGAAGGAAGAAAGACAAGGAGTCCTATGGAGGTGGCCAGGGATGGAACCTGAAAACTTCCCAAACTCCCCTCTATTAACAGCACAGAGAAATAGAAAAGGAAAAAAAAAAAAAAAGGGAAAAAAAAAAAAAAATAGGAAGAAATATGCCACAATCCCACTCACCAGCCCCCCCCCCCCCCCAACCCAGGACCCTGTTCCCCACATCCATAAAGCCCATCTTTAAGTCCAGAAGTAGAGCAAATTTTGCAACTAAACTCAGGGAGCAGATCTGGAAAAACTGGGGAAGCCCAGCCTGGTTCCCTTCTTAACCACTGCACACACTGTTCAATCTACACCTCTAACTTTATTTGCTGGTCACATCTCTAACTACTTTCTTTTTCTTCTTACTAATCACCAGTAGGTACTCAGTTCACCAATTTCTTCTTCAATAATTTTCCCATCTCCTCCGCTAGTCTTCCATAAGAACAATTTTACAAAGCAGTGAAAAAATCAAAAAGGCACGAAAAAAGTAAATAAGCAACCAACACCAAAAGCCCTTATTATTTTATATGGTGATTTGTTACAATGATGTCAATAAAGTCATTAATAAACCTCTCACATGTCCTGGGATACCTGTAAAAACAGATCCAATGTGCCCCCCTGCATTCTAATGGTACCCAAGTGTGTGCATTTGTATTATGTCTATATGAATTTTGTATTATTATCATTGCATCCTTTATTATTTACCATGTATTTTTGCCTATCAACCTATTACAGTGTTTAAGATGGTGACAGGTCCATTTAAGGAGACATCAGAGAATTAAACCTACTCCGATGCCTTCACTATGTGCTGCAGAAGGAGATTAGGAAAACAGAGAGCCCAGACTTCTCCCCAAGCGTCACACTGACACTGAACCCAGAAGTGCTTAGGACTGAGAATTCTATGTTTACTGAAAACCACAAGAAGATTGGTGTATGTAGGACACATACAGAAATCTATTGAAATAGTCCTGCTACCAAAATAGCCCTTAAAGTGGAGGTCCACCCTAAAAAAAAAAAAAAAAAAAAAAAAAAAAAATTACATAAAAAGGCTCCAGAAAAGATTAGGCAGATCTTCCTAATCTGCCACTTCCTATTCCGCGGTGGTCTTCCTTGTTGTCCTCCTTGCGTTGTCTTCTGGGGAATGGGGCACGCTGTCTTCTGGGACCTGCGTGTGTCCCAGAAGACAGCCTCCCATTCACAAACCGCTGCGCGACTCGCGCATGCGCAGTAGGAAACGGGCAGTGAAGCCGCAAGGCTCCACTGCCTGTTTCCCTTAGTGAGGATTGCAGCGCCGGGACACGATCCGAAGGATGGATCGGCTTTGGAGGGCTGTCATCGCGGGCGCCCAGGACAGGTAAGTGTCCTTTTTAAAAGTCAGCAGCTACAGTGTTTGTAGCTGCTGACTTTAAAAAAAAAAAATAATTTGCGGCTGGAACACCGCTTTAAAAAACAGGATGAGATAATGACCATTATGACCAAGGCCTATGTAAGAGGCTGAAACCCGCCAATTGATTCCTTTTAATGGATGGATTTAATAAAAATCGTATATGTTTTACTCATGAGACATTTTGTGCCAGATTTTTTTCTCTTGTTCTTCCGCTTGATATGTTTGATAGGACATACAGAAATTTCCCTGGTTAGCATCCTGAATAAAAACGCTAGCGAAGAGATCAGAGACAGTGAAGGTCTGTTTCCTCTCTGGTAAAATGTTCTATTACTGGTGATAATCAATGACCTCCTCTTCTGGGCCTGTAGTAGCAGTTTAGCTCTTGCGATTACCAGGTCTAGCTGCGTCACCACAAATGATATGTGATGGTACAGTGGTCAGTAACAATAAGTAACAGTCATGTTTCAGGCCAGGGCCTAGTTGTTGGAACACAGACCACAGGCATTAACCTCCACTTTCTGGGGGAAATTGAATATAACTAGAGCAGACAGAATCTGGAGGATCTGAACATAGTAACCAACCAGCTTCTAACTTCAATTAGACAAATTATGTAGCATCACAGAGTGGTACTGTAAATACTCCATAAGGAAGAAAGTGCCACGTCCTAATCAAATGAATTCTGAAAAGAATTCTTGAAAATAAAATTGGTATAGAGAGCTTGAACTTTTTAGGCACGACAAAACATATATAGAAAAATAGTCTTATTATAGAAAAACATGAAAAACATATTAAAACCCACGCTAATAGACCAACCAGTGGTTAAAAATATTGCAACTGTACATAAACCTATTGCACTACATGGAATACAAGAAAAATATGATGCAGCATTGTGATGTAAACTTGATCTTGCTCTACATGTTACGTGCCATGAGCTTCTTCAGGAGCATCAAGGTGATGTATAGTAGAAAAATATATAAAATGCAGTTAAAAACAAAAGCAGGGCGGCTGCTGAAGAGTCAAATAGTCCCGTCAGAGAATGTATTTGATATACAGAAAATCTTGCTCCAAGATATAGTTAGTAAATATGAGTTTTATTTTTTAAACAGGCAAGGTAGATATGTTTAATAGCAAGAGGGAATCACTCCCACAATCTTCACATTATAATGGTTACAGACAATTATTGGGAGTACCATATATGGCCAAACAACAGAACCCCCAAACAAGCGGAGTACTAGGTCATCTGACACAAGAGCTCCTCAAAAACGACCAGCCGCCGCTGCACAGAAACACCAGGGAGATGTTATCAACAGATTCTGGCACCTTTTATTACCTGGATGGATAAGCTGAGCTTCTTCAGTGGAGTGACTTTCATTTGTTGTGGCGTATTGTTGGCCGATAAAGACTTGGCGACAGGCTTAACCCTCTTGTTACTGGGTTCCTACGAGTGACACACAAAGAAAACAGACTGTGAACAACAGCTTGTTAGCAAAAAACATTTTTCTGGTAATATTTAGGGTTGTACCGATAAGTTTTCTTTACTGGCGAGTAAGAGTACCAGTGAAGTACTCGTCGATACAGAGTACCGATACCTTTGCAGTGCGATTTGGGCCCTTACAAAATGATGGGCTTAAACCGCACTGCAAAGAATCACAAGAGACATGAACAGAAATGTGGTGCGATTCCTGTCCGAATGGCATGCAATTTCCTGAACCGCTCCTGTGTGAACCCAGGCTGAAGTCACTAAGACAAGCCTGGGTTCACACAGGAGTGGTGCGGGAAACCACATGCAATTCGGACAGGAATTGCACCGCATTCCTGTTCAAATCATATGCGATTCTTGGCAGTGCAATTTGAGCCCATTAATTCTGGGTGTCGGAGCATTTTTCCAAGTACGAGCACTCGTGAAAATACTCGGCATCGATGCAACCCTAGTGACACTTTTCTATTTCGAGGGTGGCTATGCTAAAAAGTCACACAAATGAACAATGAACACAAAATCATATGCTTCTTAAAGGGGACATAAACTCAAAAAATTTAAGTTATAGGGAACATTTAGTAATATATTGTGCCTGAGTAGTACCCCGAAACATGTACATTTTGTGTTTAAAATTCATCCTGAAAAAATAGCAGTGCTTTTCCTGTTATGCAAGGCTACCTAGGCGCTCCTGTGTCTACAGCAGTGGTCTCAAGCTGGTGGCCCTCCAGCTGTTGCGAAAACTTCAAGTTTCATGAGGCATTGCAAGGCTGACAGTTACAAGCATGACTCTCACAGGCAGAGGCATGATGGGACTTGTAGTTTTGCAACAGCTGGAGGGCCGCCAGTTTGAGACCCCTGATCTACAGCACCATCTCTGCAGTATGAGATCTAATGCCTCAGTTTGTCTGTCTCAGATTTGGAGTGAGATTTAATTATGTCTCTATTGTGCTACTTACTGCAAAGATCACCCTTTGCAAAGTTGGCTGCCTTCAAACAGAGACACCATGCAAAACAAGGCACAGTAAGGGCATAATGGGGGGAAAAAAATCAGCTGCAGGGAGACCACATGCTAAACTGGTGACTAGTGTCAGGATCTTTTAGTGCCCCTGCTCCTCATTCCAGCATACGGGTGTTGCTGTTGCATTCCCCGTGTCTGCGTTCACCTGGAAGGTGATTGATCTGGTCAGTCACCAGTTATAAGCAAACCGAACACTCTATCCCTTGCTTGTGATAGAGACAGAGTTACCTACATTGTTCCTGATCAAGCCTCCCGTTTGTCTGCCCTGCTTTGCTGTTGGATTTCCCTGTGCATGACCCGGATTGGATATTGGGCTATTCTCTGAACTCAGCCTACCTTTTACCTAGACTGTCATTGGATCAGATAATTGGACTATTCCCTGAACTCCGCCTGCCTTTTACCTGGACTGTCTTAGAACCACGATATCTGTCTGCTAAACTGCAAGTAGTCTGTTTGCTCTGTTCGTATCTGACATGGTGTGGTGGCCAGGCACTAAAGCATTGTGTATAAGTCCTGGGGGCAACCGAGTAGCGGTAGGCCTGCTTAAGGGAAAGGGGGCTGCTATAGATGAAGCACACAGTAGCTAGCTATAGTGTCTGACCACCCGAATTGAGATAGATGTGACATTCGTGACACTAGTCCTTTGCCCTCTGTCTACCCTTCTTTGGGAGTTTATTCCAGAGTACAGTTCCTCTTTATGAGGACAGTCTAATGGTAGAAGCCAAAAAAAGCCAAAACACAGAATGGTTAAAGGGTATACAACGTGACACGAGAATTCTGCCCTCCTCCTCCTCACACGACTGGTTAACCTGTTTGCCACTCTTCTCTTTAGCCTATATCTAAATCCTCCCTCTTTATGCCTTGAGCCTCTACTAAACTGCAAACAGCAAAAAGGATATTGGGGAACTGGAGAAAGTGCAGAGAAGGGCAACCAAACTGATAAGAGGCATGGAGGAGCTCAGCTATGAGGAAAGATTAGAGGAACTGAATTTATTCGCTCTTGAGAAGAGGAGATTAAGGAGGGATATGATCAACATGTACAAATATATAAGGGGTCCATCAGTGGCGTAAATAGAACCTTCAGGGCCCTGATGCAAGAAACCATGAAGGGCCCCCTGACCCCACGGACAGGGCATTTTTCTCCGAGCCCGGTGGTGGAACAACAGGACCCGGACGCAAGTGGGTGGCTGCATAAAAAAGTAACAGATTTCTCCATTTACCCCTGCTTCTCCTCCTCTCCCTCCTGCAGGCATTCAGCGGCTGCAGGATGAAAATGGAGAGATTGGTTCCTCTATGCCAGTGTTTCTCAATATTTTTCCAGCCAGGGCACCCTTGAAGAATACCCCTAGGTGAATGGGGCTGCACTGCAACCACCCTGCAACTGTGTGCATTGCATGCAGTTGCAGCATAGTGATGATGCATTTAAGAGGTTAAAACAGGCGGTCAGGAGGCAACATATTGCCTCTTTACCGGCTGCCTCTGAAAAGCAATGCGAGCATGGATCGCTTTTCAGTGGAACAGCATTCTTTTGCTGGTACTATGAACAAGCAAAAAAAATTATTTAAAATCGGTTCTGATTGTACACATATAGGGGGTCATGTAAAAACACACACACACACACACACACACACACACACACACACACACACACACTAATATATATATATATATATATATATATATATATATATATATATATATATATATATATAAATGCACATATGCACACACACATATAAACCAATGGCGGCTGGTGCGCAAAATTTTTGGGGGGCGCAAGCAAACTAAAAAATTCTTTAAAAAAACAATTGCAGCCTCACTGTGCCCATCAAAAGCAGCCACTGTGCCCATCAAACGCAGCCACTGTGACCCTGCCCATGTGCAGTCTGCCCGGCACTTACCCTGTCTCGGTGGGGCAGCGGGTGACAGCGACAAGCGGTGTCCTCCATGCGTCTCCTTCCATCCTGTCCTCATCATAGGCGTCCAATAGCGGCGCCTGTCTTTTCAGCCAATAAGGTGACAGGTAACAGACCCGAGCACTTGATTGGTGGAGAGGCGGTTCAGCGTTAGAAAAGTGAATATTCATTCGCTTTTCTATCACACCTAGTTTGAAGCCTATTAGTGCTTAAACCCCCCCCCCCCCCCGCCGCTGTAATTCAGGCGCCGGGCTTCCGAAAAGGGGCTGGGTGCCTGAATAGGGGGTGGTAGCGGCGGCCATGGATAGATTCATGCTATGCATGAATCTATCTATTGGTGATAGAGGGGGTGGCTGGAGAGAGGGGGAGGCGCCCGTGCGCCCTTATGGACACACCGCCACTGCGACATGAACACACACACACACACACGCAAACACACACATGCACACACACACATATGAACACACACACACACCGTAGATAAAAAACGGCAGTGCTTTACCTTCCTGCTCTTCCTGCCACTGTAGGGGGAGACAGAGCACAGTACACACTGTGCTTTTTGTAATCAATGTGACGAGCTCCCCGCACACAGTGCCGATTACAGTTCGGCTTAAGATCGGGGAGCTTGTCTCTGCTCCTCCTATCGAAGTACTGTATACAGGGGGCCCCTTGGTGTTGAGTTAGTTATTCACTTTACGGTCAACACTGACGACAAGGGGGCACTCTTTACATCTAGAGGAAAAGAGATTTCATCTCCAAATACGGAAAGGTTTCTTCACAGTAAGAGCTGTGAAAATGTGGAATAGACTCCCTGCAGAGGTGGTTCTGGCCAGCTCAGTAGATTGCTTTAAGAAAGGCCTGGATGCTTTCCTAAATGTACATAATATAACTGAGTACTGACATTTATAGGTAAAGTTGATCCGGGGAAAATCTGATTGCCTCTCGGGGGATCAGGAAGGATTTTTTTCCCCCTGCTGTAGCAAATTGAATCATGCTCTGCTGGGGTTTTTCGCCTTCCTCTGGATCAACTGTGGGTATAGATTGGGTATATGGGATTGTATGATATTTTTTTTTTTTTTTTTTTATGGTTGAACTGGATGGACTTGTGTCTTTTTTTCAACCTGACTAACTATGTAACGCTGGCAGAAAAAGAGGTAGATAAGCACAGAGATCTTACAGACAGTACTTAGAACATAGAGGGGGGGTTTATCAAAACCGAAGCAGCTAAATTTCTGGAACAGTTATGCATGGCAACCAATCAGCTTCTAGTTTTCATATTCAAAGCTTAAAGTCCTCCTACATCATTTTAGGCTGGCTCCTTTTGCAGGTATGCAATGTAAAATATTAAAAATAAGTGTCTATACTGTTTAAAATTCAGTAATACACTGTCTTATCCTGCTCTGCACATGCTCTAAATATTTAGGCACTGTGCCAGGTTTGTAGAGGCCGATCTGCTGACAGTTTTAAAGCAGAATTTACCCCGCCTATGTTTTACAGCCATGGAAGCGGCTTCTGTTTGATCTGCAACTGCCATGGTGCTGCACATGTGATCAGTTATGACACCAGCCATTTGATGGTTTGACAGTTTGGTTGAGAGCAAAAACAAATATGACAGTTAGCAATCCCGGCATTCCAGAATGTAACTTTTTTTTAAATGGTAAATCGATGGGTTTAGTTTCACTTTTTGATTTACTGCTGGGGCTCTGGGCTTCAGCAAATTGGCAGAAAAAAGAAACAGGAGCAATGTTGAAGGCAATTTACAGCACACACTAATTTTGGCAGGATAATTATTATTGTGGAATGCAAGTTCCTTGCTAAAGAACATTATTTTTTATCAAGTTGTTATGGGTAAAGTTCTGCTTTAACTGAACAAGCTGAAGATGGAAGCCGATCGGTTTCCATGCACAGCTGCTCATATTTTGAAACATTCCCCCATTATACTTGTTAAGGTGCTATTCCCACTCTGATCAGATAATCCAAATGCAGGTACCCCGGGTGAGGAGATGTCTCTTTAGGAGCCAGTAGGCTGATGTCTCGACTGCTCATCAATGTACAAGGAAAATGTAAAATCTTTTTCTTTTTAATTCTCTAGGACACATGACAACTGTTGCTAGTTGGACATGGACAGTGGGTCTAGATTAAAAGTGGGTCCAAAAGCTACTAATGTTAGACAAATGTCCCCCCCCCCCCCCCAAGCTTTGTCTTCTCACATTAACACCAGAGCACATACAGTATGTCTAGCCTTAGTAACTTGCTGAAATATTTGTCTCCATAAATTCTATGAAGCCAAACATGCGCCAAAGAAGCACTTGCACCTTTTGAAAAGTTGCACTGCACCATGTTGCATTGATGTGAATGGGCACCATAATAATGTGATTTCTATTGTCATGCAGCATGATGGAAAACACAGGACAAAATCACACTGGTGTGAACGGGACCTGTTTGTTTTCTTTAACCACTTCAATACCATGCACTTATACAGCTTCCTGCCCAAGCCAATTTTGAGCTTTCAGCGCTGTCGCAATTTGAATGACAATTGCGTGGTCTTGCTACACTGTACCCAAACAAATTTTTTATCATTTTGTTCCCACAAATAGAGCTTTCTTTTGGTTGTATTTGATCGCCTCTGCGATTTTTATTTTTTGCACAACAAATAAAAAAACAGCGATTTTTTTTTAAAAACTAAGTTTTTCTTTGTTTCTGTTAATTTTTTTGTAAATAAGTACCTTTTCTACTTCAATGACGGGCACTGATAAGGCGGCACTGAAGGGCACTAATAAGGCGACACTGAGGTGGCACCGATGAGGTGGCACCGATGAGGTGGCACCGATGATGGGCACCGATAGGCGGCACTGATGGGCGGCACTGATGGGCACTCATAGGCGGCACTGATGGGCACTCATAGGCGGCACTGATGGGCACTCATAGGCGGCACTGATGGGTGGCATGGACGGGCACTGATAGGTGGCACTGATGGACACTAGTAGGTGGCATTGGTGGCACTGGTGCCCAGCAATGCCAGCCACCACACATTGTGAAAGTGCCAGTCAGTGCCCATTTGTGGGCACTGATTGGCATATTTTTTTGTATGTTTTTATTTTATTTTTATTACTACATGTGGATGGCCATGGGGGCCATCCACATGATTGGGGCTTCCCTGGTGGTCCTGGGGGGCTTCCCTGGTGGTCTAGTGTGTATATCCGAGGGGGGGCTGCGCTGATAAACAATCAGCGCGAACCCCCCGTCAGGAGAGCCGCCGATCGGCTCTCCTCTACTCGCGTCTGTCAGACGTGAGTGAGGAAGAGCCGATCAACGGCTCTTCCTGTTTACATTGTGATCAGCCGTGATTCGACACGGCTGATCACGTGGTAAAAAGCCTCCGACTGACCCACCGCTACACTGATCTCGGTAAAAAGCCTCCGACGGAGGCTTTTTACCGAGATCAGTGTAGCGGTGGGTCAGACTGACCCACCGATCGCCGCGAAGCGCGCCCCCCCAGGCGCGCGGCGGCTGTTATGCCGCAGGACGTCATATGACGTCCAGTGTGGATAACAGAACCACTTCCCGGACGTCAATCTGCTATTGACGGGGTGGGAAGTGGTTAAACAGCTGCTACAGCCAGAATATAAAAGCTCATCCAGAAGTCTCTTCAGATGTCTTAAGCCTCGTACACACGGTCGGACTTCCATAAGACTTTTCCGTGGATTTTTGTCCGAACGGAATTTGCCGGGCACACCCATAGCATACACACCACAGGACTTTTCTGCAAACTTTTTCCAACATTACGTGGTTTTTCTGCTCTTTACCGCCACCCTTTGGTCAACTTCTGCTATTGTTGGTTGATTTTAACATTATTTGTTTTGTCCATCGGACAAAAGTCCGATGGTTTTCTGTACACACTGTCGGACTTTGCTCCATCGGACTTTTGTTGGCCAAAAGTTTGTCTGTTTGCAGACCGAACTTTTGTCCTTTGAAAACCAAAAAAAGTTTGTCCGATGGAGCGTACACACGGTCGGATTTTTTGGCAAACTTGCTCAAAATGAAGTTTGTTGGCAAAAAGTCTGACCGTGTGTACGAGGCTTTACACACTCCATGCCGAGTCACAGCTAAAGCTCTCCAATCAGCGGGACAGCTTGAAATTTTCTGACTGCAGAAGTAAAAGTCTGACTGATGCCTCAGGGGGTGTATCAGACCTCTGCAGACGGACCACTGCTTCCACACAGAGAGAAGGGTCTCTCTCTCTGCAGCATACTACCAAAAGAGAAAAGATTTTTCTATTCAGGCTGTGGCTGCTTTCTAAAAAAAAAACAAAAAATAAAAAAACTGTAAGACGTTGTACACCATTTGTTTTGGTTACCAGAATGTAGATAATTGATTTACACTTTTATTTGGGCGTCAACTTCCCCACCTCAAAGTAAAAAATAAATAAATGAATCAGCACATTGATAAATCAAAGACAATAGGCCTATAAACTATGACTGACGGTTGTGAAAGTACGTGAATTGTCAAACATTACATCGGATTTTGTTGCATTGCATTTCAGGTATACTACATGTTTCACTTAGTAATGGGGATCATTTAACCACTTGCCGACCGCCGCACGACGATATACGTCGACACAATGGCACGGGCAGGCAAATAGGCATAACTGTATGCCCCTTTAAATTTGCCGCCCATCAGGCGCGCACGCATGCACGCCCGCCGCGTGCCTCGCGAGTGTGCCTGCGGGTCCCGGGAACTCGATGTTCCTGGGCGGCCCGCGATTGCGGTCGGCAAAGGCAGAACAGGGGGATGCCTTTGTAAACAAGGCATTCCCCTGTTCTGCCTAGTGACACGTCAGTGATCTACTGTTCCCTGTGATCGGGAACAGTGACGTGTCACTGGTAGCTCCTCCCCCTAACAGTTAGAATCACTCCCTAGGACACTCTTAACCCCTTCAGCGCTACCTAGTGGTTAACGCCTTCACTGCTAGTGTCATTTTCACAGTAATCAGTGCATTTTTATAGCACTGATCGCTGTAAAAATGACAATGGTCCCAAAAATGTGTCAAAAGTGTCCGATGTGTCCGCTATAAAGTCGCAGTCCCGAAAAAAAAAAAAATTCACAGATCGCCGCCATAACAAGTAAAAAAAAATATGTAGACGAATACATATCGGCCTAAACTAAGAAAAAATTTGCTTTTTGGAAAAAATTAAATGGGGATATTTATTATAGTGTAGCGCCCTCACTCCATCCGTTTTGTCTAGGGGTATGTTGTATGTGAGAGTAAGATGCGGTATGGCCCATGTCCTCCCCATGCCAGTGAGTGAGGTGAAGGCCAGTACCAGTTATTTTCCTCGGGCCTGTGCGTTTCAGTTAATGACCAAGTCTTGCTGTGCTGACACTTCCCTTTGCTCCCATTAACCAGAGTCCCACACACCGATTAGGGTCCAACACTTGTTTTATTGTCACACTCACAATCAAACAGCTCTTTGCCAGCCAACTGGTTGAGACCCAATAACAGTTCAATACGGTGGGGTGAGCAGGTCGAGGCACTATCCTGATTGTACGCTAAACCACTGTGGTTTCACCAGCGGTTACTATAGCCTTGGCTAGAGAGAACATGGAACTTGTGAGTCTCTACCAGCGACTCAATAGAATGCAGATAGGAGTACCTTCGCTGCGTTGTGGCCCCTGTCAGGGGGAAGATGTCCCTCCAAGGGAGTTACCGAAGGCCCATCCGTCACCGGGTTGATGCTGCTTCGGACTCTTCGGACGGGTGACCTCCCCGGCCTCCTCACCTCAGACACGGGCCCCATCCACCTCAGGGACACTCGGACTCCTCCACCCTTGCGGGACCCAGTCGAAGTCACTGGGCCCCAGGCCTCCGGTTTAGTACCTCACCCCAGGCTGAAGGTGCCTGGGATGGACGCCAACTCCACTCCGACCAGGCCTAGGGCGCCTGGGCCGGAACTGTGAACCGCCCGCACCCAGGCCGAAGGTGCCTGGGCGCGCGATGCAGGAAAAAGACCTCGTGGTGAGGGCGTCTCTCCCCTTCATCTCCTCCCGCGACGCCACAGCGGGTTCCCCGCCCTTGCCGTACCATCGCTGACAGGGGACAAAAAGGCCAGCACTGCGGTAGTGAATCTACCTTAGACCTGTGGGAACCCCGCCACCCACAGGCCAAGGAGAACAGTACACCACCAAGTCCTCCACGAATTAACAATGGTCTAAATCCTTTCATGATTTATACACACCTGGGTCATACTACCACCCAGGTGTATCCCCCTAAATTTAAACCCCCGCTACACTAGCAAAAAGAACAAAATATTGCTTTTTTTTTTCAAAATTGTCGCTCTATTTTTGTTAATAGCGCAAAAAATAAAAACCGCAGGAGGCGATCAAATACCACCAAAAGAAAGCTCTATTTGTGGAAAAAAAAAAAAAAAAGAAGGACAGAAAGTTTGTGAGCCACGTCGCACGACCGCACAATAGTCAGTTAAAGCGACACAGTGCCGAATCGCAAAAAGTGCTCTGGTCTTTGGCCAGCCAAATGGTCCGGGACTTAAGTGGTTAAAACAATCAATTATTATTTGAACATGTCACAAATCTTGCATACAGTATAGTGCATGTCTACGTTGAAATCTGCATTGCAAAACATTAAGGCTGGGTTCACACCTCCGACGGATGCGGCTCGCAGCAGGGGTCCAGTGAGTCCCTGTTCTCCATTTCAGGGATGAATCAGGGCCAAATTTGTGCCTGAATTTGGCCCTGAAACAGAGCCAAAGACGCAAAGGACTCCTGTGCAAGCTGCTCAGGAGCCACAACGGATATATGTGAACTGGCCACAATCTCCTGTCATGCAAATTGGATGCAGGGAAACCCACATCCAATTTGCATAGGTGTGAACCCAGCCTTTGTGGAACACAGGGGAGACATGCATCTCTTTTAGACCCTGCATATCTCAATAAAGAGAACCTGTCACCAAAAACAAATCACGTTAAGTAAAAAAAATAAAGTTACACCCAAGCACATAAAATTGGAACTACTGCTATTTTATTCTTTATGGTGTCTGCTTTCAGAAAATATATATTTGTGGGTTTTGTGTGATCTTCAGGTCTAAAATTATTTTTTAAACATGTTTGCAAAAAAACACAAAAACTGCTTCCTTGGCTGAAAACAATAGGATTTACTTCCATTTTAAATTATTATCCATGAAAATGAAATGAAACTACATTCAAAGCACATTCCAATGCACTTATAAAACAAGGTCTTGATTGTCTTGCTCCACCATCCTCTTAATGCAATACTTCACACCTCTATTACACTAAATAACGACAGACATATTTTCTGAACCATTATTTGTGCAGATCATGTCACTTTAATGACACATCACAGTTTGGCATTTTTTTAACATTTGGCGCTCTAGACACATTTCAACTTGAAAAATTATTTGCCCTCATTCTATAAATCAGTTTTCCGTGTGCCAAGTACTTGGTGATTAATAATTTATCAGGGCCCAATATGTGGCGAGTATAAGATTACGGAATGGAATCGGTATAGGATTACAGGACTGAATTATATTAACAGGGCAGTAATTAGAGATGCAATCTATCTGCTAGCACTGCTAATTTAAATGGCATTGAAAACTTAACAAAAAAGAGGTTAAGAGTCTAACTCCATAGTTAGCTCGTCCTGATACTTTATCCGGTTATCAATAAAGCAGTTGCAATATAATCTCCACCCGAAAAACCACATTCACTAAATGCGTTTCACCTCGATAGGTTTGTTCACAAGCATAGAGTAGGTAAACAGCAAGCAGCTGAAACTTTGCTTCACTTGTCATGGAATTGTGCATTTCTGAAAGAAGGATGTGGTTTTGAAGTGTTCTATAAATGCACAAAACTATACAGGAAGCCCTGATGTGAATTTAAGAGAAATACACTAATTTTCGAGACCTCTTTTATCAACAATTACACGATGTGCATATAAACTAATATAAACATGGAGATATCTTCCCACTATTGTTTTAAAATTACACAAAAGATGCAAAACCTACCTGGGACTTATTTAGAAAGACTCAAATTTCAGTATAGCCTCTAAAAAATATATATAGTATATTGTAGATAATAGTACCATCATCCAAGAAATTTTGGAGATATAGAAATCTGAATTGTTTGGTCCCCAAACCAAAAAGTTCCAGAGGGCAGGGGCAATTGGACTATTTCGGTACAGGTTGAGAAATAGAAGCAAGTGTGAAAACACATATATAGAAAAATATATATACAACGTTTTTATTAATACAAAATTGATAGAAGACAACACATAATCATGTACAAATTAAAAGCATGGTGACAATCCATACATATCACCAGTATAATAGTCCCCAAGAGAGGAAGACCACAGTGGGATCGTGGGTCACGAAAGGCATCTCAACCAGTTTTGCGGTCTATTGCCGCTTCGTCAGGAGAATATCTGTAATTTGATTGACAAATGATCAATAACTATACAATTAACCAAATCAATGGAACAGTCTCATACAATAATAACAAAAATAGATACAGGGGTAAAAAAAAAAAAAGAGCAGAGCTGCTTACCTATAACCCTTGCCAATATAGGACAACAGGCGTAACCGAAAGGAGTCCCCCGCGGCGACTAGCGGAATAATGGACTTACTATCTGAGTAAATAAGGTAAACCAGTTGATACGCATGACCAATGGAATGCAGGGAATGGGAGCGTGTGAACGTGAGGTAACAATGTGAGAAAGAGGGATGGAGGCTGGGAAAACTGTAGTTTTGTGAGTGAAGGCTGGGGGAGAAAGAAATGGGGAAGATGGGGAGGAAGAGCCGAGAGGACAGGGGAGGGAGGGGAAGGAAAGGAAGAGGAAGAAAGGGAGGGGGGGGGTTTACCTTATTTACTCAGATAGTAAGTCCATTATTCCGCACGTCCCCCCTAGTCACCGCGGGTGACTCCTTTCGGTGACGCCTGTTGTCCTATATTGGCAAGGGTTTTAGGTAAGCAGCTCTGCTCTTTTTTCCCCCCCATGTATATATTTTTGTTATTATTGTATGAGACTGTACCATTGATTTGGTTAATTGTATAGTTATTGATTATTTGTCAATTAAATTACAGATATTCTACTGACGAAGCGGCAATAGACCGCAAAACTAGCTGAGATGCCTTTCATGACCCACAATCCCACTGTGATCTTCCCCTCTTGGGGACTATTATACTGGTGATATGTATGGATTGTCACCATGCTTTTAATTTGTACATGATTATGTGTTGTCTATCATTTTTGTATTAATAAAAACGTTATAATAGGATTTTTTTGTACTCACAGTAAAATCCTTTTCTCGGACGTCCATGGACTGACACAGCATCTTCAATCTTGACAAAGTGGGTTATGTTCCTGCTCATAGGAGAAGACTAGGCAGAATGTTGGATGTTTTAACCACTTAAGCCCCGGACCATTTGGTAGCTAGAGGACCAGAGGTGAATTCAGAATTTTGCACTGCGCTGCTTTAACTGTAAATTGTGCGGACATGCAATGTTGTACCCAAACGAAATTTGCGTCCTTTTCTTCCCACAAATGGAGCTTTCTTTTAATGGTATTTGATTGCCTCTGCGATTTTTATTTTTTGCGATATAAACGGAAAAAGACCGAAAATTTGGAAAAAAAATGATATTTTCTACTTTTTGTTATAAGAGAAATCGAATAAACTCAATTGTAGTCATACATTTAGGCCAAAATGTATTCAGCCACATGTTTTTAGTAAAAAAAATGTCAATAAGCGTATATTTATTGGTTTGCGCAAAAGTTATAGAGTTTACAAACTAGGGTACATTTTCTGAAAATTACACAGCTTTAAATTTATGACTGCCTATCTCATTTCTTGAGGTGCTAAAATGGCAGGGCAGTACAAAACCCCCCCCAAATGACCCCATTTTGGAAAGTAGACACCCCAAGGAAATTGCTGAGAGGCATGTTGAGCCCATTGAATTTTTTATTTTTTTGTCCCAAGTGATTGAATAATGACAAAAAAAAAAAAAAAAAAAATTACAAAAAGTTGTCACTAAATGATATATTGCTCACACATGCCATGGTTATATGTGGAATTTCACCCCAAAATACATTTTGCTGCTTCTCCTGAGTACGGGGATACCACATGTGTGGGACTTTTTGGGAGCCTGGCCGCGTACGGGACCCCGGAAACCAAGCACCGCCTTCAGGATTTCTAAGGGCGCAAATTTTTGATTTCACTCCTCACTACCTATCACAGTTTCGAAGGCCATAAAATGCCAAAATCGCACAAAACCCCCCCAAATGACCCCATTTTGGAATATAGACACCCCAAGCTATTTGCTGAGAGGAATGGCGAGTATTTTACAGCTCTCATTTGTTTTTGAAAATGAAGAAAGAATATATATATATATATATATATATATATATATATATATATATATATATATATATATATATATATATATATATATATATATATATATTTTTTTTTTTCAATTTTCAAAACTTTGTGACAAAAAGCGAGATCTGCAAAATACTCACAATACCTCTCAGCAAATAGCTTGGGGTGTCTACTTTCCAAAATGGGGTCATTTGGGGGGGTTTTGTGCTATCTGGGCATTCCATGGCCTCCGAAACTGTGATAGGCAGTGAGAAGTGAAATCAAAAATTTACACCCTTAGAAAGCCTGAAGGCGGTGATTGGTTTTTGGGGTCCCGTACGCGGCTAGGCTCCCAAAAAGTCTCACACATGTGGTATCCCCGTACTCAGGAGAAGCAACAGAATGTATTTTGGGGTGTAATTCCACATATGCCCATGGCATGTTTGAGCAATATATCATTTAGTGACAACTTTGTGCAAAAAAAAAAAAAAAAAAATTGTCGTTTTTCCGCAACTTGTGTCCACATATAAAATATTCCATGGACTCGACATGCCTCTCAGTATATAGCTTGGGGTGTCTACTTTCCAAAAGGGGTCATTTGGGGGGGTTTTGAACTGTTCTGGCATTTTATACACAACATTAGGAAGCTTACATCCACTCTTCTAACCACTTGAAGACAAAGCCCTTTTTGACACTTTTTGTTTACATGAAAACATTTATTTTTTTTGCAAGAAAATTATGTTGAACCCCCAAACATTATATATATATTTTTAAAGCAAAGGCCCTACAGATTAAAATGGTGGGTGTTGCATTTTTTTTTCTACACAGTATTTGCGCAGCGATTTTTCAAACGCATTTTTTGGGTTAAAAAATACACTTTTTTAAATTTTAATGCACTAAAACACACTATATTGCCCAAATGTTTGATGAAATAAAAAAGATGATCTTAGGCCGAGTACATAGATACCAAACACGACATGCTTTAAAATTTCGCACAAACGCGCATTGGCGACAAACTACATACATTTTTAAAAGCCTTTAAAAGCCTTTACAGGTTACCCCAGTAGATTTACAGAGGAGGTCTACTGCTAAAATGATTGCCCTCGATCTGACCTTCGCGGTGATACCTCACATGCATGGTGCAATTGCTGTTTACATATGACGCCAGACCGACGCTTGCGTTCGCCATTGGGCAAAAGCAGGGCAGGACAGGGGTGCTTTTTTTTTTTTTTTTTTTTTTATTATTAATTTTGCTTTTTTATTTTATTTTTAAATTGTTCCTTCCAAGTATTTTTTTTTTTATCATTTTTATTGTTATCTCAGGGAATGTAAATATCCCCTATGATAGCAATAGGTAGTGACAGGTACTCTTTTTTTGAAAAAACTGGGGTCTTCTAGACCCTAGATTTTTCCTCTGCCCTCAAAGCATCTGACCACACCAAGATCGGTGTGATAAAATGCTTTCCCAATTTCCCAATGGCGCTTTTTATATCCGGGGGGGGGCATTCCCTCCCACTGCTTGTAAAAGCAGTCCAGAGGCTAATTAGCCGCTAGGATTGCTTTTACATGAAAGCTGGCCGCAGGCTGAAAAGAATGATACCAAGATGATACCTAAACCCGCAGGCATCATTCTGGTATAAACATTCAAAGTCCAGCAACATACCAGTACGTTGCTGGTCCTTGTTGGACATGTATTGTAATCTTTTTATTTCATGCAGCCAGTTGGCTGAACGAAAAAAGAGATTGAACGGTGGGTATGCCCACCATTAGAATACCGCCCTTCATCCACCCACTTCCAATGATGGGCATACACGCACCATTTATATATGCCGAAGCATGGGGGCATCCTCCCGCAAAAAAGTTATGCCGCACACACATGGTCGGACTTTTCCACGGGCAAGCCTCCGTCGGAATTTCGACCGTATGTACGCGGCATTAGGAGCAAAATCGCTCCTCCGCCCCTGCTGCCCCAATGCTTCGGCATATTTGCTTTTTTTTTTTAACTGTGGTGGTGAAATCACCTCCTACAGCACTGGAGTCGCAGGGATCAGGCCTGTCTCTGCGAACGCTGCAGTTATGTGTGTTTTTGTTTTGTAAGTGACAGTGATCGATCGATACTGCACTTGGGTGGCCTGGGCTGGACGGAGGGGCAAAACGCAGGTGCCAGCAGGTATCTGGGCTGATCCCGCTAACACTGCGTTTTTGGGAACCCTAAACTGCTGGGGACGCTAGTATAGATCTGATCAGATATTGATCTGTTCAGATACTATACCACTAAGGGGGGTGTATGCTTCACGCGTGGGTGTTAGCGTTACTGGCACTAACCTGACGCTGCCTGGGGTGTGACGCAGACCCTCTCTGACGCTAAAACCTAATTGATATCACCCGCCGGGCGATCAGGGGGTTAAACCTTTATTGGGTTATATACACGGCGGGTGCCCTGACACTATAAAAAGCAAACTAACTAACCAGCGTCACCCGTAACACTTATATGGTGATCACTGGTGAAAGGGTTAACTAGGGGCAATCAGGGGGTTAAAACCTTTATTAGATAATATATGGGGGTACCTGACGCTATAAAAACCTGCGGCGAACCTAAAAAAAAATACTGGCTACGATCTGCATCACCGACACTAAGACAGCGTTTAGAAAAACAATTGCTTAGCGACAGTGGTGATAGAGGGTGAAAGGGTTACCTGGGGGGCGATCAAGGGGGTTAAACCTTTATTAGATAATATATTGGGGTACCTGACGCTATAAAAACCTGCGGCGAACCTAAAAAAAATTACCGGCTACCGATCTGCATCACAGACACTAAGACAGCGTTTAGAAAAACGATCGCTTAGTGATAGTGGTGATAGGGGGTGAAAGGGTTACCTGGGGGGCGATCAAGGGGGTTAAACCTTTATTAGATAATATATTGGGGTACCTGACGCTATAAAAACCTGCGGCGAACCTAAAAAAAATTACTGGCTGCCGATCGGCATCACTGACGCTAAGACAGCGATCAGAAAAATTATCGCTAAGCGACAGTGGTGATAGGGGGTGAAAGGGTTATCTGGGGGGTGATCAGGGGGTTAAACCTTTATTAGGGGGGGTTAGGGGGCTACACTGGACCTAAGACTAAACTTTGGTGACACTTTTACAGTCACAAATGTCACTGATTGCAGTGATCACTAAATAAATGGTCACTGCAATCAGTGACACTGTGACTGGGGGCTGGGGGGGTGATCTGGGGGGTGATCTGGGGTGTCTGGGGTGTCTGGGGGGGCCTGGGGGGGCGATTTATGTCCCTATGTGTCCTGGTGTCAGTGTAGTGTTGTGTGCACTGACCTGATATCTTCTCTTGTACGGCGCTCGGTATATGTGAGCGCCGCACCAGAGATGACATCACTTCCTCCTGCTCCCTCTGTCTGACACAGACAGAGGGGGCATTTCTATTCGCCGGGAGCGATCGCGAGGGGGTGGCCAGAAACGAATGGCTGCCCCCTCATCCCGGAACGCTCCCGGACACTTAGCCACCGCTCACTGTATAGAAGGGGGGTCCGATTGAACCCCCCAACTGTACAAAGGCAATCACGTACACTCTACGTGATTGTGCCTGTCGGTGCCATTCTGCCGACGTATATATACAGTGAGCGGTCGTTAAGTGGTTAACATACATTCCATTACCAGAGCTGAACAGCCCCGCCCAGGGGGCGGTCCCTCCGACATAACCCTCCTACCTGCAGCCAGCTGCCTCAGTTCGTATCAAAGCAGTACAAACTAAAAAAGGAGGGATGGGTGCTGTGTCAGTCCATGGACGTCAGAGAAAAGGATTTTACGGTGAGTACAAAAAAAAAATCCTATTTTCTCTTACCGTCCATGGACTGACACAGCATCTTCAATCTTGACAAAGTGGGACGTCCCAAAGCAGTGTCAAAAAAAACGAGGGGTGGGAACAGTATTAAGGAAAAATCAAACTTCACCCCAAACAAGCAGAGCTCCTCAATGGAGGAGTTGCCACTGTAAAACAGCCACCTGCAAAACCTGCGGCCAAAGAAAGCATCAGAAGATGCACCCACATCAACTTTATAAAACTTTGAAAAGGTATGTGCGGACGACCAGGTCGCCGCCTTGCACACCCGTGCAAAAGACGCTTGATGTCGGAAAGCCCAGGAAGCACCAATTGCCCTGGTTGAATGTGCCGTAACCGGAAAGGGAGGCACCCGCCCCTTAAGGGCATAGGCCTATATGACGGTCTGCCTGATCCACCGAGAAATGGTGGCAGACGAAACCGCTAGGCCCTGTGTTGGCACAGACACAAACAGCGAGTCAGACTTCCGAAACGAAGCCGTAAAAGACAGGTACACCCGCAAGGCACGTACCACGTCTAAAGTGTGAAGCGCAAACACTCTGGGATCCGATAGACAAGGAAAAAAAGACGCAAGTACAATGTCCTCATTAAGGGGGAAGGCCGAGACCACCTTCGGGAGAAAGGGAGGTTGTGGGCGCAGCACTACCTCATCTTCATGGAAGAGCAAGTATGGCGGTTGCAAGAATATGCCGCCAATTCAGAAACCCTTCTGACAGAAGTAATGGCTACTAGAAAGTCATCTTCTGAGATAAGTTAAGAGAGGAATCTGACGGTTTCAAAAAGGGAGGTTCTTGAAAAACCGAGCCAAATTCAAATCCCCAGGAGGGAGAGGTGGTTTAATAGGGGGGAGCACATGGCAGAACCCCTGTACAAGGCACTACTCAAAGAATGGCCCGCTAGCGGCCGCTGAAAGAAAACAGCTAAAGCTGAAATCTAACCCGTAAATGGAGCTAAAAGCAAGCTTTTGGTCCACACCACGCTGTAAAAACAGCAGGATCCTGGAAACGGAATACGTCCGTGGACGCCAAACCAGCTCCTCGCACATAGCGATGTAGGCCCTCCAGGTACGGAGGTATACATCTTCCTGGAGGAAGATTTCCGTGCCCTCAGCATGGTCGAGATGACCGAATCTGAGAGACCTCGGTCCCTCAGCACCTGGCTTTCGATAGCCATGCCGTTAAAGCCAGCGACTGTAAAGCAGGATGAAGTATGGGACCTTGAGATACAAGGTCCTCCCGCATTGGCAGTCGCCATGGAACGTCCGCCACTAGGCGCACAAGATCGGCGTATCAAGGACGCCAAGGTCAATCTGGAGTGATGAGGATCACCGGAATCCCCTCGGCCTCCACCCTGCGAAGTAGACGAGGAAGCAACTTCAGTGGAGGATAGGCATAAATCAGCAGATACCGACCCCACGGGGCCACCAACGCGTCTGATGCGTCTTCCCAGGAATCCCTGGACCTGGCCACAAATCTTGACACCTTGTGAGTGAGTCGAGAAGCCAGTAGGTCCACATCCAACGTGCCCTACCTCCGGCAAAGGAGTTGAAACACCCCCGGATGCAAGGACCATTCTCCCTGGTCCAACAACTGGCAGCTCAGATCGTTCACCTGCCAGTTGTCTACTCCTGGAATGTAAACGGCCGACAGAGCCGACACACTTCTTTCCGCCCATTTCAGGATGTGAGCGGCCTCGGACGTTGCTGCCAAGCTCCACGTTTCCCCCTGATGGTTAACATAAGCCACCGCCGTGGCAATGTCCGACTGGATCCTGACAGAGCGCCCCCGTAGTCTCCCAAACCACGAGGAGGGACAGAGTCTGATTACTTAAGAGTTCCAGGACATTGATCGGCAGACGGGATTCAACCACCATGTCAGGGACGCCTTGACCAGGTGACTCAGCTGGATCTGACGATCCAGTGAAAATGGAGACTTGTCCCAGCAGGACAGGATCACCTATCCCAGGACCCTCATGCAAAAAACGGAGAGACGACCCTCTGTGGGACGTCAGCACCCATTCCGCAGATTGAAGATTTAGCAATTTTCCAAGGGAAGAAAGCCCCGCTCCTCCGAGGAGTCCAGGATCAACCTAGGCACTCCAGACGCTGAGTCGGAACCAGGACCGACTTCCGAATGTCCAGCAGCCAACCGAATTCTCGGAAGGCCCAACTGGCCATCAACACATTTTCCTCCAATTCTGAGCCAGAGTCTGCTCTTAGAAGAAGATCGTCCAGATAGCCCACGTTGCCAATGCCTCGCTGTCCCAGCAAAGCTAGAATCGGGGCAAGCACCTTGGTGAAAACCTGCGGTGCCGACGCTAAACCGAAGGGAAGAGCCACAAACTGATAGTGGTCTACACCTATCGCAAAGCGCAGAAACTTCTGGTGACCTGCACAGATTGGGATATGCAACTAGGCGTCCTCGAGGTCCAAGGACGCCAGAAATCCCCCGGGTGGAGCTCAGAAATCACTCAGCTAATGGATTCCATGGGGAATTTTTTTAAACCTTCACAAAGGCATTCTAGGGTCTTGAGGTCCAGAATTGGACAAACCCCATCCTTTGTTTAAAATCACTTCTTTGACGGTACTGGCAACAGTACCTCGCACCTCAAAGTCCTGTACTGTCCCCAATAGGCAGCCCGACGCGCCGGAAGGAGAGAGATTCGAAGGAAAGAATCTGTCAGGTGGCCATGAAAGGAACTCTATAACTCTATCCTGCACCCCGAGGTGACCACCTCGCATACCCACCGGTTGGAGATCCGAGAGGTCCACCGATCCGTGAACCTGCGACGTCGCCCCCCCCCCCCCACCCCAGAGTCAGGCTGGGGCGAGACTTCATGCGGTGACGGGCTTGTTTGCCGGCTTACGCACCCAGGGACACTTCTGTCCTCCACCCGCACTTTTGTCAATCAGGGAGAATTTACCTGTGGGCTCTGACTGACGCAAACACCTCTTCTGTGATAGAAAAGAAGGGCCCGGTTTACGATGTGGCTCCTTCCCCTCAGTAGGCTGAGGAAGAAGGGTGCTCTTACCTCCCGTAACATTTTTAATAATGTCATCCAGGGAAGCACCAAACAATCTCCCTCCCCTAAAGGGAAACTCCTTCAGGAGCTTCTTAGAGGCCAGGTCAGCAGACCAGCACTTTAACCAAAAAGGCGACGCAATAGCACCGCAGACACTGAGGCCCTAGATATTAAGGGGGCAGTGTCCATAGTGGCATCGCACACATACACCAGGCCCTGTACCATTTGGTCGGCCAGTGCAATGCGATCTGGAGGAAGATCAGCTCCTGCACAGTGTGGTGCAAAATCTTTGCCCACACCGCGAGTGTCTGAGACACCAGGGTCGCCGCTACAAGGATGTAGCGCGGATCCCATCATGGCGAACGTGGCCTTGCTCACCCATTCTGACCACCTACCAGTAGGGTCCTTAAAGGCAGGGGTCCCCTCAACCGGGAGAGCCGTGGCTTCAATCAACCAGGCGACCGGGGGTGGGGGGGGGGTCAACAACCGGAGGAGAGGCCCATGTTCTAATCAGGCTCTCCGTAAATGGGTATCTCACCGCCAGACGCTGCGAGACCGCAAAGGTCTTCTTGCAGTTAATCCCATACCTGGTCTATGAATATGCCAAAGAAAGGTGTACAGGGAAAAACCTTTTATAAGGATGAACCTTAAATGAACCAAAAGGAGACTGCCTCCACCAGAGGTTCCTCAGCCGCAGCATCCAGCTTGAGAGTGTCCCTCACCGCATCAAATGAGTTCACTAACAAGCGACCTGTCATTTACTAACCCAGAGAAGGAGTCTTCCTCATAAAGAAAGTCCTGGTCAAATTTATCAAAAAATTCAGAGCTAGGTCCTATGCTGCAGCAAGGCCCATATCTGAATCAGAGCACTCCCCCCCAGGAAATGGTGGGGGGGAAAGGGCGCCTTTCAGCCCCCTTGCGCTCGCACACAGCTTCCATCCTGGCAAGTCCAGGACTGCCTACAACTGGTCCATAGGGACCGCAGGTGCAGAGACACTGCCAGTTGCCTTTAGGGGAAGCAGGTGAAACTGACTCCATAAAACCGCCCTTTGTGACTTTGGTAAGAAACAAAAGTCCACCCTGCTGTTGCACTGACTGAGTGGGAGATTGCACAGGGGACTCACGGACCGAGGTAGAACCGCTCAGCGCCGCTGCCCGAACCTCCACAGCAGGAAATAGTGAAGAGGATGTGAGGAGAATCAGTCGCGCTGCTCCATTCAGCACAAGAGGCCAAAACCGTGCCCAAAAAGCACTCGGCTCCAACAAAAAGGCCGCCGCAATTATAAGTGCGCCATCGCGGGCCCCCGCAAAATGGCCGCCAAGCGGTTTTACACAGTAAGACAGTGATACACAAAACGTGGCGCCTGACGGTGCGAAAACTGCGATAAGACCCAGGGCTGACTAGCGGGCACCCCCCACACAGGTTGCAGACCCCCAACACCATCGGCCCCACCCAGGACAGCGTGACCCTCAGGCACCCCCCAGACAGTGCATGCACAGAAGTAAAGGTGACAGAGAGCAGCAAAATACACAAGGGGGAGACAGGGGAACCCCCCACAGCATAGGAACACACAGCGTGTACTCACCTGCGGAGGCAGGAGAAACTACTTACCCGTCCATGAAGGACCCACTGGTGTGTTCCTGACAGACCTATCACAGTGCAGTACTGAGTAGCTGTTGGCCCAGTCCACTGTGAAAGATACAGCAGAAATGTTCAGTCATATGTGGACCTCGGAGCAAAAGCTCACCGGCCATCCCTGGAGCCGTGGTGTATATCGTGGACTGATCTCACGCTGAGCGAGGATCAGCACGCTCGATGGTCGAACTGGGAAGACTACGAGGATAGCGAACTACCCAACCTGTTGCCCAGCCGACTGTTGATCGAAGAATCTCAAAAATAAAATAATAAAATTCAAAAGGTATAAAAAAAAAAATTCCTCAGGAGACTGGCTCCAAAGAGAGCCACGTCCTCTCCTCTGCTAGGCAGAAACAAAAAAACTGAGGCAGCTGGCTGCAGGTAGGAGGGTTATGTCCGGAGGGCCTGCCCCCTGGGCGGGGCTGTTCAGCTCTGGTAATGGACTGTATGTTAAAACATCTAACATTCTGCCTAGTCTTCTCCTATGAGCAGGAACATAACCCACTTTGTCAAGATTGAAGATGCGGTGTCAGTCCATGGACGGAAAGAGAAATATATTTTACCATAGATGTGTTTTCACACTTGATTCTATTTCTCAACCTGTACCCAGATAGTCCAATTGCCCCTGGAACTTTGGTTTGGGGACCAAACAATTCCAATTTCTATATCCTTTATTTAGAAAGACAGTGCAAAGTGCAGTAGCTTATAGCAACCAGATTTCAAAATATTGATGTAAGGAAGATTTTGGAGTTGTTGCCATTGATTATTACACCTTGCATCATGTAATTGAGAGGGGCAGAGGATTCTGGGTTTGAAACCATTGTGTATAGAGCACATAGCATAGGATTCAAGGAATGGAGTCAGTTTGCGGACAGCAGAGGATTCTGAAAATAAAACCAATGTGTAGAGAGCACAGGATCCTGGGAATGGAACGACTATGTAGTGAGAGGAGGATTCTATGAGTAGAGTCAGTGTGCAACGAGTAGAGGATCCTGCGAGTAGGGCAGTCTGCATTAAGTAGAGTTTCCGGTGAGTGGGGCCAGTTTGTGTAGAATTGTGTAAGTTGTGCCAGGGAGTAATAATAAGCAAAGGATTTTGGGACTAGGGCCAGTGTGTGTCTGCAGACAGCAGGAGACTCTCTAAGTTGAGTCAGTGTGAAAAAAGCAGGAGTCTGGGAGTAGGGCCAGTGTGCAGAGAGCAGAAGATTCTGGGAGTAAAGCTAGTCATGCAGCAGCATCATCTTTATTTACCTTTTCATCTGTGACCTGGGCTGGTAAACTGTCTCCATGTTTCCTCCTCTTCAGCTAAAACCCCCCCCCCCAAAAAAAAGAGTCATTAGATACAATCCTAAGCACTGTGCCCCACACAGTGCCCCTAAATACTTACCCCCGAGGTCTCAGACCCAGTGGTATAGGATCGCTCTCGCTGTACTGGAGCCCTGTAGGAGGCAAACAGATGGAATATTATTTGTTTTATAGCATCCTGCCTTGTAGCACTCCCAGCCTGCAAAAGGTCGTGGCATTGAGAGTATGCTGGTGGCATATACAGTGCATCCGGAAAGTATTCACAGCGCTTATTTCAAAATGGATTCATTATTTTTCTTAAAATTCTACAAACAATACCCCATAATGACAACATGAAAGAGGTTGGTTTTAAATCTTTGCAAAGTTATTAAAAATAAAAAAAATTACATGTACATAAGTATTCGCAGCCGTTGCCATGACACTCAAAATTAAGCTCAGGTGCATCCTGTTTCCACTGATCATCCTTGAGATGTTTCATCAACTTGATTGGAGTCCACCTGTAGTAAATTCAGTTGATTGGACATGATTTAGAAAGGCACACACCTTTCTATACAAGGTCCCACAGTTAACAGTGCATGTCAGAGCACAAACTAAGCCATGAAGTCCAAGGAATTGTCTGTAGACCTTCGAGACAAGATTGTATTGAGGCACAGATCTGGGGAAGGGTACAGAAAAATTTCTGCATCATTGAAGGTCCCAATGAGCACAGTGGCCTCCATCATCTGTAAATGGAAGAAGTTTGGAACCACCAGGACCAGTGGCGGTGCGTCCATAAAGGGCCCCCTCTCTCCTGCACCTGTCTATCACCATAGATAGATTCAGGCATTGCGTGAATCTATGGTTGCCGCTGCCGCCCCCTATTCAGGTGTCCAGCCCCATGTCGGGCATCCGAATTACAGCGGCGGGGGTGTTTTTGGAAGCGCCTGATTAGAGTCGTTGGCTCCAATAGGCGTCCTGATTAGAGCCATAGGCTCTAATAGGCTTCCAAATTGTTAAAAAGCGGGTGCAATGCTGTGCGTTCGCTGTTTACACAGTGTTGTGCTAGGGAAGCGAATAAATTGCTTTCTTAACACTGACCCGCCTCTCAGCCAATCAGGATGCTTGGGTCTGGTTACCTGTCACCTGATAGGTGTCCAATCACAGCGCCTGTCGCTTCAGCCAATCAGGCGTCCAATCATAGAGGACAGGAAGAGGACGGGAGAAATCATTGAGGACTCAGAGGGAGTGTGGAGGACAGCGCTGTGACCCGAAAAAGGTAAGCGCCGGGCGGGGGGACACACTGGCTGCATTTGATGGGGCACAGTAGCGGCAATTGATGGGGCACAGTGGCGGCAATTGATGGGGCACAGTGGAGGCAATTGATGGGTACAGTAGCTGCGCTTGATGGGCACAGTGGCTGCAATTGATTTTTTTTTTTCAGTTTGTTTGCGCCCCCCCAAAAATTTTGAGAGTACCAACCGCTACTGACTAGGACTCTTCCTAGAGCGGGCCGTCCAGTTAAAATGATCGATCTGGGAAAGAGGAGCCTTAGTCAGGGGGGTGACCAAGAACCCGATGGTCACTCTGACAGAGCTCCAGTGTTTCTCTGTGGAGCGAGAACCTTCCAGAAGAACAACCATCTCTGCAGCACTCCACCAATCAGGCCTGTATGGTAGAGTGGCCAGACAGAAGCCACTTCTTAGTAAAAAGGCACATGAAAGCCCGCCTGGAGTTTGCCAAAAGGCGCCTGAAGGACTATCAGGCCATGAGAAACAAAATTCTCTGGTCTGATGAAACAAAGGTTGAACTCGAATGGCAAGCATCATGTCTGGAGGAAACCAGGCACCGCTCATCACATGGCCCATAACATCCCTACAGTGAAGCATGGTGGTGGCAGCATCATGCTGTGGGGATGTTTTTCAGCGGCAGTAACTGAGACGTCAGGATTGAGAGAAAGATTAATGCAGCAATGTACAGAGACATCCTTGATGAAAACCTGCTCCAGAGTGCTCTGGACCTCAGACTGGGGCAAAGGTTCATCTTCCAACAGGACAATGACCCTAGCCAGACTTGAATGTGATTGAATGTCTCTGGAGACATATGAAAATGGCTGTGCACCGACGCTCTCCATCCAACCTGATGGAGCTTGAGAGGTCCTGCAAAGGAGAATGGAAGAAACTGCCCAAAAATTAGGTGTGCCAAGCTTGTGGCATCATACTCAAAAAGACTTAAACCTGTAATTGGTGCCAAAGGTGCTTTAACAAAATATTGAGCAAAGGCTGTGAATACTTATTTTTATAAATTTGCAAAGATTTCAAACCAGCTTCTTTCACATTGTCATTATGGGGTATTGTTTGTAGAATTTTGAGGAAAATAATGAATTTAATCCATTTTGGAATAAGGCTGGTACATAAAGTGTGGAAAAAGTGAAGCGCTGTGATTACTTTCCAGACTGTAGGCCACAGTTGAGATTGTGCCCTGTGGTTTAAGAGATCGGCCTGATAAAACTACATTTTTACCAGATCAGATCTTTTAGTAAACCAAGTAGGAGACTAGTCTAAGCCTGGGGATAGAAATTCGGTACAATTTTTAGATATGAATTGATAATACAACTACTGGTTTTGGGCACTACTATCACCTTTGTCGGTGGTATTGTGTGTATGGAAGTAGTTACATAAATGCTATTCTTGTGAGTTTGAATCCTGAGGAGGTCTCATACTTTGATTTATTTATTAAAGTTGCAGAAACTCAAAAGCAACCAATTGGCTTTCAGACTATGTAATTGGTTGCTGGGGGGTTACTGCACTTTGTAGGCAGCAGTTGAGATGGCATCCTGTGGTTTACGGCAATAGAGTCCTGAAAGTGCACTTATGAGGAGGCGAAGTGGGAGACTAGTCTAGGTCTGATGGTAGCAATTTAGTAAAATGTTTGAATATTAATTCACTAGTCTTATGGTATTCCATGATATTAAAGCTGTAGTTCTAAGAACCACTTATCATCAGAGGAGATACCCTTGTATGTATGCCACTGAACTAACAAATAAATAGTTACAAGTTCAAATCATCAGATGGCTACCTTTTCAGATTTAGTTATTAAAGTTGCAGCAACCAATCAACTTTGAGATGAGGTGTCCTTCCATGTTGGTTGTTATGTGTTATTGCACTTTGTAGGCAGCAGTTGAGATAGTGCCCTGTGGTTTGTAGCAATGGACTCTTAAAAAGGTAGTTTTGCCAGGTGAGAACTTCCTCTAGGCCGAGTGAGAGATTTGTCTAGGTCTGATGGTAGCAGTTTAGTGAATTATGTGAAGATTAATCTACTAGTCATATGGTATTCCATTAGATTAAAGGTCTAATTTTGAAACACATACACATCTGAGGCAGTGGCATTGTATGTAAGACACTGGACTAGCAAGTGAAATGGTGGCAAATTTGAATCCCCAGGTAACCACCTTTTCAGACATTTAAAATTGCAAGGACTTATACTTTCTTATTATTTGCTATGGGTTATTGCACTTTGTAGGCAGCAATTGAGATAGTGCCCTGTGGTTAATGGCAATAGTAGCAACATAGTAAAATATTCAAATATTAAGCCCTTAGTCATGTGTTATTTCATGATATTAAAGCTCTAGTTTTAAGTCCTGCCCACCATCTGAGACTATGGCCCTACGTGTATGCAGCTGATCTCACTAACGATAAGTTTGCAAGTTCAAATCCTCAAGCAAACTACCTTTTCATGATTCATTTATTAAAGTTACATAAACTGAAGAAGCCCATAATAACCAATCAACTTTCAGACTAGGTATTATTTATTTATGGTTGCTTTGGGTTATTGTACTTTGCAAGCAGCAATTTAGATAATGCTCAAGGTAACGTATTCTTGAAAATACAGTTTTACCAGATAGAAATATCCTTTGGAAGGTCAACTGAGTGATTCGTTTTTGTTAGATGATGGCAATTTAGTACAATGTTTGAACATAAATCCACTGCTCATATGGTATGTCATATTACAACTCTGGCTTGAGACAACCCCGATCATCTGAGACTATAGTCTTGGGGGTATATGTTGGTGATCCCACATTTGAAATGGTCATGAGTTCAAATCCTCAGCTGGTCGTCTTTCCAGATGTATTTATTAACGTTGTACAAACTGCTGAAACAAATAGAAAACAAATCTTCTTTTGAACCCGCTTCATATCGGTTGTTACGCTTTGCAGCATGAATATTGGTTGAATATAGTATGTATTGGCACTGCTGTCAGGTTTGAGCATTCAGGTTTGTGGCACAGCATGTAGGGAGGTGAATGGAATCTGAAGGCCATGCATTCAATTCCCAAAGCATATCAAACAGGTGTCTACTCAGAGCTGTTTTGGGCGGAACAGCAACTATGTGCTTGGTGGCAAAAGGGCGTCTCTTTGTAAAGAGAGGTTAAGGAAGCGGATGATGTGGGTGACCTTGGCACCATGTGAATGAAGTCTCAATTAAATTAATTCCAGCTATAGAACCATCAAGTGGGAGTCCCTGAAACCATGTGAATGAAAACCACAAGTGGATACTGTGCCCTATAATGGAACTTGAACATAGAAAGTTAGGTGATAAAAGCTTAAGAATGAACCCACAAAGTCAATAAGTGCCACATAAACATGCCAAGACCAAGGAAGACATTTTTTGTGATTTTACCAGTGAATCTCATATTTTTTTATCAACATGCCCTCCTCCTCCTACACAGTATACCTGCCCAGGTTCACTCAAGCCCAACTGATGGTTGTCTGAAACACCAACTTAGTCAAGTCCTGACCCCTTTATCACAGACTTTCCAAGTCTATCCACCCTTCCGACAACCCCCAAAGCCTTGGTGCTACTTTGAAGGAACCATCTTTGCTCATTTATGGGAATCGATCTTACAGGCCTTTAATTCAAACTTCAGGAGCATTCATGTCGCACAACGGTACCAGAAGACACCAGTAGTAGTTGCTAGTGCACCTATATTATTATGAATCTGGATACTCTAAGCCTTTGAAACATAAAGCTATTACCACATCAGAGATTCAAACTAAGAAATCCAGGGCTTTCTGCATGCAACAGAAACACACTAACATGCACCACAGGTTCTAGTCAACAATGCAACTTCTCTATAGATCTACTGAAGATGACATGATGGAAACAATTGAAACATAATTTAGTGGTCCACAAAACACTTTACTGTTACCACATCAGATTCAAAGAAATCCAGGGCTATCAGCATTCAACAGCAGCATACCAACACCATGCACCAAAGGCTCTAGCCAGCAAAATAACTTTTCTATAGAATGATATACCAAAAATACAACATGATGAGAACAATTAAAATACATTCGGGAATACTATATTTTGCAACCTCCCTATACATATGTTTTATTGTCCTTAATTACTACTGTTGGTGATATTTTCTATGCGAATTGCATTTTCCACCTTGTTTCTTTCAATAAAATAAGATTGAATTAAAAAACATTTGGTGGCTCATGAAACACAAAACTGGGTTTTAGGCATGAAGATTTGAACACACAACCTTTAAGCTACAAGACAAGCACTCTACACGTTGAGCTACATCAAGAGCACACAGTCACCTTTCTATTTTCCAGGACTTCATGAATGCAGTGCTCATTTTATTTGCCACAAATAAGTGCTGGGCTAGAGATCCACTAAACAGTAAAGCAAACGGTAAGGGTTACAGCTTCCAAAATTAGACGCCAGCGGTGGCTATCATTTTTTTTTTTTATCCTGGCAGGTTATCTTTAACGAATAGTTTCCTACTGTTGGTGTCAGTGGAAGGAATAGTTCCATACTGTTAGTGTCAGTGGCAGAAATAATGTCTCAAGGGCTGGATAAAGAAGGAAAGGCCGCATCCAGTCCCCAGTTTGGAGACCACTGAACTAGATGGACTTGCCTTTTTTAAACCAGACTAACTATATACTACAGCAGTAGCTAGCTGGTGTTTTGAATGATGGCAGCTGGAAAATAAAACTGCCATTCACAAAAGCACAAGCGAGCAGCTTATTACACTAGTCTCTCTTAGACAAAGGTAGCAACAATAATTCATACAAACATATCCAAATTTTTATTTGTGACATTGTGTTTTTGGTTATGGTGATCATTAACACTGAACAGCTAAAATTATGTTAAACTGAATACCAGTAAAAAAAAAAAAAATCATGGAGAATACGCGAGAGTACTTAGAGTGTTTTTTAGATCCAAGAAACAGTAAAGATGATGTGTTGGTAAGTGAAAATTGTCAAACGGACAGCTGACTTCCTGTCCATTAATCACATAACCAAAATCTGTCCAATCCACCCAGCACTGTAGCTTTCTCACCCCTTAGGAGACGTATTGTAGCTCAATCATATAGGAAGCTAGCACACTTCATGGGTCCCCTTTCACAAAGAGGCAGTCATCAATGGACCCCTTTCCCAAGGTGACAGGCATCATTGTCTGTCACCTAGGGAAAAGGGTCCATGGAGGCCCTGAATAGTCAATGTATTTTTTTTGTTTGCAGTCTATAAATATAGACTTGAAAAATTAAACTCAAAATTTAATTTTTTAGTTTTACCCATGTTGTGTGCTGGCTTTCCATGTATATCAGTAATCACAGAACAGCGCCAACTGTCCCTTTAAAACCCTGTTTAGCCAATAATGCCAACTGAATGAATAGAATGATATTTATTTACTGTAACTTCACAGTACAGTCTAACAAATACATCATTATCTGTGCAGGAGTAGAACTCACAGTGTTAATAGTATTTCAATAAATTACATTTTTGTTTTACTGCCCTTTAAAAAGCAAATCACCCCTAATGCAAAATACATATGTGAGAAGGCTTTGATGGAAGCTGTCTACTGGCTTGCACATTAATTCCAAAGAAGCAAGATTTAGTAGAAGTCATCACATTGAACTGAAACTAAACATGGATCAGGAGTCAAAACATCAGCATCCAGCAGAGACTTTTTAAACAGAACACATTTCCTTTTATTTAAAGTAGGTCATGCTAAATCCGTGCTCAATTATCCCCAAAAACTGACATACCAAACTTCGCCATCCTCCTCGAGGAATTCATGGGGCTTTTCACCTCCGTCCATGGTTTTCACTGCAGGTGCCATCAAAATTAGTTGCTCCTGGTCTTCATAGTGAGTGTTGGCTTCATAGATCAAGATTCATCTTGAATGCCGTGTGCCCCCTCGGCTTTTCTGAAGCTGTTCTCTCGTTTCCTCCCTGTGGCTGTGGCTTCCTGTCATAGGTAGCTGTCATGGTTCGATATGATAAACGACATCACTTCCTGGCTTGTTACCTCGGCTCTCTGTGGTCAGCTTCTGAGCATTACTTCCTTAGTGAAGAGAAATGCTTCTTGACTAGAAGTTGCATCACAGAATTGTGTCATATTTTATGATGAATTGTCCTGGCGATGTCTTGTGAAAAAAATTAAAAGAGAAGCAATACTCACATACAGTATGCCATGATTAAGCCATTTTGTGGGTGGGTATTGTATTAAAGAATCAGCTCACTGAAAAAAATTTTTTAATGGCATGTCAGCCAAAAAAACGGTCAAAAAATGGCTGGTAGTACCCGACACCCCTGGATGACGTACTGTATATACACAGGGAAAAAAATAAATAAATGTATGGTGCAACAATCCCTAATGTTTCATTCAAGATAAGCCAGCACCCATATTTATTCTCCAGCCTGAATATTTTCTGTTCCATATCTATGGCTAACCTTATCTAATCAAAGGGTCAGTTTACTGTCCTTCAGACGTCAGGGGGGCCGAACTTTGGTCAGTGCAAGGAGAACTTGTCCTGGCTAGTAAACAGTGCATCTTTGGTATTGGGAGAAGAATAGTGCCCTATCGTTGGTGTCAGTACGAGGAATAGTGCCCCATCGTTGGTGTCAATAGCAGTAATTCTCAAGGACTCCAGAAACACACACCAAAAATGAAACCGTGGAGCATTTTTTTATGCATTTTTTATTCATTTCAATAGGGAGGAGCATTTTTGCTTTTTAAGCATGCAGAACTTCTGAAAACACACCATTCCCACAGTACAATGGCGTGAAGAGATCCATAGCATTTAAAGGGATACATTGTTAAAGTGGATGTAAACCCAGGTAAAACATTTTTTTTTTAAACCACCTGTAAGAGAAAGCCATGAGCTAGTATGACTAGCATAATAACTCATTATGCATCACTTACCTTAGATCGGGGCCCCCAAAGCCGTCCTCGTCTCCCTCTCCAGCCATCGCTGCGGCGATGGCCGGAAGGTTACTTCCGGGTATTGCTGCTCCAGGACTGTGATTGGCAGCGAAGACGTCGTCACTTCGTGCATGCGCACGGGAGCCGTTAAATCCGGCTAAGCCAGATTTGTGAATGGGATTAACCCTGTAAATGCACCGTTGTCTACGGCGCACATGCGCCGTAGACATCGGTGCATATCTTTTATTGCAAATATCTCCTAAACCGTGTAGGTTTAGGAGATATTTCTTGCACCTACAGGTAAGCCTTAATCTAGGCTTACCTGTAGGTGCAAGTTGCATAAGTGGGTTTACAACCACTTTAATGCATTTTTCTTCCACTTTATAAAGCCTAAAATAGCATAAAAATAAAATTAAAAAAACTGATCAGTGTAAATGGGCCCTTAATCAAAATAGCCACAGTAACTAAGGAATTGGATCTCTAGTAGGGGAAATCTTACTGCCACTATTCCAGAGAGAGGCAAGAGGCTTGTGGTTGATAAAGCAACAGTATTATTTCAATCTCAGTTTTCGGTGGATCTGCTACTTCTAAAGACAGCTCCAGGCAAATCTACAGCATAAAAAACGTCAGTTGAGTAGTCAGGAAACATTTAAAGTAGTGTGGTTACCTGGCATTTGTCTATCTGTCAAGTTTCTGCACCAGCTGAAAAACAGGCTGTCTGTTCTATAAATTGATGATTACCGTATTTATCGGCGTATAACACGCACTTTTTTCCCCTTAAAATCAGGGGAAAATCGTGGGTGCGTGTTATACGCCGATACTCACCTATCCCCCGTCGAATGGGAGCGGAGCGCAGCGATCGCCGCCGAGATACACATAGCCGAGTGTACTTGGCTTTTCTCGGCTCCGCTCACAGTCACGCCCAGTCCTGCCATTGGACCTGTGTTATGTCCATCATAGGGCGGGACTCGGCGTGACTGTGAGCGGAGCCAAGAAGAGCCGACAAGAGCCGAGTACACTCGGCTATGTGTCCCTGCGTTCTTGGCGGCGTCGTCCCGCTCCGGCCAGTCTCGATCTCGGCGGCGCCATTTTTGAAATGCGGGCAAGGCGGTGCTGGGCACTGAGGCAAGGCTGCACTGGGCACTGAGGCAAGGCTGTACTGGGCACTGAGGCAAGGCTGTGCAGGGCACTGGGGAAAGGCTGCAATGGACACTGCTGGCAAGGCTGCACTGACAAGGCTGCAATGGACACTGGTAAGGCTGCATTTAAATGTAAGTTTAAATGTAATTTTTTTTTCCTTAAACTTCCCTCCTAAAATTCCCTCCTAAACTTGGGGTGCGTGTTATACGTCAATAAATACGGTAATTTGAAAGTGCAGGTGTGTTTTAATGGAAGGCAACTGCTCATAGCGGGCACCACTAACTAGTGCAGTGAAATTACAATATGTGTAGCAGGAAAAGGGCCAAAAGACATGGTCTGCAAAACCACACTACAAATGAGGTCACCCTCTCCATACTAAGCACCCATAATATGCTACAGAGTACAGACATGAGTATGTGTATTAATTTAAAGTTCTTTAACCCCTTGAGACCCGGGCCATTGACGAATGACGGCCTCAATGCGGATCTAGAAATCCGGGAGGCCGTCATTATACGGCCTCGGGTATTCTGGCCACTAGGGGGCGCGCCCGGCGCATCACTGAGATGCCGATGCGCGGCCTGGCGGCCGCGATGTCCGCCAGGTACCCGCGATCGGCGTGTACACAGAGCAGGGATGTGGATCTGTGTGTGTAAACACAGAGATCCACGTCCTGTCAGGGAGAGGGACCGATGCTGTGTCCCTTGTACATAGGGACACAGCTCGGTCACCTCCCCCAGTCAGTCCCTTCCCCCACACAGTAGTAATCACTCCTAGGGAATACATTTAACCCCTTCCTCGCCCCCTAGTGTTAACCCCTTCCCTGCCAGTGTCATTTTTACAGTAACCAGTGCATTTTTATAGCACTGGTCGCTGTAAAAATGACAATGGTCCCAAAATGGTGTCAAAAGTGTCCGATGTGTCCGCCATATTGTCGCAGTCACAATAAAAATCGCTGATCGCCGCCATTACTAGTAAAAAAAAAAAAGAATATTAATAAAAATGCAATAAAACTATGCCCTATTTTGTAGACGCTATAACTTTTGCGCAAACCAATCAATAAATGCTTATTGCGATTTTTTTTACCAAAAATACGTAGAAGAATACGTATCGGACTAAACTGAGGGAAAAAAATATTTAAAAAATAAATAAAATTGGGATATTATTATAGCAAAAATTAAAAAAATATAGTTTTTTTCAAAATCGTCGCTCTTTTTTTGTTTATAGCGCAAAAAATAAAAACCGCAGAGATGATCAAATACCACCAAAAGAAAGCTCTATTTGTGGGAAAAAAAGGACGTCAATTTTGTTTGGGAGTCACGTCGCACGACTGCGCAATTGTCATTCAAATCGTGACAGCGCTGAAAGCTGAAAATTGGCCTGGGCAGGACGGGGGTTTAAGTGCCCAGTAAGCAAGTGGTTAAATAAGAACTCCAGCAAAAACTACCATTTAGAAAGCCGGTTAGAAAGTAAAATATCAAAACCTGCTGTCAAGGTCACCTGTGGCCAGGTGACAGATGCACACCGTAGGGGGACAGGAGTGCACCGCAAGGTAGTGAACCCTATGGCTGACTGCTGCGGATAGGAAACTGGGTGGTTGTGGAAAGCGGGACCAGAGGAGCACAACCGGGATCCTAACGGAAGCTAGAGCCAAGATTCCCCAGGGCGCGGAGTCTAAGACCCAGCAGGTCTTCTCCAGGGCCTCTAGTGGTGAGGATGTTATGCTGCAGGCTGGGACCAGGTCGCGGCCCCTGGAGTTTCCTAGCTCACGCCCCGTAGGATAAGGGGAAAAGAGGGGAAGCAGCAGCACAAGATATGAGAGAACCGAATAACAAGCTGAAGGTCAGGGGCCACAAGCAGACAAGGATAACGAAAGAACGAGCCGAAGGTCAAGGGTGACGAGCAGACAGGGATAGTCGGGGACAAGCTAAATATGTAACAGAGCGACAGACGTAGCACACGGCAGGCAGGAACCCAAACACACAATGCCTAACAAACACGTTGATCAGCAAAGCAGGCTTGCAGTGCACAGGTTAATATAGTGTTCTGTGATAGGGCCTGGGGTGGAGTCTGGCTGGGAGGAGATTATAAAGGAAGCCAGGTGAAAGGTTCTGGCCTCTAAGATGAACACATGGGAAGGAAGGTAAGCTGACAGACAAACACTACTGCATATCCATGACACCTGCATTTTGCCTTCAACACAGAGATTTACTCCACAGTACTTTTTTTCTGCCACTAGATGCCCTCAGTCCAGCAACATTCAACCCATTTCATCTGAACCCATGTCTACTGCTGTCCCAGCCTGTTACTGGATAGTGAAAAAAAAAGCAGCACAATGATGAGCTCATGCACTCTGCTTTCTCCTAGTTAACACAATCATATTTGCTCCTTGTACTGCTTCTTCCTTGCAAGTAGAGTTGGGCAAATGGTTCTAGCCGAGCAAAAGTTCAGCCTGAACGTCGCCTGTTCGCTGCACAGTGCATTCTAAGCCTTGATTGGGCAAAGCTTTGCCCAATCAGGGCGCAATGAATAGCTGGTTGTTAAAGAGTCCTTCACAACCGATGAGTCATTAGCTGCCAATGGGCTTCCCCACCGTCAGCTTAATTGAAAAACAAAAAAAGAGAGAGAGAGAGAGAGAGAGAGAGAGAGAGAGAGACCCCCAAAAATCCACACCAGACCCTTAGCCAAGCATGCAGGCAGGCCAGGAAAAGAGGGGGGCAGGCCACATGCCCTCAATATTGGGAGGGGGTGCTTTGGGGCAGGGGGAGCTCTGATGGGGACAAGGGCCTCATCCTCACAATCCTGGGCTGTGGGGGTCTGCGGGCAAGGGGCTTATCAAAATCTGGAAGCCCCCTTAACTAGGGAGCCCCCAGAATCCGGCCCCACCCCCTATGTGAATGAGTATGTGGTACCTCTACCCATTCACCAAAAAAAAGTTTAAAATTTTTTTATTAAAAAAGAGTTTTTGACAAATTCCTTTATTAAAAAAATAAATGTCCCCCGATGTAAATCCATCATCAATCACTATGCCACCGCACCGCTGGACCCGGAAAAAAACCCCACCCCCTGTTGAGAGCATGTGGCCTTGCATGGTTCAGGAGGGGGCTTGCTCCCCTCCCCCCTTTCCTGACTTGCCAGGCTGCGTGCACAGATAAGAGTCTGGTATAGATTTTGGGGAGGGGACCGTTTTTTTTTTTTTAATGGCATGTGGTCCCCCTTAAAATCCATACCAGACCAGAAGGGTCAGTTTTTTTATTTTTTTAACATTTTCTATTGCCAGCAAATTAAAATGTCATGTAATTTGTTTTTGTAGAAATGTAATTTTTGCTACAGCAGATCAGTTCGTCAAAAAGCAGTACAAACTTAAAAAAAGGAGTTGGGGTGGGTGCTGTGTCCGTCCATGATGTCGGAAAGCCCAAGAAGCACCCATTGCCCTGGTCAAATGCGCCGTGACAGGAAAGGGGGGCGCCCGACCCTAAATGGCGTAAGCCTGAATCACCATCTGTTAGATCCACCTCCAGATGGTGGCCGACGAGACCGCTAGTCCCTTTTTGGGACCAGCCACTGAAACAAACAGTGAGTCTGACCTCCGGAACGGAGCAGTAGCCGATAAGTATACTCTCAGAGCTCGGACAACGTCCAAGGAATGCAACGCCAACTCCTTAGGATTCGACGGATGAGGACACAAAGGATGGAAGTACATTGTCCTCATTGAGATGAAAAGCTGAAACCACTTTTGGAAGAAAGGAAGGCTGCGGACACAGCACCACCTGTGGCAGGCGCAGCACTATGAAGTGCCTTTATGCGCTGTGGCATTAGAAGAATTTGATTTCTCTGATCTTTTAGTCCACACAAGACTGTTACTCTAATTCCTCTAGCGCCGTTCTATGGAAGCAGTAGGTTTAAAGAGCACACCAAACCTTTAAGATAACTTCTTTATTCACTTCAGCTTTTCTTCTTATATAACACTGACAATTTAGCAGCAGGAAGTCCATGTACAAACACGTGTTGAATAAAGTATAACAAATGTCGGTTCAACTGTTCAATCTTGTAATTCTACATAAAAATGGTAGATATATTTCTCTCTTCAGTATCTGTACTTTCACTTTAAAATACTTTAGACACTTTATGCTCTATCTGGGACTTGCTCTATAATGCCGTTTGCTCTGAAGTTTGCTCTGAAACTTGGTTTGAATCTGGTTTGATTGCTTGCAAACCTGGTTTGGTGGAACTATTTTGGCCACTTGCTTCCATAAAGCTGGACTCTGGATGGATCTGAACTGTTCAGCTCCACACTCTGATGTAAAATGCAATTCTAGACATGTGATATGAGATTTCCTAGACAGAACATGAGTGAAATGCTGGCTATGATTGGCCAGAGACATTTGCTCAGTGAGATTGGTTGTGATTGGCTAAAACTCCTGATGAGTCACAAAAGCTTAACTCTATGCTTTCTGGTTGCAATTCTGCTGTGTTATTAAGCTTACTTTTCTGCATAGTATATAATAATCTTAAAGGCATATTTTTTCTTTTGCTTCTGTGAACACAATATACAACTGTTATATGACATCTATATATAAAGTCACAGTAAATAACTCTGCTGTTATCTCTCACAAATGAGCATATGCACTGTTTTAACATTATTAGCAGGTCTAGCTATATATGCATGTAAGCCACATTAGCAACCTAGGACAGGTCTTAGCTGGCCAGCTACACCACCTTATCCTTGTGGAAGATCAGATAGGGAGCCTTGCAATGACAAGGCTGCCAGCTCAGACACTCAAACTGACGTAACCGCCACCAAAAAGACCACTTTCTGAGAAAGTGTCTACAAGGGAATTTCCCTAATGTTCTCAAATGGTGACTTCTGAAGCACCGAGAGGACCAGGTTCAAGTCCCACGGAGGTAGTGGGGGACGGACCGGAGGACCCACATGTCGAACCCCCTGCACGAAAAGTACTCACGAGAGAGTGAGCCGCAAGGGGGTCGCATAAAAAAATAAAATAAAAAAAAATAATACAGCCAGGGCAGATATCTGCCCCTTAAATCGTACTTAAGGCAAGCCTTTGGTCCACCCCACGCTGTAGGAACAGCAGGATTCTGGAGACCAAATAACTACGCGGGTGCCACTTCATTTCCTCACACATGGAAATGTAGGCCTTCCAAGTGCGATGGTAAACTTTCCTAGAGGACGGCTTCCGAGCACTTCTCATGGTAGAGATTACTGAATCTGACAGGCCCCAGTCTCTCAGAACCTGGTTCTCAATAGCCATGTCGTTAAAGCCAGTGACTGTAAAGCAGGATGGAGTATGGGACCTTGCGACAGCAGGTCCTCTCGTAGTGGTAGGCGCCAGGGGACGTCTACTACCAGACAGACATACTAAATCGGCGTATCAAGGACGCTGAGGCCAATCTGGAGCAATCAAGATCATTGGAATTCCATCTGCCTCCACTCTGCCAAGCAGATGAGGAAGGAGCCTCATGAGAGGGAAGGCATAGATTAGCCGATACTGACCCCACGATGCTACCAACGCGTCTGCCCATGGGTCCTTTGACCGGGCCACAAACCTCAATACATTCCGATTGAGTCGGGATGCCAGGAGATCTAAGTCTGGCGTGCCCCATCTTTGGCAGAGGAGCTGGAACACATCCGGGTGTAAGGACCATGCTCCTTGGTCCAGCACTTGGCGACTCAGGTAGTCCGCCTGCCAGTTCTCCACACCCGACAGTGCCGGTAAACTTCTTTCTGCCCATCTCAGGATGCAAGCGACCTCCGATGCTGCAGCTGAGCTTCTTGTTCCTCATTGATGATTGACATATGCCACCACGTGGCGTTGTCTGACTGGATCCTGACTGGAGGCCCTTGCAGCCTCTGAGACCACGTGGAGAGGCACTGCCTGATTGCCCTGGGTTCCAGGACATTGATCGGCAGGTGGGATTCCTCCGGGGTCCAGCGACCTTGCGTCGACTGGACACCCCAGACTCCCCCCAACCGCTAAGGCTGGCGTTCGTCGTGATCACTATCCAGTGAACAGGAAGGAATGACTTCCCAGACAGAAGTGCCGGGGATGTCAGCCACCGTACCATGGGGGTCCTGACGAGGTGGCTTACCCAGATTTGTTAATCCAGGGATGATGGGCATTTGTCCCATCTGGACAGAAATTCCTTCTGCAACACTCGTGTGATATTGAGCATACGGAACCGCCTCGAAGGAGGCTACCATGAGGCCCAAGTCTCACATGCAAAAAACGGAGTGACGACCATTTCTTGGATGTCAGCTGCCGCACCGCAGCCCGAAGGGTCTGCAATTTTTCCACAGGAAGGAAAACCTTTGCCTCTGAGGAATCCAGAATCAACCCCAGATACACTAGGCATTGAGTCGGCACCAAAACTGACTTTTGCGTGCTTAGCACCCAACCAATGTCTCGGAGAGTCTGACAGGTTATAGACACGCTCTCCTCTAATTCTGAGCTTGAAGCGGCCCTCAGAAGGTCGTCCAAGTAGCCCACGATAGCGATGCCCTGCTGTCTTAGAAGGACCAGAATCGGGGCGAGCTCCTTGGTCAACACCCTGGGTGCCGATGCCAGGCCAAAAGGGAGGGCCACAAATTGATAGTGGTTCTCCCCGACTGCGAAGCGCAGAAACCTCTGATGCCTGGAGCATATGGGAACATGCAGGTATGCGTCCTTGATGTCCAAGGATGCCAGAAAGTCCCCTGGATGGAGAGCAGTGACAACAGATCGAACCGACTCCATCTTTTACAAAGCAATTGAGGTCCTTGAGATCCAGAATTGGATGAACACCATCCTTCTTTGGCACTACGAACAGATTTGAGTAAAACCCCTGAAATCGTTCCTGCACTAGGACAGGAATTATCACCCCACGTACCAGCAGATCCTGGACCGCCCCATACAGGGCCTCCTGACGGGTCGGCTGAAGCTGGAGGGAAAAAAAATCTGTTCGGCGGACAAGAGAGAAACTCTATCTTGTAGCCTGAGGAGATTACTTCACAAACCCACCGGTCGGAGACCAGAGATGTCCACGAGTCGCGAAGACGTCCCCCCACCCGAGAGATGGGTGGAGGCAGACGTAGATTTGTCCGCAGGCTTGCGAAACCAAGGACGCTTTCGTCCCTGAGCAGGCACTTTATCGGCCTGGGATCTATTATCTGCCGCCCTGGGCGGATGAAAAAAACGCTTGGGTGTAGTAAAGGCGGGCCTTTGCCTATGGCGTGGCTCCTTACCCTTTTTGGATTGCGGAAGCAATGTGCTCTTACCCCCTGTGGCATTTTTAATGTCATCCAGAGAGGCCCCAAAAAGCCTATCGCCCTTAAAGGGCAGATCCAGCAGGGCCTTCTTGGAAGATTGGTCCGCAGACCAGCACTTTAGCCAGATAAGGTGGCGTAATGCCACCACATAAACCGAGGCTCTGAAAAGCAAGGGGATAGTATCCATGTCTGCCTCGCAGACAAACTTAAGGCCCTGTACAGACTGGTCGGCCAAAGCTACCTCATTCAGTGGAGCCTCCCGCGCCTTTAACCCCTGGAGTAGCATCTTTGCCCACTCAGTAAGTGTCTGAGACACCAAAGCCCCAGCCAATGCTGGACGCACCGCTGAGCCCACCACTGTGTATAGGTAGCGAGCGCCTCAGCCTTCTTGTCCACAGGGTCCTTGAAGACAGGAGCTCCTTCCAGTGGGATCGTGGTAACTTTAAGTCTGGACACAGAGGGGGGGGGGTCCACTACCGGGGGAGAGAGGACCATTTTTTCAGGAAACTCCCCTCAAAAGGGGTACCGGGGCGCAAAATTTTTTGGGGCTGCAAAAACCTTAGGTGGGTTTTCCCACTCCTTGTATAAAAGCTCATCAAGATAAGACACACAAGGAAACACCTTAGCAGTGCGGGCTGGCTTACGGAACCCAAAAGGGGACCACCGTCTCTGCCGTTTCTGCAGCATTTTCCAATTTCAGCGTATCCCGCACTTCAGTGATAAGGTCAGATATCAAAGCCTTTTCGCGTGCTGACCTGGAGTCATTCTCACTGTCCGACCGGTCATGGTCCGCAGTCTCTGATGCATCAGAATCCGGGCTTTGAGCCACAGCCGGGCCTGGTTCTGCATCAGAATTATCCCCAGAAAATGGCGGGGGAAGGGGGCGTTTCCTACCCCCTGTGTTTCCACACACCGCTTCTACCTTGGCAACAAAAGCCTCCAGGATTGCCGATATAGCGTCCACAGATACATCAGGGGCACCAGCTGCTAACTCAAGTATTTCAGGGGAAAAATCGTCTGCTTCAGACGCCATGCTGACTCACGCTCCTGACACCCACAGGGACTCCAGGCAAGGTATCAATAGGCCACCCTCCTAGCTGCTACAGAGATGCAGGGTCTCCCAGAGGACTTAGAACGGTACCGCTATTGCTGCTGTCTGCTCCCGCCTGAGATGCTCTCCCACCGCTGCCTGTGTCAGTCTGAACCTCATCAGCGTGTCTCTGTATACTTCTGCGCCTGTGGAATGCACCCTAGAGGCTGAAGACTTCCACAAAATGGCCGCCGAGCGGCCGTGCTGAAGAATAGTGTGGACCATAAAAAATGGCCGCCGAGCTGTCGAGAGGCCAAAGCGGCCGCAAGAAAATGGCCGCCGGACGATAGAGGCCAAAACAGGCGTGGACCACAAGAAAATGGCCGCCGACAGCATTGAGGAAGAAACACAAACACACACACGTAAGCAGCACATTAACATTCTTAACAGCCTATAGCACAGTCCCGTTCCAGATGGAGCCCCCCCAGGTGACCCCCAGCACCCAGCTTTAGCTTGCAAAACCCAGGGAGGAGGGAAGGCAGGGAGAGAGGAAAGAAATGGCAAAAACCACTTACGTGATCTCTCCAGGAATGTCCAGCCAAGTCTTCCTGCCGAAGCAGGGGAGCTACTTACCTTGGATTGTGCTGGAAGACATTCGACAGATCATCATCTGCACACGGAGGTGACCGTCGGCCCGGCATGCTGTGATTGTGCCATAGAGACCGATCATATGCATGCCCTGGAGCGCGAAGCTCACCAGCCACCCATGGAGCGACGGGCATGTCATGGACAACCCAGCGCGTAGCTAGGGTCGGCACACGCTCGATGGCCGAAACTGGGGAGCCATGTCCTTCTCCTATGCTAGGCAGAAAAAAAAACTGATCTGCGAGATGCAGAGAGAGGGGTTATACCCAGAGGGTCCGCCCCCTGGGCGGTACTGTATAAGGTGTGATGTGTTAACACTTTCTACAAGTTTTCTGCCTAGTGACTCCTAAATGAAGGATGATACCCACTTGTCAATAGGAAGCTGTGTCCGTCCATGAACGAAAGAGTAATGTTTTCTTACACTGGACTTGCAGGTGTTGCATGAAAATAATATGGCCGACACTGAAATAACCAGGGATGGGTATTGGCATAATAATACACACTTTTTAATGTGAATAAAACAAAGTACACATATATTAAATTTATAGACAGTGAAAAAAAAACTAAATTATAATAATATGCATATAAATTATACAGCAGTAGTTTTTAGATGAGCTGGATTTTAGATGATGTTAAGTGTGAGTGTAGACTCACACTTAACATATGAGAGAGATCCAAATAGGATCTCTAAAAGAACTAACATTTAACATTACTAAACAATTGAATAATTGTTTTCGCTCTTATGAGAAGTGTGTAATGCAGGGGGGATTTCAGATCCCAGATCCAAAGTACAGGATCCAGTTAAAACAACATTAGAGGGAGCGGAGAGCCACCAGTTGTGTGTAATTCAAAGGTTGGGGATCAAACATTTCCAGGAAAGCTGGAAATTGAGCCGAATTAGTCAAATAAATAAATAAAAGAAGAAGATAAAACCAATGAAAATAAAGTCTGAATTGTGTGTAAATAAAAACAGAAAGCCCCTGAGCAAATACACTGAAGTTCACCCAAATCTGATATTGCAGCAGCAAGGTCTGTACCAGTGTTTCTAGTTCCAAACATCACTGGTAGCCATTATGGCATAGACTCGACACCATGATAGACCCCCTTGCATTGCTTTATAATGGCTTAGATAGGGACAGGCAGTGACAGAAGGCATAATTTACCCCTGATGCTATTGGAATACAAGCAAGAAATGCAATCCAATGCAAAAAAAAAAAAAAAAAAACAATGGCGCTGCTGTGGCCCCTCTGATGCCAAGAATAGGCACCAAATGGAGAGTGGTAGTCAATAGAAACAGGCACCTATGAAGATGGTAACAGCACCCCTAGAAAAGGTCCCAAGTCAAACTAATGCACATATAAAAACAAGAGATAGAGGGCGGCGCCTGCATTCGAGTGTAACCTGTTGATAAGTATAAACATTAAAGTAGAACTATTTGGTTTTAGACAGAGTGGAGAGGGTTTAGAATCCCTGTCCATTTTTATTGAGGTCTGCGTTTCCATTAAGGCCCCTTTCACAAAGGCTGTCCGATCAGGACCGCCTGTCAGTTTTTCAGGCGGACCAGATCGGACACTATTCACCTCTATGAAGTGGCGGATGTCAGTGGTGACATGTCCACTGACACCCGATCTGATCCTCTCCGCCAAAACCAGACAGATGGGGGTCCTATTTTACATCCATCTGGTGGATCGGATTGAATGGGATAGGATGAAAAAGGACAAGCGGTCCGTTTTCATCTGATCTCCCCATAGAGGAGAGCGGGACTCTGTCCATCTCCGTTCTGTAAGCAGAGACAGAACTGTCATCTGCCTGCTCAACAGCGACCAGCAGAGTGATCCCCCGCTGAGCAAGTGAATCCCACAGAACCGAGGCGCCCGTGTGCAAGGAGCCTAAAAAGGAGATTCACCCACTCTATTTATCCAGTTTACAATTATCATTGAAGGTGAAAGTAAAAGACAAAATCTAAAATTTTGGGATGTCCCCAGAAAAGTAATAGAGGGGACATTTTCCAATAGGGACACTAGTTCTGGTGACCTGGGGGTCCCCAAGAGATTCCCTTAATTTGCAGGAATTTTCTCTCACTTCCTGTTTGGCTATGGAACAGGATGTGAAGGGAGATCTCTGCAACGGGACACAGATGGCGAAATAAAATCTGACGGTTATAACCCTTCTTACTCTATCCAAAAAATGAAAAAAATTTTGCATATAGTTCTAATTCAATTCATTAATTTCCTTTCTGATATCCTGTGAGTGCATCGATTTTACGCTCATCAACAGTTTACACTCAGATGGAGGCGCCCTCATGCTTGTTCTTATATGCCAATGTCCCATAGCTGTATCTCTCGATTTAGTCAAAAATTGGCCAGTTGGAGCTGAAATATCAGTTTTTGGTGGACCGACCTTTAAAGCGTAACTCCACTTTTGTTGAGAAAAAAACAAACAAAAAAAAAATAAAAAAAAATAAAACATTCCCCTTTGATCTATGTACATTACAAGGATTTTAACAAACGATGTTGCAGAATCCTACCTTTTATTCTGAAGAAATCCCTGTGCGTTTGTCTGTGCCCATGTTCTGAGTGAGTCTAACAGGAGTGGTTTCATAATTATCAACCAGATGCTGCAGCTGTAGAGCTCTATTGGAGGAAAACTACAGGGGCTGCATCCCTTAAGATACGATTTCTTATTGGGAATATCTTTCCAAAAATTAAATTTTTGTTGCAGGGAATGCCAAAAATCTTGACTTAGTGTAGACCTTCTGGGAAAAATCATTGAGCCAATCACACAAGCAGGAAATTATGTTTCTGGGAGGGCATTCTATATACATTCTGTGTACGGAATATCTCCAGGTAGCCATATTGCATTACATTTACAGAAAATTACAGCAGCTGCAGATTGAAAAGGAAAGGTAATTTTTAATAACATTCAATTACAATATGACTTGTGTCGTAATTGTATACACTATATTATTTTATATATGCAATTTTTTTTCCCCTCTTGAAAGTGGAGTTACCCTTTATCTTATTGAAGGAAAACATTTATGCACAAACAGACTGAGATTGTAGCCGGTCTTTGTCAGTCAGTGATGCTCGGTACTGTTTGCGGGTCTCATCGATGCCACTTTGTAGAGAGGCAACTTCAGCAGTCAGGAGAATACCTGGAGAAGACAGCATAGGAAATGAGAGCCGACTTGGCTCAAAGCTGGACCTTCATCCTCTCCACTAAATCACATAAAACCAGTTCACATGGCTGTCTGCTGCCCATTTCATTCTTGTATGAAATATAGAAGAAATGGACTAAAACAATATACAGTAGATAAAATTGGGCAGCACAGGGAAACATTTCAGATGATTTTAACACTTCTGAAACCTGAAAGAGCTATTTTCATAAATATAGCACATGAGATCAGTGTATTGTAATCTCATCAATGGGCGTGAACGTTTTAAAAAAAAACTTTTTACCACATAACCATGACGCGTTCACTCCGTTGTATAACCCAGCAATGAATATTTTGTTAGTGTTGGTTAAATTGGAAATTGATTAGAAGCCCTGTTGAGTTTCTATTTCTCACACTCTTTGTTCTCCTGACTATTGTATTTTCACAATGGGAGAAAGTGATGGGTAAACAAAAATATAAAGTTGTCGCTGTCGTAGGAGGTGAAGGGAGTAATTTCAATGGAGCCTGCTGATCCAGTTGACAGGCAACCATTATCTACTCTATTCAAAACACCTTTTGCACTCGGATTTGGATAAGCTGTTAACTGAACCCATTACACCAGGGGTCTTCAAACTTTCTAAACAAAGGGCCAGTCTGTCCTTCAGGCTTTAGGGGGGCAGTGGGATTAGAAAACTCCCTGGCATCAGTGTCCCCTCATTGGTTTTAGTGGAAGGAATAGTGCCCCATTGTTGGTATCAGCAGGAGAAATGGTGCTCTATTGTTGGTATTTAATGAGGAATAGAGCCCCATCATTGGTGTCTGTGGGAGGAATGGTGCCCCATCATTGATGTTTAAGGATGAAATGGTGCCTCAGATAAAGTCAAAGAACCACATCAAGCCCATGGGCTGCAGTTTGGAGACTACTGCATTACACCATGTGGGTGGTTTATTTTCTTGTCACTTTAGTAAAGGATACTGACTGCACAGTCTGACATGGTGACTAGCACCACAGCATTAAAAACTCTATATGAAATGCCTTGCCAGACTTATAAAGACAGTCTAAAGTGGATCTTTCAGGAGGTTTACATTATCAACAGTCTAAGAAAAGGGCACCACTTTAAGGCAGACTACTTTACTGCACTGTAGAATACGGTCGGTCAAAAAACAGAAGCTTTCGGACAGGAAGAGAGAAGATGGATAAGCTTGTCAGTGAGCTGATGCTTCCTCAATATTCCTTCACGGGTCAGAGTGGGTCCTTGACCAAGCTGTTACGCTTTAATGGAGTAAGAAAAAAGTGAGAACACCCACCTGGCTGTGCTGTCTGTTAAGGGTACATAAATTACAAGATTGCCTGAAAGAACTAAAAATTCTTTGCTCTGCAAAACTGTTCTCGGATATGAATTTTAGCTATGTGTATTAGTAGCATGCCTGGAGTTCAGCTTTAAGTTTGGCTGCAGGTATGCTGTAAATATACTTACCCTGGCGGAAAGTATTTTGTGCTTGGCGCAAGCTCTGAGGAACAAGAACGCCAAACCAGCGCAAGGGGTCATTATTAGGTAGCGGCCTCTGTTTCTCATTTCCTTCCGTCTTTAGCTGTTTAGGAGTCTCTGTGGTTGACTTGTGGCCTCTGTGCCTCAGCACTGGAAAGGAATAAAGAAAAAACATTTTATTTTTTTTATTTTGGTTTACAAAAAATGTAATACATTTAAATACCAATACTATCCTTTCTTGTGAAAAAATAAATAAAAAATACCAATACTGTCCAGGAAATACATAAACAATGTTAGCACGTTTTCTTATAAACCATTTGTACATGGTTTGTGTGTGCGATGCAGCCAGACACCTAGTTCTGTCCACTGCAGCTCCTATGCTTCAGTACACAGGGCTCCCTTGTGTACAGACAGGGTATTGCTGCAAATGGTACAAACGATGGATGCATATTCACAGGCTCGGAGAAAAAAGGGAGTTGAATTGGAGAGCAGACACACACACACACAAAATTACCTTGATCCACTGCTCCGATTGTCTCGACCTCTTGAGTTTCCTCAGGCTCCCCCTTTTCTGACTCAACATTCCCAACATGAAACATTGTCATACCCTCCTCCGAGATTCTAAATCACAAGATGTATATGAAAAAAGGGATACATCATACACAGTACATGGAAATAATCAAGCTAACTTGTGCTTTGCCCATGCCAACTTAAAAAAACTCTTAGATGGGCATCTTAGCAAGCGCATTATACAGGGTTTTGGGAAATAGTAGCAACATGAACACATACACACTGAACTGGATGAACCGATGTCTTTATTCAACATTACCAACCATGTTAACTATATGCAAGCAAAGCAAAAGTTCATATTAATACATTCCTCCCCAGCAACATATTTTAACATTTTTGCTTACTTGCGGCAGCATTCAGCCATCAAGAGTATAAAAAATACTTGATGCATTCTGTATGGAGAGGCCTATGACAGAAGCTATGCTATTTGCCCAGCGCTTTCACACAGGGGCAGGAAGAGTCCTCACCCTTTGTAAGCGCCAACAAGAGCAACTTATAGTTTACAGAGAGATGGTTTTCTTTATTTTTGATACCCGATCAGAGCAGCAGGGAGTACAGAAAAGATTTTACTTTAATGTGAGCTAGACTCCAGTTATAACATTCTTTTTTTATCTCAAAACAAATGTTTTATTGAAAAACAAAGTACTTTACATCCATTATTGGCATCAGAGCATCATAATACATTAGACCTGTACCACTCTTGGTTTCAGATAGTACTGCACATTACTCACAAACGTGTACATTATTTGCATCTTCCCATTCAAGACAATAAGCAATACCCCGGGACAATTGTGCATCCAATTAACTGGGTCCCTGCTACCAATGCAAGAGCACTGAGAAACTCACAACAACCTATCCAGTACTAATTCCACCGGAGCCAACCCTGGTACACTCAACCATGGATCCCATAATTTGGAAAAATTTTCTGTACTGCCTCTATGTTGGTAAATACGTTTTTCTAACTTCAAGGTGTTACCCATTTGTTTTATCCACTCCTTCACAGTGGGGGGGTTCCGTTGACTTCCAGTGCCGTAGAATCAGCATTCGGGCCTGAAAGAGGGCCCTAGCAATCGCCTGTCTGGGCATCTCCTCCAGCGTGTCACCCTCAATAATACCCAACACGCAGGGTTTGGGCTCTTTAGCAATTTGAACCTGAAAGGTTCGGTTAATGACCTCCACCACCCCCGTCCAGTAAGCATGACGTTTGGGGCAACGCCACAGCAGGTGTATCAAGTCACCGTGATCCTGCATGCATCGTGTGCAGGCGGGATCGTGACGCACCCCCATTCTAGCCAGTCTGGCGGGTGTATAATGAACTCAGAGAAGTATGTACAACTGCGATAGACGCTGGGCTACATTCAGCGAACACTGAGAGACTGCCAAAAGTGCTTCCTCCCACTGTTCCTCTTCAAAGGGCCCGACATCTCCCTCCCACTGGGCTATCACCTTACGGGTCAGGTCGGGCAGAAACATGTTAAGAAGCATAGAATAGGTAAAAGATATGAAGCCTTTATACGATGCCACCTCCGCCATGTAGTTAAAGATAGGAGCTTTAGTCTGGACCCAGACTTCCACGTCCCTCTCGGCCCTCACCGCATGCTGGAGCTGAACATAGTAGAATAGCATGGAACCAGGGAGTCCGAATTCCTCTTGGAGAGCGGCAAAGGGACGCAGCTCTCCATTTCTGAATATTTGATACAGGTAGTTAACACCGTACTTCTGCCACCGTTTACTGTATTGTAGTTTTCCTATCTCCATGTACCGTTCATTGTGCCATATAGGGCTGAATTTAGTAAACCCCGTGACCTGCTGTAGTGACCTGGCTTTATTCCAGATTTTTTGCATTAGGTTATAAGTGGGGTACAGTTTATTAGATTTACCCATCCGCAAAGCTTCCAACCCCTCCGCTACTCCCTGTTTAATCGTAAATTGAATGAGTGAGGTGGTGGAGTCCACCAAGTTCAACTCTGGGTCGGGGGCCGGGTTCAGTGATCTAGCTATGTGTTGCAATTGCAATTGGGCAGCCAAGTAGTACAGCCAGGGATTTGGCAGTGCTAGTCCACCTGCCTCTTTAGGACGTTGAAGCTGTTCCAATCTCACCCTAGCTGAAGAAGAATGCCAGATAAGGGAGCGGAACATAGAGTTAATGATTCAGAACTGTTTTAGAGGGATTACAAGAGGCGAGTTGTGCAACACATAAAGAAGTTGTGGCATAAGAATCATTTTTATCAGATTGATCCTACCTACTGGTGACATTCTTAGCCTGGACCACACCTTGATCCCATCACGACTGCGATTCAGCAAAGGGGTAAGATTCAGCCTAATATACTCCAAGGGATCAGGGGTGACATTTATTCCTAAGTATTTAATTTTCCTGGACACTGGGATATCAAGAATCGTTGGTAGTCGCTGGTCCGAACCCTCGTCAAGAAACATGAGCGAGGATTTAGTCCAGTTCACCACCAGCCCTGAATAAAATCCGAAGGTCTCAACCACCCTCATAGCTTCACTCAGTGAACCCCCGGTATCTCCCAGAAACAGCATAGTGTCATCCGCATACATCATTAACTTTTCCTGTAGGTCCCCGTACTGAAAGCCTCGGATAGCATTGTTGGAGCGGATGAGGGCCGCCAGGGGCTCAACAGCCAGGGCAAATAGAAGTGGCGACAGGGGGCACCCCTGTCTAGTGCCCCTGTACAGCCGAAAGTCTGGTGACACTCTGCCTGCCTCCCTGATGGCAGCCCTTGGGGTGTGGTATAGCAACTGTACCCATAAAAAAAAATTCCTCCCCAAACCCAAACTTCCTCAAAGTAGCCCACAGGAATGACCATTCAATACTGTCGAACGCCTTGTGGGCGTCCAAAGACAGTAGCGCCCTATCCCCCCATTATCCGCCACCGACTGCATATTAAGATAAAGTCTACGTAAATTTATTGCCGTGGATTTCTGGGGCATGAACCCTGCCTGATCAGAGTGTAGAACAGTGGATATTACCCCATTTAACAGTTATAACATTCTTAATATGGAACTTCACTCCACAAATGAAGTTTGGGTCCATGACTGCACTAACTCCCCTAGGAAACAATAGGAGGTGTGTGTGCGCGCGTTTTCTTTTTTGGTTTTTACTGGTAGCTGAACACGTTACACCCCAAATACAGGTGTAACATGTTCAGAAAGGTGGACTTATCTTAAATCACACTGCAAAGGCATAGTAACTTATCTCCATGTGTTGTAGCACGATGTAATTTAAAACTTCTTTTGTGCAAATGCTGCAGGTGTAAAGCATGTATGTAATTTTTTGCATTTTAAATTTTTTGGGGACAATTTGTTGTTGGGCAGATTACAAAACACAAATTGCCGCAAAAACACATTACATGCTTTTCTGCAGCTTCTCCATTGAAGTATATTAAACCAAAAAACTAAAATAGCACCGTTTTGCGTTAAAAAAGTCCTTGCCCTTTCCAAATACGCAGCAGCTGAAAAAATCATGGATGTGAACGTGTCCCATAGAAACCGTGTAAATGACCTGTAGTGCGTTTCTGCAAAAAGCATCAAAAAAAACACAGAGGTGTGACCCAGGCCTGAGAATTTTAGTAACATAATGGGGTTAAAAAAAAAAAATGAAATTAGTACAAAAAGAGCAACTAATCGCTACTGTAAGGGGTTCATTTTTTACTGTGGGACAGTGAAAGTAATATTTACAGTAGCAATTTGCTCTTTCTACTATAAAGGGTTAATTTTAGTTTATTTTTAACCTCATTATGTTACTGGCCGATTAATCGATTATGAAAATTGTAATCGATTAATCGATTAGCTGTTTCGGCCCTAAAACTTTCTTTATTTTACCCAGTGAAAATGACAAACTACAATTCTGATTGGCTGCAATGAGATATGCCATTTTCCTCTTGACATGTGTGAAAGATCCAACAAGTTTTGGACAGAGTGGAGAGGGATTAGAACACCTTTCTGTTTTTATTGCTGCCTGTTCTCCTGTTAGGGAGATTCATCCTATTTGTCCCGTTTACCATCCTCAGTGAAGGTGAAAGAAAACTGTGGGCTGTCCCCAGAAAAGTAAAAGAGAGGACATCTTCCAATGGGTCCCCAAGGAATTCCCATAATTGCCTCACGTCCTGTTTTGGTGGGTCAGGAAGTGAAGGTAAAACACTCCAATTTAGGCAGAGATGGCAAAAAAATAAACTGACAGGGGTTATAACCCCCCCCCCCTCCTTACTCTATCCAAAATGAAAAAAATAAGTTTTTCTTACAGTTCTACTTTAAAAGAGAAACTGTGGACCCCAAGCCATAAGGTCATTCTATAGTGCAGGGCTTGAAAAAACGCACTCGCCCGCTTGCCAAATGCGAGCATAAATTGCCGTTGGGCGAGTGCTCAGGTGTTACACACTGGGGGGGGGGGGGGGTGTCAGGCCGGCGCCCCCCACCCCCCCCCCGTGACTGAAAGGAGACAGCGCCGCCGCGGGTTTAACAGCAGATCGCACGGTGACAGAACATGTCTGCTCTGTCACCGCGCGATGCTGCTGTTAAACCCGCGGCGCTGTCTCCTTTCAGTCACGGGGGGCCCGAGCAGGTAGTGGCTTTGCAGGGGGGGGGGTGCGAGCACATCTGGGACCGGCGCTACGATCCCCTTCTCTCACTGCTCTGATAAGTCTCCGCAGCGGCTGTCAGCCGAGCAGTATGAAGCCGCCTCCCCCTCCTCCTTTATGTCTATACAGTGCTGTGCATGCAGGAGGAGGGGGAGGCAGCTTCATACTTGTCGGCTGACAGCCGCTGCCGAGACTGATCACAGTTCTGAGGGGGGTGCTGCCGCTGGTGTCCGCCAAACGCGAGGGGGGGGGTGCCGCGGGAGGCCGCCGATCGCAGGGGGGGGTACGGGGGAGGTTGGTGGCGTCTTACCTGCCTCCGGTGTGCTTCATCAACTTCCTACAATTCCTGTTGTGCGCAGAATCCGTGCATGTTGGGAGGTATGGGTCTGTGCACTGTAGGGTGCTCTGCACTGTAGGGTGGTCTGCACTGTAGGGTGGGTCTGAACTGGGGCCTGCACTGTAGCGGGGGCTGTGTAACATGCAGGGGGTCCAGAACTGTTGAGGGGGGTGTCTGTGTAACATACAGGCATCTAGGAGGTGCAGGGTACTGTGTAATGTAAAGAGGTCCAGAGCTGTGGGGGGCTGTGTAATGTAAAGAGGTCTAGAGGTGCAGGGTGCCGTGTAATGTAAAGGGGTCCAGAGTTACAAGGGCTGTGTAATGTGAAGGGGTCCAGAGGTGCAGGGTGCAGTGTAATGTAAAGGGGTCCAGAGGTGCAGTTGTGGAGAGGGGGTACACAGTAGTGACAAAAATATATTGAAGGATGCAGAGGTATGCAGGGGGCACAGTGGGGTGTTTTTACATTTTAAGGTGGAGGGGGGGGGGTGCCAGATATAGGATCCGCCCCGGGTGCCAAATGCTCTAGATACGCCCCTGGCAGTAACAGAGCGCAATGTGATTCCCAGGCGCTGGGGATCGATTTGCTGTGCACCAAGCCTCATTTTGAATCCGACTTCCGGTTTGCCGCCTTCTTCTTCGGCAGCGCCATTACAGGGGACAGGTGCAGGAGAGTTCCGCTCTCCACCGCTGAGGGAGAAACAAGGAGGAGAGGTCCGCTCTCCACCGCCGCGGGGGGCACGAGGAGAGGCCGCCTGCCAACGGTGCACATCCCTACACCCACAAGCTAAAAAAAAAAAAAGGTAAGATGGGGAGCCCTCTGGGGACCCTGATGTATGGGGGAGGGGCCCTCTGGGGACCCTGATGTATGGGGGAGGGGCTCTCTGGGGACCCTGATGTATGGGGGAGGGGCTCTCTCTGGGGACCCTGATATTAACGCTATTGCTGTTATGTTTAAATTGAATAAAGCTATGTTATAATTGCGTTTTTTTATATTTTGGATTCTTTATTCTTAAGAAAAATGTAATTTCATAAGCTTTAGGGGGCGGGGCTTTAAGGGGGCGGGGTTGGGGGATGGACCTGGGAAAGGTATGGTGGGGCAACTGGTGGAGAGTAAGGTTTTTGCCTGGCTAGTAGGTCTAGACTTGAAATTTTAAGCCCTGCTATAGTGTACATAATTTTTGCGGATAGTAACGTTCAGGAGAACAAAAAGGACCTGATAAGTTTTCAGAGAGCTACACATTGTATTTAAATTAAGTATTTCGCTCACAACTCACCTGCCCTGGACACAGACCGATGGAACCATGTCTTGTTTATATTGCAGAGAAGATACAAATTTATTCCCCATTGAATATCGTGACTGAGAGAGGAAAAACCACCCCTGTAAAGTAAAAAAAAAAAAAAAAAAAGTGACCCATACATAAAAAGGCAAGTATTTTGTTGCATAGCTCCCCCTCATTTTACACAGGAAGCAGTTCTGTGATTTTACGCACATAGGCTTATTGTCTTTCATAAGGAGATTTGAGGTTTGAGCCCTTATCTGAAATCAATAAAAGCCGAAATGGACTGGTTGGTAAAGCACAAAAGTTCAAAACGGTTTTAAATCCACTTTCTTCTTTTCTGTCTTGTACCATTGGGGGTGATTGCCTTTTATTTCCTGCCTTAAGACACAAGACGTGGGAGGATATTCCTTCGAGATAAAATATTATCTCAGGCAGCTGACACCCATTTAAGGATTTTGAGAACAATTGGCTAAAGCTACAGCTAAGGTTGGGACTTTGAATGAGGCAATGTCTAATATATACCTCCATCCCTGAATATGTTGAAAAGGGAAACTAAAATTTGGGACTTTTTTATGAAGCACACTGCTACCTAAAGAGCCAACTATGGTAAACATTATTTATTGATTGCAAACAAGGCATGACATACAAATAATAAACAAGGATAGAATATGATAATCATAGGTCACATAAAGTAAAGTCTAGACAATGCAAGATAGTACCTAATTGTCTCAACGTAACATACATGGTAATGTATGGTAATAATAGGTCTCACTAAATAAAATCTAGACAATACATGGTTATAACAGGTTGGCTCCAAGATAACATACATAGTAATAGGCCTTGGGCATGAAAACCGAGTTTGGAACAGTAGCATATAAACAAAGTAACAATGATAGTTGGTCCATAAAAGGTATTGTATAAACAGGTATAAAAACATGTACTGTGACATATCATCACGATGAAGCTCTACGCGTTTCGTGGTATACATAACCACTCGTCAGGAGCAGATACACAGTACAGGGGTATCTATAATAGAATGAAAAAATGCCAAGGTAAGATGATAATAGTAGAAAACATAATGCATAGAAGAAAGAGGGGGAGCAAAAAAGATCCCAAACACTCTCACCTATTGGTAGCATATTGGTAAGGATATAAGATGGTAGCAATGGTAGGAGGTGGGCTATCTGAAACATCTCCCCCGGGAGCTGAAACGGTATGACCAGAGGCACGGCAATAAAAGCAAAAAATGGTAAAAGTGCAAGGTGGGGTGACCGATCATCAGCTGGAGTATGTATAGTTGGCTTGTAAGTCTATTTCATTGAACAATTCAGATCCCAGAGGTATCTGTGGAAATTAATAAGTTAACAGTAGGTTAATTAACAGCTGATGAACTGGGGGGCAAAGCCTAAGTGTTGTGGGTAAAAATAGGGTGTTATAGATACGAGGGTAAGTACCATAACAAAAGAGGCCTGAACACAAGCCATGGTAAAAATATAAAATGTGAAGAAAGTGAAATAAATTTAAAATAAAAGTACCTGCCAGAGTGTATTGGAGGGATTGTCCAAGTGCACTCATATAAAGGAAGTGGAACATGAAGTGAAAATTAGCAGTGGAAGGAGGGTGTAAGAAATAGTAGCCGTGAACCAATAGCAACCGTGAACGCCACGCAGCGTCATAAAGTGGGGGGCGGGGCCAGCGCCCGAGCCGCAACGCACGCTCGGCGTTGGCGCCAAAACCCTCCTCGTGGTGAGCGTAGATGGACAACCATGTCAGCGTCACGAATGACGTCACCCGCTGAACATGGAGGCGTGGCGTCGACCCGCAGCGAATATCCGCCCCGCCCCATACAATGGGAGGGGAGGGGGAGGTCACGGTGCGAGTCGCAGATCCCGGGGAAAAGAGACTATACCTGACTTCAGCCGCCAGGGCTGATCCCCATGGGTATAGGGAAAGAACACATTGGCAATAGATAGGTCACAGTGGTATAAAAGGTACAAATAGTAATATGGCTAATGTGCTTCCATCCCCGATAATATGAGAACACCTCCTACCATTGCTACCATCTTATATCCTTACCAATATGCTACCAATAGGTGAGAGTGTTTGGAATCTTTTTTGCTCCCCCTCTTTCTTCTATGCATTATGTTTTCTACTATTATCATCTTACCTTGGCCTTTTTTCATTCTATTATAGATACCACTGTACTGTGTATCTGCTCCTGACGAGTGGTTATGTATACCACGAAACGCGTAGAACTTCATCGTGATGATATGTCACAGTACATGTTTTTATACCTGTTATACAATACCTTTTATGGACCAACTATCATTGTTACTTTGTTTATATGCTACTGTTGCAAACTCGGTTTTCATGCCCAAGGCCTATTACTATGTATGTTATCTTGGAGCCAACCTGTTATAACCATGTATTGTCTAGATTTTATTTAGTGAGACCTATTATTACCATACATTACCATGTATGTTACGTTGAGACAATTAGGTACTATCTTGCATTGTCTAGACTTTACTTTATGTGACCTATGATTATCATATTCTATCCTTGTTTATTATGTGTATGTCATGCCTTGTTTGCAATCAATAAATAATGTTTACCATAGTTGGCTCTTTAGGTAGCAGTGTGCTTCATAAAAAAGTCCCAAATTTTAGTTTCCCTTTTCAACATATTCAGGGATGGAGGTATATATTAGACATTGCCTCATTCAAAGTCCCAACCTTAGCTGTAGCCAATTGTTCTCATATTATCGGGGATGGAAGCACATTAGCCATATTACTATTTGTACCTTTTATACCGCTGTGACCTATCTATTGCCAATGTGTTCTTTCCCAATACCCATGGGGATCAGCCCTGGCGGCTGGAGTCAGGTATAGTCTCTTTTCCCCGGGAGCTGCGACTCGCACCGTGACCTCCCCCTCCCCTCCCATTGTGAGGGGCGGGGCGGGTATTCGCTGCGGGTCGACGCCACGCCTCCATGTTCAGCGGGTGACGTCATTCGTGATGCCATGACGCTGACATGGTTGTCCATCTACGCTCACCACGAGGAGGGTTTTGGCGCCAACGCCGAGCGTGCGTTGCGGCTCGGGCGCTGGCCCCACCCCCCTCTTTATGACACTGCGTGGCGTTCACGGTTGCTATTGGTTCACGGCTACCATTTCTTACACCCCCCTTCCACTGCTAATTTTCACTTCATGTTCCACTTCCTTTATATGAGTGCACTTGGACAATCCCTCCAATACACTCTGGCAGGTACTTTTATTTTAAATTTATTTCACTTTCTTCACATTTTATATTTTTACCATGGCTTGTGTTCAGGCCTCTTTTGTTATGGTACTTACCCTCGTATCTATAACACCCTATTTTTACCCACAACACTTAGGCTTTGCCCCCAGTTCATCAGCTGTTAATTAACCTACTGTTAACTTATTAATTTCCACAGATACCTCTGGGATCTGAATTGTTCAATGAAATAGACTTACAAGCCAACTATACATACTCCAGCTGATGATCGGTCACCCCACCTTGCACTTTTACCATTTTTTGCTTTTATTGCCGTGCCTCTGGTCATACCGTTTCAGCTCCCGGGGAGAAGTTTCAGATAGCCCACCTCCTACCATTGCTACCATCTTATATCCTTACCAATATGCTACCAATAGGTGAGAGTGTTTGGGATTTTTTTTGCTCCCCCTCTTTCTTCTATGCATTATGTTTTCTACTATTATCATCTTACCTTGGCATTTTTTCATTCTATTATAGATACCTCTATACTGTGTATCTGCTCCTGACGAGTGGTTATGTATACCACGAAACGCGTAGAGCTTCATCGTGATGATATGTCACAGTACATGTTTTTATACCTGTTATAAATACCTTTTATGGACCAACTATCATTGTTACTTTGTTTATATGCTACTGTTGCAAACTCGGTTTTCATGCCCAAAGCCTATTACTATGTATGTTATCTTGGAGCCAACATGTTATAACCATGTATTGTCTAGATTTTATTTAGTGAGACCTATTATTACCATACATTACCATGTATGTTACGTTGAGACAATTAGGTACTATCTTGCATTGTCTAGACTTTACTTTATGTGACCTATGATTATCATATTCTATCCTTGTTTATTATGTGTATGTCATGCCTTGTTTGACATCAATAAATAATGTTTACCATAGTTGGCTCTTTAGGTAGCAGTGTGCTTCATAAAAAAGTCCCAAAATTTAGTTTCCCTTTTCAACATTTAAGGATTTTGCCTCAACTCAAAATTCCAGATTTTCTACTCACTTACTGTCTCAATGACAATGGTCACCGGGAAGAAAACAGATGATGAATCTCCCCAGTTAGGACAAAGACATCAAAAACCGAAGGCCCAACTCTTACCTACACTAATCTAAATATGTAAAATGGCTGTTGATATAGTTTAAGGGGAAGGCCGATGTTGAGTAGCTCAGCTCCTGAGAAGTCAATCACACAAATGATTTCATATAGAAGTTCAGACATCAACATACAGCCCCCAGTTTCCCTTGGCAGTTAAAAAAGTTCTACTGTAAGTGGAAAGGGCTTAACTAGACTATACTAGAGAATGCTTTAAATTGTATTTATCAAATCAATTTGAGGGGGGGGGGGCTTGATACATCTTGCAGGAATAAAACACTCCATGCCTTTGAAATGTGACTGGCTCCTAGGCAGCTGATACAATTTTGGTCCTGTCATGGATCATAAGTGGTCTCAGTTTGATGTACAATACTTTGAACAGATTAGTGTTTTACTACTGGGGTGCCACGGCAACAGCCCAATTTCAGTGCGATCCTGTGTTAACTCCTGTGCAGAGGGAGGTGAGAGAACACAGCCTGCACCTCCTCCCAGGTCTCTCCCCCTCCCTGCTGCTTTCTGTATTATTGCTGGCAAAACAGAAAGATGTGCGGGCCACCCACACGGATTCTACGAACCAAAGACATCATTGGTTGCCATGGACATGTCAGAGGGTCCACGCAGCTTTCTGTTTTATCAGCAATGGTACAGACAGCAGCAGGGAGGAGGAGGGAACCGGGAGGAGGTGTGGCCTGTGTTCTCTCTCCTGTCTGCACAGGAGTTAACACAGGATCGCTCTCACATCTAAAATGTACAGGGTTTAAATTACCACCCCCTATCTTATCCCCCACACTGTTCCTGTCCAGGCAGCAAAAACTGTGGGTGGGGGGGGGAGGCAATTAAACCTTGTACAGTCGTATCTGAGCACAATTCTGTATTAGCTCCTGTATAGAGACAGGGAGGAGGGAGAAAGGAGCACAGCCCACACCTCCACCCAGATTTCTCTTCTGGTCTTCCTTTAGTAAGGAGGTAAACAGAATTTGTGTTGGGAGGGGGAGTTTGTGAGCAGAGCATGCAAGCTCAGATGGTGTGAACGAGCCTTCAGACTGGGGTGCCCTGGGATAGTGCTCAATTCTAAAGTGTGACTTCCCTGAAAAAAAAAAAAAAAAGGTTAAAAAAAACACCAACACTAAATTGGAGTCATTTCCAGACCTGAGATAATACAGAACACATACCTTCTCTATGAGGCTGTTGAGGTTTTCTCTTTTCTCCTTCAGGATCTCCAGGTCATCCATTAGTTGGAGAAGCAGCTGATCCAGCCTCTCATTCACCTCAGTAAGAGTCTCCTTTGTAGCTGGTGCCATTTTGTTCTGGGCTGTGGAATCCAGCTGTAACAAGGCGAGGCAACGCTTATGTTTCTGTAACAAGCAGAGCACAGGGTGAAGATCCAGCTCTATCCAGTTTTTACTCCAAATAAGGAACCAGATAAATAAGGTGAAACAGAACATTGTAATGCCTGTACTTTTACAAATCTCCAACGCTGGCCATACACACTCTGAATTTGCTTGTACAAGTTGCTTTGTACATAAAGTACATTTGTCAACAAAAACACCCAGACTGCCTTTCCCATCCTGCTTCTGAAATGGCAGCGTGACCCTCCTCTCTGAATCGACGAACGAAACAAAATGTGTAGAGAAGTTCTGACTTTTCTCAAGTGATCTGCATACTTAAATAGGAGCTCCAGTCAAACTTTTAACAAATTAAAAATCAGCATCTACAAAGACTGTAGCTGCTGCCTTTTAATAAACACTTACCTGTCCCAGGATCCAGTGCTGCACTCACCTGTGTCCTTTGTTCCACTGGTCTTCAGTCCCTGGCGCCATCTTAACTGTGGGCACAGCTTGTGGCTTCACACCTGATGACTAACTGAGCATTGTCAATGGTCCTGCAGTTTTCTGGGACCCAGAAGACTACGGGAGGGGGAAGGAGAACTTCTGCTAGGATCAAAGAGGGAGTGGGTACCTGTCAAAACCAGGTATCTGCCCCCTAAAAAAATAAATAAGTGGTGCCATTTGTTAATGAGGAGCAGGTCAGGAGACCTTAAAGTGGAACTTCACCCAAAGGAGTCTCAGAAAGCCCAAGGGGGGTCAGCATAGCAGCCAAGCAATAAGCATTTTCAGGAAGTTATGCCGAACACCAGCCAAAGCTTTAGGTATATAGTATTGGGTGGAGCTAGAGTTGCCACCTCATCCCTTTAAACCCTAACACATATGAATTACACAGGTTCTGAGGCTAATTTAATGCAGATAAGACACCAAATTCGTTTAATTACCACCTTAATCAGCCACAGAACCTGTGTAATCAATATGTGTTCGGGTTTAAAGGGATGAGGTGGCAACCCTACGTGGAGCATGGAGGGGTTAGAGCCCCTGTTCATGTTTTTAATGTAATGCATGCCCACGTTGGGGAGATTTCCCCTTTTCAGGACAGGAAGGAAGTTCTCCAATGGGGACAAATGGAGTGAGGAAGGGTTAGAACGTCCCAGTATTTCTATTACTATCTCATAGTTGCCAACATTGCAAAAAAAACATCTGGGACACTTTTTTTGTATTGAGGCGGAGCCTTGCTATAATCCGGCGGGCGGGGCATTCGTTTGTAGGCGTGTCATGCCGGAGTGAAAAATGCGGCGCGCGCCGCGGCAAAAAATGGGCATGGTTTACGCACGATAGTGGGTGTGGTTTAAATGGGCGTGGTTCAAAGGGGTGTGGCTAGAGTCCGAGGTGAGAGAAAGAGAGAGAAAGAAAGAAGCCAGATCCTACACCACAATAGTAATGTGTAACAAAATTGGCAGATAAGGATACTCCAAAACACCTGTTGGCGCTTCAATCATCCCGGCACCATGGTTGTTACGGTGTCAGGATGATTGAAGTGCATTATTTCTATTTTTACATTGTAATATAAAATGAAATCATTCAACTCACCATAATGCCGAATCAGTGGAAGCCCTGAGCGTGTTACCTGCCACGTCGCCTGCCACCAGATGGCCTCCCCAGCAGTCCGTCCTTGCATCAGGTGCCTCCCCAGCAGTCCGTCCTTGCATCAGGTGCCTCCCCAGCAGTCCGTCCTTGCATCAGGTGCCTCCCCAGCAGAGCCTCCTCCACACTTGTGGACAAGGGTCCAAAAATCATGATTGTCCCGGGAAATTCGGGACTGTTGGTAACTATGCAGGCGTCCCCAGTGGAGTCCCCCCTTACATCAGGCGTCCCCAGTGGAGTCCCTCCTTACATCAGGCGTCCCCAGTGGAGTCCCTCCTTACATCAGGCGTCCCCAGAGGAGTCCCTCCTTACATCAGGCGTCCCCAGAGGAGTCCCTCCTTACATCAGGCGTCCCCAGAGGAGTCCCTCCTTACATCAGGCGTCCCCAGAGGAGTCCCTCCTTACATCAGGCGTCCCCAGAGGAGTCCCTCCTTACATCAGGCGTCCCCAGAGGAGTCCCTCCTTACATCAGGCGTCCCCAGAGGAGTCCCTCCTTACATCAGGCGTCCCCAGAGGAGTCCCTCCTTACATCAGGCGTCCCCAGAGGAGTCCCTCCTTACATCAGGCGTCCCCAGAGGAGTCCCTCCTTACATCAGGCGTCCCCAGAGGAGTCCCTCCTTACATCAGGCGTCCCCAGAGGAGTCCCTCCTTACATCAGGCGTCCCCAGAGGAGTCCCTCCTTACATCAGGCGTCCCCAGAGGAGTCCCTCCTTACATCAGGCGTCCCCAGAGGAGTCCCTCCTTACATCAGGCGTCCCCAGAGGAGTCCCTCCTTACATCAGGCGTCCCCAGAGGAGTCCCTCCTTACATCAGGCGTCCCCAGAGGAGTCCCTCCTTACCTCAGGCGTACCCAGAGGAGTCCCTCCTTACCTCAGGCGTACCCAGCGGAGTCCTTCCTTACCTCAGGCGTCCCCAGCGGAGTCCCCCCTTACCTCAGGCGTCCCCAGCGGAGTCCCCCCTTACCTCAGGCGTCCCCAGCGGAGTCCCCCCTTACCTCAGGCGTCCCCAGCGGAGTCCCCCCTTACCTCAGGCGTCCCCAGCGGAGTCCCCCCTTACCTCAGGCGTCCCCAGCGGAGTCCCCCCTTACCTCAGGCGTCCCCAGCGGAGTCCCCCCTTACCTCAGGCGTCCCCAGCGGAGTCCCCCCTTACCTCAGGCGTCCCCAGCGGAGTCCCCCCTTACCTCAGGCGTCCCCAGCGGAGTCCCCCCTTACCTCAGGCGTCCCCAGCGGAGTCCCCCCTTACCTCAGGCGTCCCCAGCGGAGTCCCCCCTTACCTCAGGCGTCCCCAGCGGAGTCCCCCCTTACCTCAGGCGTCCCCAGCGGAGTCCCCCCTTACATCAGGCGTCCCCAGCGGAGTCCCCCCTTACCTCAGCCGTCCCCAGCGGAGTCCCCCCTTACCACAGGCATCCCCAGCGGAGTCCCCCCTTAACCACAGGCGTCTCCTGTCTCGGCCGCCATTATTGTTTCCCCTTCCCCGAAGGGGAACAAAATAGAGGCGGAGCCGACAGTGTGGCTGAAAAAAAAAAAAAATTAAACTGTGGCGCTGCCGACCCCCGCCCCTTTCAATTACAGACAGACCTGCAGCGGGGCGGGGCGGGGGGGTGGCCTGCCGGCCAGCCAAAACACAGATGTAGTACAATAGAAGATAAAGCTGCTGCGGCGCCGCCCACCCCCGGGGAGGTGCGGGGTGTGGGCGGCGCCGCAGCGGCTTTATTTTCTATTGTACTACATCCGTGTTTTGGTCTTCTTGAACATGGCGGTCGGCCGAGACATTGTCTCTGCCAGCCGTGGACCTCTAGCGGCGGCGGCCTGCGGTGTCCAAATTCGGGGAAAATGGGAAAAATCGGATTGGCCGGGACAAAATAAATCCGGGAAAAGGGTTTGAATCCCGGGAACGTCCCGGCCAATCCGTGACTGTTGGCAACTATGCTATCTGTACCTTCCTGTCCAGGTAACAGGGACAGGAAGTGCGGAGAAATCCCTCATAAGGAGTCACAGAGAGAAATAAAAACCTGACCAGAAAGTTGAACTTTTCCCCAATTTATCTGAAACTAAAGACATATTTGGCAAAATACGATAACAGGTGTAGAGACAGAATTGCTGAACCCCATTGTCAGTAGTAGAGATTTCCAATGACCCCCTGGAGAGGAAGGACAGCTCACAAAACCTCGCTGACCCGCAATACACCGGCCACACATCACTCACCCTCCTGCTTTATCGTATGACCTGAACTTCTCATGTGACTTTCCTGGCCCGGAACTGAAATCCGCTGTCGGGTCACTTCCTGCCGCCGCTCCGCCATGTTTACTAAGGGCGATGGAAAGGAGGCTCCTGATTGGGCGGCTGCGGCGTGCTGATCACTTCCACGTGTGATCCCGTCTGCTATCATGGTGAGTGTAGAGATCTCCTGAATGTAACTTTAGTATACGCCGTGTACTTACCGCTGTGTGTCTTGGAAGAAGTAGGCTGATCTGTAGTGCAATCCTCCATGTGCTGTGCCCATCCCACCCCATGTATGCTCAGTGTCATCTCCAGGCTGATCTGTACTCTGCCTTGCCTGTCCCAGTGCTTTGAACTTCATAATATAGACTGGTTTCTACATGATTGGGGCTTCTGCTTAAATCGGCATTAAACGCCAAACTAAAAATATAATATACTGTATTGTAGTTTACCAATCATTAGATGTGGTGGCTGCATAGTGCATTCGTTTTCTTTTTTAGGCCTTTTCCCCTCTGTTTTCACCTGGTGATCTGGCCAGTAACACACCTCTTGTCTTGGATAGAGGAGCAATAGAGACACCTCTGGGCAGCAGTATTGTCAGTCTGGAGAGAGGGTGATGTTAGATGTATTGGCAGATTAAGACCCCTTTCACACTGAGGCACTTTTCAGGCCTTTTAACGCTAAAAATAGCGCCTCTCAAGCCACCCCAGTGTGAAAGCCTGAATGCTTTCACACCGGGGCGGTACGCTTGCAGGACGGGAAAAAAAAGTCCTGCAAGCAGCATCTTTGGGGCGACCAAAACGCCCTGCCCACTGAAATGAATGGGCAGCGGTGCCGAAGCGCCTGAAAAGTGCTTCAGCAGCACTGCAACACGGGCGATTTTAACCCTCCCTTCGACCACTAGCGGGGGTTAAAAGCGCCCGCTAGTGGCTGAAAAGCACCGATAAAACTAGTGCTAACGCAGGCACTGGGCCAGTGTGAAAGCACCCTTAGATGGACTTGACTAACAAATTAAAACCAAACTTACTAGCGGTGCAGGGGAAAAAAAATGTGTGTGTGTGTGTGTGTGTATATATATATATTTTTTTTTTCTTTCCTATATATATATGTATATTTGTATTATACTGGACTTTTTAAAGGGGGTTCCACCCGCAATTTTTATTTGTTTTTTTAAAAGTCAGCAGCTACAAACACTGTAGCTGCTGACTTTTAATAAGGACACTTACCTGTCCTAGGCGCCCGCGAAGTCGCCCCCCCCCCCCCCCGAGGTCGATCGCGGCAGGTCCCCGCGCCGCCGCCATCCTCCCTAAGGGAAACAGGCAGTGAAGCCTTGCGGCTTCACTGCCCGTTTCCTACTGCGCATGCGCGAGTTGCGCGGCGCTTTGTGAATGGGCCGGCTGCTCTCTGGGATACACACAGTTCCCAGACGGCAGCACGCCCCATGAGTAGGACGAGGAAGAAGACCAGCCGCGGAGGATGAAGAGGCAGATTCGGAACTTCCGCATAGCAACCGCTATTTCTGGTAAGTAATAAAACATTTTTTATTTTTTTTTGATTTTTCAGGGTGGAACTCCACTTTAAGTTAATATCATAAATTTAAATGAAAATTCATCTATTGTCGGCCATTGTTGTCACCTTTCGTGCAAGAAAAGCTCAAGAAAAACGTATCCCTGTAAATTCTATGTATGTCTTCCCATTGGTCCGTTGCGCTTCAATTGCGGTGTTAAAAATCTTGCTTGCTGCATTTTTGGTCAGTTAAAAAAAAAAGAAAAGTAACAAAAACGCACCTCCCCGTTGAAGTGCATTAAAAAAAGTATCAATAACGCACCGGTGTTACATTCTTGACATGGCTTTTGACACACTATAAGCGCAGCAAGATCACATGCATTTTCGGCGTCATTATTGGCAGCTTTTTCTTTGTCAGCAAAATGCAGAAAACATGATTTCCGGCCGAAATTTATGTGCCTCTGTAAAACGTACGCTAATACTTTTTAAGAAGTTACAGCAAGTGCTGGTTTACACTTGTGTTGCCCTCTGAAGAGTGATCTACAGTGGATTGCTTTTCAGATAGCATCTAACAAGCAGTGAGGAGGTGTTCACCACCTGTTTTAAAGGATAATATCACCTTTGGCTGTCGTTACACATTAGACCTGTATTTAGGGTGTAACCTGCTCCTTTAATCTTCCCAATAGCCTGCACCACCATGCCACAACCCAGTGTATTACAAGCGGTTGTGGGGCATTTGCAGCATGGCCTCATTTACTTGAATTTACTTTAGTAGCCGATACTGTCTGCCAAGTATCACAACATTCTTTAGCAGTGGAACATTAAGTCTAAACATTGTAACAATTTTTCCTTTACATCAAAGGAATAGACTTCGGTGTGTAAATGAGGAAAGTTTAACAACTTAAACACTAAACCTTTTTCTGACATTTGTTGGTTTCAAGTTAAAATCATTTTTCTCTTTCGTTCATTGACGGACACATCACTTTAATCTTGACCTTAGGGTTATATCTCCACCTTCAGGAGAGGACTAGGCAGAACATGTTAAAAAACAGCAAAACTGCACAGTACCGCCATGGGGGCGGTCCCACTCGCTATAACCCCTCACACTGCATCCAGCAGCTCCATTTTTTTTCTGCCTAGTGTAGAAGGACCTGGCTCCCGGTGGGGACCATTGGTCCTGGAGATTTTTTTGTTTTTTCCTGATTTTTTGATTCCTGTGATCTACTAACAACAGCCGGGCTGGGTGACAGGCTGGATAATATAGATCCTGGTAGTCTCCCCAGCCCGGCCATCGAGCGTGAGCAGACCTTGGCTACGCGCTGGGTCGGCCACGACGTACCCCGTCTGATCCAGGGATGGCCGGCGAGTTATATGCTCCGGGGCGCACATATGACCGGGCTACTGCTGTCCGTGTCACAGTGTGCCGTGGCTGACAGCCACCCTGTACCGCTCGGGTGATGGGTCTGTCCGGAATGCGTCCAGCAGTCCCCACTGGAGGGGTAAGTATGGTTCCACCTGTCTCGGCAGGAGGGAGCAGCTGGGCATTCCCTGGGAGGTCGAATTGGGCGTCTCTCATTCTCCTCCTCTTCTCTCCCTGTCCTTTTCCCTCCTCCCCATGCTTGGGCCGCTGCGCGACTGACCGGGGGTCTTCCGGGGGGCTCTGTGCCCGGCAAGGGGGCTACGCTGGATGCTGGGGGTCCGCTATTCTTTTCCCTATTTTTTGGGGTGTTTTGGTGTGCACATTGTGGGAGACCACCGCACGGAGGGGCAGCGTGGCCGTGCCATTTTCCTGTAGTTTTAGACAGAAAAGTCCGGCGGCCATTTTCCTGTAGCCTTAGTCAGGAAGTCCGGCGGCCATCTTTTCGGAGCCCTCAGTTGTTTTCTTGCTGAGGCGGCTGGCGGCCATTTTCTTGTAGTCTCAGCTTGTTTTTTGGCCTCTAGCGCTGGTTATCCTTCTGGAACGGCGCAAATTACACAGAAAACCTTGTGAGGGAGAGCTGGCGCTTCTTCCCCAGACATACCTATGGTGGCAACCAGTTCCCCTGCACCTGCGGTGCCTGTGGACGATTTGTCGGCGGTCCTGGAGTACTTCGTTGCCAGGGTGAAGCGGCGTGCGGGCGCAAGGGGGGTAAAAAATGTCCCCGCCCCCCCACTGTTTTCTGGGGAAAGCTCTGATTCAGACTCGGGCCTTGCTGTGGCAAACGACCCCTGTTCTGATGTTTCAGGGGATGCGGACCAGGACCATTCGGACAGTGAGGATGACTCCGGGTCAGCGCAGGAAAGAGCGCTTGTAGGAGCACTTATCACAGCGGTGTGGGATACTCTAAAAATGGAAGATACGGCGGGGGCATCTACAGAGGTATCGGTCCCCTTTGGGTCCCACAAGCCAGCCCGCAAGGCTAAGGTGTTTCCCTACCCAACTTACTTTGATACGTTTATTTACAAAGAATGGGAACGCCCGCAGCGGGCCTTTCCAGTCCCGAAACGTATGGCGGTGTGTTACCCCTTTGAGGAGAATTTCCTGAAAAAATGGACATCTCCCCCGATTGTGGACCCCCCGGTATCCAGGTTAAAAGGTAACCACGATTCCGGTGGAGGGGACCCCTGCCTTTTAAGGATCCTGCCGAAAGGAGGGCCGAGGCGGTTGCCCGTTCCATGTTTACGGTGGCGGGGTCAGCATTGCGGCCAGTGTTGGCCACGGCCCTGGTGTCCCAGACTAGAGGTCGACCGATATGGGTTTTTCGCTGGCCGATGCCGATGCCGATATTTAGAAATTTGGGCGGCCGATGGCCGATTTTTGTGGCCGATTTTTGTGTGGCCGATTAAAAAAAAAAAAAAAAAAAAAACCCTCACCCACTCCACTCCTTCCTGCTTACTCCCGTCACTCTAGCACACACTTGATGTCCTCAGTACAGATGGCACTGGCAGGTGGCACTGGTGTAGAACTGGCAGGAGGCACTGATTGGCACTAGCAGATGGCGTTGGTTTGGAACTGGCAGGTGGCACTGGTGTGGAACTGGCAGGTGGCACTGGTGTGGAACTGGCAGGTGGCACTGATTGGCACTAGCAGATGGCGCTGGTTTGGAACTGACAGTTGGCACTGGCAGGTGGCACTGGTTTGGAACTGGCAGGTGGCACTGGCAGGTGGCACTGGTGTGGAACTGGCAGGAGGCACTGATTAGCACTGGCAGGTGGCACTGATTGGCACTAGCAGATGGCGCTGGTTTGGAACTGACAGATGGCACTATTGGCACTGGCAGGTGGCACTGATTGGCACTAGCAGGTGGCACTGGTTTGGAACTGACAGATGGCACTGGCAGGTGGCACTGGTTTGGAACTGACAGATGGCACTATTGGCACTGACTGGCACTGATTGGCACTAGCAGGTGGCACTTGTTTGGAACTGACAGATGGCACTAGTTTGGGACAGATGGCACTGATTGGCACTGGCAGGTGGCACTGATTGGCACTAGCAGGTGGCACTGGTTTGGAACTGACAGATGGCACTGGCAGGTGGCACTGGTTTGGAACTGACAGATGGCACTATTGGCACTGACTGGCACTGATTGGCACTAGCAGGTGGCACTTGTTTGGAACTGACAGATGGCACTAGTTTGGGACAGATGGCACTGGTTTGGAACTGACAGTTGGCACTGGCAGGTGGCACTGGTTTGGAACTGGCAGGTGGCACTGGCAGGTGGCACTGGTGTGGAACTGGCAGGAGGCACTGATTAGCACTGGCAGGTGGCACTGATTGGCACTAGCAGATGGCGCTGGTTTGGAACTGACAGATGGCACTATTGGCACTGGCAGGTGGCACTGATTGGCACTAGCAGGTGGCACTGGTTTGGAACTGACAGATGGCACTGGCAGGTGGCACTGGGTTGGAACTGACAGATGGCACTATTGGCACTGATTGGCACTAGCAGGTGGCACTTGTTTGGAACTGACAGATGGCACTAGTTTGGGACAGATGGCACTGATTGGCAGTGGCGCTGGCTGGCGGGTGGCGCTGGCTGGCGGGTGGCGCTGGCTGGCGGTGGCGGGCGGCGCTGGCTGGCGGTGGGTGGTGCTGGCTGGCGGTGGCGGCGGGTGGTGCTGGCTGGCGGTGGCGGGTGGCGGTGGCGTTGACTGGCGCTGGCTGGCGGTGGCACTGGCTGGAGGTGGCGGGTGGCACTGGCTGGCGGTGGCGGGTGGTGCTGACGGTGGCTGGCGGTGGCGGGTGGCACTGACAGATTGCACTGACAGATTGCACTGATTTTGCAGACCCAGCAGCTAAATTACATCAGCCAATGATTGGGCTGCTTTAGAAAGGGGGCGGGGCCACATACACATAGCGACCCGCCCAGATACCATCCCATTAGCTGGTGTAATATAGCTGCTGGGTCCCGCCCACCCCGGCCAGGTCCCGCCCACCCCGACATCGAGCTGACAGCTCCTCTCTCTCCTTTCTGCTCACACACTCAGCGGCTCTGGCTGCATCAAGCGCCGCGCTGAGTGTGTGAGCAGAGAGGAGAGAGAGACAGAGAGGAGCTGTCAGCTCGATGTCGGGGTGGGCGGGACCCGGGCCGGGGTGGGCGGGACCCAGCAGCTATATTACACCAGCTAATGGGATGGTATCTGGGCGGGTCGCTACGTGTATGTGGCCCCGCCCCCTTTCTAAAGCAGCCCAATCATTGGCTGGTGTAATTTAGCTGCCGGGTCCGCCCACCCCGGCCGGGTCCCGCCCACCTCCGACATCAAGCTGACAGCTCCTCTCTGTCTCTCTCTCCTCTCTGCTCACACACTCAGCGCGGCGCTTGATGCAGCCAGAGCCGCTGAGTGTGGAGAAGGAAGAATGAGCGGAGGTCAGTCTGAAATATCGGCCTAATCTTGATAATAAATCGGCCGATGCCGATTTATCAAAAATGGCCAAATATCGGCCGATATATCGGCCAGCCGATATATCGGTCGACCTCTATCCCAGACACTTGCTGAATGGGCAAAATTGTTGCACCGTGAGTTGGAAAAGCAACAGGCTTCCTCGGTCCGCGTACAACTGGCAGACCAGTTGGTGCAGGGCCTTAAGTATGTCTGCGATGCGGCCTTAGATACGGCCCCCTTGCATTCTAGAGCCTCAGTATCTGCTGTGGTGCTACGGCGCCTGATTTGGCAAAAATGCTGGTCTGCGGACCGGGCATCTAAGAAGGCTCTGGCGAATTTGCTCTTCCAGGGAGAGAGGCTTTTTGGAGCCTCGCTCGATGACATTATTAAAAATGTTACTGGGGGTAAGAGTACGTTGCTTCCACAATCCAGGAAAGGTAAGGAGCCTTGCCGTAGGCCAGGACCTTCCTTTTCCGCTCAGAAGCATTTTCTTTCGTCCGCCCAGGGAGGCGGGTAAGCGTCCCCAGACCGACAAGGTGTCCACTGAGGGACAGAAGCGTCCCTGGTTTTGCAAGCCAAACAAGCCTGCGAACAAATCTGCGACAGCATGAAGGTTTGCCCCCGCCCGACTGTCGGGTGGGGGGTCACCTTCGGGAGTTTGCAGCTCAGTGGACTTCCCTGCTTTCCGACCAGTGGGTCTGCGAAGTGGTTTCATCTGGATACAAGATAGTTTCTCTCTTGTCCACCAAACCAGGTTTTTTTCCCTCAAACCATCATCTTCTACCGGCTCGCCAGAAAGCCTTGTTGGGGGCAGTGCAGGACCTGTTGCTGCGCGGGGTGATAGTGCTGGTACCGTCGCAGGAAAGGATTCGGGGATTCTACTCCAATTTGTTTGTAGTCCCAAAGAAGGAAGGGGTCCATCTGATTCTGGACCTCAAGGCCCTCAACAGATTTGTGAAGGGGAAAAGATTCAGGATTGAATCAGTTCGCTCTGTGGTCGCTGCACTCCATCTGGGGGATTTTCTGGCATCCCTGGACATCAAGAAAGCATACTTGCATGTCCCCATATGCGTCAGGCATCAGAGGTTTCTGCGGTTTGCGGTCGGGGACGAGCACTACCAGTTTGTAGCTCTCCTTTTTGGCCTGGCATCGGCACCAAGGGTTTTCACCAAGGTGCTCTCCTCGATTCTGGCTTTGCTGAGACAGCGAGGTATCGCTATCTTGTGCTACCTGGACGACCTCCTTCTGAGAGCAGCTTCAGACTCAGAATTAGAGGAGGATGTGGCGATAGCCAGTCAGTTTTTGAGAGTTTGGTTGGGTTCTGAACCTCCAGAAGTCGGTGTTAGTACCGACTCAACGCCTGGAGTACCTGGGCTTGATTCTGGACTCATCGGTGGCGAGGGTCTTTCTCCCTTCGGACAAGCTGCAGACTCTTCAGGCTGTGGTGAAGCTGTTGATGTCCCGCAAGTGGTCGTTGCTGCGTTTTTGCATGCGAGTCCTGGGTCTCATGGTGGCCACTTTCGAGGCGGTACCATATGCTCAATTCCACACTCGAGTCTTGCAAAAGGAGATCCTGTCCAAATGGGACAAGTCTCCGTTGTCTCTGGATTGTCGGATTCAGGTGAGCCACCTAGTCAGAGAATCCCTGGTCTGGTAGCTGAGGTCTCCGGCCCTTCAGTCCGGGAAGTCGTTCCTTCCTTTTCATTGGACGGTGATCCCGATGGACGCCAGCCTGACCGGTTGGGGGGGAGTTTGGGGCGTACAGTCGGCACAGGGTCGCTGGACACATGGAGAATCCTGCCTGCCGATCAATGTGCTGGAACTTCGTGCGATCAGGTGGTGCCTCTCCACATGGTCACAGAGGCTGCAAGGATGCCCAGTCAGAATCCAGTCAGACAACGCCACGGTGGTGGCGTATGTCAACCATCAAGGAGGAACAAGGAGTTTGGGTGCAGCATTGGGGGTTACTTACATCCTGTGGTGGCCAGAGCAGCGCGTGCCAGCTCTATCGGCCGTGTACATTCCGGGCGTAGCGAACTGGCAGGCAGACTATCTAAGTCGCCAGATGCTGAACCAAGGGGAATGGTCGCTACGTCCGGAGGTCTTTCGACTCCTTTGCCTGAGATGGGGTACGCCAGATGTGGATCTCTTGGCCTCTCGACTCAATCGGAAGTGTCAGGGCTGGGTTCAGCCCTTCCTTCTCTGTGCTGGCAGCTCAGCTGTCAGCTAATTGCCAGCTTCCATTTCTCCACAGTGATCCACCTGTTGATGATCCGCTCGTCAGCTTTGCCTACTTAAGGACTTCCAGTTCATTTGATCTTCGCCGTCGCCTGTGTTAACATCACAAGAGACTTTCTCCTGCGTTGCTGTTGAAGACCTGCTTGACTGACGTCTCTGCTGGCTACAGATCCTGCTTGCTGAACTGCTACCTTTATCGCCGGCTCTTGTACATTGGCTTGGCTGACTACCCGATTTGGTTACTGAACCCTTGCTATGTTTTGACTACGCTTACTCTGTTTTCCTTTTTATTATTAAACAAGTGTGATTTAACTGTACTTCTTTCTCAGTCTGATTCATGGTTCCTGACAGGAAGGTACTGAGGTTCGTGGCCAGGTCCAAGGATCCCTGGGCGGACGCGGCATTATCGGCTGATTTATGCCTCTCCCCCCCCCCCCCCTCCATTAAAACTTCTCCCTCGTCTGCTTCGCAGAGTGGAGACCGAGGGCATTCCGGTAATTCTAATTGCCCCAGATTGGCCTCGGCGTCCCTGGTACGCGAGTGCGAATGGTGGCGGATGTTCCTTGGCGACTGCCGATGCAAAAGGACCTTCTGTCGCAGGGCCCTATTCTTCATCCTGCTTTACCGTCGCTGGCTTTAACGGCATGGCTGTTGAAAGTCAGGTGCTAAGGGACCGAGGTCTGTCGGACTCGGTAATCTCCACTATGATGAGGGCGCGGAAGTCATCTTCATCGCACATGGAAGGCCTACTTCTTTATGTGTGAGGAGATGGGGTGGCGTCCGCGTACGTATTCGGTTTCCAGGATTCTGCTGTTTTTGCAGCGAGGAGTGGATCAGTAAATTTGCCTTGAGCACCATTAAGGGGCACATATCAGCCTTGGCTGTCCTTTTTCAGCGACCTTTGGAGGCTCATTCTTTGGCGAGTACGTTTTGTGCAAGGGGTTCGACATGTGGCCCCTCCGGTTCGGCCACCGCTGCCTCCGTGGGATTTGAATTTGAGGTGCTCTTGGTTCTTCAGAAACCGCTGTTTGAAAACATTAGGGAGATCCCCTTATTGACAAAGTAGCCTTTCTGGTGGCTATTACATCTGCCAGGAGGGTTTCTGAGTTGGCGGCCTTGTCTTGCAAGTCTCCCTACTTAATCCTCCACAAGGATAAGGCGGTGCTACGCCCGCAGCCTTCATTCCTTCCTAAGGTTGTTTCGGCATTTCATCTAAATGAGGACATTGTGCTTCCATCCTTGTGTCCTCTGCCGTCGCATCCTAAGGAGGTTGCTTTGCATTCCTTGGACACGGTCCGTGCTCTGTGGGTGTATGTCTGCTACGGCTCCGTTTCGGAGGTCAGACTCACTCTGTGTCAGTGGTTGGTCTGAAGAAGGGCTTGGCAGTCTCGTCGGCCACCATTTCTCTGTGGATTAGACAGATCGTGATCCAGGCTTATGCCTTTAAAAGGGCGGGTGCCTCCCTTTCCTGTCACGGCGCATTCAACCAGGGCAATTGGTGCCTCCTGGGCTTTCCGACATCAAGCGCCGTTTCCCAGGTGTGTAAGGCGGCGACCTGGTCGTCCATTCACGCTTTCACTAAATTTTACAAGGTTGATGTAAGTGCATCTGCGGATGCTTCTTTCTTTCTCGTACATCACGGGACACAGAGCGACATAGTCATTACTAATGGGTTATATAGATACCTTCAGGTGCTGGCACTGGCAACTTCCAAAACCGGAAGTACCCTCCCCTATATAAGCCCCTCCCATCCGGGAGCACCTCAGTTTTTTGCCAGTGTCTAAGGTGTTGGCCAAGAAGAAACATGTGTTTTTCACTGAGCTTGCGTACAGGTTCTTTTGGGCCTCAGTAAGCTATTCCGGATCCGACCAAAAAAGCTTCATAGCTAAACGGTCGGTACCCGGGCCTTGCAGAGAAGAGCAAGGTTTTGCCTGTAATGCTTCTCTTAGGAGAGCTGGACCCTGGGATCCAGAGCTCTGGTCATACCCACGACCAAGATGTTTTCTGTGCAGGGTGCTATACAGGTCCAGGGGAGTGGAATCCTTGGGAACCCGGTCCCTGAAGGTTTGATTACAATGCCTGCCGTGATAGGTGAAGTTTGGGCTTCTGTGGACCAAACAAAGTCCTGCGGCGAGGAAAAGGTAAGTGGGGGCCCTCAGGAACTTGGTTCTATTGAGGGACCCCCAAGCCTATTTTGTCTTTCTGCCTGTTACCTAAGGTATTCCCGCTAATATTCTGTGTATGCCTGTTACTACTGAGAAAATGTAAAAATTTTAATAGTAGGCAAGAAAAAAAAAAAAAAAAAAAATGTAAGACCGCGGTACCTGTGTTAGACACTAGAGGCCGCTATGGTTCTTTTTCTTGTAATGTGGATTTTTTTTCTTCCAGAATCAAATCCAGGCAGTTGGTATGTTCTCTGCTGGGAAGCTGTCTCCTCTGCCCTGTTGCTGCGCTCATCCATCCCCGGGCCCTGCGGCAAAGGGGGCCCTGGCTCCCATCTAGCTCCTTATTGTTTTTAAAAAAGGGCGCCGAAGGCGCACGTACCCGCGCGTGCGCGTGCACGCGCCTCTATTCAAAGAGGCGATCTGAAAAAAGGGGCGGAGCGGGTGGATGACGCTCAGGTGTGCGCCGCGGCGCTACTGCGCATGTGCGGGCGTCCAGCGTGTTTTAAAGCACATTATAGCTGGCTATTGAATGCACAGACAGAGCTAGCAACAGATAAAGGCACACAGAGGCGGTTGATGCAGGCATCCCCTAGAAAGGCACTTTAGTAGACACCAACTGTGATATAGCAGCAATTGTGCTAGACTATTCTCAGTAAAAGTGGTGTATTACGGCTGGAATACCTCAGCTTTAGGCTTAAGAATATGCCGTCCAGAAGCTCCGGAACTGAATCTTCCAGGAAGCGAAGGGGGTCTCATCGGGCTCTGAGGTGGGCATGCTTCTGCTGCACCAGTCTCCCCTGAAGTTCAGAGGTAAGTGACCATAGAGACCCCCGCAGGGGTACTTGGTACTGTGGCTGTCCTCAGTCACCTGCTCCTGTGTATGTAACAGAGGAGGTTTTTTCCTCAGCTCTGGAAGGATTAGAGAGAGATTGTCAACATTGATCGCTGCCTCCCTGTCAGGGAAAGCACGCCGATCTCCGTCTCCTCCTTCAGAGTGCCTGTTAGCAGAGCAACAGTCCCATACAGGGATCGACCTGCCTGAAGGGGATCAGGATGAGGTTGATTCTGTTATAGAGGAATCAACAGTGGAGGAACCTTTCTCAGCAGCTCAAGCTGAAAGATTATGGGTTCAGTCTCTGACTAACATGGTCCGATCGGCATTAAAAATGCACCTTGCGGAACCATCAACCACTACTGTATCCTCGTTGGGGTCGCTAGAAGCCCCCAGACTGTCTGTTCTTTCCCACTTCACCCTTTTACTGAAAGGGCTTATTTACCAGGATTGGGAACGTCCTGAGAAAATATTATTCCCCCAAGAGATTTCCGGTGGTCTATCCCATGGAGGATAAGTTCATCAAAAAAAAAAATGGAAGGTCCCTACAGTGGACGCAGCCATCTCTTGTATGTATAAATCACTGACATGTCCAGTGGATAATGTCCAAATGTTCAAGAACCCAATAGATAAAAGATTGGAGTCCTTATGAAAGTCTGCTTCTTTCTACAGCAAGCTTGGTGACACAACCAGCAGTAGCAGCTATTGGGGTCTGCTAAGCAGTGAAGGATCAGTTGAAACAGGTCTTGAGGGACTTGACAGATCAGCAGGCTTTGCCCTAGCTGATCTACCTAGAGCCTTAGGCTTTGCGGTTGACGCCATAAAGGATTCAGTCCATCAGGCCTCCCGCCTTACGCTGTCTAGAGTACATATGCGTAGGCTTCTATGGCTCAAAAACTGGTCTGCTGAAGCTCCCTGTAAGGAATGGCTGGTTAGCGTCCCATTTCATGGTGAACGCTTATTCAGGGAAAACCTGGACAAATATATCCAGAAAATTTCCAGCGGTAAAAATACGCTCTTGCCGGTTAAAAGCAGAGTTAGAGGTCCCTCTTTAAGAGGCCTGCTTCTCCAGTCCCTGGGGCATCGGCTGTGTAACAGTTCCGACGGCCTCCTCGGTCAATTCCCGGGGGTAAAAAACAGGGACAATAGCAGGGTAATGAGAAACCCTGGGTCAGGGGAGGTACAAAACCTCCCCCAAAGTTAAATTCATTGAAGGGTTGCCCCCACTCAGTCGGGTGGGGGGAGGACTCCAGTTGTTCACAAGAGACCTGGCGGGACGCGATCAAGACAGATAGGTGCTCTCCGCAGTATGTTGAGGATACAGATTGGAGTTAAGAGACTCTCCTCCTTCCCATTTTTGAGGTCAAACGTGCCAAGGGATCCCCGGAAGAGAGAGTCCCTCCTGTTGGCACTAGAACAACTATTGCTCCAAGGAGTAATTATGGAGGTTCCCCTGGAAGAATGAGGGTTCGGGTTTTACTCAAACCTCTCTACAGTCCCGAAGCAAACGCGGACGGGAGGCCCATATTAATTCTAAAAGGGCTATACAAATTCCTGTATATCAGGACTTTCCGATGAAGTCGATCCGATCGGTGGCCACTGCCCTACAAGGGGAGGATTGGTTAGCCGCGATCGACATCAAAGATGCTTATTTGCACATTCCCATCTTTCCAGTCTACCAAAAGTTTCTACGCTTTGCAGTAGAAGGGCGCCATTTTCAGTTCAGAGCCTTACCCTTCGGTCTGGCCACAGCACCACGAGTGTTTACAAAAATTCTGGCCCTTTATTGGCCAATCTAAGAACACAAGGTGTAATGATAATGGCATATCTAGATGACTTGTTGCTGATAGACCACTCAGTGAAAAAACTAGACGTGGTCGTTCACAAGACAATCAAGTATCTGGAATCTCACGGTTGGATTATCAACCGAGAAAAGTCAGCCCTAAAAACCAGTCAAAAGTCTGGAATACTTGGGGCTAAGGTTGGATTCAGGCCAGAGAAAAATATTCTTGCCTCGAGGAAAGGTGTTGTCTTTGAAAGATTTGATCCACTTAGTGGGTACAAAAAAGACAGCCGTCCATACGCCTGTGCATAAGGCTGCTGGGAAAAATGGTGGCATCATTCGAAGCAGTACCCTACGGTCAATTCCATTCAAGGAATTTGCAGGGGGCCATACTGTCAGCCTGGAACAAAAAAGTTCAGGCCCTAGACTTACAATGTCCTTGTCCCCTTCCGTTCGCAAGAGCCTCCGTTAGTGGTTGGTTCCCCAGAATCTGGAAAAAGGGAAATCCTTCAGTCTGATTTCTTGGAAGGTGGTCACTACAGATGCCAGCCTTATAGGCTGGGGAGCAGTACTGGAGCAATAGTCTCTCCAGGGCAGATGGTCGGATGCAGAAAAGGCCCTGCCCATCAATCTCTTAGAGATACGAGCAGCCCGGTATGCCCTAGTAGCATGGACATCCAAACTCCAAGGGTCCCCTGTCAGAATTCAATCAGACAATGCCACAGCAGTGGCATATATCAATCATCAGGGGGGCACCAGGAGTCGTGCAGCCCAGAGGGAAGTAAATTACATCCTGAAATGGGCAGAAAAATATGTCCCAGCCATATCTGCGGTATTCATTCCAGGAGTGGAGAATTGGAAGGCGGTCTTTCTAAGTCGCCAGCAATTATGCCCAGAGGAAGGGTCCCTTCACCCCGAGGTTTTCTGGACAATATGTCAGCGGTGGGGAACATCGGATGTAGATCTTCTAGCATCCAGATTCAACGCAAAGGGGGACAGGTTTGTCTCTCGGACAAGGGATCCCCTAGCTTGCGGCTCGGATGCCCTAGTGTTCCCTTGGGATCAGTTCAAGCTGATATATGCATTCACACCGCCACAATGGTTACCTCGATTACTCCGCAGAATCAGGGTAGAAAAGAAACCAGTGATTCCGGTGGCTCCAGCGTGGCCCCGAAGAGCGTGGTACGCGGAGATTGTAAAATTTCAGTGGGGAGTCCTTGGACTCTCCCACGTCGTCCGGACCTGCTTTCGCAAGGACCGATATACCACCCTTCCTTACCAGCCCTAGGTTTGACGGCCTGGCTATGGAAGCCCACATTCTAAAAAAGAGAGGGCTCTCTAATCCTGTGGTATCTACCATGATCAATGCCAGGAAGCCGGTATCCAGGCAGATCTAATATAGAATCTGGAAGGCGTACATCGCGTGGTGTGAGGCCAAGAAATGGCATCCACATAAGTACGTAATAGGTAGGATTCTGGACTTCCTACAATGGGCTGTAGATAGGAAGCTTGCCTTGAGTACTATCAAGGGTCAGATTTCGGCCTTGTCAATATTTTTTCAAAGGCCCTTGGCTTCGCATTCACTAGTCAAAGCCTTTATACAAGGAATGATGCGTATTAGTCCTCCGGTTAGTATTCCCATATGTCCATGGGATCTAAACTTGGTTCTGTCGGTTCTACAGAAACAACCATTTGAACCATTACAGCATATTTCTTTGGTGCTTCTCACCAGGAAATTGATTTTTCTAGTAGCCATTTGTTCGGCTAAAAGAGTGTCGGAATTAGCAGCTATGTCCTGTAAGGAGCCATATCTGGTTATCCATAAGGACAGAGTAGTGTTACGTCCTCATCCAGCCTTTCTTCCTAGGGTGGTATCGAGGTTTCATTTGAACCAAGATGTGGTTCTTCCTTCTTTTTTCCCCAAACCTACTTCGGTAGAGGAAAAGTTATTGCATTCTTTGGATGTAGTAAGAGCAGTTAAAGCTTATCTAAAGGCCACTGCTCAGATTCGCAGAACGGATACTTTGGTTATTCTGCCGGAAGGCCCCAGAAAGGGTCAGGCAGCGTCAAAATCTACTTTAGCCAAGTGGATTCGACAGGTCATAATACAAGCCTATGGCTTGAGAAGGAGACCGCCTCCGTTCAAAGTTAGAGCGCACTCCACGAGAACAGTTGGAACTTCATGGGCAGTGCATCACCAGGCCTCCCTGGCTCAAATCTGTAAGGCCGCAACATGGTCTTCAGTACACACGTTTACTAGGTTCTACCAGGTGGACGTTAGAAGTCAGGAGGATGTCGCCTTTGGGCGCAGTGTGTTGCAGGCCGCAAAAGATCCTCATGTCTGATAGCGCTCAGCTTATATATGGTGTATCCCCCCCCTCATTGGGCATTGCTTTAGGACATCCCATTAGTAATGACTATGTCGCTCTGTGTCCCGTGATGTACGAGAAAGAAAATAGGATTTTTATAACAGCTTACCTGTAAAATCCTTTTCTTGGAGTACATCACGGGACACAGAGCTCCCGCCCCTCTTTGGGGACACTTATTGCTTTGCTACAAAACTGAGGTGCTCCCGGATGGGAGGGGCTTATATAGGGGAGGGTACTTCCGGTTTTGGAAGTTGCCAGTGCCAGCACCTGACGGTATCTATATAAGTCATTAGTAATGACTATGTCGCTCTGTGTCCCGTGATGTACTCCAAGAAAAGGATTTTACAGGTAAGCTGTTATAAAAATCCTATTTTCGGCCGCAAAGTTTTGCAGACGGCTGTTTAAGGTTGCAACTCCTCCGTTGAGGAGCTCTGGTTGTTATGGGTGGAGTGTGTTTGCTTGCTGTTCCCACCCCTCGTTTTTTGACACTGCTTGGGGACGTCCCTAAGGTCAAGATTAAAGTAGAGGTCGACCGATTTGGGTTTTTCGCTGGCCGATGCCGATATTTAGAAATTTGGGCGGCCGATGGCCGATTTTTGTGGCCGATTTTTGTGTGGCCGATTAAAAAAAAAAAAAAAAAAAAAACAACCCTCACCCACTCCTTCCTGCTTACTCCCGTCACTCTAGCACACACTTGATGTCCTCAGTACAGATGGCACTGGCAGGTGGCACTGGTGTGGAACTGGCAGGTGGCACTGATTGGCACTAGCAGATGGCGCTGGTTTGGAACTGACAGTTGGCACTGGCAGGTGGCACTGGTTTGGAACTGGCAGGTGGCACTGGTGTAGAACTGGCAGGAGGCACTGATTAGCACTGGCAGGTGGCACTGATTGGCACTAGCAGATGGCGTTGGTTTGGAACTGGCAGGTGGCACTGGTGTGGAACTGGCAGGTGGCACTGATTGGCACTAGCAGATGGCGCTGGTTTGGAACTGACAGTTGGCACTGGTTTGGAACTGGCAGGTGGCACTGGCAGGTGGCACTGGTGTGGAACTGGCAGGAGGCACTGATTAGCACTGGCAGGTGGCACTGATTGGCACTAGCAGATGGTGCTGGTTTGGAACTGACAGATGGCACTATTGGCACTGGCAGGTGGCACTGATTGGCACTAGCAGGTGGCACTGGTTTGGAACTGGCAGGTGGCACTGGCAGGTGGCACTGGTTTGGAACTGACAGATGGCACTATTGACACTGACTGGCACTGATTGGCACTAGCAGGTGGCACTTGTTTGGAACTGACAGATGGCACTAGTTTGGGACAGATGGCACTAATTGGCAGTGGCGCTGGCTGGCGGTGGCGCTGGCTGGCGGTGGCGGGCGGCGCTGGCTGGCGGTGGGTGGTGCTGGCTGGCGGTGGCGGCGGCCCGCCCACCCCGACATCGAGCTGACAGCTCCTCTCTCTCTCTCTCCTTTCTGCTCACACACTCAGCGGCTCTGGCTGCATCAAGCGCCGCGCTGAGTGTGTGAGCAGAGAGGAGAGAGAGACAGAGAGGAGCTGTCAGCTCGATGTCGGGGTGGGCGGGACCCGGGCCGGGGTGGGCGGGACCCAGCAGCTATATTACACCAGCTAATGGGATGGTATCTGGGCGGGTCGCTACGTGTATGTGGCCCCGCCCCCTTTCTAAAGCAGCCCAATCATTGGCTGGTGTAATTTAGCTGCCGGGTCCCGCCCACCCCGGCCGGGTCCCGCCCACCTCCGACATCAAGCTGACAGCTCCTCTCTGTCTCTCTCTCCTCTCTGCTCACACACTCAGCGCGGCGCTTGATGCAGCCAGAGCCGCTGAGTGTGGAGAAGGAAGAATGAGCGGAGGTCAGTCTGAAATATCGGCCTAATCTTGATAATAAATCGGCCGATGCCGATTTATCAAAAATGGCCAAATATCGGCCGATATATCGGCCAGCCGATATATCGGTCAACCTCTAGATTAAAGTGCTGTGTCCGTCAATGAACGAAAGAGAAAATAGGATTTTTTTGTACTCACTGTAAAATCCTTTTCTCTGAAGTTCATGAACGGACACAGCACCCACCCCTCCTTTTTCTCTTTGTACTGCTTTTTGACAAACTGAGCTGCTGGATGCAGGGTGGGGGGTTATAGCCAGTGGGACCGCCCCCTGGGCGGTACTGTGCAGTTTTGCTGTTTTTTAACATGTTCTGCCTAGTCCTCTCCTGAAGGTGGCGATATAACCCTAAGGTCAAGATTAAAGTGCTGTGTCCGTCAATGAACTTCAGAGAAAAGGATTTTACGGTGAGTACAAAAATCCTATAATTTTTTTTGCTAGAAAATTGCTTAGAACCCCCAAACATTATATATATATATATATATATATATATATATATATATATATATATATATATATATATATATATATATATAAAAATTTAGTCGCGAATAAAATGGTGGTTGGTAAAATATTTTATGTCGCACTGTATTTGCGCAGCGGTCTTTCAAATGCAATTTTTTTGGTAAAAAAATTACTTTAATGAATAATAATAAAAAAAACAGTAAAGTTAGCCCAGATTTTTTGGTATAATGTGAAAGATTTTACGCCGCGAGAATCGTGATCTTTATTCTAAGCAAAAAAATTGTGATTCTCATTTTGGCCAGAATCGTGCAACTCTACTAAACGAAAAACCTTTTCTTTGAAAGCATACTACATCAAACCCGTTTCTGAGTCTGAAGTCGAATGCATTAATGCTAAAGCTGATTTGTCTAATCCTCTCCTTTACAGCTGCGCAGGGAGGCTCGGTTGCGGAGGGAGTACCTCTACCGAAAAGCTCAAGAAGCCAAACAGCACAACATAGAGGACAAGAAGCAACGACTGAAGAGAGCTTTAGAAGGTTGGTGGCAAGAAGGGGAGCTGACATCAGGCTTACACAATATGATTTGATAAATACTAAACTTGTATCTCTGTCCACAGAAAACCGGCTGATCCCCACAGAGATCCGCAGAGAGGCTCTCACTTTACAGAAGCAGCTTGAGTTTGACGATGAAGGTGGCGAAGGTAAAGACTAAGGGAGGCGCCTTATCACCTAAAGTGGTTATGTATAGGATTGGATAGACTTTGTAGCATTCTTTCCTGGAGAAAAATGGATTTCATCTGTCTATGCCAGTGATGGTAAACTTACAAAATATAAGGAGTCTCAACTGGGGCCGCTGATGAGGAATGGGTCCTGAACTGCAGCCACTGATCCCCAAAGGGGCCCATATTATATACACTATATTACCAAAAGTATTGGGACACCTGCCTTTACACTCACATGAACTTTAATGGCATCCCGGTCTTAGTCCGTAGGGTTCAATATTGAGTTGGCCCACTTTACAGCTATAACAGCTTCAGCTCTTCTGGGAAGGGTGTCCACAAGGTTTAGGAGTGTGTATGGGAATGTTTGACCATTCTTCCAGAAGCGCATTTTGTGAGGTCAGGTACTGATGTTGGATGAGAAGGCCTGGCTCACAGTCTCCGCTCTAATTCATCCCAAAGCTGTTCTATCGGGTTGAGGTCAGGACTCTGTGCAGGCCAGTCAAGTTCTTCCATCCCAAATCTTGCTCATCCATGTCTTTATGGACCTTGCTTTGTGCACTGGTGCGCAGTCATGTTGGAACATGAAGGTGCCATCCCCAAACTGTTCCCACAAAGGAGGGAGATTGGAGAGATATCACATGAGACCACTAGAGGTTACTACCATTACAACCCATTTACAAACCGCTGTTGAAGTCAAGCCACACAGCCAGTACCAAAGGTTGGGCATTAGAGGTCTCTGCACTGAGCTTTTAGAGTATGCTGGGACATGTACTTTCACAGCCTCTAGGGAACAGTATATATTTTTTTAGCAATAGAAGGGAACAGTATATCTACCAGTGAATGAGGTGACATGCAGTATATAATGATGATTTATTATACATAGAACAATATAGATGTATGGAATTTCTATAGAGCTCACCATGCTGTGCTTTCTCCTAGGGGTCTCCTCCCATGTGGATGATGAATATAGGTGGGCCGGAGTTGAAGATCCAAAGATCATGGTTACAACGTCAAGAGACCCAAGCTCTAGATTAAAAATGTTCGCTAAGGTACAAGTTCATCCAAGAAAGCAGAACTACAGACAGAGTTGACAAGATAAAAATGACCAGCCCATTAAAAGATAAAATAACAAATCCAGCTTTCATTGGTCAACTTCCAGGACCGCTACCTGAGGGATGATTGGCTCCAACTTTAACAGGAAACACAATCTAGAAAAAATCTCACCCCCTTTGTCCTCCAGTTTTCATTGTGTTTCTAAGCATACGGGAAGGCATATTGTCAAGTTTGTTGGGTTTTGTTTGGGCTTTCTGTTTGAGAGCTGAAGGAAGTGTCAACTATGTAGATGCTCATTAGCCTCATATACATGAGTATCCTTAGAAGATTTTGAGGCAGAAAAGATTATTCCAACTTTCTGTAATTCTTAAAAGAATAATAAGGTATTATAGTTCAATGTCAGTAAGTTGCTTGTTAAGATATGCATAGGATGCACAAAGTAGTTGTGATGATATGTATGGTTTTACAAACGCATGTCAAAGTTGCAAAATTGGGCTTAGGCATTAAGATTTGTTTTACCCTTTGGCGTCAAGGGGTTAATATAGTTTTATAAAAGCTGCCATTTTTAAAGCATAAATCCAGTTGACCTATTTTATCAGTGTGCAAAACAATTTGCTGTGATTTACCTACTAAAACTATTTAAAGAATGAAAAACTATAACTGGCTGCTAGGGGCTTACAATGGGAGGCCTATTTCACCCACATTACTAAATAAGGCTCTGTCACACGTTCCTAGACCGTTTATAGCTGCAGTCTTTGGCATGGCTGTTTCTGTTCTATAGTGCAGGGCACATACAAACACCTAATAATAACTGGTGATCAGTGTTTCCTTGTTTGGGATGTTGGCTGTGATGACAAAGGTATACTTGGCCTTCATAAATTTTAACTTTATAAAAAATTTTCCTTTAGGAAATGAAGCTCATTTTCCCCAATGCCCAGCGCATGAACAGAGGAAAACATGAGATGGGGGCACTGGTGCAAGCATGTAAAGCCAATGAAGTTACTGACCTCCTCATTGTACATGAGCACAGAGGAATGCCAGGTTGGTTGCGTCGGCTGTCTATTGTCTAAAGCTGTGTTTTTTTTAAAAACTCATTTAGTCGCATCAATCGTTTTTTTGAAATTTTATTGGTCAGAATACAGGGGGTCCCCGGGTTACGAACAAGATAGGGACTGTAGGTTTGTTCTTAAGTCGAATTTGTTTGTAAGTCGGGACAGTACCTTTTTTTAAGTGCTCCACATAGGCAGATGACATGAGCTCATGCTGGGACACAGGGATAGAATGTACTGTACATTCTATCCCTGTATTCCAGCATGAGCTCATGTCATCTGCCTATGTGGAGCTCTCATTCAATCGTGTGTGGTACAAGTACAGTACTGTTCCGGGGATATACTGTAGTAGTGGGCACAGAACAGTACAGTATGTAATCTCACCAGCTTTCAGGGCGCTTCTGATGCAGCCCTGTACTGTATGTGGGGCGTGGAGAACATCTGCAGTCCAGTGAGGGTGGCTGGCTGGGAGTACCAGGCAGGGAAGGCCCAGAGCGCTGCAAGACAGGCAGAAGGATGTAAAGATGCTGGGCTCCAGGACACCTCAACCAGCCCACACAGGCAGTCTCCGCTGGGCAGTTCACCAGATCACAGCAGGGAGATGGATGGCTGGTGAGGCAGGTGAGAGCAGCAGTGTCCACACATCCGAGTCCAGGCCAGGCCGGCCACGGTGCACCTCCGCGGGGCAGCAGCGCAGGAAAGACCGGGGATCTGCAGGCTTCACTAGGCCGGACCAGGCAGCGGCCGCAATACATGCACAGGACACAGCAGGGTATGGAGAGGAACAGGTAGGCATGTAATTAGGTTGTTTTTAAGTGTTTATGTACGCGGATGGCTAAGGATGGAGTGCAGGAGCCCGTTCATAAGTAGGAGCCGTTCGTAACTCGGATGTTCGTAATTCGGGGACCCCCTGTATTAATTTATTCTGGCAATTGAATGAAAGCTCAGGTGCTAAACAAGCTTAGTGTTTAGGTGTGTGCTTAGATGCGTTTACACGCATTTAGCGGGTTTTCTGCCCAAACGCTCCTCTTCTGAACCCGATTTTTGGTGCATTCAGATTTCTGCCCATAAACGCCTCTGCCTCTAAATGCCTATGTGTGCAAGGACACACAGACTAAGATAGAGGGTTGTTTATTGGCAGAAAAAAAACAAGTCAGACACCTGTAAAACAGGTGTTTTGGAAGCTTGAGTGTGCATGAGGTCTTAAAGTGGAGTTCCACCCTGAAATGTATTTATTTTTTACCCAAAAAAAAAATTGAAAAAAATAAAAATAAATTTACTTGCCAGAAATAGCGGTTGCTATGCGGAAGGTCCTAATATGCCTCTTCATCCTCCGCGGCTGGTCTTCTTCCTCGTCCTACTCGCGGTGTCTTCTGGTCAATGGGGCACGCTGCCTTCTGGGAACTGTGTGTATCCCAGAGAGCAGCCGGCCCATACACAAAGCGCCACGCAACTCGCGTATGCACAGTAGGAAACGGGCAGTGAAGC